>CM053744.1:21088973-21106274 GCA_028658305.1 Pachyuromys duprasi
GCTTGTTTTCTCCTCCACTCAATGTCCATCCCATTTGTTCATCCAAACAAGCATTGATCATACCAACCTGGGTCCTCCTTCCTGTATATCCTCTCTAGGTGTGTAGATTTCAGCTTGACCTTCCTATCCTATAGGTCTATATAAGTGAGTATATACCATATGTTTCTTTCTGCTTTTGGGATACCTCATTCAGGATGATATTTTCCAGGTCCCACCATTTGCATGCGAATTTCATGACTTCCTCTTTTTTGTGTGCTTTTATTTTCATTGAATTCTAGGAAGTCTTTAATTTTCTTTCTTTATTTCTTCCCTAACCAAGCTGTCCTTGAGTAGCAAGTTTTTCAGTTTCCATGTATGTGCAGGCTTTTTGCTGTTTCTGTTGTTGTTGAGGTCCAGTTTTAGACCATGATGGTCACATAGGATACAAGGGAGTACTTCAATCTTAATTTATCTGTTGATGCTTACTTTGTGACCAACCGTATTGTCTGTTTTGGAGAAGGTTCTGTGAGGTGCTGAAAAGAAGATATACTTTTTTGATTTTGGTTAAAAAGTTCTTTAGACATCTATTAGGTCCATTTGATTTAGGGCCTCTGTAAGTGCCGTTGTTCCCCTATTTTGCTTCTGACCAGATGATCCATCCCTTGGTGAGAATGGAATGTTGAAGTCTCCCACTATTAAGGTATTGGGATCAATGTGTGATTTCAGCTTTAATAATGTTTCATTTACAAAACTAGGTGGTCTTGTATTTGGGGTATAGATGTTCAAAATTGTGATGTCCTCCTATTGGAATTTTCCTTTGATGAGAAGGAAAGTGCCCCTCCTCATCTTTTTTGATTAATTTTGGTTGAAAGTCTATTTTATTACATACTAGGATTGCTACCCTAGCTTGTTTTCTGGGTCTGTTTGCTTGAAAAACATTTTTCCAGCCCTTTACTCCGAGGGAGTGTTTATCTTTGTTGCATAGGTAAGTTTCTTGAGTGCAGCAGAATGTTGGATCCTGTTTCTGCAACTTGTTTCTTTAGATAATAGTGACCAATGACTGTTAGTTTCTATTATTGTAGATTTGGTGGTCTTACTATGATTCATTGCTTTTTTTCTTTTAATTTATGCTGGGAGATTATGTGCATCCTATATTTTCTTTGGTGTAGTTGTTTTCATTGGATTGGAGTTTTCCTTCTAGTCTCTTCTGTAGGGCTGCGTTGCTTTGTAGATATTGCTTAAATTTAGTTTTGTCATGGAATATCTTGTTTTCTCCCCCTATGTTTATTGAAAGCTTTGCTGGGTATAGTAGTCTGGGTTGGCATCTTTAAGGGTGTTCCCTTAAAGACTGCATGACCCCTGCCCAGGTCCTTCTGGCTTTCATAGTTTCTGATGAGAAGTCTGGTGTGATTCTGATAGGTCTACCTTCATATATTACTTTACCTTTTTCCCTTGCTGCCTTTAATATATTTTCTTTGTTTTGTAGGTTTAATGTTTTGACTATGATGTGATGAGAGGTATTTCTTTTCTGGTCTAGTCTATTTGGTGTTCTGTAGGCTTCTTGTATGTTCATGGACATCTCTTTCTTTAAGTTGGGCAAATTTTCTTCTGTGATTTTCTTAAAAATATTTTCTGGTCCTTGGAGCCTGGAGTCTTCTTTTTCATCTATTCCTATTATTCTTAAGTTTTATCTTTTCATGGCATCCTTGATTTCTGGGATATTTTGTGTTTGGGACTTTTCTGATTTTACTTTTTTTTTTGAGTAAGGAATTAATTTCAGCAAGTGTATCTTCAGTTCCCAAGATTCTCTCTTCCATCTCTTGTATTCTATTGGTGATGCTTACCTTTGTGGTTCCTGATCTTTTCTCTAAGTTCTCAACTTCCAGGTTTTTCTCTGTTTGTGTTTTCTTTATAGATTCTAATTCTGTTTTCATGTTTTACACCATTTCCTTCATCTGATTGAAAGTGGCTCTTATTTTTTTATTTGTTTCCTCTCTATATGTCTCTAATTGTTCCTCCATGTGGGCCATTATATTCTTCTGAATTTCTTTGAGAGCTCTGTTCATTTCCTTTTTTTTTTCCTCTAGTAACTGGATAATCATAGCTTTAAATTCATTTTCCTGTGTTTCTGCTGAATTAAAATATCCATTGATTTTGGGTGTTTCTGGTGAGACTATGGTGTCCTGATTTTTGTTGGGTGAGTTCTTATATTGACCTTTGGCCATTGCTTATATATAATCTTCACTGTTTGTTCCTCGAGTCTGAACTTCAGACTGGAACTGTCTTACTCTGGTGTTTGTAGAATTCTTCAGGAAGATCAGAGATGCCCAGTGTTTTGAGAGTGTGTGTTGTTGCTTCAATTGTATCTGAGGGAGAAAAAGCCACAGGCGCAGAATTGTAAGTGTGTTTTTGTGTGTGTGTTTGTGTGTTTATGAGGGCACACTGGTGCAAGGATGTATGTCTTGAAGGGGAGTGCTAGAGCGTGTAGATGCTTGGGATATATGGGTTTGGAGCAATTGCAGGAGAGGGATGTCGATACTAGGGCAGTTAGCAGGAGCAGATTGCAGACACAAAGCACTTGCGCAGGTTTCCTGAATACCTGGTGGTCTACAGTCTGTGGTGGACTCAGCAGGCTGGACTCTGTGGTCTGTGGCTGATGCTGCAGGCGGGACACATACTCTGTTGTGAGCTCTGTGAATCCAGCCGTGTTTCCTGAGCTAGAAACTGTGAGCAGGGCAAGCTGCACTCTGTTCCCTGAGTTGGGAAGCCTATCTGTTTCCTCAGCCACCTCCCCCTCAGACAAGGCTGTGAGGGAAATGTTGGGGTGTTTGAGTATTCTCAGACTCAAATCTTAAGAAGGAGGATCTGTACTTGGAGGATGCAGCACTGTGCTCCTTGCAAGTTGCTATTTGCACTGCTAGCTGCCTCCTCTGCCTCTCTGCTGGTTGTGGTACCTCCGCTGCTGTCTCCCTGCTAGCTTCGTTATCTCCAGGGCTTCCTCTGCTGCAGGCTTGGCTACCTCTGCAGCTGCTTCCACCCATTAAGGGGAAGTGCCTGGGAATCGATTCCCCAGAAGTCCACGGAGATGTCCACGGTTGACCTGTGTTCTATTGGGCAGGTTTTTCCCCTTCTTCCCAGGCCCTCATACAGCTGTTTGGGGTTCCACAGCCCCTCGACTCACCAATTCAGAGTTTCAGCAATTCTGAATATGATGTGTGCTGGTCGCTGCCATCTTGGATCCCCCTTACCCTTTTTTAATTGGATTGCTTGTTTTATTACTTTTTAATTTCTTTAGTTCTTTATATATTCTGGATATCAGCCCTCTGTCAGATGTAAGATTGGTGAAGATCATTTCCCAGTCTGTAGGCTATCATTTTGTTCTGATGACAATATCTTTTGCTTTACAGAAGTTTTTCAGTTTCATGAGATCTGATTTATCAATTGTTGCTCTAGGAGCCTGTGCTGTTGGTGTTCTGTTCAGGAAGTAATCTCCTGTGCCAATGAGTTCTAGGGTCTTTCCCACTTTTTCTTCTAGCCTATTTAGTGTATCTAGTTTTATGTTGAGGTCTTTGATCCACTTTGGACTTCAGTTTTGTGCAGGGTGATAAATATGGATCTAATTTCATTTTTCTGCATACAGATATCCAGTTGGACCAGCACCATTTGTTGAAGATGCTGTCTTTTTCCATTGAATGGTTTTGGCTTCTTTGTCAAAAATAAAGTATTCATAGGTGTTTGGGTTTATTTCTGGGTCTTCTATTCAGTTCCATTGATCTACTTTTCTGCTTCTGTGCCAATACCATGCCATTTTTATTACTATTGCTCTGTAGTACAGCTTGATATCAGGGATGGAAATACCTCCAGATGATCTTTTGTTGTACAGGATCATTTTGGAAATTCTGGGTTTTTTGTTTCTCCATATGAAGTTGAGAATTTTTCTTTCAAGGTCTGCAAAGAATTGTATTGGTATTTTATGGGAATTGCATTGAATCTGTAGATTGATTTTGGCAGGATGGCCATTTTCACTATGTTAATCCTACCAATCCATGTGCATGGAAGATATTTCCATCTTCTGATAGCTTCTTCGATTTTTTTCTTCAGAGATTTGAAGTTTTTTTCAAACAGGTCTTTCACTTGCTTGGTTAAAATCACCCCAAGGTACTTTATGTTATTGGTGGCTATTGTGAAGGGTGTGGTTTCCCTGATTTCTTTCTTGGCCCTTTTAGGAGGGTTTCTAATTTCTTTGAATTAATTTTGTATCCAGTCACTTTTCTGAAGGTATTTATCAGCTGAAGGAGTTCTCTGGTTGAATTTTTGGGGTCACTCATGTATACTATCATGTCATCTGCGAATAGTGAAACTGACCTCTTCCTTTCTGATTTGTATCCCCTTGATCTCTTTTACTTGTCTTATGGCTTTAGCTAGGACTTCCAGTACCATGTTGAATAGATATGGAGTGGGTGGGCAGGCTTTGTTTTGTTTTTGAGGTTTACTTCCTTCTCTTCCTTAATTTGTATGTAGGGGATATGTGTGTGCAGGGGTGAGTACACATGAGAGATAGGTGTTTGCACCTGTGTGCCCCTCTTCTGGATTTGGTATTATTGCCTTCACATAGGATCCTTTAACAAATCAGTAACCCACCAGCTCTTGACTAGGAAGCTCTCCAGAGTCACCTGTCTCCTCCCCGACATGTAGAAATTCTAATACACACATTAATGCCTAACATTTTATGTAGGTGATGAGAATTAAAACTCAGGTCATCATGCTTATGGAGGAAAAATTCTTACCCATTGAGCAATCTCCACAGTCACTCAGTTATGATAAAAGTACTATATCATAACATTTTCAATTATAGCTTATTTTTGTTTGTTTTCCTTCTTATTACTCCCCACACAAACCCTTGCTGTCCCCCTTCTACCTATGGTAATCTTCTTTTGGATTTCAAGTCACATGTGTACTATTGTCCTATCCCTCTTTCTCTGACTTCTTTTACCCCTCTCATCAAACCCTTTCAAGTTCCACAGTCTATGCCCACAGTCACTTCCACATAAATATACATACATAAAATTTAAAAGCTAAGATTCATACATAATATATATAGAATATATAGTCTTTCTAAGTCTGAGATACCTCACTTAATATAAACATGCACAGACATTTTTTTTTCCTAATAACTATTCTGACTGGGTGAGAAGGAATCTCAAATAACCTTAATTTGAATTTCTCTGTTGGCTAAAGTCATTGAACAAGCCGGAAGAAGTGGCTCACACCTTTAGTCCCAGCACTTAGGGAGATGGGGGCAGGCAGATCACTGTGAATTTGAGGCAGCCTGGTCTACAAAGCAAGTCCAGAACATCAAGGCTACACAGAGAAACACTGTCTCAAAGAAAAAAAATGAAGATGTTGAACATTGTTTTAAATATTATTTTTCTTCACTTCACAACCAACTGCTCAGTTCATTAGCCTGCTTATTAATAGTTATCATTTTTTATAATTTAGTGTTTAATTTTTTCAGTTTTTATATATTCTAGCTATTAAACTTCCTATATTTGTTTTCTTTCTATTGTATGATAAGATAGCCATATAATAGAAATTATTTTATTGGGCTAACAGTTTCAGAGGGTTAGAGTCTATAATGGTAAAGTATATTGGTACTTAATGAAGTTGGGAAGACCTGCCCATGCTGGCTGGCACTATTCCCAAGGAAAAGGATTCTGAACTGTGTGAGAATAGTGAAATGAGGTAAACACAGAATAGGTGTATTATGTCAGTGCTTTCTCATCTTGACTATGGATGTAATGTGATCAATTCTCTCAAGCTCCTGCCACTGAGAGTTCTTGCCATGATGGACTGTGACCTGGGATTGTCAACCAAATAAGCCCTTTCTCCCTTAGTACGATTTTGCCAGGGTATTTTATTAAAGCAGCTGAAACTGAAACTGAAACAGGTATCAAAAACGTTTCGTGAGATCAGGTATTTTGATGCCTCCACCAGCATTCTTTTTCTTAGAATTACTTTATCTGTGATTTATTCTGTTTTCACACGAATTATAGGATTGTTTTTTGCTAGTTACGTGGATAACAAAAACACAAACTACTTTGTGAAGACTTACATTTCTATAGCTGATTAGCCCTCTCTGAGTTCTAAACTTTCTTCTTTATCCATCTGTCTGCTTCGAATATCTGCTTGGCTATTTCAGTGACATCTCCAACTTAACATTTCAAAAGTAAAATATATGATTATCCATTTATCACATTTTTTCATGGATTATACTACACAATTTTCTTTGAAAATTATGGCATGAATTTAATTGCCAAGACCTAAAATCAAGATTCTCTCTCTGAGTTTTCACAATCTGTTAGCAATTTCTAATAGCTCTTCCTCCAAAGTAAATGTTCAGTCTCTCATTCTCTCTGTTCTTTGCCACAGTCTATTTTTAATGCATGCTATCTTGGGGCTGCACCACTGCCTCCACTTTCAGTCTACTTAGGATTTTAACATCTATCTTGCTCTATTTCAGTATAAGCCATAATTCTCATCAGCAGTTTTCAAGTCCAGAAGTCAACAAGGATCCAAGCCTCATCTTTGTCATCAAGAATAGATATACGTGTAGCCTCATGTTTCATGCCTATCATGTGATAAATTTTTTAAGTCACCCTGTATATCCACATAATCTTCACATCAAACTTATATAAAAGACTTTAGCCCAACTAATAGATGAATAATCTCAGGCTTAGAGAAGTTGTGCTGTATCTGGTAAGAGAAAAAGTTGAAATTAGTCTTCTAACTATAAACGGAGGGAGAGACAAAGTGAAATGTCTTGTTTTCCAAGTTGGTTTATATAAGTAGGCACCTTAATCTTCTACTTGACTAGAAGAAAAGAGGTAGAAGCTCTTTGCCAAGGAAATGAAATTAGAGAAATATGTCCCAGCTGTAAGAACTGCGGTACTTAACAAGAACATAAATTTAGCACCAAGAAGACTGATATAGGTATGAGAGAATAAAAACATTGTTTTAGGAGCTGGAAAGATTACTCAGACATTAAGAGTAATTTCTGTTGCTATTGAAGAGGATTTAGGTTCAGTTACTTGTACATAGTGGTTCACAGCCCTCTATGGTTCTAGTTGTAGAGGATCTGATGTACTGTTTTGACCACTACAGAAACCAGACACACATGTGATGAACATACATACACACAGGCAAAACACAAAATAAAAGCAATAAATCTGGAAAAACGAACTGCTTTAAATATAAACAGGATGATTAAACAGGCATCTTTCCACTTGTGTAAAAATATTTTTAGTAATGGGAATAAATCCTAGTAGCATAGCATTTGCCTGAGTTTGATTTTCAGGTCATGAAAAAAATAAAAATAAAGAAAGACACTGAACTAATGTGGGTAAATATTAACAAAAAGTTGCACATACACATGTACACACACACACACAAAATTGTGGTAGTGCTCCAAAGAGCTAAAATAAACCCAAAACTGAAAATTAAAAAATCCTCAAACACATTTTAGAGTAATTTATCACCAGTATTTTACTCACTTTAAAAAAAGTTTTAGGGGGTTAAAGAGATATCATGTTGGTTAAGACCAGTGGCTGCTCATCGAGATGTTAGCACTTACAAGGCAGTTAAGTTCCAGAGTATCTGATGCCCCCATTGGGCACTACGTATGTAAATGGTACGCAGGCATATATGTTTGTAATGCTTTTAAAAAGGTGTTTTTATTATTTATACAGCATTCTGCCTACGTATATGGCCTGTGCACCAGAAGAGGGCACCAGATTTCTCTATAGATGGTTATGAGCCATCATGGGGCTGCTGAGAATTGAACTCAGAACCCTTGGAAAAATAGCCAATGTCCTTAACCTTTGAACCATCTCTCCAGCCCCATGTTTTTAAATTTTTAAGAAAATACTTTAGAAGGCTAGAGAGATAGTTCATTGGTTAAGAGCACTTGGTCTATTAGAAGATCCAGGTTCTGTTCCCAAAACCCATATAACGGCTCACAGCCATTTGTAACTCCAGGGTAACTCGGGTTTTAGGCTATATGATGCCTTCTTCTGACCTCTAAAGGTACCAAGCACACACTTGGTACACATACATACTTGTAGGCAACACACACATATATATATAAAATAAAATAAATTTTAACAATTAAATTACATTATTTATTTTATTTATTTATTTACTATTATTAGTGTGTGTGTGCATGCGTGAGTGAGTACACATATGACAACTAACATGTATATAGAAATAAAAAATAATTTAAGGAGTCGGCTCTCAACTTTCATCTAGTTGGTCCTGTCATCAGCCTTGGCAGTAAACACCTTTACCTGCTGAATCATCTCACTATTCCTTATTAACATATTAAATTTAAATTCTTCTACAATCAAACACAGATGTATTGACCTTAAGTCTAATGTACCTAAGACTGTAATAATATCTAATGATTTTAGGTCCATCTTATAGACATCATCATTGCAGAATGACAGTGTTCTTCCTCTGCTAGACCTATTAGTGTTGGTATGGTCCACAAAATAGTCCTACTACTCTTTCTCTCATAACTCCACTGACAACCCTGACCAACATTCCTTTGTTGGTATGCTCTTGTGTCTACCTAGCAAGTAGGTTTAGGTGTTCCAAATTTTAAATATCCAAAACAATATTCTCTCTCTCCTAAACTTGATCATCTTCAACTTTGCATCTCAGCTAAGGATTACATCATACATTACTAAAATCAATAGAAACATCTTGCTTCTTCTCTGCCATACCTATATGAGTTGCCTAGCAACCTATGATGCCATCTTGTGGCCACACCTGGAAGGCGGGGTTACCTTGCTCCTTAAAAGGGAACAAGCTGTCACATGACCTCTCTCTTGCTCTTGGCCTCTTGTCCTTTCTCTCCCCTCTTGCCCCCTCTTGCCCTCCTGGCTCTCTGCCCTCTCTTCTCCTTTCTCTGTCGGGGTTTCCCTCTCTCTTCCCATCCCCCCATCACGTCTTGCTCTCCCTTCTCTCTCTCTCTTCCTCTCCATCTAATAGACCTCTTTCATATAAAGCAAATTTCTCCCAGCCTCAGCTCTTTTCTCTTCATGAAGTAATCTCTAATTATTTGCATTGGTGTGTCCTTTGTGTGAGTAAGTGTTCTACCACTGAGCTCTACTCATGCCCCCTATAATGGAGTTCTGAAATAATTATGCAAACTTTATTATGAAAACAAGGATGCTCCTAAGAGGGCTGGAGAGATGGCTCAACAGTTAAGAGTACTGACTGCTCTTCCAGAGGACCTGGTTTCAATCCCCAGCACTCACAATGACAGATCACAAGTGTCTGTAATTCCAAGATCTAACCCCCTGACACAAACATATATGCTTGCAAAACACCAATACACATAAAATATAAGTAAATAAATAAATAAATAAATAGATAAGATGCTCCTGAATGGTGGCTAAGAGGCAGCGTCCCATGGGAAAGTCTGAACCAGGAAAGCCGAGTTTTCGTGTATAGTTACTTGGTCTACAGTGTGAAAATACAAGTTGGTTAACATTGAACACTGAACTGTTAGGGGCATTCTTCATGGTACCCAGTGGTTTTGGCAACAAGCAACAGAACTTACTTGAATTCCCATCTGATATTGTGGAGACTGAAATAAAACTTTTTGTTCTAAACATAGAGGGACCCAAGAAGATATACAGGTCTTGGCAACTTCCAGAGTGACAGGAAAAGAATGGAGAAAAGAGACACTAGGGAGGGATCCAGGCTTAGAGCAGACTCAGAGATCAAGAGAGATGGACGCCTGGACCCCAGTCCTTCCTGGGCCTACTTAGCAAATCCCTCTAAAAGAGCTTTAGGATTATCTCTCTTGAAGCCCAGTTATCAGAAGGCTTGTGTAGTGAGCTGAATACCTCTAATTTTCTCTTAGGTTCTGTGGAAATAAAGGAAGGTTTTAAACAGGAAAGTGACAGCTTCCTTATCGCTCAAGCAATAAGTACAGGAAGGAGTCAGCCTGTATGGCTCCAGAAGTTCATTATAAGCAAGGATAGTAAACAAGAGAGAAGAGTATAACTCTTTACCACTACTGATAAATGGAGCTATCTTCTAAACCTCCAAACTAATGTTGTCCACCTACTATGGGGGAGCTCTGTAAGAACTTAAAAGTGGCAATGCAGAGGAACTCTTAGCAACTGGCACATAATACATGATCAACAAATGTTACAAATTTTCTTCCGGCTCTAAGTTGGCTATAGAACAGCAAAAGGACCCTAATCAAGCAACACAGGAGGAGGTCCACTGTGACCCAGAAGCAAAGTTTATTCTTGCCAAAGTGCTCAGGGCTGAAGCTGGAGCTGTGAGAGAAAAATAACAGTTGGGGAAACAGTGAACTTAGACTGGACTCTCAGTCATTCCAAGGCAAAGGCTCCCAAGGAGAGGGAGAGTTGGTAGCCAGAAAGTCCAGGCAAGAGCCTACTTGATTCAGGGATCGTCAGAGCTCCAGTCTCTTCTGGATCTGGACTCTCCTTTTTGAGACAAGAAACAATCCTAGGCTAATGGAATAGACAATCCTGGCCCTCAATAGCTCGGGAGTAGAGGGCCGCTAGCCACGGATTTTTGTCTGCAAACTGCATTTCTGAGGTGCCTTAAAGTGTACAAATAGTAAAGCCAGGCCCTGAGAGGCAATTTATCCCACCCCTCGCCGGGCAAGCTGATTACGGCTCTCCATATCACCTCTCCTCGGGGTGCTCAAAAGAATCTGCAAATCCTCAGCATCACAGCCACCAATCCCCAGCATTTCCCATTCACGCGCAGCGGGGTGGCTGGGGATTAATTGGAGGGGGAATGTTGTGAATTCCAGAGAGTTCTTTCTCTTTGCGGCACAGTCGGTGGCCCGGGATATTGCTACATGAAAGCTTCGCTGTCAGTATCAATCATCATTGCGCGGGCTGTCACATTCCATGGAATGAATTGGCCTCATTTGATGACTCCACCAGAGGGGGGTGGGCATTCCTGAAGGGCTTGCGCTGATAAGGCCAAATCTGACTCCATAAAAATACCTAGCGTAGCTTCTTTCTCCGCATTCCTCATTCTGAGGATGGCTGAGAAAGGACAGACGTGGAGGAGAAATAGAGCCTGGGTGAGGGCCAGATCTAGGAGGATAAAAGCAGACAAAAAGCCAAAGCCTTCTCCCAGCTTTGATTAAAAGCTGACCTTCTCTGGGTCTCTTTCGCGTCACCCTGACAGAGTGAGAACCAGAGGACCTCCGCACAAAGCAAGCCCAAATTTTGCACCATCTTGAAGCAGAAATGCTAAAGGAATTAAGGGATTTGTTGCCGTTGTTGCTATTTGTTTGTTGTTGTTGTTGTTTAAGTAATGCAAAAAGCAGATGCCTTTGTTAACAAGAATTCCTAAACTGTCTAAACTGTCTCTTATTCCCTTTAAGGTGAGAGCTCTGTTGTCACCTTTACGGAGGAAGCAATTGCATCTGACAATAGGGAAGGAAGAGGGGGGGCCCTTTAGAGCTTCTCTCTGAGGTCTGCAGACTCCCTGTGCAGATCTTTCACTGATTTTTAAAGGCAAGACTTCTAATTGCCTTCTTCCTTACTGAGCACTCCAACACTCATTACATACTTTTTTAGATTTTTTTCAGAATTGTCTGAAACTCTCACCAAGTTGAAGACCCAAAGAACACACAGTATGGTACCCATCCATATGTGAGCCTCTGCTCACAGTGAGAGGAGCTGCATCCTAACTGCCCTGGACCAGAAGCCTCTCATGGATCTATCTCTACTCTGCTGTTCTGAGACAATGTGACCCCAGTCAGGCTACCAACACTGTTGTAGTCAGCTGTACAAACAAAACAAAACAAAACAAAAACACTCTGCCTAGTCCAAAGACTGTGTAGGGTTAATGGAAAATAGACAAAAAAGGGGGGGCCTGCAATCAGTAAGTTATTCAAAATAAGTTGGTACGATGGTTAATTCCTTTCATTTCAAGCTGTATGGAGTGAGTTAGTGATCCTAACAAAAGATTGCGCTGCGTTAACCTGCCAAGAGAGTCCTAGTAAAGTGTGCTTAGGGAGAAACAGCTTATGAGAAGCTATGATACATACCCTGCCTTCCCCAAATCCCCCAAAGTAGGACAGTTGTTTTAAAAAATGAAAAGCAGCAACATCTCTGCAACATTTCAAATTACAGATATCCAGAAGTTGACACTATTGTGTGGATATTCTTAGACATAAGTCTGTTTTCTGGGATTTCTTCTGTGGTCTGTTTACTTGTTTTAGCATGGCAGCAAGTAAGCATTGCTTGAAAAACAGACAATTTGGCTCCAAAATATTGAGGAAATTGCTCCCTCTCTCTGGGTCCCAGTTTTCCCATCTTTACAATTTATGACCTCACCATTCTGTTTTAATAGTTCCTTGGATGTTTCCTTAGGCATCCTGACTCAGTTAGCAGCTGGGAATTCAAGGGCATTTCATTCTGAATAAAATATCGAAGTATTATCAATCCCAAAACTTAGAGGAAAGATTTAAGAGAGTATTTCAAAATTACACCTCCCACTGAGGAACCTTGCATGCTACCCAGTCATAAGTGGAACTTTTCGACATTTGGAAAGAAGTAAGGCATCATTCCTTATAGCACTGAAGCACCATTAGCAGTTTCCCTACTGATGTGCTTACTTTCTTAGGTTGCTTTTAAAACTGACAACTAAAAACCACAATCTTAGTGATGCAAGAATTCTAAAGAACACAAGGTCAACATTTCTGTCACCATTACATCAGTCTAAATCAAACCCTAGCCAGTTTTTCCCTTCCAGCTGAATTTGTTCCCCTACTTCTGGGAGATGCTTTTCTTTTCTTTTATCTTTCTTTCTTTGTTCTTTTAATTTCATTCCTTCCCAGCTGCTGTGAGCTGACTCATCTGTCCTCAGTGGGAATCTTAGGATCAAAGCCAGAGAATTTATATACAGCATTGCCAATATATTTACTTTCAAGGATTTAATTCTTCCCATTTAGGTCCAGCCAGTTTCCACAACAAACAAGGCTCACCAGAAGTGCTCCTGGGCTCTCAAAGGCAAACACACTTGGCTTTGCATCATAGACACCAAAGAACAGAATTCTTCAGCTATTTTAACCATTGGCAGCAGAAGTTTCTCATTTATCACGTTGTCTCCCTTCCTTGCAACCAGAGGCTTTTTAGGCTCCCCAAGAGAAATACAATAGCTTCCAACCTTTCATTAATGAAAAATCCAAGTGTCAAGTGTCAGATGCAGTACAAACACACGCACACACACACCACAGCCAGGCCTTGGGTAAAGAACCTTCACTCCAACTGCTCTGCAGTTCAGACTCCAGTTAATAAAAATAGCTCTGCCCACTGAAGGTCCTGAGCAGGTTTAAGCCAGTTAAGAAATCTCATTTAATATAACAAAATGTGAAGCTGATAAAACAGATATTATGCCAACATTACAAATGAAAAAAATCAAGGCGATAAACACAAAGTTTTTTATAACCAGGTTAGAGTGGTGCATTCTGGAGTGTTCTGGCTTCAGAGGCAACCCCCACCTGCCCCTTTCTTCAGAGTTAATATTTTGTTTTATTTTAATTTTTTAAAATTTACCCACTTTATATCTGATTATAACCCCTTCCCTTGTCTCCTTCTGGTCCCATCCTCCCTCCCATTTTCCCCCTGTCCCTCTCCCATAGTCCTCAGAGAGGGAAAGCCCTCTTCCTTTACCATTTTGACCCTAGCCTATTAAGTCTCATTAGTACTGCCTGGAAATCCTCTTCCTCTGTGACCTGACGAGGTCTCCCCACCAGGGGTAAGTAACCAAAGAGCAGGCATCAGAGACAGCTCCTATTCCCCTTACTAGAGAGCCCACATGGAGACTGAGCTACCTATCTGTAGCAGAGCATGTAGGTCCTCTCCATGCATGGTCCTTGGTTGGTGCATCATTCTCTGTAGGCTTTCTAGGGCCCAAAATTGTTGACTCTGTTGGTCTCCTTGTGGAGCTCCTGTTTGCTCCAGGTCTTTCTACCCACCATCTCTTCCCTAAGACTCTGCACTCTGGCCAAAGTTTTGTTGTGAGTCTCAGCATGAGCTTTGATCCCCTGCTCAGTTGAGTCTTTAAGAGGGCATCTATGGTAGGCTCCTGCCCTGTCCCCTCTCCTCAACTACCTCTAGTGTCTATTGTATTTGCCTTTCTGAATTAAACATCCTCCTTAGGGTCCTCCTTGATATTTAGCTTCTTTAGGTCTCTGTATTACAGTATGCTTTTCCTGTATTATACTACCAATAACCGCTTATAAGTGAGTATACGAAGAGCAACAACTAATAAATGGGACTTCATGAAACAGAAGCAAATCCTAAGGTGAAAATAATTAGTGCTAGACTTTTAACATCAATTCTGTTGTCAGTTGTAGTAAATTCAGGCTTGAAAATACAGAAGTCTGAGACTGAGTCTCTGACTAGCTGTCAGCAAATCAGTCTATGCCTTGATTTCCTTGATTTGGGATAGAATTAAATTAGACTTCTCCTAATCTTCATTCATTATTATTTTTGTCTTATACAATTTATTCTTTTTATTAATGACACTTTATTCACTTTGTATCCCACCTTCCCCAATTTATTTTATACTGACTTTTTCACTAAAACAAAAAAATGTCTTAAACTTTATGAAACTAAAACAATAAAATTAATTGGACATATGGATCATGTTTTTCATCTCAGCACTAGGTATATCAACCAAGTCAGACAAATTTCTGTGAGTTCCATCTAGCCCATTCTATATATTGAGTTTTAGGCAAGCCAGGACCACCTAATTAATGAAACACTGTTTCAGAAAACAAAGAAGGAAAGAAAGAAAAATAAAAACTCCACCACCCACAAACAAATAACAAGCATACATATATACGTATACACACACACATTCCTTTGGTGCTGTCTTCCAGGACTGCACATTACAGTTCTATCCTATCCTTTAGACATGCGGTTGTTTTCACCATACCAGTGGGATTTCAAAACTGACTGAAGGCCATGGAAAGCCCTGTTCCCTCTCAGGTCAAAACCATCTTGACAACAACACTAGGATGTTTCTGTGCTTTTCATTCTCAGTACTCTAAAGGCTGTATAAGGTGAGAAGCTAAAACAAATGGAATGAAGTAATAGATATAAGAATCTATCTCTCTTCCACAGAACCAGATATTAAATATATTACCAAAACACTGAACCATTCCTCTTTTTAACTAATTTTTTACTTGGGACAATAATATTTTCCAAAAAAATTAATTTATTTGCATTAACATATAATAGATTTATTATTTTAAAAGTGCTTATTGTTAAATTTCTCAGATACCTTAATTTCAAATATGGATAATGTTGGTATACCTAATCTCCATATCAAAAGGTCTTTGGATCCTTTTATTTATTTTTTAATTTTTCAGTGCTGGGGACTGAACCACTGCAAAGACTGCATACTTATCTTTCCAAAAGTATTTTTAAGAACTTGCTTTATTTGTTTTATAACCACAATGAGCTGGCTTCAAAAACGAATTCTTTATACTGTCAAGAAACTTATAAGAACTTCAAGATACCATAGCCATAATTTTTAATCATATACCAAGTTAAATCAAAAGTTAAGCAATGTGTCTTGTCTACTTTACCAGCTAAAGCCTATAACCATATAGTCATAAACTGATTGTGACTACGAGACAAAAACATGACCACACAATTATAACTGAAAATTAACATGTTTCATATAGATAGGCCCAAAGAGTGTTCCTGTCTACACTGAGTGTCCCAAGCTTATTTTGATTATGGGATCTCAATTTAACAAAGAGAATTAACATTTCTTTTTATTTTAAGTGGTTTCTATGGATACCTCCTATCAAGAATTTCATTAATTCTATCTAATTTAAGTTTCTCATTTTAATTTAAATACATTTCAGTTCCTCTCAAGTCTGCGTACATACACCACACACACATTCATGCATATGCACACCATGGTTCAGCAATAAAAATCATGTATAGACCAAAAATTCTAGAATAATATGGTTAAAGTTTTACAATGAGAGAAAAACTCCTGCAGTACAAAAATTTAAAACCCTCTAAATAATCTCTAAATTTAAAATCTCTAAATTTAAAAACCTCTTTATATAAATCTTATCCAAATTCTGATCTTTAATCCTAAGCATCATATTTTCTGTTTTAATAATTTGGGTGTTTTTTTTTTTTGCTTGTTCTTTCTTTCTTTATTTATTAGTTTGTTACATTGAATTTTTTCTTGCTTAGTAGAGTGTGAATTAAAATGTTTTGCTTCCTTTTATATATAAACGTCAATAGTAAAGCTAGGAATGTAGCACAGTGGTAGGATCCTCACCTCAAATACATAAAGAGCTTAGGATGAATCTTCAGTACCACCAAAAAAGTGATAATAATATAATAATATAAAAGTCAACAATAAAAATTTTATTAATAACTCCTAAGTTTATACTTAATCTAGTAGAAAATGAAAAAATAAAAGTTTCAAAGAACACAATCTTATATAATGCTGCCAAGGTTTCTTATCTAATGAAACCTTTTACTTTCTAAACATGTCCCTCCCCCACAAAAAATCTACTATATATACAAGAAATATGTCATCTTCAACTATAATTTTTAAGTTTATTATCTGCCTAAAAACTGAAGCCCTCAGACTTCTGTTGTCTTTACCCTCACTTCTGTGCAAACCCACTATACAGGAAAATAGGCCTACTGAGTTCTCAGAGGTTTCCCTTGCTGACATCTGACCTTTGCACTTAACGTTCTGGAAATGCCTCCTTTGGGCGCTATTCACTGGATCCTATTCAATGTTTGTTCACAATGCTACTTTTTAAGAAATCCTTGCTTTATCTTCAAGCAGTGGTTACTGTGGTCTGAACAGACAAATCAATCCTGTGATTCTTTATAACACACTTGAAGATATCCTCTATTTCAAAATGAAAGGTTTTTCATATTATTTATTTCATTTTTAGTAAGTAATATGCATATATAATACCAAACAAGGGATTTATAAGGAGAGGGCTCTTCCTCTCCAAATTGTCTTCAGAAATATTTGTTTCTTGTGCACATTTAAGAGACATAAACCCGATAGGCGGTGTGTTTGATGCCAAACTGCAATGGCAAGGTTAACATTGGATAGGTCAAGTTTTATCTGGATTGCTGTTATGTAGGAACTAAATTGGTGCCCATACCCATCTGGCCAACTATTAATATATGCTCCGATGCTCCTGTGTTAAAACAAATTAATGAGAGGAAAACTGAATATTTCAATGATGCAAAC
>CM053744.1:21116279-21144686 GCA_028658305.1 Pachyuromys duprasi
CAGGGGTTCCAGGACACATCCACACGTGGTCCTTGGATGTAGAAACCGTCTCATACAAGACCCCTGTGTCCTGCTCAGTTTAGTCATTGTGAAGCTCTTATTCTCTCCAAGTTTCACCAACCTGTTTGTTTTGTTTTAAGACTAACTCCTTCAGTATAGAATTGACTGGCATTGAATTTACTGTAACCTTTCTGCCTTTCTTCCCAAGTGCTAAGAGTACAGGAATGTACTACCATACCTTAAAGTAGAAAGTAAGTTTCTTGAAGGTTAGGATGTCTGTTTTATTCTTACTCCCAACCCCTTTCCAAGTAATGGGAACAAGGACTGTCTCAGAGATGAACTCAGTGGCTGGCCCTTTGATCATCTCTCCCTGAGGGGCGGGGGGAGGCAGCCTTACCAGGCCACAGAGAAAGACAATGCAGCCAGTCCTGATGAGATCTGATAGGCTAGGGTAAGATGGAAGAGGAGGAGAACTTCCCTTATCAGTGGACTTGCAGAGGGCTATGGGAGGAGATGAGGGAGGGTGGAATTGAGAGGGAATGAGGAAGGGGGCTACAGCTGATATACAAAGTATATAAACTGTAATTAATATTAAAAATTTAAAATTAAAATATAAAAGCAAAATTACAATTATGAAGGAGCAACAAAATAATTTTTATGGTTGGGAATCATTGTAGCATGATAGGAAGATTGAGAACCATTGGAAAGAAAAGAAAAATTACATTAATTAGTATTATGGGCAACAATAAAAGATTCATATACACAGGTAGAAAGTGATAAGTGATATACACACATACATGTATATACACATGCATATTTTACATATGTATATGTTTGCCAGTATGAGTTTATGGCATCACATACACGCAGAGGCCCAGGAGACCAGAAGAGAGTATCAGATCATCTAGAACTGGAGTTACAAGCAATCTCCAGCCATTATGTGGGTGCTGGGAACTGAACTTCATCCTCTGCAAGAACAATAAGTGTTCCTAATTCCTGAGCCTTCTCTACAGTTGCTAACATGCCTATTTTTGTTACACTTCTTTTCTTCTGGAAGGCATGACATTGCTTGATTGCCTAGGGTGGCCTCAAACTTGCAATCTTCCTGCTGAGATTAGAGTCCCTTAACCACCAGCCCTATTCCGGAACTTTAATATATTGTCCAACCAATATTTTACAAACAGAAAAACAAAACAAATAGCAATCTTTTAACCAAAATGCAGAAATTTATGTTTTCTGGTCCTTTCCCAGATATATTAAGTATAAGTCCTTAATTTTATTTATGTATTTGCTTTTCATTTGTTTATGACTTTGCCATCAGTCCCCAAGTCATGTGCATTTTAAGCAAATGATCTACCATTGAGCCACCTCCCCAGGCTGAGCTATTAATTTTACCTGGATAATTATTCACTTTATCTTTCGTAAGCATAGAAACCAGTTTCATAAATCATGAAAGTAGAAATGCCAGAGCGATCCTTCTCTCCCTCGAAACTTGCAGGGAAGGCTACATGTTGTTTGGCACGGCACAGCAACCACCTCAGTACCTCAGACCTATGAAATGGCAAAGCCTTCCTCTGTTCCAAACAAGCATGTGCTAAGTACTGACTTGCATGTGCAAAAACTAGCAGCCATAGCTTTCTTCAAGTACTACAAACTGAGAATTTGCCCCTACAGAGATTTCCTACTATAATTAGCCAAACCTACCTCTTTGTTCAGCTGTGTACAATAAATCTGCCTCCTCAGTGTAGACAGATAAAATAAATTTGCTTGTTTCTGGGTTGTGCAGTTGGTGCCCTACATCAGAGCAAGCACAATCCACCCTATCCCATATTTTCTGTCCATGTGTCTAAAGAAAACTAGACTGTCAAATTCTAACTTGGCAGTATAATAAATCATAGGTATATTGTTTTAAAGAATTAATATTTTAGGCCTGTAGAGATGGCTCAGTGGTTAACCACATGGTAACTCACAACCATATATAATGTGAATGGATGCCCCCTTCTGGCATGCAGGTGTACATGCAGATAGAGCATTTATATATGAAAAATAAATAAATAAATCTTTAAAAAATACCCTTGCATTAAAAAAAAAATAAGATTTCAGATTTGTTACCATAATCGTTAATGATGCTACTTGTGTTAATAGAGTAAATTCTCTGTGATGTTTCCACACATGCATATATCACACATTGACCAAGTATGACATATTACTTTTCTTCTCAGCAGCTACTTTCAAGTCATAGTCTCCCTCCCTCTCTCTTTCTCTGTCAGCATCAGAAAGAGATACTAAGATAAGTAGCATGCTCATGTGTTTAGAAATATAGATTTTGTTTTTTCATTATCAGTTGGTACTATTATATTGGAGTGTTGTAGGTGTATGAAATATAAAAGTCTAGTTTCTGAAAAAATTCTAATGCCAAATGTGTCTCAGTTTTGTCTTTGTTTCCTGAGATAATTTCTTGCTTCGTGGTCCAGGCTGGCTTAGAACTCATGATGATCTACTTGTCTCAACATCAAAAGTACTAGGATTATAGGTATGAACCACCATGCCAATGTTTGAAATAATTGTGTTTGCAAAGGAAATATGATGTTAATACAGTATGTTATATAATAACTTCAGTGGCGTATGAGCAGAATTTCAAACATAGCTATTTTGTCTCAATAATTTCTTATAATAAATCATACTCAATTTGGTTTGGAGTTTACCTTAATGATAGAGCTTATATTTGGTAAATGCAATGATTTGGGTTCAATGTATAACACAGCAAAACTAAATGAACAAAACAAAAGTTTTTCAATGGTATATATATATATATATATATATATATCACATTTATTAAGAATAATTAATTAAGATTCCTGTTTGCTGTTTATTGTTGTAGCTAACAAAATTTCTCTTATTCTGAAATATTTGTGTGAATGTATGAACCTCGTACTGTTATCATTCACATGTGTATTAGTCAATTAGCTTTGTAACTCTATGTCAGTTAAGCATTAGAGTTAGAGAATTTGGAAACAAATTGTTCTAAAAACTTAACCAATCTCAATGTGGTGGCACATATCTTTAATCACAACACTTTGGAGGGAGAGGCAGGGAGATTTTTGTGAGTCCAAGGTCAGCTTGGTCTATATAAATAGTTCCAGACCAACCAGGGCTACATAATGAAACCTTGTCCCAAACAAAAACAGTAACAAAATTCTTAACCAAATTCACATACCTAAGAATCTTCAGAACTATGATTCAAGTGCCTCAGCATTCCTTTTCTTAATCCTGAACTAACTCTACAGTCTTCCTATGTGTCTCAGGCTGGCCTGGAGCTGGTTTCATTTCTCTTGTGTTGACATTACAGACTGCTCAACTGTGCCTGACTATGGTGAGCAGAGAGGAGAGAGAGAAAGAGAAAGAGAGAGAAAGGAGAGAGAGAGAAAGAGAGATCATATGTTGTATATGTGTATAAATATGTTCATGTGTGTGAATACATATACATAAATGTGCTTGTGGAAGCCACAGTTCAATGTCATATGTCCTTCTCTATCACTGTCTACTTTTGAAAGATGTATTTTAAAATTTAGCCTCTTAGAATTTCATACATGAACATAATGTATTAAAGTTATGTTTGCTCCTTGTCCCCCAACTTTTCCTGAATTCAGTTCCAGGTTCCCCTCTCACCTTAATACACTCTTTGTTTTTAAGAATCCAAGCTATGTCTACAAGAATAGTAGAGTAGTGTTTATATGAGGTGAGTCTCAAGTTGAGCCAGTCATTGGTTGACCTTCCCCCAATTCCTGCTTCATCTTTATCCCTACACTTCTTATAGGCAGGACAAATTCTGGGTGGAAGGTTTTATAGATTTATAGATTCCCTCTACTGGAAGTCCTGCTTGGCTACAGGAAGTGGTGACTTCACACTTCATATCCCGCATTGCTAGGGTCATCCCCATAGACTCTGGGGAGCCTCCCTCATTCCAGAGATGTCCCCCTACCAATTTCCATTCTCTTTTGGCCCTCTCCTTCCATACCCCACTCTCCTCCCACCTGATCACCACCCCTTCTCCCACCCAGTTCCTTCCTTTCATCTACTTCAGATGTATATTTTATTTCCCTCTCTGAATGAGATTTAAGCGTCCTCCTTTGGGCCCTTCTTGTTACTTTGGGTCTGTGGATTGTAGCATGGTCATCGTGGACAATATCCCCTCATAAGTGAGTACAGACCATGAGTGTCTTTCTGGATCTGGGCTACCTCACTCAGGATGATCTTTTCTAGTTCTAGCCATTTGCCTGCAAATTGCTTCATGTCTTTGTTTTTCATAGCTGAGTAGTATTCCATTGTCTATATGTACCATATTTTCTTTATCCATACTTCAGTTGATGGACATTTAGGGTGTTTCCAGATTCTGGAAAGTTGCTGTGACTATAGCTGAGCAAGTGCTCCTGTGGTGTAGTGGAGCATTTTTGGGGTATATGCCCAGGAGTAGGGCATCTACCTACTACTTGAGTCTTGAGGTAAAACTATTCCCAATTTTATGAGGAAGGGCCAGATTCATTTCCAAAGTAGTTGTACAAGTTTACACTCCCACCAACAATGGTGAAGTGTTCCCTTTGCTCCACATCATCGCCAGCATATATTCTATGGTTGCAGAGAAGAGCCGTCTTCTTAGAGGCTTATCTAGCAGTTTATGGAAAGAGATGCAGAGTCCCACAGCCAAACAATAGGCAGAGCTCAGGGAGACTTGTGGAAGAGTTGGAGGAAGGACTGAAGGAGTCAGAGCGGTCAAGGACACCACAAGAAGACCTACAAAGTAAACTAACCTGGGCACATGGGAGCTCATAGAGACTGAACAACCAGCATGTATAAATATATGTCCCCTACATACAATGTACCAGATGTGCAATTTGTTCTTCATGTGGGTCCCCTAACAACTGGAGTGGACTCTGTCTCTGACCCTTGTCTGCCTTTGGATCTCTTTCCAATAGCCTTTGCCTTGTCTGGCCTCAGTGGGAGAGGCTCTGCTTAGCTCTGCTGAGACTTGATGTGCCAGGGTGGTGCCCATGGAAGGTCTCCCCTTCTTTGAGGAGAAGGGGAGGGAGGAACGGGAGAGAGGGTGGAGAGGTGGAACTGGGAGAGAAGGAGGGAGGGGCTTCTATCAAGCTCTAAGGTGATTAAATAAATTAATTAATGAAAAGAAAAAAAGAAGAACCCACTGAGTGTTGTTGATATATACATCAGTTTGGGTCCATCTGCCAGGGATCACACATCTGAAGGAAACCAACTCTTCTTCTCCTACCAGCCATTAACTGTCAATAGCAAGGGTGATAAAATACATGATAAAATATTTAATGGCTTGATCTTGTGCAGGCAACTACTGCTGCTATGAGCTCATGAATGCAATGGTCCTGCCATGTCCAGAAGGTACTGTTTGACTCCAGTCCTTCACTACTTCTGGCTCTTACAATGTTTCTGCCCAGTTTTCCATGATGTTCCCTGAGCCTTGAATGTATGGGTGATACAGATGTCCATATAGGGCTGAATACTCCACACTCACATATTATCTGCATTTTAACCAGTTTTGTGTTATTTGCCATCCATTGTACAAAGATGATACTTTGATTGACTGTGGGATATACTGATCTATGGATATAAATATATGTAGTTAGAAAGCAGTTTAATTCCACATTAGTTTAGTAAAATGATAGTAGGTTCACCCCTAGGCCTGATAGACTCTCCATCTGTGGGTTCTTGATCAGATTTACAGTATTAGATATAAGTTTCCTTCTGTGGAGTAGGCCTTAAATAAAGTAAAAAAGAAGTTGATTACCCCTATAATATTTATACTGGCTTATACTACTATTGCATCATTGGGCTATCTTGCCACTCAGGTAGCTCTCAGGGTTCACAGCTGGGTAAGAGAGTTGATGATTTTCCCTCTTACCTTGTTTTTCAAGACAGGATCTCTCACTGAACCCCAGGATTCTCCTGTCTAAGCTTCTCTAATACTGGGATTCCAAACTGAAGTCCACAAACTTATGGAACAAACACCTTACTTAGTAAGACATCTCCTCATCCAAAGGATTAAAAATTTGCATTTGTAACAAATATTTAAATTATATTTGTTTATTGCTGTCTGTATGTGTGGGGACTTGTGCCTGCCATAGAAGCTTGTGTGGAGATTAAAGGAGAACTTGTAGAGTCTGTTCTCTCCTCACACCATGTGGGTCTGAGCGATCGTGCCAGCCTCCAATCAAAAAAAAAATTAAATTTTATATATGGTAAGGGAGGCTGTGTGCATGTCGCAGTGTGTGTGTGTGTGTGTGTGTGTGTGTGTGTGAGCTACAAGGACAACTTGTGGGTCCTGGTTATTGAACTGAGGTCATCAGGCTTAGTGGGTAAATGCATTTGAAACTGAACCATCTTGGAGAAGTCTCTCACACATGTTGTTTGGTGTTTGTTTGTTTGTTTTGAGACAGGCTCTTTCTATATAGCCCTGGATGGCCTGGAAGTCATTATGTAGACCAGAATGGCCTCTTATAAGAGATCTGCCTGCCTCTGCTCCCCAAGGAATTCATTTAAGGCACAATGCTTGACTCCTCAAAAAAATTTTTTAGCACAAAGAATAAATCTTGGAAAAATATTCATAGGTACACATGTATACATACTCACATTCATATATATGTTTGCACATAAAAATAGAACTTCTCTATTTCTCTTTTTAACATCTGTATAACCTAGTTATCAATCACAATTCATCTGCTTTCTGCTCCTAAATATTAGGATAATCACTGATTCATTGTTACATTAATGTACTACTGTTCAAGGCAAAAGCTTCTGCAACCATCGCACTCCCAAAATCTTCAGGGTGGCTTGGCTATGTCAAATGTCATTTCTCCTGTGTGCCCTCACAGAACTTACCAGAGAGTCCAAAGCCAATGGTAGCCCATAAGAGAAGCTAATTTACCCTGAAGACTGCCTACCCAGTTCGTTCTGACTGTGATTGTGATAGGGTGTGAAGAAGATAAGCCGGTCACATACTCCTGCCACCTGCTCTGTAACTCATCCCCTCTAACTCAGGTAATCTTTCTACTTAACTAACTTCTTAGTAGTTTGCAGCTGTGCCAATCAAATTATATTTTCTATTAAATAGCTGATAACATCTTTGACTATGTCAACTTCGATGTCAATAAACTTAAACTAAAGGAAAGTGAGTTTTAGCATTAACGTTGTCTACATTTTTAAGGCTACCATAGTTAGCAACTCTGTAATTTTTCTCTTCCCTCAACTGAGAATCATGTTTCTAAGATTTGAGGTGGTACTGTAGCTCAGTGTTTAAAGAAGAATATTGCCCCATAACACTACTGTCTAATTTATATTTATCCCTAGGCATTCTGACTTAGAGTGTAATTTAAAAGGCAAAGTTATTAAAATCACATGGTTATTTCTTATTCTATTTTATAGAAAGTTGATAGATGTCTTC
Organism: Pachyuromys duprasi; assembly: GCA_028658305.1. Lineage (NCBI taxonomy): Eukaryota > Metazoa > Chordata > Mammalia > Rodentia > Muridae > Pachyuromys > Pachyuromys duprasi. The sequence goes on from CM053744.1 coordinate 21,123,748, forward strand.
TTAAAAATATAAATTCAACTTTAAGGGGTTTAAAATAGGTATTTAATACATAATAAATATATGTAAATATATGTACACATATAATATATCAGTGCTTGGAAGACAGAAGTCCATACTGGCTGGTACTTTACTGCTATTAGAGTAAAACTCAGAAGGCAGTCACTGTTTAAGTGCCTGGACTTTGTCACTTCACTGACAAAGTCAGCTTAAATTATTGAAAGCCCTTACCTTTTCTTGTGGTTAAAACGAAATACTGCATAAAACATAATAACAATTGTATATATCCTAGAGTTGTGGTTACACTTGAAACATTTAATCCTCATCACAACTATTTGAGAGTAACAGTATCATGCTATTTTAGTTCTCAGAGTTGTATATTTAGACATTGTACTTCGCTTCACACAAGGGCTGTCACATAGTATGTACAAGTGTTTGTTGTTATTATTATACATCTTTAAGGTTTCTTACGTACATATTGATAATGAAGTTCACAACATTGATAATGAAGTCTAGATGTTGGGGGGTTTCATGTTGGGTTTCTAGATAGCCAATTTTTGAATTAAGTAGAACAGGCAGAACATTGCAAGATAGTAGCTTGGTGGTACCTCCCTCCATAGGGTTAATTGCTTTGTTCCCATAGCTAAGTTACAACAGGTAATGCCTGAGGTCGAATGTGAATTATACATAATGAGTATAAAGAAGTGCCTTGGAGAATCTAGGTTCAAAAGTCATTAGATATTAGATATCATCACTCAGTGAGATATTGGTGGTGTGGCCCTAATAAGGCAGGCTTTATTCATAACCAGTAAGAAGACATTGCCAAATTATGTTCAGGAAGTAAGGAAGACAGATCAGTGTTTTATAATGATGTATACACTGGACTGTCTATTTTAGAAAACCAGCAACTGGAGACCTGATAGAAGCATCTTCTACAGTCCAATTTGGAGAGGAGATGAGGGTCAGCCTTGTAGAGAAGTAAGACTAGTTTTCCATGAATAAGATAGTGGAATCTGGTTGATACAACTGATAGAATACATGGGTAAGAGACAAATCATGACTTTGACTTATATGGTTTGAGTCACTGGAGTGCTGGAAAGACTTGATTTGGTAGCACATGTGGTTTTTCTAGGCAGAAAAGTCAAGGAACCATTTGGATTAAATATTTAGGTTTAAAGTTTAGGTAAGAGATCAAGTTCAAAGCTATTGATACTTTAGAAGAAAAGAGGTGAAGGAAAAACTGCTCAGAAATACTACTGAGTAAAGCAGCTGGAGCCACATTAAGAGATGATAGAGCCGTAAGAGAAAATAAAAGAGAGCAAAGTTGCTGATGCTGGGGAAGGGAGGTTAGTTATAAGATTTCAAGAAGCAACATCCCAGGGAGTTTACTGTTGGCATTTGCTAGACAGTCAGTAGAACACTGGGATATGTATTGTGCAAATGACTAGGGATGACAGTAGAAGTGAGGTTCCAAAGCCAGCAAAGGGAACTTCCCAGAAGTTGGATTCTAAGGGAAGGAAGCCAGTGAAGGCAAGGAATAGGAAAATGTATGAGTTAAGGGGAAAAAAAAAATAACCATTTTCACTGTGGAAAACTTGAAAGACTAAGGGAAGATGTGAAACAAAATCATTGAAAAAGAAAATTCCAGAAGATGATGGAAGGTAATATCGATGATAGCAAATATCTGTTTTCTATGCCAGAAATGTGACATCTTATAAACACGATATATATGAGAAAATGAGAAGCATCATCAAAGCATTTAGATTTTAATTATATATAACTGAAAAGTAAGTTTTGTATCAGATATAGTGATTTTTTCTTATAAATTGTTACTTAAGATGGATATTTATAGCCAGGCATGATGCCTCATGCCTATAATCCCAGCACTCAGGGAGACAGAGACAGGCAGATCTCTGTGAGTTCGAGGCCAGCCTGGTTTATGAAGTGAGTCTAGGACAACCAAGGATACATAAAGAAACCTGTCTCGAAAAAGAAAACAAAACAAAAAAGATGAACATTTATAAGAGCTAGAAAGATGGCTCAGAAAACAAAACGAAAACCACTTGCTGTTAAAACCATTGACCTCAATTTGATTCCTAGAACCAACATGGTAGAACGAAAGAGCTGATTTCCATAATTTCCATGTGTCTTCTAACTTCACACACATGTTGTGTATGTACAGTCCCATACACAAATACACAAAACACACATAAACAATAAGCAACCAAACAATAAATATTTGTAAAGTACCTAGAACTCTTAAGCAAAAAAGAATTCACATCATGTCAAAAGAAAAAACATTTAGATTATGTAAGCCAAAATTACTTTTATGCTGCATACCTTCTGCTAATGTGTATTGTTCAAAGGCTCATTCAACACAGTGTGGAATTGTGTTTAACAATTACTTGTATGAGTCATTTAACTTGAAAATTAATCTTTACCTTGAAAAAGCTCTTAGCAGAAAATATTACCAGCAAAGCAAGAACTGTTAATACTTAAGGTTTCAGTGGAGGAAATTTGCTCTGAATGGGAATCAAATCATATGAAAGAGACAAAAAGTAAGACACATGTGTAACCGGACTTTTGGCTACTTTATGGGATTCCTTTTCCTTCACCCCATTCCCTTCCAACCCCCAACACTAAGTAGGAGAAAAAGAAAGACAGCTGCTGCTGCTTCTCTTGGGGCTCTGGATTGATAAACCTTCTGCAGAGTCCTCAGAATTCCAAAGGGAAACTGTCCTCATCTGCAAAATCACGCCCCTGCCAGACCACAAGGCAAACTATAGTTAGGTGTGTGGATAATGTGAAGCAGTGCCATACCCCACACCTGGGATTAAAACAAAAACATATTCCCAACATAACTGGGTTTTTTAAGAAACCAAAATTCTCACTACACATATGAGCAAAGGAGAGGCTTACCAACTCCTAAATGTTTATCTCAGAAACAGCAAGAAAAGCTTTCCTGGAACTCAAAGGGAACAGGAATGCACATCTGGGGCTGGCATGGCTTGAGTTTTACTTACTTTGACAGCATTGCAGGTATTTTAAGTTGTCCCTTTTTCTGGGTTCAAGATCTAGCTGACACGAAGGACAACAGAACTGAGAGAAGGTCACTGGGTCTTTCTAATATGAACCACCTGTTGAGTTCTCTCCTCTTAAGTGCTCTTAAATGACGTATTTGGTGTCAAGATGAATGTTGTCTTGTATCTACTTGAGAATTTCTGGTCTCTAGTTTATTAGCAGTGTCCAGACCAACTGTCCTTATTAGAATGCTCATAAAAAACTGTTTCATAGTTACATGGCTTAATAACAATATTTATGCATTTAGCTGATTTGCTGTTATACAAAAAAAAAAAACAATAATTACAGGGTCTCCTTGCAACTTTAGTTGTTATTGGTATTTCCAGTGCAAACTGTTGGCTTCCACTACATGAGATAGGTAGGAACTATCTGGCCCCTACTCTCAGTTATTCAAGTTTCTTGTAACCAATGCATGGTAGAAGTAGGAGATTGCTTTCATGTATTCTACTCTCACATAATTCTTGAATTTCTACTTTGTCTTTCACCATATACTCCAAGTTGTATTTAAGAAACACTACCTTTGATGTGTTCTACAGTAATTCTGAGCTACTCAGAAAAGACTTTGTTGGGTAACAATAGAGTTCTGGACTGTGTCAGAACCCCTTTTTCCCTTGCTGGGCATGAATTGTGTCTGTCTAAGGTATACTTCCTGTCATTAGCTATCTGTGTGTCAGGAATGGAGAACTTTCTGAGCTTCTGAGCAGTTAAGGACTGGACCCTGTCCATTTATTATTCACACATATACAAAATCTCTACAGTAACTGTGCCATGGTACAGGGTATTGTTGGTCAGTAGGACATGAGTTCTTTTGTACTGTTGCCATACATATGTAGAAACAGAGAAAGGATCTGTTAGATTCTGGGAAGGCTAAAAATCATAAGGATGTTGGGGGCCTGTTAGTTTGGATCCTTTATCTACATGATAAAAAAGAGTAAGATCCTTGAGCAACCCAATCCTAAACTTTGAAGACACCCCAGCTTTCTACTATAGCCTCTTTCAAGCCTGGGAAACAACAAAAGGCTCGCTACTTCAAGCTACTGGCTGCTAAGAGGCTTCTGGAAACCTATAAAGTTTTTAACCTGCCCTTCCAGGTTGCCTGAGTTCAAAGAGGTAATTTAATAAGAGAGACTATAATTAAGGGATTTATGGTTTGTTTTGTTTTGTTCTGCTCTCTGGGAACAGAAACTGCCTCACTTATAATTGCAACATTTGTTGAATGCCTATTCTGTGTTTTGCACAATTACATTATTTTCTTTAATGTTCATCATGATTTATATTTGGTATTACTGATATTTTAAAAATAATTGAGAAAATAAGATTTAAAAGGTAAGGCATATTCATTGTTTACTAGTAAGACATAAGGCTAAGATTGAATAAGGCTAATGTCTGTAATATATATGAAATGTGAATAGAGAGGCAAAATCGAAATCTTTTGATGGGACTGATGTCTTAAAGGGGAGAGGAGTGGGTACATGTGAAAAAAAATCACATGAAGATCTGGTTGACTGTTCGGATTTCAAGAATTCCTTTCTAAATTTAGTGTGTGAAAGGATGCGCTAGGAAAGATCTTTTATTTCCATGTAAAATACGACAATTAGGTAGAGGGGGCGGTGACACTGAATACCAGAGTGTGAACTCACAGTGAGGCTCACTCACACACACACAAACAGAAACTAGGGGGCTATAAGGGTGTTTTCTTATGGATAAAAGCTACCTAAAAGTATAGAAGCTTCAGAGTGGGTTACTGTTCTTGTTAGGTACCTCTGTGAAATCAATTAGCTATTTAATGAGATATGTTTAATTATTTTAGATTTCCACAGGTCACCTTCTGTAAAGAGAATAACATCACATTGCTCTTGGCTCCTAAAAGGACCTGAACATTGCTCTGTGCCAGGAACTTTGCTTCAGTCAGTCACTGTCTTCTGTTTAAGGAACTTCTAAGATAGGGTCACAACACACCACAAATAGAGCCATATGTGCAAAATATAGCCTAGTTAATGGGAATGTGTAAGAAGCTAGTTAATAAACTCTGTGGGGGAATTGGCATGAGAAGAGGGATTTTATCTATCCTCAGATATTCATTCATCAGCAACATATTTCACATCTCTTTGACTTTCCATATGCCAAAAATTCAAATAGAATAATAAACAACAGACTATAAGTAGAACAACCACTTTCTATTAGAGTTGAATTTTGTACTTTAATTATTTTAGTATCTTTGTCAAATGTATTTTTTATTTAATTTGTTTTTATGTATGTCTGCGTACTATGTATATTCAGTACTCATGGATCACCTGGAACTGAATTTTCAGACAGTTGTTAGACGTGTGGGTGCTGAGAATTAAATTGGGGTTCTCCGGAAGAGCAGCCAGTGTTCTTAATCGTTGAACCATCTCTCTGGCTCCTCTGTTTGTTGCTATTGTTTGTTTGCTTGTGGTGTGTGTGTGTGTGTGTGTGTGTGTGTGTGTGTGTGTGTGTGTGTGGTATGGTGTGGTGTGCAGGTGCCCATGGAGGCTGACAGAGGGCACTGGATTCTCTGAAGCTAGATCTTGCTTTTATCGGTGAGAAAATTGACCCTTGGAGCTGACTAGTAACTATAATGTACTGTGGTTTCAGACAGCGGGGGCAGGGATCTAGATTTCACAACAAACCTATCAGGAAAAACATTCAAGCTTTTTATCTACATATTCATGTTATCATATTGGGAAATGATGATCTGATAGTCGCTATTGATATTTACAAAACAACAGAAATTGACATCTTAAAAGCATCTCATGAAGATATTCCTATTCTAAAACCCACTTTATGAGAAAAGAATAACAAGTTTACTCAAAGCTTTCCTTTACATGCAAAGGTCTATTCAAGACCAAAGACACAGGGATGATACCTGTGGTGATTTGAATGAGGATGTCCCACTCTGTGATGGTCTGAATGAGAATGCCCCCATAGGCTTATATGTCTGAATACTTGGGCCCCAATTGGAAGGAGTAGGAGGAGGTTTTTTTTTGGAGAAAGTCTGTCACTAGGCGTAGGATTTGGGGTTTCAAAAGGCTCAAGGATTCCTAGTTAGCTTTTCTTCTGCCTCCTACTTGGGAATCAGCTATTCCTGCTGCCACGACTTTACTTTCAATCACGAACTCTAATTGGCCCTGCAAGTCCATATAAACTCTTTATTCTGTACATTGCCTTGGTCATGATGTGTTATCACAGAAATAGAAAAGTAACTAAGACTCCATCTGATTCTGTGCTTGGGCTTGATGAAGGTGATTTTTAAAAGGCCCTGAGCCTTTTAGAAATGGACACTTCAATTTAGCAATCCCAGTATCCAGTGTCTAGCAGAAGCCCTGTGCAGTGAGGATTTCTATTTCCTCCTCTCTTCCCTCCTTTTACGTACTCCCTTTTTCTCTCTTTAACACACACACACACACACACACACACACACACGCACACACACACACACCAACTACCACATAGTAAATCATTATACAGTGAATGACAAGTAGCATGAAATTTCTTCAGAATACTCTTGCAGTTTTGGTATCCTCTGGTGCTCAGGAAGGAAAGAGGAAAACACATTAAGGTAAGTAACTGTTAGGCAATGGACTGAAGGAAAAAAAAACCAATATTTAAAAGCAGCTATAGCCATGGAACTGGTAAGGTCTGCTGGAGGCCAAGAAAACAGAAAAAAGTTTTATAGAGCTGCAGCCCAGGACCTGTCTAAAGAAGTATCTAGAAGACCTAGCTGGGGACTAAGAATGACTCTGTTCATGTATCTCACATGGTGTCACCTATAAGGCAATGCAGATGCAAAATATATCAGAGGAGGATAGTATTTCCTCCACAGGAAGAAGACAAGAATCAAGGAATCAGGTATGCTGGCGGCTTTAGAAAACCTGTGTTGGGAAGGCAAGGAGGCGCCTTTATAAAGCTAGGGAGTTGTATTGGCGAAATAATTTATGAAACACGAAAAAAAGCCCTGGATTTTAGGACAGACGGCTCAAGAAATCTTTTAAGATCTCTGTTCACCACTTTTCCTTGAATGTAGTATATAAATATAAATACATCTCTCCAAAGAGTCACCATTCTCTTTTCTCCTTCTCTGCCTCCCATAGGGTTTCAATCTAGGGCCTCAGACCATGTGTCAAACAAGAGCTTTCCCACAGAGCTACATTCCCCAGACTAGTTTTTAGTTTTAATTTTGATATAGGGTCTGGAAAAGTTATCCAGGTTGGTCTTAAAACTCCTAATCTTAACTCAGCCTCCCAGTAGCTGTGACCACCCACCTGAAACTCTGACAGGTACTACTTAATATGTGGACTATCTAACTCAAGTAAAATCCTTTAGGCTTTTGAAATGCTAACTGTGGGCTCGCTTAAACATTCATTCATTTATTCATTCCACAATACTTCGTGCAGTATCTCCTAGTGTGAGAATTTTGTTAGGCACTATGGGAGGGTATGCAAAGAGAATTTAGCTTGGTCCCAATCTCTCAGCTTAGTAATGGAAACAAATGTGCATATACAAAGCCTTACAATAGAAGGTGAAAGTGTGAAAGCAGTGTTGTAGGTACCAGCTCTTAGAGAGAACGTGAAGGTGGTGTTAAGAAAACAAAACAAACAGGTTTAAAACAAATTTGGTTATGAATTAACTTTAAAGCGTTTAGGTAATAGTCAAGACCAAGACTGGAAATCCAGGGTGGAGTAAGGAACAGATTTGATTTGACTGGAGAGCCAGTCCTCCTTAAAGGACAATGTAGCCAGGTATAACCCAGGCTAGGGACAGGCAGAAGGAACCTGAACCGAGACCTTATTTCGTCTCTTTATAATTTGATTTAACCTTCATTAGATTCCTTTTTAAAATTCACCTTTTTCCTAGAGTTTAAGTACTTGGTGGTGAGGTGGGCTCAACGGGTAAGATAAGGGTTTACCAATCGTCCACGAGTAACTTAAATCTCATACTTCGGGAACCAGACAAGGAAACATGTTAGAGGCTGTGTAAGCCAAACCAATTTAACAACACAGCCACCCCACCCCCACCTCTCTCAAGATAACAGCTGTTGCCCGGGCAAGCTACAGGCCAGACCTAAGGGCGGGTAGCCAGAGCTGGCGGGAGCTCAGATCCCTGAACTGGCGGGCCAGGGTTGAGGAAGAGAGGGAGGGAGGGAGGAAGCGGGAGAGGGAGGGAGGAAGAAAGAGAGGGAGGCGTGTCATGTGATCCGCTTCCCTGTTCCTTTAAGCGTCCACTGGCTGCCGAGCGGCCGCAGTCTCAGCTCTGGGCATCTGGGGTACCCGAGCGGCTTCGCCCAGGGATCTACGTGGACGCCTGCGGTCTGGGTCTCACCTCCTCTGTGCCATCGCACCCTTGAAGTTTTGCAGCACCAGGAAAAGAGGACAAGAAAGAAGGAGAAGGGAAGCGGAAAGCATACCCTAAAACATTTACTTAAAGGAGAAAGGAGGGGGGGGGGCGCAGAAATGGCTGGGGCAATTATAGAAAACATGAGCACCAAGAAGCTCTGCATTGTTGGAGGGATTCTGCTGGTTTTCCAAATCGTTGCCTTTCTTGTGGGAGGCTTGATCGGTAAGTGTGAGAGCTGCAAACTTTCTCCTTTCCCTTTCTTTGGCCCTTCCCTCTTTTGCCTCTTGGGCTACTTGTTACAGTATCGCTGCCTTGCCTCTATGATCTAATTAGTCCGGCTATTGTGCTTAAGAAAGCAGAGCTCCATGGGGCTCCATGGGGCACAATCCAGTCTAGTGGCAAAGAGAAAAGGAGGGGAAAAGTTTTGGCCTAGTTTCAGTATCCACTTGAAAGGCAGGAGGGGGTGGGGGTGGATCTTAAGCATGGCGACGGATCGCGAGGAAGTGCTGGGTCGCAAAGTTGATTGCTCCCCCTGCTCTTTCCCTCGCCGCCCCCCTTTCCCTCTCGGTTCCCTTCCAATCAGCTCCGGGAGGGCAACGTAATCGACTTTATTAGGAATAACAGGAGAGTCGGGAGCTAAGCCTTGAGCCAGCCGAGAGCTGTTACTGGCTTTGGCTTGTGTAAATGCATTCGGTTGTCTCGGGTAGAGACTAGGGCTGGTTTTAGGGTCTCAACCTTTAAGCCCTAGGCTTTCACCCTGCACCCCACCCACCTCTGGCAGTGGACTGGTCGGAGCTGAGGATTAGTAGCCGGATGGAGTAGGGTGGCTTGGGAGAGTCCTGGCCCTCCCAGCATGAACTTGGAGAAAGGTGTTGCTTTTGCCTCTTGTCCGCTCTGCCATCTCCCTTCCCCCTCTGCTTTGAGCCCCGAGATCTAGTGATTCGGAAACCTGGGGACCTTCCCTGGGCGCCAGGAGGACGTTTCCTGCTCCCTCCTGGGCTGCCCTCTGGTGACAGCTCCCAAACCCCGGAGACGGCACTGGGGTGACTTTCCCAGAGCGCACCGACCAAAAAGGCTTCCGACGTAGCCGACCTTCTGCTTCAGTATCCACTTGAAAAGCTGAACTTCCTCCTACTGTCCTTTCACCTCATGTCCTTTTCTCCTCAAGATTCTAGACAACCTTGGACAAACTTCAGTGCCAACTTCGGAGCGGGCGCGGCTGGGCAGCTTGGCTTCCTTGGGGGCTGGCTGTTGCTCTTGGCTGGGGCGGGGGTCTGTGCGGCTTGCAGGAGCCGCTGGGCAGCTCAGGGGCTCTTCAGAGGGGCCTAGAGCAGTGGACACGCTGTTTTCCCTCTAGACTTGGGTGTGTTGGGTCGCATTCCAGAGAGTCTGATAGTGCCAATCTTTGTAGCAGCGAGGCTAAGTATTTTAAACAAAGGAGAGTGGGAGAAGCCTCAAGAAGGGAGTTCTGAGGAGGTTGGGTACATGTATCTGTAAAACCAGAGTTTTCCAGCCTCTGTCCTCCGTATGGGTGAAACATCTTTATCAGTGTACACACACACACACACACGCACACACACACACACGCACACACACACACACGGCTTTGGCTTTTGTTTCGCTACGCCATGTACAATCTCTTTTTCTCTGTATTGGATTTTCCAGGCTCTTAATACTTCTCTGCTGGGAGCTGTAGGCTGCAGCAGTCTCCAGCGCGCTCACAGTGATTATATCGCGGTTACAATTACACCTCTTGTTTCTCTTGATGAGCAGTTGCAGTTAGATGCTTTTGGATCTTACGTGATTTCAGTGGCAGACCATAATAAAATTTCTTGCACCTCGTGCTTTCAGAATTAAATTGGCCTATTATCCTTGTCTGACCTTCTCCTTTGAGGTTTTTGCACACAGTAAACCATTACGGTTTCCTGTAGCAGCAGGCCCACTCCCCCACCCTCACCCGCTCGCCCCCGAAGCTGATGTGGACCCATAGAGTTCTTGGTTCCTGTAGTAGGTTTCCTAGAACACTTCTGGAACTAGCGTGCTTTCTGGAACCTTAACCATTTCAACAGAGGAGATCCAAGGGCACTTTTAAGTATCTGCTGGACATTAGAATTGCCAGTTAGAGAGATTCAAATTAGGGTTGTCTGAAGAAAGCAGGAAGTAAGTAGTGCTAATGTAGTCCCCTCTCCCCCCTCCCCGCCCATACACACAAACCTTTGGTAGAACTTATTAGTGAAGCTGCAGGCCCTGCTCTGCCTAAACAGATTTTCCTAAATTAACAAACTACTCATTTTTCTTAGAAAAGAAACATCTCTAACATTTCTTAGAGGAAGTTTTTGCATAATTGTTTCATGCAAAACAATTGTTTCCCTCTCTCTCAGTTGTAGTGACTATCCTCAGTTCTGGTCCTGAGATTTAACAGATTAGACGTAGCCCACACTGAAAAGTGTTTAAGATTTTACTTCTTCTACTTGGAGAGTAGCTTTTTTTTTTCTTTCAAATAAGTTTAGGTAACCTAGGCTCTCTATATGACCTAAATACAGAAAATGAATATTAATAAGAGGTGCATTACATGTTTTCCACTCAGCTTCTATAAATTGAAAACTAGATGAAACTGTTTAAAGCAGACTAGTTGAATCAGTACTTGGAAAAACAGTTTATAGGCTAGGTAGTAAAGGAAAAAGACCAGACACCTCTGCTCTCAACAGTGAAAGCAGAACTCTGCTACTCAATGCCACTGCTACTTATGTGGCCAGGTACACTGATCATAAACTAGTCTTCCTAAGGCATCTGTTCCTTCAGCTGTAGCCAGTGTGTTACTTTTGGATCATTGTTATCCTCCATGAGAGAAAACATGGCAACTCAAGAAAGAATCCCAAGGGAAAGGTCCTCATTGGAAATACATGGCACAAACAAAACAAACGCCCTCCTCTCCTAAAAAGCCATAGCAAATCAGGAGTCTCAAAATGACCAGGCAAGTCGCTTAACCAATAAGCTCCTCTCTTTATTGATAGATAAATGAGTTTAGGATCCCTTTCATCTCTGATTGTAAAACTCTTTTAGTATTCAGAGCTTTACATGCCATTTGGACTAATATTCTGTGGTAGCTTCATAAAATCAAGGGTAAAATTTTTAAAGTAACCATAAAAGCAAACAGAAGCGATTGAGTTTTGGTTTTTCAAATCCCCTGTATCTTAAAGGCCTTCTTATCCAACTTGTTTCTTTGCTTTCTGATTGGCTTTGTGTTTTTTTCATATATCAGGGTCTATATATTGCTGAACTTTCTGTAAAATTTTACAAACATGCTCTGTAAGGAATATATTGCTTGGTAGAATTAGGTAGATTTATAATTTCAGGGATTTATGTTTGGAAGATTTATAATTTCAGGGATTTATGTTAAAACTTTGAGACACTAATCATAAAATTAGGCATCTTTTTTATGCATTCAGAAAACTTAATAAGTGACTAGCTTTTTATTTTTTAATTTTTGAAAATGTCTAATTTTATTTTTTTATTCACATTAGTGTGAAGGTGTCAGATCCCTTGAATTGGGGTTACAGACAGTTGTAAGCGTCCATGTGCATGCTGGGAATTGAACCCGGGTCCTTTGAAAGAGCAGACAGCGCTCTTAACACTGAGCCATCTCCCCAGCCCCAGTGACTAGCTTTTTACATACATTTAATACTTTAGAACTCTAAAAGAAAAAAAAATATTTTGAAAGGTACATCTTATCTTCCTGAAAATCAAGCCTGAAAAAAAACTTAAATTTTTTAATGGTGTCATACTTGACAAGCAGCTGTAGAAATTACAGAAGGGCTGGGGAAGGAGAAACAAGAGTAGAGCCCACTAAAAATCATGAACTTGAGTCTATGGCTCATCATGCGGAGTTTGTTTATCTTCAGATTAATCATTTCTGGGGATATGATGTTTGAAGAATCAGGTCACTGTTTCATCTATTCTAAAATGATAAAGTGAGTAGAAATAGCAACTGGACGAAATAGATTATGGTTAAATTGTTTTAAACAAATTTCAAATAAGAATATTTTAAACTTAAGTTCAAAGTAGAAATAAACAGATCATTAGTTATAATTTCTCTGAGAAGAAGCATCGTTTTTGTCAAGTCACAAGTAGGTCACTTTTTAAATGTGTAAGACATGCATTCATTTAACACATTTTCTCAAATAGGCCTGTCAAGGATGCAGAACTCCCTATTACGCTATTAAATGGAAACTGTGGGTTACCCATCCATATGAGCATTTGTCTGCTGCAGTTATTCATTTGAAAGTTAAGGAAAATTGAAAAACTGAATGAAATCATGGTTAAAACATGGTGCACAGTTGTCAGTACATTATTTTAATTTTGCTATATGTATTATGTGTTAATGTGTACTAATGTTAATGTTATGCTAGTTGCAATCCTGAAGTTTTCAAGTATTGGTAAGAATCTTTTGTTTTGTTTTCTTTGCTTTATTTGAGAGAGTTTATAGTACCTCAGTCTGATTTCTCACTGGCTGAGGGAGATAGTCTCTAATTGTTCTCTCATCTGACTTTTTTAGCACCTCCCATCTAGACTTCTAGTGCAAATTTTCTTTCTGTAATAAAAAGTGAGAGATATTTCCTGGAGATAATTATGAATAGTTTTGTGACGTTTACAAATCTTCTGCTTATAAACTCTGCCCTATTTTATAACGATTTGGCTTTTACTTATACATTTTCATTTTATTTATTTGGTTTTCTTGCTTGCTTTTTTGTTTGTTTTGAGACAAGGTCTCAGTATGTATACCTGGCTGGCATGGAGGGCCCTCTGGAGACCGTGCCACATAGACAGATTTCTCTGCCTCTTGCCTCCCAGGTGCTAGTATTAAAGGTATCTGTTTCTACTCCTGGCAAGCTTGATTGTTAAACATGTACTGACTGAGGAAAGATTTATACATACCTCCTTCATTACGTAATTTTATAGAATGTCCTTAGCCCCAAAATTTAGCCTAATGTCCAAAGTGCTTATCGAGGCCCATAGTATGCTCAGGACAGGGCTGTGAGAGAACATAGACCCTAAATAAATTAGGGGAGTTGAGAGCCCCTCCTGACCCACAGAAAATGTTCTATAATGAGGTTTCTCAGAACAACTCATTTAGTAAGAATTTGAGAACATACAAAATTAGAAGCTGTGCTATTCATCAAATTATTAGCTAATCCTGAAATGTATTGATAAAATATTATGTTGAACATATATTTAATGTATGTACACTATGAGCCTTATTTTGTATAATTTAATCAGTAAGAAACTTTTTTATTAATTATTTTTATTTTTATTAATTACAGTTTATTCACTTCGTATCCCTCCTGTCCCTCCCTCTGCCCTCCCCTCCCAATCCCACCTTCTCTTTTCCCCACCTGTGTCCCTCTCCCAGTCCACTGAAAAGGGAGGTCTTCTTCCCCTTCCCTCTGATCCTAGTCTATCAGATCTCATCAGGAGAGGCTGCATTGTCTTCTTCTGTGGCCTGGTAAGGCTGCTCCCCACTCAGGGAGAGATGATCAAATTGCAGGCCAATCAGTTCATGTCAGAGACAGTCCCTGTCCCCATTACTATGGAGGCCGCCTGGATACTGAACTTCCATAGGCTACCTCTGGGCAAGAGTTCCAGGCCATCTCCATGAGTGGTCCTTGGCTGGAATATCAGTTTCAGAAAAGACCCCTGTGCCCAGACTTTTTGGATCTGTTGCTGTCCTTGTGGAGCTCCTGTCCTCTCCAGGACTTACTTTCTCCCACTTCTTTCATAAGATTCCCTGCACTCTGCCAAAGTTTGGCTATGAGTCTCAGCATCTGCCTCGATACCCTGCAAGTAGAGCCTTTCAGAAGCCCTAGTGGTAGGCTCCTGTCCTGTTCCCTGTTTTCTCCCTACTCCAATGTCCATCCTCTTTGCCTTTCTGAATGGGGATTGAGCATAATAAGAAACTTTTTAATGGTATTACAGTTTTTGGAAAACATTTACTTTGTGTGCATGTGGTTGTATATGCCATATTCAATGTGTGGATCACAGAGGACAACTTGTGGGAGTTGTTTCTATCCTTCTACCATGTGGGTCTCAGGAACTGAATTCACGTTATCAGACCTTTACCTGCTGAGCCTCTTCACTGGGCTATCATTGGTATTTTTGTACTCGTTTTATTAGGTAAATAAATCAAGATACAGAGTTCTAGTAAAATTTCCCAAGATTAACTGTCTCAGTCAAGTAGGGAAGTAGACTCCAGTTAGTCTAATATCACAAACCAGAGTTTAATGATCTTGCCTAAATCATGACTTCAGGGTCAAAATAGAAATGATTTTAATGAAGAGAGATATAATGAGAAAGAAACTGTAACTGATTTCTCATTGTTAGTTATTGGATAACATGGAAGGGAAGAATAATCTATATGATAAAGAAAGTCTAACTGTAGTGCCAAAGCAGTATCTTAGCAATGATATGGAAGCTATCTTTTTGAGAAATTCAAACACCAGTCTTACTCCTTTCTTACAAGTTCTATTCAGCCCCCAAATTGTATGAATCATCCAATTATCTGAGCACCTGGTTCATTAACCAGAAAGATTGCTTGATTTTATATTCTCCAGAGGGTAGTTTGACATATTTTTGTAGTTATATAAGAAGCTTGGACTTTCCCAAAAGGAAGACAAGAGATAGAATCACTGGAGATTGGAGAGGGTTTTGGAAGGTATGGAGGCCAGTTGAAACTTAAAAAAAAAAAAAATTACCAGTCAGGTGGTGGTGGCACAGGCCATTAATCCCAGCACTTGAGAGGCAGAGGCAGGCGGATCTCTAAATATGAGGACAGCCTGGTCTACAGACTGAGTTCCAGGACATCCAGGGCTACACAGAGAAACCCTGTCTTCAAATACCAAAACCCAAACCAAAACAAGCAACAACAAACAAAACATTGTCTTCCAAAATGACAGTTTTTATGTCAATATACAAGACCTTAAGAGTCAGCTCTTAAGAGTATGAGCTGGTACATTTTATTCCTGGAAAAATACTGTTAGTTTTTTTTTTTTTTTTCTACATGGAACAAATTGAAGGTCTTGATTTTTGATAGAAACTTTAACAGAGTTACACGATCCTGTTAGTTTCATTTGGGTAGATCGCTCCTGTGAGATTTGCTGATCATGGCGTAATGACACAAGTAGACCAGATCCAGGCAGCTCCTAATGGTGGTGGGAGGTCGGCACTGAAGATCAGGAAATGTTCCGTGATTTTCTCTTTGAATAAAGAAACAAACTGGGGGGCTGGAGAGATGGCTCAGAGGTTAAGAGCACTGCTTGCTCTTCCAGAGGTCCTGAGTTCAAGTCCCAGCAACCACATGGTGGCTCACAACCATCTATAATGAAATCTGGCATCCTCTTCTGGTGTTCAGGTATATATGCAGGCAGAACATTGTATATATAATAAAATAAATCTTAAAAAAAAAAAGAAACAAACTGGAAAAGATTATTAAACCGTGAAAAAGAAGCCTTATAGTTCAGAATTAAAAAAAAAATAACTGAGACTTTTGCTTTTTTCTATGGCTTCTCAGCTCCTGCATCCAACCTCCACATTCTATCCCTGACACAGTTTAGCAAAGGAACAAAAGCAAGAATCACGCTGATGTCTGACCAGGAGCAGATGCTTGCCTTACGGTGACTGTTGACTTTTGGCGACTATGAAAAACATTTCAAATGTATTGATTCATTTAATGCTCATTACAATCCACAATGACATTACTGCTACTTTCTCCAGTTTTTAATTGAAGAAACATTTTTTAAATGATCTTTATTGAATCCTAAGCCATGCTCTTAATGTGGGATATTGCTTTTCTCCCACTGTCCCCTCCATTGCTAAGAAACACACAGAGGCAAGGGTGAAGTTTCACAGAGACAAAATAGGACACGAAAGCTCAATCTCCCTTTTTTGGCTTGTGTCCCTTCCTCAAGCTACGTATTTCCATTGCTACCCGAGTACCAAAAAAAAAAAAAAAAAAAAACTTAGCTATTTCCTAAACAAACAATTTCAGTTCCTGGCATATAACAGCCCTCATACCAGCCACTATGATTTTGACTATGCTTATAAGCTATGCTGAAGAGGGCTAGGAATCATGCAGCAAAGGGAGGATGAACATTACAGAAAACTTGGGAAATTAGTGTCAGAGTGCCCTTGGGCTTCAATTGTTTGCAATTGTTACTTAATGTAACTGGTAAAGAAAAGAGGGCAGTATGGGATTTCAAAGGAGATGATAGAATACAGCCATGAAAAAGTAAACTTAAGACCTGAGCAAATATCTCTTCAAGATATAGCTAATCTGGATTTTTCATACTATTTTTTTCTTGCCATTCACTCTCCCAAAATGAGCTAGCATTTCTATCTCCATGCCTATTTAAATCCTGTGCTTTCAACTGCAATTTTCTGTTGCCTTTTTTTTTCTTCCAGCTGTATACTCTTAATACTCTCAGGTAAAGGAGTGCTTTTTTGTTTGTTTTTGGTTTTGTTTTTGTTTTTTAACTGGCCCAAACAAATTATAGGACTTTTTATCTTAGGCTTCTGATCAAGTCTCTTGCATAGCTTAGAGGCTTTATCCACGATGGATATGTCTAAGAGAACAGAGGAAATTAAAAGATCAAGCCTACTGTATTAGTTTTGGCAAGTATTAATATTTTTCTTTACAAAATAAAAGGTAATTGATTTGAAAATAGTTGACTCAGAGTTTTTCAAGCTCTATATTAATAATTCCAATCTCGTGGATAGTACTGCAAATTCTTTCTTTGTCTTTTCTTGAACCAAGCAGTCATGAAGCAGCATGTAATTTAGTTGACATGATATCCACTTTCAGTCTCTCCCTACTTAGCATGTTTGCCTTCAGGTGATCATAACCAAAAAGTTGGGTTCCAACTTTGTTAAATCCAGCCTTCTCTAAAGGCAAGTATGCATTCTTGAGATCCAGTTTCTTTTTAATCTGCTTTTCAACATGTTTTATGCCGTCCTTTAGGCTGTAACTTGCCCTGAGTAGAATGCCTCTAATGGGAAAGACACACCCCCACATTCCTTTCTTTGCTCTGTTCTTTCAAGCTGGTTCTGTGCTACATGAAAACCAGGATCCTGCTTTAGTTTTGCATTCCTAGTCTAAGAAGTTACAGATAAAATTCTTGAATAGACTATGCACAAACTATGCTATCACTTACAGAACATGTCTCTACTTGGGAAGGATCAGATCCTTCTTATTGGAGGTCAGGGATACTCCAATGGAAAACTGTGAGGCCTGGAATACCTTTGTGGTTTTTTTAACTTCTGGCTGCATAAAACGCACAAGTCTTTAGTACATGCTCAGGGAGAACAGATTTTCTTTAAGAAAACAATATTTCTATTTAATCGCCAATAAAAAGGAAAAAAATTAATTTGTTGATTTTTAAGCTGAAAGAACACTATCTCTTTTCATTGGCATTTGTTCCCCTCTTCTCTCTCTCTCTCTTTTTTTCCTTTTTCTTTTCACAGATACCAAAAAACAGGACAGGAGCCTACCACAGAGGGCCTCTGAAAGCCTCTACCCAGCAGGGTATCAAAGCAGATGCTGAGAAGTATAGCCAAACTTTGGGCAGACTGCAGGGAATCTTATGAAAGAAGGAGGAGATAGTAAGACCTGGAGAGGACAGGAGCTCCACAAGGAGAGCAACAGAAATATCTGAGCACAGGGGTCTTTTCTGAGACTGATACTCCAACCAAACACCATGCATAGAGATAACCTAGAACCTCTGCACAGACGTAGCCCATGGCAGTTCAGTGTCCAAGTGGGTTCCATAGTAATGGGAACAGGGCCTGTCTCTGACATGAACTGATTGGCCTGCTCTTTGATCACCTCACCCTGAGGGGGGAACAGCCTTACCAGTCCACAGAGGAAGACAATGCAGCCACTCCTATGAGACCCAATAGACTAGGATCAGAAGGAAGTAGAGGAAGTCCTCCCCTATCACTGGACTGGGGGAGGGGCATGGGTAGAGAAGGGAGAGGGAAGGTAGGATTGGGAGGGGAGGAGGGATGGATCTACAGGGGGAATAAAAAGTGAATAAACTGTAATTAATAAAAGTAAAAATAAAAAATATTCCTCCATTACTTTCTTCCCTTACTCCACGTATTCAAGAAAATAGATTTTAGGAGGAGGATGAGTATGGCTTAGATTTTTATTAAAAACAGGTTTAGCATGTCTATGAGACAGTGTCTTTAATGAAGTAGGAATTATCTCAGTTCTGTCTAAGTAAGCCGTTAACTCTTCACACTAAAGAGAGCTGTTAAAATTTTGAAAGGTACTTGTGATTACTTGGGTGTATTGCAGGATTCTTGAGATATAGCTATTCATAAAACAGCAGGGTGGTAGCTAAAGATTTCTTGTATGATGTTTTTTGTTTACTGAAAAACTGAGTTGTAAAAGCCT
Source organism: Pachyuromys duprasi (assembly GCA_028658305.1). NCBI lineage: Eukaryota > Metazoa > Chordata > Mammalia > Rodentia > Muridae > Pachyuromys > Pachyuromys duprasi. The sequence continues at coordinate 21,142,628 of CM053744.1, forward strand.
TTATCTCAGTACTCACGAGGCTAAAGCAGAAGGGTCACTGTTCCTTAGGAAATGACTTCAAGGCCAGCTTCAGCAACTTAGTGTAAGTTAAAAGGGGATCAGAATTATAACTCAGTTTTACTAGAACACTTGTTTATTATATATGAGAAAATAAAAGAAAATGGACTATTCCTTTTTTTTTAAAGTTTTTCTAGTTCTAGGAATTTAATTCTATGTGCTAGTAGTGATCTGATTTATCTATTTGTTATCAGACTTCCTTTGTAGCCTTGGTAATGTGTTGTGAGTCTCAGCCTCTTTACCTCTAAAGAATTTACAAGCAGAACATAGAATTTAAGTGAGACTATAACTTATGCACTTGCTCCAAGTGTGCGTGCTAATAGGCATTAAAGAAATCACTATATTGAGAGTTACTTCTGGATTAGAAGTTATCACCAAGTAACTTTTTAGCACTCACTTGCATACATTTTTATTAGTTTTTGCTTCTCATTGGTTAGGTTACTAGAAACCTAACAATACTGCTTTTTGACCTTCCTGTTGGCATACATCCCAATAGTTCAAAAGCATGTCATTCACATATTTGGTAATCACAGTGGTTCTTTTTGTTTGTTTACTATTACATTTTTATCTTAAATATTTTCCTTTTAATATTCTGGCTTTGGGTTGGGGATATAATTCAGACAAGGCTATAGGTTAAATTATCAGTACTGCCCTCAAAACCTAAAATCCTAGGTCAGTGTACGTGGCTATTTATAACATAGGGAAGCCTGGGTAAAAATACTTTTAAAGAATTTTACTTAAATGTTCTACCTTTGCTTGTTGTTAACACAAGCCTTAGCTACTCTTTTGTTTTACAATATAAAACTGGAGCCATGATCCAGTATGACATTTTTTGCTTTTTCAAATGCATAATATGTGTTATAGACTTTTGAGCATCAAATTGGAAGGAAAAAGATGATAATGCATTATCAGCTATTGGAGTATTAACTACAACTATAGAGCTGTATTGTCAGAATTTTTTTGGGGGGGGGTAGTGGTACTAAGACATGTGCATGCGAGGTAAGCACTCTACCAGTACATGTCTCTAGCATCATCTGAATTTTAAAATAAAAATAATATAAATTATATAATATATAAGATTATATAAAACTCCACCGTTAAGCTCCACCTTGATGTGTAGTTTTTACCATAGCCAAGTACAGTATTAGTACCAGGAATATGGTTGAAGAAATGCATTGATAAATGCCTTGTACTTTGAACTTACTGCAAAGGTATAAAAAATGTACATCTTTAAGGTCTGCTGTAAATTTTCTATTGTTGTATTCCAGGCTATATTTTCATTGTTTAAACAATGAAAAGGCTTTTGTTTTTCTCTTGAGCATGCTAACAAAAGTTCATGCATACCTTCACAGTATGTATTCTGGGACATGTAGAAATTTGTACTGTTTTTGGAGTTGAAAAGGGACCTTCTCTTATATATGGAAACCAAGGCCTCAGGAGACCAATGGTTTAAACCAAGCTTCCTGGTCACTGTTTAGGGTCATTCTCTCTTGTTTATGTGTTTTTATCTTTCAGTGGGCATAAAGACAGATAATTGACTGTGGTTGCTTGTTCATACTTGATAATTATAAAGGGAATATGCTCTAGTGAATATATTTCTAAATGCTGAGTGATAGTGGAACACTTGTGATTTATTGTTTACAAAGTAAATATATTTCTTCTGTTTCTGTTTCTTCTGCTTCTGTTCTGAAAAAAATTATTTTAGAAAATCCCCAGTTTGACTACAAACTTTTAAAAATGGGTATTTGTTTTTCTACTTTTCTAAGAATTTTGCAGTTACATGGTTGTTTTTGAGATTGGAAGATTAGATTTAAATGGGAGTTTAAATGTTAAACTTTTTAAAATGTAATTTATTTATTTTTATATCAATTACAGGTTAGGTACTTTGCATCCCAGGCGTAGCCCCCTCCTCCATTCCCTCCCACTCTCCCCATCCCTCCCTCATCTCCTCCCCACCCCCTCCAAGTCCACCAACAGGGGAGGACCTCCTCCCCTTCCATCC
>CM053744.1:21144786-21181574 GCA_028658305.1 Pachyuromys duprasi
CTACCATGGGCCACATCTGAGCGGGGGTTCTAGGGAGAAACTGTCTCGTAAAAGACCCCTGTGCCCTGCTCAGTTTGGTCTTTGTGTAGCTCTTGTTCTCCCCAAGTCTTACTAACTTCCCCTATTTTTATTATTATTTCCCGCCCTCTGCTGAAGGCTTGGTTGTGAGTCTTAATATCTGCTTTGACACATTGCTATATCGATTCTTTCAGAGGCCCTCTTTGGTATGATCCTGTCCTGTTGCTTGTTTTATCCTCCATTCAATGTCCATCCCATTTGTTCATCTAAACGAAACTTTTTTTACTTATAATGCTAGTTAAAATGCTATTCTCTGGGAACACTAAGCAAGCACCCTGCTGGTGAGCCAGGAGAAAGGTAGGTTCAAGTCCTGGCTCCACCATGTGTTTGGCAATGCAACCTTGAATAATGACTTAATATGAGACTGATAGTATTCTTCAAAGAGGGTAAATTAGGACTCACTAGGCCTATTTTATAAGATTGCTAAGATTAAATAAGATGTTAAAAGACTGCAGTATATGATCTGTCATGTAGTGAATCCTTAAAATTAAATAATGACTATTTTATTGTTAGTCTTAGGCCTTTTACCCAGTGTCCAGGGGTATCTGTTGCAAAGATTCCCAAGCTGTGGATGGTCATAGACTGTTTGAATTTAAAATCTGGTGAAAAGTAATAAATTCTCTCTCTTATCTAAATTTTTGATTAGGAATATAACAACATTAAAAGAATTAAACATAATAAAAATAGAAAAAAATCTTTCTGAAATTCATCATTTTAATGCAACTATTTTGTTCAAATTTTATTTTTCTCACCTCTAGTGTCTGAAATTCAAGTCTCACTAAGTCGAGACACTTAACAGAGGCTTTCTGTTATCTTTCTGCCAGCTGCACAATTACTTTAGAAATTTAGCAATTCTTCCTCCTTCCTCCAAGCTCTGTTCTACTACTTAACTCAAGATTGCTATTGAGCCATTGAACCATGGGAAATTCATTTTCAAAATCTGCTTAATTGCTGTGAGACTTTAATTTGTTCTGGATGATGGTGCTAATGTCTGGGAACTGGGACTGAAGCCCTCCGAAGCTGTTAATTTAATCAACCACTGTGCCCTTGCCTAATGAAGGGGCACCAGATCCTCCTCACAAAGAGGCTAGGTCCCTCCTGACCACCTCGTTCATGATGAATAACAGAAGCCCCACAGTCAGGTTGAGCACTTGGGGCAAATTATCAGGATGTCAGTCCTGGAATCCTGGGCTGAGCTTTCTCAAATTACTGAGTAGATTTTATATAGGAATTTAAGAGTCTTTAAGGTAGTGTTTCTTGTATGCTTGTGCTCATACCTGCTAATATGAAAAATTCCTTAATCGTTGAGGTTCCGTTGCAGCTGGTCTAAAATCTATAAGATCATAAGCATCATCTCAGACTGCAGAGATGCCTGTTAACCACTCAAGTTTTCCATGGCTAGACTGGTGAACACTTGCTCTGGCCTCATGATAAATTAGCTTGTTTATTCCTCTTCTGCTTATTTCTATCCTGCTGTTGGTTAGTGTAATGAAGCAGAAGCCTATTGTATATGTTCATTGGGTAGCAATCCTCTGGCACCAAAGAGGGTAATTGAGTAGAAAGGCGGATGCTGTTGGTGCATGGGAGAAGCTAACACCACATGAGGTCACCAGGCTTCCAGCTTTAACCAATGTAGACACAATGCAATTGAGATTCTGAAAAGGGTTTGTTTATAGTGTGAGAGTAAGGGTCAGTAGTTAATTTGAAATGCTGTAGGTGTGTTTTCCTAGAACCAAGAAGGTACAGAGCATGTGTCATGGAAGATTGTAAATATCCTGGGGGGAGGGGGAGTAGAGTTGCGAGAGGGCTTTAAGACAAAGTGTACTTAATAGTTCCAGTATACTTATTATTACCTGTCCATGTTTTCTTAAAAATTTTACATTCTTGAAAATGAGTTCACTGTAGAAAAGTACTATATAAATCTATGATTTAGAGGCACAATCCTGCCAAAAAGCAACTTGTTTTAAAGTAGTAGTTCTTATGATGTAAAGCTATCGGAGTCCTGTAAAATATTGTTTAATATTATTCTAAAGACTGCCCAAATTCAGAAATTTATGTCTTCTATTACTTATAGTTGTCCTTACTTTAATGAGATAACATGAAAACCATTAGCACTGTGTTTGTTCATAGTGTAGCCTTTTGCCCATTTTAGGTATCTTTCCCAGACAAATCTATCGTTTAAGATTTTCTTTGGTATTAACTTCATTATTTAATTACCTTTTTAAGATTATAGAACTATGTTTTTATAGTCACTCCAGATAATTTAAAGTTAGGGAGAGCCTACCCCTATACTACAGAGAGATGTTGTAAGCAAATATCCGGTTTTCAGAAATGACAGCAGGAAAAAACAGAGAGATTATGCAGGAACCAAAGGTTTGCCATGACCTTTATCCTGGAGTATATGTTAAGTCTAGGCAATGTATTTGATATTTCTGATAACTCACATTTATAGAGAGCTTTTATCCTTCTTCAAAGTGCTTTTGTAGGAATCATCTCATTTGATCTTGTTAACACTCCAAAATAGTCTAGTCCATGAGGGATCTTCATACTTAAAGTCATGGGAACTGAGAAAAGAATTGTTTATGGTATGTTTTGTTTGGTAAAGCACTAGATTTGTGGTGATTAAAACTTGAAATTTAGAATTTATTGGCTACATGGTAACAGGTATAGGAAAAGTAAAAAAGGCATAGTTGTATTTTTAATGTAGAATTATTTATTGTAGAAATTACTGTACATTTACCAAATGTTACTTTTGAGCCCTTTTTTAGAAGTAAATGCTGTCTGTAGTCTATTTTCTTCATCTTTCTCTATCTAACTTATAGTTGCTTCAGTGAACAATTGTTACCTATCCCTCTAAGTATTGTTTTGATAGACTGTAGTCTGTTCAGGCTGCCAGGTATTTTTTATTTATTTTTTTCTCCAAGCAAAATCTGTTTTTTTTAATACTTTCATAAATTTTGAGCCAGAAAAAACTCTCAAGAAAAAGTTAAAAAGCCAGCTCATTAGGTCTTGCTGAAGTTTGGTCACCAGCAGTATTAACCCTTTTGTGATGAATTACTCATCACAATTGAATTACTCAGTGTTCTTTGACTTTAGTTCACAAAATCTGCAGATTAGAAGCTATTATAAAATGTTATTAAAATCTTTAGAGTTGAGTTATTATTCAAATCTTATGGTTTAATTAGCAGTGTCAATTGTATGGATTTACCTTAAAAGACTAATGATCAGTGATGATCACCATGTAACTTACTAGGTAAGTCCAGGAGTGAATAACTCCATGTTTGTTATCTAATATTGGGCATTTCTTAAAATTTTAAAGTTTTTATTTATGTGCCAAGCCATAACTTCCTCTTTTCTTCTACAGTCCTTTAATTGTGAAGGTAAGCTTCTTCCTACTTAGTGACCCGATTTACTTGGTTACTTCTTTCCTTCATTGTTGTATTTTCAAAGTTGGTCATTTCAGGAAAGAAACTTTTTGAAGACTAGGAAAATGAGGAGTTCACTGGAAGTTTTGTTTAGTTTTATGTTTTTTTGTTTTGTTGTTTCGTTTTGTGTATTTTTTTGGGGGGGGGTAATTGTTGTTTTGAGAAGTTTAGTTAGCTTCACGTTTCTACTTGACACAACATAGAATCAGCAGATAGAACCCAGTTCTAGGATAGCCCTGCCTAAATAGAGAAACTCTTTCTCATAAAATAAATACACAAATAAAGAGAACACTATTTGAAATTGTGTATGTGTGTGTATGTATTTAGGTATCATTGCTGAGCATCAAATTGCTAGTGGAGATCATTAGTAATATGTTTTCTTTTTAAAATATTTATTAATTTTTTTATTAAATATACTGTTTTCACTTTGTTTCGCAGCTGTAGCTTCCTCCCTTGTCCCCTCCCAATCCTGCCCTCCCTCCCTCTTCTCCTCCCATGCCCCTCCCCAAGTCCACTGATAGGGGAAGTCCTCCTTCCCTTCCCTCCAACACTAGCTTATCAGGTCTCATCAGGACTGGCTGCATTGTCTTTCTCTGTGACCTGGTAAGGCTGCTCCCCCCACACCCCCAGGGAGAGGTGATCAACGAGTCAAAGACAGTCCCTGTTCCCATTGCTAGGGAACCCACTTGGACACTAAGCTGCCATGGGCTACATCTGTGCAGGGGTTCTAGGTTATCACCATGCATAGTCCTTGGTTGGAGTATCAGTTTCAGAAAAGACCCCTGTGCCCAATTTTTTTGGTTTTGTTGCTCTCCTTGTGGAAGTCCAGTCCCCTCCAGGTCTTTCTATCTCCTTCTTTCATAAGATTCTCTGCACTCTGCCCAGAGTTTGGCCATGAGTCTCAACATCTGCTTTAATACCCTTCTTGGTAGAGTCTTTCAGAGGCCCTCTATGATAGGCTCTTGTCCTGTTCCCTGTTTTCTCCTTCTAATGTTTATCTTGGTTGCCTTTCTGAATGAGGATTGAGCATGTTACCCAGGGTCCTCCTTGCTTAGCTTCTTTAGGTGTACAGATTTTAGTATGTTTGTCCTCTATTATATGTCTAATATCCACTTATAAGTGGATAATTTTTAAAATTTAACTGAACTTTTGATTTTGAAACAAAGCTTATTGTAATACATGTTCTATCTGATTTTCATGCATGTGAAAGATAGATGGCCACATGGTGTCCAAACAGCTGAAATGAACTTAACTGAAGGCAAAAGAGAATTTTTTGATGATTGGATAAGCAGAACAATATCTCTGGGGATAGCTGGAATTTTTCATTATGATGACTCTTTGGAGGTTAAGACATGCTAGAGACTATGAGGCAGAATAAGACTATAGTTCTCTAACTATTCTAGTTCTGGGCTACAGAAGATTATGCATTATTAGATCTTGTCTTTCAGCAACTTCAATTTCATTAGAAAGACAAGACTAATAAAACAAATTGCTGTTAAGGGCTAAGTTAGTTGCAGTAGACCAAGGGCTCTAAGAATATCTTAGAGAATATGAAAAGATATTTTGAATAATTGGAGTCTGACATGGATTGTCAAAAATTGGGTGATTAATTGAAATTTAATTTGATATGCATAAGTGAAGACAAGATTTGTATCATTCAGTGTTCTAAATTAAAAATTAATGGAAAAAGCCTTGTGTCTAGTATGAAGAAGTCTGGCTTGTGTGTCATTTGCCTCTGGATATTTAGTCCTTCATGCTTCTTCCTATCTTTGCTTGGAGACATTTCCTTTGGCAATTAAAACAGGGGTATACCTTTCCTCAAAGCCAAATATGTGTGTTGATTTTCCACACACACACACACACACACACATTATTCTCTCTCTCTTTTGTTTTTTGGGGTTTTGTTGTTGTTGTTGTTTCTTTGTTTGTTTTTGAGACAGGGTTTCTCTGTTTATCCTTGGCTGTCCTGGACTCAGTTTATATTCTAGACTGGCCATGAATTCAAAGAGATCCATTTGACCCTGTCTCCCCCAGTGCTATGATTTTAGGCATCTGGCTAAATGGAAGTACTTTTAAGTCACTGATTTGGACTTCCTTAATTTTTTCATTGCAGTTCTTTAAAAAAAATTCTTCTAGCCAGGAGTGGCAAGTAGCACACGCTTTTAATCCGAGCGCTGGGGGATAGGGCGGTGGGGACAGAGGTAGAATGATCTCTGAATTTTGAAGCTAGCCTGGTCTACAGAGCTAGTCTAGTACAGCTTGGACTACACAGAAAAAAAAAAATCTGTTTGTTTTTTTTTTAACAAACAAACAAATAATCCAAAGCAACAGCAATATAAAATAATTCTAAAATAAACAAAGTTTTGAGGGCAAAAGCTGGAGGTGGTTGCAAATTGACCAGAAAGTTGACAAGTCCCCATAAGGATTGGCATTGTGTTAACCATTGTGAGCAAATCCATTCAGTTTAGGGTCTCTGTATTTTCCTTTGAATTCTTCTTCTACTGAATGTCCCATCATCCTTTGTTAAGATGAGGTTCTGCTAGTTCTGTCTGCTTTTACCGCATAAATGTTTTAGGAACTCTCTACAGACTGCCTAAATTGTTTGCGTGGGTTGTGAACAGATTGTGTGGGTGATAAGACAAGTAGGAAAGAACTCAGTAATCAAAAAGGAGTTGGGGTGGGGGTGGGGTAGCTCTTTCTCTGTCCATCAGAATGGAGCTTGAACACAAAGGGAACTTCGTTAATCATGCTTCCTTTGTAATCAGAATTGAGAAGCACTTTTAAAAACCAGGGCTATTTGGTTCCCTGTCTCGGGTGAGTTAAGTCAACTACCCAATAACTAATCATTTGGTTAAAAATTTTCCAGAGGCACTCTGGCAGAATCAAGTTGTACTGATAAAGTAGGTAACTAATGGTGCTGGCTTTGCCCAAGGTTGCCCAAGCTTGCACTTAGATGGTAAACATTGATGGTGGTAAAACAAAACAAAACAAAACAAAAACCCACACACATAGGAAAGAGATCCATAAGAGTTTGGAGTTTTGATGAATTTACCAGACTTGATTCACTTTGTACTAAGCGTGTGAAATAAGTACTGAATGCAGAATGAAATCATTCCATTTACTGGATAAATTTGAAAAATTTGCTTTACCGTTTGGAAGCTCCTTTTTTAGAAACCAAAGGATAGTATTCTTTAGTGTTTACATAATCAGTGTTGTGAAAGAAAATAAGACTGTAAATACTCTGAGGGTCATGCAGATAAAGAAATAGGGGAAATTTTCTTCATATTTTTCATGTTCAACAGGGAAAGGTGAATTAGTATAGTTTTGTTGTTTATAAGGAAAACTTGTTATTCTTTCAACATGTTTTTCTATTTTTGTTTTTTTTTTGTTTTTTTTTATAAGCTAGGTTACATGCCTTGTCACAGGTTAATTTTCTAGTACCATGAGCACAAGTTTGGAAATTTATAGTTTGTATGGTTTTGTAAGAATGAACTTAGCTAGGGTACCCACTTGGATACTGAGCTACCGTGGGCTACATCAGAGCAGGGGTTCTAGGTTATATCCATACATGGTCCTTGGTTGGAGAAACAGTCTCATGAAAGACCCCTGTGCCCTGATATATTTGGTCCTTGTGGAGCTCCTGTCCTCTCCAGGTCTTACTAACTCCCCCTTCTTTCATATGATTCCAGGGACTATTTCTGACATGAACTCAATGGCTGGCTCTTCAACCCTCTCCCTACCCCGAGGGAGGAGCAGCCTTGCTAGACCACGGAAGAGGACATTGCAGCCAGTCCTGAAGAGACCTGATAAGCTAGGGTTAGATGGAAGGGGAGGAGGTCCTCCCCTATCAGTGGACTTAGAAAGGGGCAGGAAGGAGATGAGGGAGGGGTGGGGGGATTGGAAGGTAATGAGGGAGGGGGCTATGGCTGGGATACAAAGTACGTAACCTGTGATTAATATAAAAATAAATAAATTAAAAAATGCTGAAAAAAAAAAAGAATGAACTTTGAATTTATCCCTGCTATATTCACTCAACCCATCAGTCTAATGGCGAGATGTTTAAAACAGGGGCAACAGTAGTGTGTTGAAAAGGTCCTGCCTATTCTTATCGAGCTATTTCCTACTTAACTATCTTCCACAAGTGAAACACTTTTGAAATAACAAGGTGACCATAAAGTCTAGACATCTGAATGTCTTATATATATATTTTTAATTTGGTTCCTTGTTTTATTTTTGTTTAAAAGCTCTGATTGTCCTACCTCTTGACCATCTATTCAGAGCAGATGAAAACAATCTCTCACAAATTTCTTCTCCTGTTGGGTCTTTTATCACCTAATGTACTTTCCTTCTTGGCTCAAGTTTTCCTTTCCTTTCAACGTGAAAAATTGCTGGTATTTTCTTCTCAGTGGAAATCTATAGCCTTCACCTTTTATTTGGCTTTTTCAACAAAATCCATGTTTCGCTAATTATTTGGAACAAGAAAGATTTTTATTTTGGGAAGAGTCTGGGGATTTATCTAGTCCTGTTTCCTTCCATTCCAGTGACGTATTGCTCTTTTTCAATCTACTTAATTTTTTAATCCAGTTTACATGCTGCTATGGATGAACATTCTTTCTTATCCTTCAGTGGAAAGTGCTTCTGTGACCACATTTGATTTCTATTTGTGAATCCTAATTTTTTTTTTTGAGTAATCTAGAACCTGTGTTTCCTGGTAGTATTTCACACAATTGAAGATATCTGTTATTTCCCTCCTTTGACTTTTTTTTTCTCCACATGAGATCTACCTTCTCTGGTTAGTTAGACCCCTAACCATGCTAACTATCCCTTTTCTTGTGGTTGCATTTTCAGTTAAGGTTAAATGTACTTTCACTACCATAGTAACTAGTTACTACTGTTTTTAATAGAAGATCTATAATTAAAGAGTCAATGTATGACTGTCATTATAGCAAAGCTGTGAATGGTGATCAGCTCCATATTGGAATTATAACTTCTTACAAGCTAGACACTTAATAGACCTCACCATTTTAACTCAGTGACTTATGGCAAATGCATTTTTCATGTATCTCTTTGTCCACTTTTCTCATTAGGAGAATCAATGAGCCCATATAGATTTGAGCTCATTCCCAGCATAGCACTCACTTGTTGACTGTGATATAGGATAGTTTTCAGAGCCTCATTTTATCCATCTCTGAATAGAGACAATTTTATATGCTACTTACATCTATGTAAGAATAAAAACAGTTCCTTACATAATCTGTGGCACTTAAGAAATAATGTACAGATAGATAGCTGCTGCTGTCTTTCACAGTTTGTAAATGGCAACCTGATGTAGCCAGGCTGACATCATTAAACTAGAATGGGTGTCAACTTCTGGGGCTTAGAATCCTAGTTACTCCATGGCAAGTAATATTCAAGAATGAGTGAAGTATACATTTTTAATTATTTATTTTATTTTTAGATTTATTTATTTTGTAGTGTGAGTGTTTTGCTTGCATGCATGGTGTCTGTCTGCAGAAATCAGAAGTAGGCATTGGATTTTCTTTAATTGGTGCTGGAAGCTGATACCAGGTCCTCTATAAGTGCAACAGGTACGAACAGTCACCGTGCCAACTCTCTAAATTTTTCTTTTAAGAGTGAGTAACTGAGTAAAGTAAGAGTTTTCAACCAGAGTTAAGGTGAAAATCCTAGTGTGTGTTAGTCAGGGAAGTAAAGAGGGACATAGCCAGAACAGCACTGTGTAATAAGCTTAGACTTTGAGTTAAATATTAATGATAAAATGTTAGAATGCTTGAGTTAGAATGTTAAAATGAATCTAGTGCAGCCATAACTCCACCATTGGAAGGGTCTAGTGCCGCGTTCCACATAGCCTTTTGGCTAACAAGTGATAAATTTTGAGTTACTGGCTCCAGCCTGGAAATATTTTGAGTTACTGGCTCCAGCCTGGAAATATAGCTCAAGTGTCTGGTTTGCAAAGCAGTGAGCATTAACAGATGAGTCATTTGGTCTTTTTCTGGAAGCCTTTTGTGCTCATTTCATGTGTGTTTAATTTTTGCTGTTTTAAGAATCATAGAGTGATGTAATAGTAGACTTTTTTCCAGGAATATAGTTTAGAGTTATAATTTCATGTACTTTTGTCAAGCTTTTGATTTAGGCTTTTTAAAAATAATTGTTGGTAGATACTAAAGGTGAGTATTAGGTTTTTTTGTTTGTTTGTTTGTTTATCCAAATTTAGGTTGCTGTTCTAATTAGGGTGCTTAATGACTGGCAGATTTTATGTGCTGAACTTCTTGCAGGACTTTTTCTGTGCATTTTTTATTTTATTCGAAAAGAAAAAAATTGGCACCAATCTAATATAATTGCATGTTTACTATAGCATTTCACATTCTATTTAAGAGTTTGGAACAGTGTCCTTAAGCACTTCAATTTAGAGGGTCCAAACTGAGCAAGTAATGCAAATCAAGTGGAACTCCTTATTTTCATGTGGATTCTATAAAGCAACTCTAGTCTTATCTTTGGCACCATGATTGAGATTACAGGCCAACCATTTAAAATACTCATATGCTTATTCTTTTTCTGTCTTTCTTTTTGTTTTGGTTTGTTTGTTGTTTTTTGTTGTTGTTTTATTTTTCAAGACAAGGTCTCTTTGTGTAGCCTTGGCTGTCCTGGAACTCCCTCTGTAAACCAGACTGGCCTCAAACTTCTAGTGATCTGCCTGCTTCTGCCTCCTGAGTGCTGGAGTGTGCCACCAATGCCCAGCCATAAATTATTTTCAAACTCTTTAGAACCAGGATGAATAATATGACTGTTTGCTACAATTTCTGAAACTTTGCTGTTACACTGTTGGTGCCATTTGTTTATAGCTTTGTGTCACAGGGAACTACTTTTAGTAAGTGCTTGCTACGGAAAGTTACTTTGCATTCAACTTGTGATACATATGGATTGTGTGTTGCTGTGTGAGTATTTCTGTTTGTTTTGATGTGATTGTGTGTCTGTGTATATTTGTGTGCTGTCATGTTGTGGATGTAAGTTACCATGTAAGTACACTCATGTGTTAACATATGGGTTGTGTGTGCTAACCTGTGAAATGCATGTAAATCTGTTAACACACGTGTGTGCACTAGGTACTTTTCTAGTTGCTGTGATAACATCCTTGACAGAAGCCAGGTAGGGAGAGTTGATTTTAGCTTAGACTTTAATATAGTCCATCACGGCATCAGGTGTTGGAGGTTTCCATTCTCACTGTATCCACAGTCAGGAAGCAGAGCGAGATGGTAAACTCTGCTGTTACGGTTACTCTTTTCTCTTTATGAAACCTTATATTATGTGTATAAATCTGTATGTCACTGTGAAAGTGCACATGTGGGTCTTTGTGTTGCAATATGAGTATATGTGTAAAAGCACATATTTGCATGCATCTCAGTGTTGGGGTTAAAGAAGTGTGACGCTATGCCCAGCTCTATGGTATGTGTTTCTATGAATTTCTATGTGTGCATGGTGTGTGTGTGTGTACCTGTTTGTTGCTATTTGGAGTGTGTTAACATCTATGTGTTGCTTTTTGAATGCATCTCTGTGCTGTCATGTGAATGCATTACATACCTGTTTGCATGCATTTACTTGCATGTATATGTTATGGTGTGTGCATGGGTGTCTGTTGGCCTGCTATTGTTTGGGTGCATGTGAGAACATCTAGATGTTAGCATAAGAGCCATATTTGTCTGTACGTCTTGGTGGTAGTCATTCAATGTAGTTAATTTTGCTTTATTTAATAAATAGATTTCCTAGAACAGATGTTAGTGTTCATTGAAAGTGGCTATTAAGAATTGCTGTTAAGAATGAATTGCATCTCATTAAGTATACATCATTTCACTCACAAGGTCATTGCTAAGGTGTTTCCTAAAGTCCTCTCTTTAGTTCTAGTCTTTGAAGATACACTTTTGCTTTGAAGTAACTGTTACTTAATTGTGAAGTAATAATTTGTTCAATAATCAGTAATTAGCATGGTTGAAATGCATGACAACTTCATCCTTAAAGTAAATGACAGTGTTAAAAGATGTGTCTGAACATCATTTCTGCAGAAAAATTTCAGTCAAAGAATTAACAGACTGTCAGTTAATTCCTAAGTGCTAAGTCAGTTTAACAGGAGTATTTGCATTTTCTGTACCTGACCTTTTTGAGCTGTCATTCAGAGACACTCTGAAGACTTAAATATTTGCAATGGGCTACAGCAATGTTTTCAGGATGGCTCATGGAATTAACTGTCTTATAATTCAACCAAATAATCACTTAAGTTGTACAGTCTACTTTATGTTTCTTTTTAATCAGAATTAAGGCTTTTGAACTTAGGAAAGGCCAAGAGGAATGTCTCAATGAATTACATTGAAAATACAATTTCTAAGTTTGAGGCAGGGGGTTTTCCTGAGTTCAAGGCCAGCCTGGGTTAAGACAGTTAAAAGCCAACTTCTAAACTTAGATAGGATTCTATTATGCCAACAGAATGGGGCCATTTGAATAAAAGTTACAAATGTGTTAATAACACAGACATATTTAGTCTTTCAGTTCAGATACTAAATTCCCTTTCCTCATGTTTTCTTCCATCCTGTGTAGGCTGTCTAGTACTAAGAACCTAAGTACAGTATGTATTCTATGAGTTTTCACTGGGCACATACTTTATTAGTAAATGTTTGGGAGTAAATGGCCTGTCTTTCTATGAACAGGTTGGCACTAGCCTCCAGAGTGCTGGAATTATAGTCCTGTACCACTCTACTTGGCCTATATTTAGGTAGTGAAGGCTTTTCTTTACAGTTCAAGGTGAAGGAGATATTGAGCCTTTTACTTTTATAGTTCATGGGAAAGCTTTGGGAACTGGTATTATCCATCTATTATTGCTTCTAGTCTCTATATTAAATCAGTCTGTTTGTTATTCTTTTAATATGAACTGTTATTTCTAGTAGCCTGAAATGATTTTGTAGGACAAGGTGGAGAAAACGAAAGTGAAACCATGAAGTCCTAGTTAAATAAGTTATTTATATTTTTAATGGTATAGAGATGTTGTTTATTAGTTTTAACTGATATTATTTAAAAGTTAACTCAGCCTCCTTTTAGAGTCATAGAAGAAAGTATTTCTGCATCATTATTTTCTCATTATTTTAATTGCTAAGTACTCGTGGAAAAATAAAGTATTTCTGAAGTTGTTGACTGTTTCACTTGAAATCATTACACATTTCAGATTTCAAAGTTCTGCTTATTATTATTTGTAAACATAATTACACATACAAACTAATTTGTTCTCCATAATTCTCCCACTCAGTCCAAGCAGATTAATATTCAAATATTGTGTTGCAAGGCAAGCGTTTCTGGTCTAAGTTAGGAAAAGGGTGTTATGACCTGATAACTAAGATTTCAATGCTCTCTTGGAGATGTGGAGGTCCTCTATTCCTATTCAGACCAACTTCTGGGGGGCTTTTATTCTCCCAGCAGATCTCCTGTTTGCCTGCGAGTAAATACATATGGGAGTAGGGAGAGGAAGACAGGGAGAGAGAGAGAGAAGGATAGAGGAAAGGAGAGAAGGGGAAGGGGAGAGGGGAACATAGGAAGGAAAGAGAACAAAAGAACTTGAAAGGAAAGTGTCACTTAAGACTGAGGGGAACAACTCTTTGTTCTGTATGTGTCTCCTATTGCTTCTTTTTCACAGTGCTTTGTAGCAGGGACTACTGAGAGTAGTAAGCAGGGTAGTTGCGGAAATGTACCCGTGGCTAGAGAAGCAAAGGGCAGAAACAAAGGTAGGAGTGACCCTATTAAATGTTCCTTCTAATGCCAAGTGTGGTGATGGTTTTATCCTAGCATTGAGAAGCAGAGGAAAGCAGTTTTCTAAGTTCCAGGCCAGCTAAAACTACATAGCAAGAACCGTCTGAATCAATCACTCAATTAACTAAGATTTTTTTTCTAGTTTTCCAAATGCATGGACATCTGTAAAGGATGGGCTTGCTTATCCCTTTCTAACTTCATGGTGCCCTTGCTCTCTCAATTCACACTTCCTCTATTTTAAGAGCAAGCCTTGTAAGCCTTTCCAGACTTCTTTTGCAGCCCAAACTTTGTTTAGACACTTGTTGGAACAATTTTCTATCAGGATGTAGCTGTCTGTCAAATGCTCAGAATCCTATAATATTGTCTCTGTCTTTAGTTACACACCCCTGGGTATTTTCAAAGGGATGCTTTGTTGCTTGTTTTAAAACCAAAGAAACAAAAAGTTCCCCTTGAGTTAAATGGAAACTAGTTGTCATTTTTGTGTGTTGTTTTGGTTTTATTTTAACTTTTCTAGAAGGCAACTAACTCTTGGAAGAGGGCCAATGATTTGACACTGATTCAGCTTTGAGTATGAAAAATGGTAGTGGTTGTCTAGATAGTAACGTTTGAACCAAGGTGTCATTTGAGATAGTAATAAGAAGCCAATGAATGTTCTTCCAATAGAAATACATATGTAGTCTCTATTGGATTACATTTTTATTCAGTTAAGTTGGTGATGATGGCTGGAATTTTTATATCACTTTACTCATTTCTTCTATATCTCAAGCAAATCAACTTACGCTTTCTCAGGGTAAGTGCAGCATTCATCATAATTATAATTAAAATATATAGTAACTGCCTATTGTCTGTATCCTTCATCATTCATATATCTTACACTGTTGGTGTCTATTAGGTCTACTCCTGCAGCTGACAGTGTCTAGCACATACCGGGTGCTCACAATAATCAGGGATGAAGTAATGTATCCAAAAGATCGTTTTTTATTTCCTAAAAAGTAGTTTCCCAACCTTGAATTTGTCACAGATTTTACTGATTTCATATCACTTTAAAATTAAATAAAAATATAGTATCATATAGATTGCATTTGATGTAGTAATGAGAAGAGCAAGTACTGAGCTTACATTTTTATGAATGGTTTCTATAGCTTACTTGCATGTATACCTTCAGCATTCTTAGCTGCCAGTATGAAAGGTTAACAATTCAGAGTGATAAGACATATTTGGTTTTGGCAACATTGTCCTTCTTGCTAAATTGTATTGAAATAGAATAAGCTTCTAGCCCTTATATTTTTAATTAAGTCATACTCTATGGATGTGTACAGAGGACTTTTATAATATGTGCTGAGGCAGCTGGGTGATACTGCTTTATTAGCCTTTAAATACTGAAATGGTAGTTTTTACTTTTCATTTGAGCAAACATGACTTAGTTTGTTGATTTGAAAATTAGTAACCCCTTTTTGATACTATAGATCCCCAGAATCATAGTAGGAACTAAGACTTTTGTTGTAAATACAGTGAACTATGTCCTGTTCAAAAAATGGAGATAATTTTGACTTTATTTAGTTATTTTGTCATACTATAAAATCATTCATAAAAAAACTTAAGTTCAAATGTTTTTTGATTTTTGTTTGTTTGGTTGCTTGCTTTTTTTTTTTTTTTTTGAGACAACATCTCACTATGTAGGTCTGGCTCTCCAGGAACTCCCTTGTATATCAGTTTGCGGTTGCAAACTCGCAGAGATCCTCCCACCTCTGCCTCCTGAGTTCTAGGATTAAAGGTGTGTATCACCATGCCCAGCTCTTTTTAAACTTTTTGATTCTAGATACTGTTTTATGATTATGTAGTCACAATTTTGGCTGCATCTAATGAAACACCTTCTATAGCAGGCAACCAGAACAAGCTGCACACTTGTCTTTTTGTTTTCTTTCTATGCTTTAAACACTGATTGTCTACTCTTAGCTGCAGGTGAAATGTCATCCTGAGTTGTAAAGATATTGCCAAGGGAACTTTAGGTATTTATGCTTGAATATCAGCGTGTCATTTACTTTCTCGAATAGTATAAACATTGTTTTCCTTGTGGATACTACTAGAAAAGTTGAAATCTTGAATTATGTGTAATTTTTAATTTTAAATGTTTTTTGAGGCTATTTTATTCCAGTGAATAAAAAAATTTTTCATTCTCCTAGTCAAGCTAAAGATACATATTTGAAGCTTCTTCAGGTCTGTTGCCAAGATCTTTTAAAACATGTGTATTCCTGAGAATTTTGTTTTATGGATGACATACTAGGCTAATAAAAAATAAAAATAAAAACCAGGTTTGCTGCTGCACAGTCTCCCCCACTGAGAAAGCAGTAGTGCTCTGTTGTTCCATGTGGAATGTGGTTTTGGAGCTTAGCTTAGCTGGAAAACTCAGTTTGTTATTTTCACTTTTGTCTGAGGGGAGAAAGACTTGTTTTTCCAAGCAGATAAAATAAATGAAAACGGTTAGGTTCATTTTGTAAGAATAGAGGTTTTAAAATGTAAGTATTTTCTGCAACAAGTAGTTTGACTATGTTATTTAAAATGGAATTTATGACTTTTGCCTCACTGTTTAGTTTCCAACCACATTAAAATGGATCCAATTAAATGTGTCATTTGGTCTTTCTAACATCAGGGAACTGTTTAGACGACCAAAATAACCAATGTTTGACTCATTTTTAATAATAAGCTGGACAGATGGCTTTAGATAAATTAAGTACATAAAATCTTTGTGGTTGTATGGTTTTGAGTTTTGAGAAAAACCTCCCATAGCCTGAATCCATAGCCTGGCTCCATTCTGATAGAGCCAATACCCAAGGGTTTCAGTTATAAATCTTTAATGTAGAAGTTCCTAGCATTTTTACTTGTTATTGGTTCATCTTTCTGAAAACACATTTGCAACAAATATAGATATTATAATATTAATTTATCATTAATATGGATATTAATAAAATGTTACATATTAAATAAAGAAAGATAATGTTTTGATGCGTTTTAAACAGTAGTTACTTTCCTCAAGGGGGATTTTAGGTAAATGTTTTAAACTTCCAAATTATATTTTGCAATTTTATTATTATACTTATATAATTGTTTGTAACAAAACAGTGCTTTCATATTATATTTTTTAAATTTGATTTTTCTCTCTTGATAAGCATGGGTAATATTTTAGTTTGTTTGGGAAGTATTAATATTTGAATATCCATCTTCAGACAGGTCCCAATCTAAGTGGGGTTCTAAGGTCAGCATACTTCCTTTTGTACATCAAAGACGGTGGTTATGAATGATAGAACTAAGAAAAACCTTGAAAGTTAACCAGCTGGGTTCTTAAATGAGAGTCCTGCAGCTAGATGCAACTGAAACTGAAGCACAGATGCAACTAACTGAAGTTTGTCAAGCAAGCCTAAGATGCAGCATCTGGATTCAGAGACTGCGCTCTGCAGTGCTCTGCTCTTCAGTCAATTCCCAAGCTCTTGGAGCGCATATCTTTTGTGACAAAGATATGGATGAAGACGGTAACTGAATTAGATTGTTTATAAGTGTGTAGAGCAATTAACTGGAAATAGAATGGTAAGGCTTGTAGAGATACTTTTGCGGTCCTCTAGAGGTGAGAGGAGGATCCCTCACTTGGATTTGGAGGATCGAAGAGAGCGATTGCTCCCCAGCTGGAGATGGCAGTGTACAAATGGAAGGCAGAACTGAAAAGAACATTAGCTAGAAGTGGCCACTTCAGTAGATTATTTTCTAAAACAAGGAAACATTCTCTTTTCAGCTCCAGCACCAACGACAGCAGTGCCCTACATGTCGATAAAATGTGTGGATGTCCGTAAAAACCACCATAAGACAAGATGGCTGGTGCCTTGGGGACCAAACAAGTGTGACAAGATCCGTGACATCGAGGAAGCAATTCCAAGGGAAATTGAAGCCAATGACATTGTGTTTTCTGTACACATTCCCCTCCCTTCTATGGAAATGAGCCCATGGTTCCAGTTCATGCTGTTTATCCTGCAATTGGACATCGCTTTCAAGCTGAACAACCAAATCAGTAAGTACCCCAATTGATTTGGTCATCTCTGGGAATTTCCTTAAGAATGCTAATTATGGTACTAACTGAGTTATAACTGTTTGCTGTTTCCAGTGCACTTTCTGAACATCTGAATCAACCAATTTAATTTTTCCAAATCCCTTAAGGCAAATATCCCTATTACTTCATTTTACAGATAGATCACTTGGGTCCTGGAGAGGTTGCTCACAATCATACCTAAGACTGGAAAGGTTTGAGTCCAAACCTTAAAGATGCCCTAGGCACTAGTCTCCCTCTCCCAGTACCAAAAGAGAGGTCACCCTAGTAGAGTGAGGTCCTTTGTGTTTAAGTGCCTTTCCCCACTCCGGTGAGGCTGTGGCCTTAGAAAAAGAATCTTATTGGAATGGGACTGCTATTTCAGGAGTATCTATGATCCCACAAAACCAACTTGTTTTTTAATTGAATTCATTAATTTTTCCAGCTTACTTGGTTGCACCTGGGGATAGGATAGAGAATATTCGATTGAGGAATTTTTGTTTGATTGAGTTTTGTTGTTGTTTTGTTTTTCTGAAAAAGGATGGAGAACATAAAAGATAAGCATACTGAAGATAGCTTTGTCTGGAGCTTGTTCTTTAAGTAAAGCACTTTTTTTTAAACTTAAATTTTTATGTTAATAATAAATATGATTTTAATTATATTAATGTTACTCTGTCCAGGAATTGGAGCATCCTGGAAATGAGTAAATAGAATATTCTAAGATTATTTTTTAGGAACAACATTTTCTTTTCCTCATGCACTCAGTCTATTACCTGTAATTTCAAATTTGAGTGCCTGTGGTAGGCAGATGTGGTCCTTTAGCTGCATGTGCAAATACCAAAGAAAAACTTTCCTTAAGGGACTTATGATTAGGTGGAAATGACAAACAAGTAACCAATCATGACAGTATGGTAATATGATGTAACACGGATTCTGTGACCAGGGTATGCATAGGAGTCTATGAAAGCACCAAGAAAAGCTTTATTTAGAGTGAAGCAAGAAAACAGTATGAAGGCAAGTTTTGTAAATAAGAGTGACAGACTCTTTAGGTGAGTATCAAAGAGAAATAGGCCTGATAAAAGTTGGAGTTAAGTGTAAAAGTAAGCAAAACATTCTAGAGACTAGCACTAACCTTAATCCTTACCTGTAACATTAAGAGGAGTTTTCAGTATTCGCAATCTCTTGCCTGTTGACTTCCTCACTCATTCATTGGTTGAACAATACATTCATTACCTAATTAATTTAAATTTTATTAAGTTGTATCCATATGTTAAGTACTGAATACCAAGAATACATGTTTGCACAAGACTTGGTTCCTGTAAGAAGACAGAAAAGAAGCTGTCTGCAAAGCAGATGTAAAGCTACAAATAAGATAGATTGTATATTTAATAATAATGTACAGTGTGATATATGAGATTTTGGAAAGACACAGTTTGCTATGAGAAGAGTTAAACTATTTTTCCAATTTAAAGATTTGGAGTTTAGTACTCCTAGAATTCCAACAATAAATTTAGGAAAAGATAATTAAAACAAAGAAGTGACACAGGGGGATGAAGTAGGTAGATGCCCAGATTCACAGACGTTTGGATAGAGCAGTCAAGGATGGGCACAATATTCTGTTATCTTGGCTGTTTGCTTGTGGTTCATTTCAGGAGTAATCTAATATCTCTTAGGCAGATTCCCACCTCCCATCTCTGTCTTACTTAGAAAAAGGAAAAGATTTATTCTGCAATAATTTAAAAGAATTGCTGTCCACTGGCAGTATCTAGGCTAGATAACCAATCATCCAAAATTTAACAACTTAAATTAAAGCATCATTTCTAATTTCTCCATTTGTGTGTGTGCGTGTGTCAGAGATCCAAGCCAATTTAGCCACAAAATCCCTGGCTCAGGTCTTTCAAGTCTGCCTAGAGATCATCAGAAGATTTTGAGGCTACCCTGGGGAATGGTGTTCATTGATGCGTTTGGCTAGCTCTTGTCCCTCTCCATGTGGACATCTCAAACTGCCTCACTATAGTTAGCTTTCTTAGGGACAGCCACATGACAAACATGAGCCAGAGGCCAATCAAACTTCTAACTGGTATTCTATCACTTCTGATACCTTTTACTGGCTAGATGCAAACCAGTAAGTTCAGCCCAAACTCCAGAGACTCACTGAAGACCACCATATGTCACCCTCTGAATGCACTTTCTAGAGGAGCCAAGATTATATTTAAAACATGTTTCTATTTAAACTTTGTTTGTTTTGCATGTATATCACACAAAATAAGTGCACACAGTGCGCTTATGGGTATCAGAAGACAGTGTGTGGGATTTGGTTCTCTTCTTTCATATTATGGGTTCTAGGGGTTCAACTCTGGTCAGTGGGCAGGACGACAGGTGTCTTTACCTGTTGATCCATTTTACTGTCCCCTGCATTCATAGTTATGTTCAGATGAGTAGTATAATATGATATTTATGAGAATGGGCATAAAGTACTCTTGAGATAGATTTAAATCTCTGAATTATTTATTTTCAAAAATTAAATCACTTATTACTTGTTTGTGTGTGTACATGTGCACAAATGTAAACTTGTGGGTACAGTCACACATTCATGTGTGGAGATTAGAGAACAATTTTCAAGTGACAGTTCTCCCATTCCACCGTGGGTTCTGGGGAGAGAACTCAGATCATAAGGCTTATGCAGTGTCTTGTTATTGTTCTATTGTTGTGAAGAGACAGCATGACTATGGTAACTTTTAAAAAAATTTTTATGTACTCATTTTACATACCGGTCATAGCACCCTACCTCCTCCGGTGGGTCCTACTCATCCTCCTTGTTTCGCCTATCCTTCTCCCCAACTCTTCAGAGAGGAGGAGCCCTTCTACCCCACCCACCCCAGCATATCAAATTGCATCAAGATTGAGCCTTAAGGCAAATTTTAAAACAAACAAACAAACAAAACAAAACATTTAAGTCAGGTATGATGGCACAGGCCTTTAATCCTAGTACCTGAAAGGCAGAGGCAGAAAAATCCCACTCCATGGTCAGCCTGGTCTACAGAATGACTGCTGGGACAGCCAGAGCTACACAGAGAAACCCTGTCTCAAAAAACCATTCAACTGAAGGTTTGCTTACAGTTTTAGAAGGTTAGTTCATGATCATCATGATGGAAAGCAGACAGACATGGTGCTGGAGAAGGAGCTAAAAGCTCACATTGATCCTTATGTGCAGGCAACAGGTAGAGAGAAAAACATTGGGCCTGTCATGGGCTTTTGAGTCCTCAAAGCCCATGCTTAGGGACATTCTTTCTCCAACAAAGCTGCACCTGCTCCAACAAGGACACACCTCGTAATCCTTTCCAAACAGACCCACTAACTGGGAACCTAAGCGTTCAAACATATGAGCCTCTGGTGGCGGTTCTCGTGTAAACCACACATGCAGCAAGTACTTTTACGTGCTGAATCACTGATCTGCCTTCAAGTACCATTTCTTTAAAGTTCTTCAGTGTTAAACAATTTATAAAACCTCTATGAGCCACTTTTTTATGTGAAATTTTTGAATAAAAATACCTAATTAACCAAGTCCTTTTGAAGAATAAGTTTGGGTAATGTTCTTAGGATGTAGCAATTTTTTCAAAATAAAAATAAATAAGGTAACGGTCTTATTACTGAAATTCAGGCCATTTTCCTTTTTTCCACTACATCTTGGCTAGTAGAATTACGTTTTTTTTCCTTTTTTTTAAAATATTTTTTATATTTATTTATTTTTTTAATATTAGTTACAGTTTATTCACTTTGTATCCCTCTTGTATCCCGCTCCCCATTCCCATCCAATCCCACCCTCCCTCCCTCATTTCCCTGCCCCTTTCCAGGTCCACTGATAGGAGAAGACCTCCTCCCCTTTCATCTGACCCTGGCTTATCAGATATCTTCAGGACTGGCTGCAAAGTCCTCCTCTGTGGCCTGTCAGGGATGCTCCTCCCTTGGTGGGGAGGGAGGGAGGTGTCAAAGAGCCTGCCATTCAGTTCATGTCAGAAATAGTCCCTGTTCCTCTTAATAGGGTACCCACTTGGATACTGAGCTACCATGGGCTACATCCGAGCAGAGGTTCTAGGTTATATCCATACATTGTCTTTGGTTGTAGAAACAGTTTCATAAAAGACCTCTGCTCAGATATATTTGGTCCTTGTGGGGCTCCTGTCCTCTCCAGATCATACTAACTCCCTCTTCTTTCTTAAGATTCCCTGCACCCTGCCAAAGGTTTGCTCCAACCCTATATCTGATAGAGGGCTGATATCCAGAATATATAAAGAACTAAGGAAGTTAAAAAGCAGTAAATTAAGCAATCCGATAAAAAATATGGGATACTGAGCTAAACATAGAATTCTCAGTAGAGGAATACAGAGTGGCAGAAAAACACTTAAAGAAATGCTCAGTGTCCTTAGCCATCAGAGAGATGCAAATCAAAATGACCCTGAGATTTCACCTGACATCCATCAGAATGGCTAAGATCATAAACTCAAGTGACAACACATGCTGGAGAAGTTATGGAGAAAGGGGAACCCTCCTCCATTGCTGGTGGGAATGCAAACTTGTACAACCACTTTGGAAATCAATCTGGCGCTTTCTCAGACAATTAGGAATACTGTCAACTCAAGATCCAGCTATACCACTCCTGGGCATATATTAAAAAATTGCTCAAGTATACAAGGACATTTGTTCAACCATGTTCATAGCAGCTTTATTCGTAATAGCCAGAAACTGGAAACAACCCAGATGTCCCTCAGTTGAGGAATGGATACAGAAATTGTGGTACTTTTACACAATGGAATACTACTCAGCAATTAAGAATGAGGAAATCATGAATTTTGCAGGCAAATGGTGGTACCTAGAAAAGATCATCCTCAGTGAGGCATCCCAAAAGCAGAAAGACACACCTGGTATACACTCACCCATAAGATAGGATAAATATACTCAAATCTATACACCTAAAGAAGACAAACAAGAAAGAGGACCAGGGGTAAGAGGATCAATCCTCACTTAGAAAGACAAATGGCATGGACATTGGATGTAGGAGAAAACAAGAAGCAGGACAGGAGCTTACCACAGAGGGCCTCAGAAAGACTCTACCTAGCAGTGTATAAAAGTAGATACTAGAATTACCTTTTTTACAAGATAATTTTATCATTTAACCTTAATCATTTTCCTGTGTGAAACATTTTTAATGACTAACAGATGATGTTTAACAACTCAGAATTATCTCCATTCTATTTCAAAGGTCTTTTGCTGCCTTATTTTTTTATGGTTGACATTTATGTATTATCCACATTCTCATATTCTGTAAACACATCCAGAGATTGCTTCTCTTAACGTCTTTGCTCATGTTGATGATTCCTCCTCTAACTCCTCGTCCTCTTCCCTGCCCCTTGTCCTTCTTCTTTATCATTCTGGGAAGAGAGCCCTGGGACTTCATGCACACTATACGTATACATATTTTATCACTGGAACACACCTCAAGCCCCATCTTCCCTTCTTTTACCATTCTTGCTTCCTTTCACAGATGAAAAGTGTAAATGTTTCTATTTCCTCAAAAGAGAGGACGAGATGAGAGCCATACTCAAGCTTTACTAACTCAGGACTTGGACTACGCCCAGAGCATTTCTAGCTAAATATCTCTAAACTTAGGCGTGAAAACTTCTAGCCTTTGTATAATCGAATCTTCTGCAAGCCTGAACCTTAAATGCACTCAGCCTCCATCTGCTAACCTAGGCCTAGAATGTTTTCAGCCTCCAATACTTAGTGCTGAATAAGCTGACCCTTTCTCTTTCTGAACTCTGGCTGGCTGGTTTCACTCAGCTGTTCTAGCTCAAACTCTACTCCAAGTTGACTGGTTTAATCTGGCTTCTGTTAGCTTCTCACTGAATTGCTCTGCTTGGAAAACCCGCCTCTAAACTCCACAAACTGAACTGCACTGACTATACAAGTGAATGGAACTAAAAGGAACTGTATGAACTCAACTACATTCAACTGAACTGTACCAAACTCAGCTCTCAAACTGTACTGTACTGTGTCCACATAATTCTCCTCTCTCTTCCTGCACTGCTCTTAAGTAGCCTCCCCTTCATGTTGGTTTTCATGAGCATTGGACATATTCTATCTCTGACTCATTCTGTCAAATCTTTCTCTGATCCATCACTTTGCACCTCAATAGGCATCATTGTTTGGGATTAAAAATGTATATTAATAGTGTGTCTGTATTCCAGCCAGAGGGATTAAAGATATATGATGTTTCTGTATTCCAGCAAGGTCACACAGACCTAGAGGATCGTTGGATGTGATCCCTTGCCAGAGCAGCCATGTTGCTGGACTAACATTCTTCTACAGAAAGGCTTCTTGTTGAAAACCTACTCATTCCTCAAGATATTCCAGTTGTCACATGACCCTAAAAACTTCCCAGATATTTTCTCCTTCCCTTCACAAATGCAGTTTATCTTCCCTGAATTCCATTATTGGCAGAGGAATGTCCACTCTGACAACTTAGCACTACTGTATTATTTTCTATGGCTCCTAGGTAGATGAGTTTTCTGATTGTGATCGTGTTTAGGCAGTGTTTAGGCAGCTGTAAGTGAAAATGTCTCTTGGATCAGATCATTCACCCACTACAAAAATGGATATCAAAAAACTGATGGAAGTGTTTGCCCCTTTCCACTCCAAGACAACATTTTTGTCATTCATCAACATTTCAATAACGAGCAACACTAATTAGAGTTGGAACTACCTAAATTGTGCTTGCATGATTTAATTATGGCTGAGATATTTACAACTGATTAAAACGGTGATGCATTGGTAAGGATAACACCTTGTTGCCATAGCAGATACTGTTTGTTGTAATGCTTGGCTTTTTAGAGCATGGATCTTTTTTTTATCAGGTTGTGAGAAAATCTGGATCATTTGATACTCTGCCTTTTATGTTTTTTAAAATGCCTGGCCTATAATTGATTTCATTTTCAACATTAAAGTTATTTAATAAAATAAATCACGGATGCTGGTAAATTTATGTGAAGTTTTGGAAGTTGATAATATATTTCTAAATTCTATGCCACTGAATTTATAAAAGGTTTTTAAGTAAATACATGAATACAACTGTCTTCATCTCTATAATGTTACCTGTATGTATATGATCTCAGTGATCTCAGGCTGATCACTTGGTATTGGTATTGGGTAACCAACTGAAGATAATTCTGAAGAAGATAATTCCTCCTAATCTCAACACTCCCTAGTTGTCAGTAGTTTTTTGCCTAGCATTGAGATACCGTGATCTTTCCATTTTCTATGTTAGTGTATTCATTCGTATCCTCATTGTTCAAATTTAGGCAGCCATGTTGGTGAGACTTCATGGATGTAGCCTCTTTGATATTAGGAGACACCACAATCTCACAGCAAAATCTTATTCCTCTGGGTCTTACAATCTTTCTGTCCCATCTTCTGCAACTGTGTTGGGACTAGGAACCATGCCATCTCTTATTCTCTACATTTTGACCAGTTGTGGTTTTCAGTAATAGTCTCCATATGTTGCAAAGAGAAGTTTCTGTGATAAAAGGTAAGAATGACACTTACCTGTGGGTATAAGGATAAACACTTATAATGTAGTTAGGAATTCTGCTGATTTAGTCAAATGAAAGATCTAGGTTCTCCTAGATCTATGACCTCACTAGTCCAGGGTAGTTGGCCAGGTTTCTAGTACCAGGTATGGTTTCGCTCTTGTTGAGTAGGTCTTAGTCCAACTAGAGTGCTATTGCATGCCACTATTGTACAATTAGGTTTAACATTCAATGCTGGTCATTGTATTGGTTAATGTCATACTTGAGTAAAACTGTTGATTGCTTCCCGTACTTGGAAGCTTGCATGGCACTTTCTCTTATCACGAAAGCTAATCCTCAGGGAGAAGGCTTTCAGGTCAGGTCCACTGGGTCTTGTTTCTGAAGTGCATGGTGTCTTTAGCAGTAGGGACTTACCTTCTATTTCAGGGAGTCAA
The DNA here is from genome assembly GCA_028658305.1 of Pachyuromys duprasi. Lineage (NCBI taxonomy): Eukaryota > Metazoa > Chordata > Mammalia > Rodentia > Muridae > Pachyuromys > Pachyuromys duprasi. The sequence continues at coordinate 21,170,183 of CM053744.1, forward strand.
CCAAGAGCAACAGCGATAGGATATGTTTTGGGAATCTTTTGTACAACCTTGACCAGTAATTCACAAGGGGATTTCTCATGCCTGGTGCTGGTATTTTGCATCTTGAAGGAGCATATGAACATATTTTTTGAGAAAATAGTCTTAGAATATTATTACTGTAGTATTCAGGGTTCTCGAAAGAGGCAGAACTAAGAACACACACAGACAGAGGAGAGAATATTTAAAAAGGATTTATTAGGTTGGCTTACAAAATGTGATGGCTATCTCATATTGGAGAGGCTGAGAGTCCAGTATTTCTTTATCTGAGAGGCTGGACGTCTTAGCAGTCCGAAACTAGTACTAAAGGCCTAGAGGATTCTTGGAGAGCTGTTGGTGTTCAGTCTATGTTGGAATTCCAAAAAAGTTGGTACTAATATTGGTGAAGGAATGTTGCAACAACAGAATAGATGGACTTGCCAGCAAGAGTGAGGTAAAGCACGCAAAACACTGACCTTTTTTCTGAACTACCACTGCCACTAGGTTCAGATTTAGGGTAAATCTTTATTCTTCAAATAGTCTGATTAAGAAAATACCTCACAAAATGCCCAGAAATGTGGGTTTTAGTTGATTCCTGATACAGTCAACTTGATAACCCAGATTAACCATCATAATACCCAATGAATTTTTGAGTAAGATGATGTCATCCAATATTTTAAGAAAGGACTGCACATCTTTTACAGAAAACTAGGGAGATACAAAGTGAAAGAATTGGACAAGCTAAAGTAAATAAATGAATAGACTCAAACTATCCAAAAGCATGAGGAATAAATTTGTAGAAAGAAGAAAGTCAAGACATTTTTCTATGAGCTAAGTGTTGACCGTTGACAATCGTAGTGTCTTAACTCTCTAATGCCTTTGGAGAGAAGGGTCCATAAAAGCATCTCAATGTGGCAAAGGATTCCATCTGCATAAGTAAAACTGCTATGATGGGAGAGACCAGACAGGACCAGATACATAATCATGCTTCAAGAACAATTAAAAATCAATCCAGTAGTCCCCCTTTCCTAAATTTCACCTCTGCTTCCTTTCAAAAGAGGCCGTCTTTGAGCACATTTTTCTAAATTTTATAACAAACATTTCTGGTTAGATAGATTTTAAAAATTCAAGGGTTGTTGCCACCATGATTTTGAGGTTCTATTTGCGTTTCTGTACCTGTCATAATCAGAGTGCATGTAAGCAGAAGAAAATTTTCAACTTCTTCCTGATCTCTTCTGTTATCCACTCCTTCCTGCAAACTGAAAAGAGACTTAAAACAAATCAGCTGGATCTTAAAGATTTAAACTTGAACTTAAAGATTTGAACTTAAAGATTTGAATTGTTTATAATACTGAGTAAAAAAATAGGAAAGCTGCCAGTATAGGACATAAGTTAATAGGGTAACGCTTCTTTATTGGTATTGAGCTATATGCCCCCTCCAAACTAAGCCTAGTATTTAGACTTTACTAGCAGAAATCAGTATAACTGATTCGGAATAGAAAGTAAAGAAAATCATGAGAGAAGAGTTGTTTTTTTTGTTTTTTTTTTTTTTAATTTTCTTTCCATTGTGGACATTGTTAGGCTTATTTGTACAGACAAGGATTTCTTTGAAATTAGCCATTGTGTATATGTTTGTACTATTAAGAAAGTAGCTTTGTTTTGTGTGAGTGTAATCAGTAGGCACATTCCAAGATTTTTTAAATTACAGTTTAAGCATCATTCATAAAATTCAAAGTCCTAAATATTATAAAATCTAAAACCTTATTGAGTGCCTACATGATGCTATAAGTAGAGAATTTCTCATGTAACCTCATGTGACAAATTATATTCAAAATGTAGGACAGCTAAATATTTGTGTAAATTTTTAGGATATGTTTGTATAAAATACCTGATTTTTGGCAGAGGGCGGGAATTAATAATAAAAATAGGGGAAGTTAGTAAGACTTGGGGAGAACAAGAGCTCCACAAAGACCAAACTGAGCAGGGCACAGGGGTCTTATATGAGACAGTTTCTCCAACCAAGGACCATATATGGATATGGCCTAGAACCCCTGCTCACATGTGGCCCATGATAGCTCAGTGTCCCCTAGTAAGGGAAACAGGGACTGTTTCAGTCATGAACTCAATGGCTGGCTCTTTGACCCTCCCCCATACATGCCAGGGAGTAACAGCCTGGCTAGATCCCAGGGGAGGACATTGCAGCCAGCCCTGAGGAGACAAGATGAGCTGGGGTTGGATGGAAGGGGAGGAGGTCCTCCCCTGTAGGTGGACTTGGAGGGGGCAGGGAGGAGATGAGGGAGGGTTGGGAAGGGTGGGAGGGAATGAGGGAGGGGGCTACGCATGGGATGCAAAAAACCTAACCTGTGATTGATATAAAAATAAATAAATTTTAAAAAATATCTGATTTTAATTTTAGATTTGTTTTTTATCTCTAAGACATCTCATTACATATATTAAAGTATTGAAAAATATTAAAAAAGAAATTCAGGCATTTTTGGTTTGAAGTATCTTGGTTAAGGAATATTTAATTGCATTGTTTATACTTTGATATATCTAGTCTCACACTTTTTTCTACTACCCATTGGCTTGCTGGTCAGTTCTACATTGTACAGATTGGTATCAACTATGAGTGATTTATAATTATATATTTATATTTATTATATTATTTATAATTATAATTATTTAACAACAACCATCTTTTTGTAGACTTTGAACACCTACCCTAATGAGTAAATTTCAAGAACAAACACAGCTCCTTCATATTCAATACAGATGCTAGATAGGTCATATGTTCTTATAAGCATTTTTGTATAAGGATTTCTGGCTTTGGTTTTCAGGTCAATGCTTGATCTAAATAATTTAGTTTAACTTACTAAACTAAAGATAAAGCTACTTTAACTTTTAACAGATAAAGAAACTTTTAACTCAGTCATACCTGACAGCTATCCATGCAGCTGGCTGGGTCTAGAGCAGAATCTCCTCATTGTACAGCAACAATTTGGACCGCATGGCACCTGGACACAAGTACATCAATAAGTCTGTCATAAGACAGTGGCTCTTTATTATTTTTGGACAAAGTTGTACTGCCCGATCTGAACTGTTATGTCTACAGTGTTTTTTGTTTTTTGTTTTTAAATCCCTCAATCTATAGTTTAGGGAGAAAACTGAGGTCTCAAATCTAGACTAAGTGCTAGGATGGGCCTGTTCATATTCTCATAGCTCGGGGTCACCCATGTGTCACTTTTTACTCTGAGCTTAGAATATAAATGAGGAGATTCTATTTGTATATATAGCAAATATATTTTGTTAAAAAAAACAAGCTTGCCTATATAATTAAGTATTGAGAGTAATAGAACAGACAACATCACAGGTTGAGTAATGGGTCTCTATATAAGGAAAGTATCTTGGTGCTTCTATCTCCTCTTTCAATTTTGGCTCATCTTGTCAGTTTATATATGCTCTCTATTCATGAAATATAACACAAGGCTACTTCCCAAGGGAAAGTTAGAGGTGAAAAAATTCTTTGATGAGAATTCTGGAAAAAGAACAAGCTACCCCTACCCTAAAACTCAAAAACCCAAACTAAACATTCCACGAACATCTATTTTCTGTCTACATACTAAAGCTAGAAATTATTTTGAATTTCTCTTTACTTTTATGAGTTAGCAGTAATAATGTCAGTAGAAGGGGTACTAGTAATTATTTCTTTCCTTTTATTGAAAATTTATTTTTTTCCCATACAATATATTCTAATTCAGTTTCCCCTCCCTCTCTTTCCAGTTACTCCCTATTTCCCCTCCCATCCAGATCCACTCCCTTTCTGTTTCTCATTATAAAATAACAGGCTGCTAAGAGACGATAACAAAATAAAATATTAATGTATTAATGTAAGGTAAAACAAAGACCATTCATTACATAGAAGTTGGACAAGGCAAACCAACAGAAGGTAAAGAATCCCAAGAAAAGCCACATGAATCAGACCAACACTTAGAACTCCCATAAAAAACACTAAACTGAAAGCCAATTAAACACAAAGGATGTAGTTCAGACTGGTGTCTCAGAGAATCCATATGATCTTTGCTCTGTTGACTTAGAGGGCTTTGTTCTCCTGGGGTCCTCTAAGACCCTCTGGTTCTTTTTTCTTTTTTCTTTTTTAAAAAAAGACTTATTCATTCATTCATTCATTCATTCATTCATTCATTCATTCATTATTTGTGCAGTATTCTGCATGTGCATCAGAGGAAGGCACCAGATGTCATTACAGATGGTTGTGAGCCACCATGTGGTTGCTGGGAATTGAATTCAGGACCTTTGGAAGAACAGTCAGTGCTCTTAACCTCTGAGCCATCTCTATAGCCCCCATACATAAACCTTTTTTATTTTTTTACATACTAATATTTTTATTTATTTTATAATTTATTACAATATATTCACTTTGTATCCCAGGTGTAGGCCCCTCCTAATCCCCTTCCAATCCTGCCTTCCCTCCTTCTTCTCCCACATCCCTCCCCTAGTCCACTGATAAGTGAGGTCCTCCTCCCCTTCCTTCTGACCCTAGCCTATCAGGTCTCATCAGGATTAGCTGCATAGTTTTCCTCTGTGGCCTGGTAAGGGTGTCCCTTCCCCCCCTCAGGGGGAGGTGATCAAAGAGCCAGCCACTGAGTTCATGTCAGAGTCAGCCCCTGTTCCCCTTACTAGAGAACCCACTTGGAGACTGAGCTGCCATGGGCTACATCTGTGCAGGTGTTATAAGTTATATTTATGAATGGTCCTTGGTTGGAGTATCAGTCTCAGAAAAGACCCCTGGGCCCAGATATTTTGGTTCTGTTGTTCTCCTTGTGGAGTTCCTTTTCCCTCTAGGTCTTTCTATCCCCCCCTTCTTTCATAAGTTTCCCTGCACTCTGCTCAAAGTTTGGCTATGAGTCTCAGCATATGCTTTAATACCCTGCTGGGTAGAGATTTTAAGAGACCCTCTATGGTAGGCTCCTGTCCTTAGCAGTCCCCCTGCATGTGTGCCTGCACATTGGAAGAGTGCACCAGATCTCAATATGGGTGTTTGTGAGCCACCATGTGGTTGCTGGGAATTGAAATCAAAACCTTTGGAAGAAAAACCAGTGTTCTTAACCTCTCTGAGCCATCTCTCCAGCCCCATCCCCCCTGGTTCTCTCTCTCTCTTTTTAAGATTTACTTATTATTTATACAACATTCTGCCTGCATACCAGATCTTACTATAGAATGGTTATGAGCCACCATGTGGTCGCTGGGGATGAAACCCAGGACTGTTGGAAGAACAGTGTGTGTTCTTAAACTCTGAGCCATCTCTCCAAACCCCCATCTGGTTCTTTTTTTTTTTTAATTTTTATTTTTGTATTATAATCACAGGTTATTTACTTTGTATTCCAACCATAGCCGCCTCCCTCATTCCCTCCCAACCCCATCTCCTCCCTGCCCCTTTCCAAGTCCACTGCAAGAGGACTCTTCTGTGGTTTAGCAAGGCTATTCCTCCCTCAGGGTGGGGTTGGGGGGAAGGTAAAGGAGCCAGTCATTGAGTTCATGTCAGAAATAGTTCCTGTTCCCTTTACTAGGGAAACCCACTTGGTTACTGAGTTACCATGGGCTACATCCGAGTAGGGGTTCTAGGTTATATCCATACATGGTCCTTGGTTGGAGAAACAGTCTCATAGAGGAACCTCATGCCTTGATATATTTTGTCCTTGTTGAGCTCCTGTCCTCTCCTGGTCATATTACCTCTCCCTTTTGTCCTATAATTCCCTGTACTATGCCAATGGTTTGGTTATGAGTCTCTGCATCTGCTTTGATACACTGCTAGATAGAGTCTATCAGCGGCCCTCTGTGGTAGACTCCTGTCCTGTTACTTGGTTTCTCCTACTTCCCATGTCCATCCCATTTGTTTTTCTAACTGAGGATTGATCATCTTATCCTGGGTCTTCTTTCTGGTTTATCTTTAGGTGCGCATATTTTAGTATGTTTATCTTATCTTATAGGTCTATATAAGTGAGTATATACCATGTGTGTCTTTCTGCTCCTGGGATACCTCACTCAGGATAATCTTTTCTGGATCCCACCATTTGCCTGCAAATTTCATGATTTCCTTGTTTTAATTGCTGAATAGTATTCCATTGTGTACAAGTACCACAATTTCTGTATCCATTCCGCCATTGATGGACATCTGGGTTGTTTCCATTTTCTGGCTATTACAAATAAAGCTGCTACAAATATGGGTGAGCAAATGCCCTTGTTGTGTACTGGAGCTTATTTTGGATTTATGCCTGGGAGTGGTATAGCTGGATCTTGAGGAAGCACTGTTCCTAATTGTCTGAGAAAGCGCCAAATTGATTTCCAAAGTGGTTGTACAAGTTTATATTCCCACCAGCAATGGAGGAGGGTTCTCAATTCTCCACAACCTCTCCAGCATGTGTTGTCACTTGAGTTTTTAACCTTTGTCATTCTGATGAGTGTCAGGTGAAATCTCAGGGTTGTTTTCATTTGCAGCTCTTTGATGGCTAAGGACATTGAGCATCCCTTTATGTGTTTGTCTGCTATTCTATATTTCTCTACAGAGAATTTTCTGCTTAGCTCCATACCCCATTTTTTAATTGAATTGCTTGATTTATTGGTTTTTAATTTCTTTAGTTCTGTATATATTCTGGAATCAGCCCTCTGTCAGATATAGGGTTGGTGAAGATCCTTTCCCAGTCTGTAGGCCATTTTCACTATGTTAATCCTACCGATCCATGAACATGGGAGATCTTTCCATGTTCTTCAGTTTCTTTCTTCAGAGACTTGAATTTTTTTTAAACAAGTCTTTCACCTGCTTGGTTAGAGTCAATCAATTAGAAACAAATAAAACTATTTAAAGAATCAATGAAACCTACATATTATATATACATATCTGTACACATATGTGTATCTGTTTTCTTATGCTGCAGTACTATCATAATAGTTTATGAGTTAACTTTTTTATATTGAAGTAAAACGTGCTTACTTAAAAAAAAAAAAGAATCAATGAAACCAAGAGCTGGTTCTTGGAGAAAATCAACAAGATAGACAAACCCTTAACCAAACTAACTAAAAGGCAGAGAGAATCTATCGAAATCAGCAATATCAGAAATGAAAAGGGGGACATAACTACAGACACTGAGGAAATCCAAACAATCATTAGGTTGTACTACAAAAGTCTATGTGCCACAAAATTTGAAAATCTAAAGTAAATGGACAATTTTCTTGATAGATTCACTCTACCAAAATTAAGTCAAGCTCAGGTAAAAAGATTGAATAGCCCTATATCCCCCAAGGAAATTGAAGCAGTCATCAACAGTCTTCCTTCCAAAAACAGCCCTGGGCCAGATGGTTTCAGCACAGAATTCTAAAAGATCTACAAAGAAGTGCTAACTCCAATCCTCTTCAAATTATTCCACAAAATAGAAACAGAAGGAACTTTACCAATCTCATTTTATGAAGCCACAGTAACCTTGATACCTAAACCACACAGAGACCTAACAAAACAAGAGAACTTCAGACCTATCTCTCTTATGAACATTGATGCAAAAATACTCAATAAAATACTTGCAAACTGAATCCAAGAACACATAGAAGATATCATTCACCACGACCAAGTAGGCTTTATCCCAGGCATGCAAGTATGGTTCAATATACATCAATGTAATCCACCACACAAGCAAACTAAAGGAGAAAAACCACATGATCATCTCCTTAGGTGCCGAAAAAGCATTTGACAATGTCCAACGTCCATTCATGTTTAAAGTCTTGGAGAGACCATCTGATTCTTAAACTCTTTCTGCATCCTCTTCCTAGGCGTTCCCTTAGCTCTGAAGGGAGGGATTTAATGGAGACATCCTACTTAGAGCAAAGTGTTCCAACATCTCTCTCTCTGTGTAATATCTGTACTTGTTCCTGTATGCTGCAGGAGGAAGCTTCTCTGATGATGGCTGAATAGGTCAGTTACCTATGAGTATAGGAAAATATCATTAGGAGTCATTTCATCACCCCCTCCCTTTTTTTGTAAAGACCAGTAGTATTTGGTTTTATACTAGTTCTCTGGAGTTGAGTTTCTAGTAGTTCTTTAAAGGAACTATTTTCTGTTTTTAAAATTGTTTGCTACCATTTGTTTATTCAAATAATTGTCCAATGACGTTATTCTTCTACTTTAACTGACCTTTTGGTAGGAGGAGGTTAAGACAAGGTCTTACTATAACCCAGGCCGTGCTTCTGCATACTCTGTGCTGGATGCTACTCTTGACCTCACAGAAATATCTCTGGAATAAGACTAGTGAGTTCTATGATTACAGTCATGATCTAACAAATCTAGAAGGATACTGTTTTATTTGTGGAATGTTTTTGTGCCAGACTTCCTGATGACAGTCTTTGTTGTCAGCAATTGGCTTCAATTTTATACTCTCTCCTTACAGGACTTGTTTAAATTTCCTCTCTTGAGTTTTTACTACCACAAATGACTGAATAATTTGTCAAATGTTTAACTACAGATGATTAAATTAAGGAAGGGCCCTTGACCCATGGGTAATAAATCTCTCTTGAAAGAGAGATAAGAGGTAATGAGTCTCTCTTGAAAGAAATTTGAATCCAGAAGTTCTATGTTTCCCACTATGATCATTTAATTTCAAAAGTCCTGAGGGCCATCCATGCAACCAATATTAACCATGTGACAGTGGAGCAAACAAACTTGCCTGACAGAAGAAGACAATCAGATGGAGAGGAAAGTTCAGATCTGTATTTATGATAGGCTATAAGATTATTCTACTCTGAATATTTTTTTGCTCCTGATTCCTATTTTTTCAGCTTGTGACACCTTTATTTTCTTAAAATATTCTTGTAGTTTTGTAGGTATATGCTTATGCTACTATAGTATAGTATTATACATGTGTGTGTATCTATGTATGTATTTGTTGTAGGCTATGAGGGTAGTTATCAGATATGCTTGTGTGTGTATTCCATCACCAACACAGGAAACAGTTTTTAGACTAGTATATAAACAGTCCCAGAGTTGTATTTTTTTTAATTGATGGTAGAGATTTAACAGTGTAGATTTTAAAGCCCCTGTCCTAACTTCATTTATTCACTCACACACTCACTAAGTCATTTATTATTATTTGCTAACATTTTGCTTAGAGTTTAAGGAAAAAGATAAATTCTTACCCCTCATAATACGATTGCAAAAATGCTAGCTGCCCTTTTTGATTCATTCTGTCCTGTAAGATTGAATTCTTTACACCAAGTGACCATGGTACACATATGTAACTATTGTCTAATCAGCACCAAATGTAGATCAAATGTAGTTAAAGCGATTAGGTATCCACAGTCTAACTCAAAAAGGAAAGGTAAAACAAAACTAAAATAACGTCAGTGTGTTTTCAATACCACCCAAGGTAAACAGAGAAAGAGAAACGATTAAATAAGAAAGATAAGACAATTTTTAAGTTGAGTCTTGAAGAATGGAGCTTTCAAAGAGATGACAGAATTTATGATTCTATAAGCAAGGCAAAGTCCAGAAGTTGATCTTTTTTTGCCTTTGAAGTACTGGGATTGCTGCAGTGCAGGGTTAATACTTTCAGGCTGGAGCGTTCAAACTTCTCTTGGATACGTCCCTCACAAATTATTTGACTTTTGGCAAGTAAGTCTCAAAAACTCCCATGTCTTTGCTATACAGTAAAGATAATACTACTATTTTTATAGGACTATTAGAATTAAACTATATAATTCATGTAGAGCTTTTACAATGCTTAAATATTCAGTGAAGAGTGTCATTGTTTTGGGTGTAGTGGCACATGCTATTAACTCTAGCACTTCAGAGTATGAGACAGTTGGATCTCTGTGAATTCAAGGCCAGCTTGGTCTAGATAGTGAGTCCCAGTATAGCCAAAGCTACATAGTGAGGCCCTGTCTTGAAAACAAAACAAAGTATAATCATTTTTTTAAAGACTTTATTTATTATGTTCTGTGTTCTGCCTGCATGTACACTTGCATGCAGGAAGAGGGTACCAGATCTTATTACAGATGTTTGTCAGCCACCATGTTGTTTCTGGGAATTGAGCTCAGGACCTCTGGAAGAGCACTTAACCTCTTAGCTATCTCTCCAGCCCTTCTTTTTTTTTTATTTTTTCCTTTTTCTTTTGTCCTTTCTTTTTTATAAATCATTATTCTTGAATTTGATTGAGAGACATTTGATCTCTGGGAAGAACTTTGAAGCCAACAAACACACCAAGGACCAAGTGTGCATATTGGCTACAGGTCTTTCTTGTGTCTTAGGACATTAATTGCTAACAGAAGCCAAGGACTTTAATCTTGAGAAGTAAACATGCTTAGGCCTGTTCATACACTTAATATTCATATTTTAATTCTAGTCATGAAACTTATTCATGAAAGTCAGAGGTTTATAAATCCCAAGATAGGATCCTCAATTCTATAGTATTTGAATACCAAATTGTGTGTCGGTCATCAGCTAAGTCTTTGGAGAACACCATAAATTATGAAGCCTGGGTAATTTTCAATAGCCATAGGAGAATGTATACAAAGTACATGAGTTGATTGTATTTAATTGTAGACATAATAACATGTGGTGTACAAGACGTGAATTAGCAAATGTTCCTTTGAGGTTTTTTTTTTTTTTAGATTGAGGTAAGAAATGTTTCTTTATACATCTCTTACGTATGCTAAACTCTTGATGTTCAAGGTTAAATCTCTGTTCTTCCCTGTGAAGCCATTACCAGAGGACAAGTTTTAATACTCTACAAACGAAAGTTATGGGATTTAAGTGATTTTTTTTCCAGAGTCACCTCATTTGCAGGTGAAGAAATCATAACTATGGTCCATATTTTTCTACCAAGAAGTGCTATCATGACTCCTAATGACATACTGCTATTCCTATAGAACAGTGCATCTCCAAACCCTTATCAGAGAAGCTTCATAAAGTAGGTAACAACTAATACAGAAACTCGTAGTAGGTCAACATGCAGTGAATAAAGACCGTGGAATGTGAACCCTGAAAGAGTTGTATATACTATACATCGTCCCCCAAGTCTCAGGGAACTTCAGGTAAAGGGGGCAGAAAGATTGTAAAAGCCAGAGGTAAGGAATGACTTCAAGAAAATAGTTTTTCATCCAAACCAGCATTGATAATATCCACCTGGATCCTCCACAAATGGGATGGACATTGAGTGGAGGAGAAAACAAGCAAAAGGACAGGAGTATGCCAAGGAGGACCTCTGGGGGGGGGGGTCAACGTAAAGATGTACCAGAGCAGATATTAAGACTCACTATCAAGCCTTTGGTAGGGGGCAAGAAGTGATGATAGAAATGGAGGAGGTTGGTGAAACTTGGA
>CM053744.1:21181674-21193190 GCA_028658305.1 Pachyuromys duprasi
AAAAAAAAAGAAAATAGTTTTTCTGAATGCAGCAGTTGCACATATAAACTCACAGCTATTTTGACAGCATGCGTAAGAATTGTGCAAACTGAAGCTAGACATTATTTTAGCATGGAGTAGGGGAGGTGAGCACAAAGTTCCACCACTCGTTGAGGAGCAATTGACATGTGATCTCTGCTGAGAGGATGGGGTCATATGAGAAAAAGAGTTTTGCAGGATATTTGATACCATTGTGAACCCCAAAATTGTGAACTGTAAAGCACTGTTTCTTGTTTGGTGTGGTTGAGCCCTATCACACACCTTTAATCCAAGAGCTTTCTCTACACAGGATTTAATAAAGTTAATCCTAGATCAAGAGGTGGAACAAGAACCCAGATGGCAGAGATTGAAGAGGTACTTATGCTTTAGCTCTCTAGCTTTTTGGGCCTTTTGTGGTGTTTTGACCTTTTCCTCCTGGGCTGTCAGCTGAGCTAGTGAGCCTTTTGGGTGTTTTCCATCAGGACCTGAGCTAAGAAGGAAGGTCAGCTGGGTACTTTCTCTGCCTTTCTAAGCTAGCAGATTTTCACCCCAGCATCTGGCTCCTGAGTCATCATTGGTAACAATGTTTTAGCATCCGATGTGGGGCTCAAACCCACAACCCTGAGATTAAGAATCTCATGCTCTACGAACTGAGCTAGCCAGGCTCTTGGTATGGGACAAAGAAAAATAAAAAAGTAAGGTATTCTATTGCTACTTATCTCATAATCTTTTGGTTTTCATTTGACTCTCTAATTTTTAAGGTACAAATATTATCTCAAAATCTATAAAATTATTATGTGTATATAAACTTTCTGTCATGATACTAGTAATCATATAGAGTATTAGCTAATTATAGAAATAAACAAATCTACCTTCCTGTACTTGTTAACAGGTGTGAGTCTCAAGCAAGTAACGAGAAAAAAGTTTATGTATCTCAGATACACTTAATAGATTATGGTTCTCAAACCTTTTTGAGATCTGCTGAATATGGCATTTAAAATATTTAGGTTTTCTACCACTCTTAACAGTAACTTTTTAGGTTTTAAGATGATGACAGGCTCCCCAATGACAGATTGTGGAGTTGTAGCACCAACACTAGAAAAAACTGTTCCATGCTACCTGTTTCTTGCACAAATATTGGATACCTTTAAGTTGACTGTTATGTTCTGCCTACTTAAGATTGCTGGTAACCTGACAAACACCACCCGAAGATCAGCTTCAGACTACAGACTGCTTAAGACAATCAAATTGCTGAGTTCATATGAGAACAACATGAACATTTGACAGAACTTTGAACTCAAAAATAATTAATTCTAAGAATGCCAAGTACAAACAGGCTGGACATTGTAGAAAGCTTAGCAAAAGTTGCTTAATTTTTGTAAAAAGCTTTACATTATTTAGACATTATTTTTATTTAGACAAAAAGGGGAATATAGAAGTAATGTAGGAACAATAGGAAAATAGAGTTGTTTACTTAGACAAAAAAGGAGAAATGTTGGAGGACCGCAATGTTTGTGACCCCCAAAATTGTGAACTGTAAAAAAAAAAAAAAAGAGGTGTGGAGAGTCTTCTTTCTTTAATGACATGATTCCAGGTAGGTGGACCATACTATAGGGCATGCCCCATCCTAAAAGTAGTTGGACAAATGCAAGCTGGACTCAAGGTGGGGGAGGAGGGAGAAAACTCAAAATTGATTATGTATAGAGTTGAGGCTGAAAGGGTAGATATATACATTGTATAATATTTCCAAAGAATTAATAAAATATTTTAAAAATAACACACTGCCAATAGGGGAGGTCAGACTAGGGGAAGGGCATAAGGGAAGAAGAGGGAGGGAGGGTAGGATTTGGAGAAGATGAGTGAGGGAGCCACAGCTGGGATATAAGTTGAATAAATTGTACTGAATGAAAATAATAAAAAAGAAAAAACACACTGCAGATAATAACAAACTTGTCTATAAGGCTATAGAAAAGGTCTGTATTGAAGATAAAAGATAAACTTCTGAAAGACAGCAGAGCCCTTCAGTGAGTTACCAATGTGACATTTGATAAAAAAATGGGAGTTTAATGATTATGGAAAAATTTGAAAATTACGTATATAATGTGGGACTGAAATGTAGATCCAAAATTAGAGATCCACTTGTCCTTTAATTAGACAGTAGTTGGAGATTGCATTTCTTCTTTTTTGTCTGGATCTCTCACTTGGTGGTACTCCTGACAGGAAGCTACCTGTGAACTTTCTAATGGGAGAAGTCACCAAGCTGAGCGAGGCTGGCTTCAGAGGCAAGTGAAATCCCACTCCCTTTGCTTTTCGGCTACAGAAACAGCCCAGCTGAGTGACTCGTATTCCAAAGGATGCCGGTAATTGTGGGTTTTAGTCACAGAGGATAAAGATAAGAGGAGAGACAGGCTGCTTTCTCCACAATTAAATGCTGCCTCTCAGACTCCTCCGTTGGTAAAAATCTAAAGGTCAGGAACCAACAGCCATATTATTTTCCCCTGGTCGCCTGCTCTCTTCTGTATCCCTCATTCAAGGGAATGAAGAAAAGGTGAATTGGACAGAAAATCTTGTTCTGATAGTGTTTTAGATTTTTGCCTTCATGAAATATTAGAACAGGAAAGTACATTAGTAATTATATGAGGCAAAGTCAGAATTTATTGAGAGAATGCCATATGTAAAGTCAAGTCATACCATATGACTCAACTGGACTTGGGCTGTGGATAGCAGCCTTCCTAGTGTGTGGAACAGATTTCCTAATTTCCCTAATGTGCAACTCAATGACATAATGAGAAATAAGTTGCGTTTTGGAGCCTGGCAAAAGTGAGCTAATATTGTGTGTCCTTCCCACCGTAACGGGCCTCATTCTCTTCACTTTGAGATTATACACGGGTTATTCTATCTGTCTGATCTCTATATGGATGAAGATGTTTAAATATGTATTAAGAACTCAAAGAATATGAGTTTTAAAGAATTATTGTTTCCTTTTCAAACACTATTCTGCCCTTACAAGAAAACACACTTCTGAGAGCTCTTCAATTCATTATCAGAAATTGTGCCCTCCTAAGAATTTAGAAAGGAGAGCTTACTAATAGGCTGATAAAAGAAGAATCACCATCTACTGGAAATAGAAATTGGTTCCACCTATAGAAAAAAAACTTGTCTTTTTCCTGTCACTCTCTGCATAAGGGAGTTGAGCTTGATCTAAAACAGTGAGTAATGCATCATTTACCTCCCTTTCTTAGGAGTGGGCAAGAGGCTGATTATGTGAAATGGTCAAGAAGAAAAAGAAGAAGAAAACAAACAAACAAACAAACAAACAAACACCAGACTCTACTTGCTTCAGAAGTAATATGAACACAAATGATTGTAAACAATGGGAAGGCATAGAAGCACAGGGCTCTAAAAGGAATGTTCATCAGGACTCTATGCTCAGCATAGTTCAGAGAAGTATGGAGGTCTGCACAGCGCAACCACCCACACAAATATAAGGGTGCTAACATCACCTGCAAGGCAAGAAATGCAAGGAAGAAGCATTCCTGGAGTGCAGAGTAGAAGAGCAGATCTACTTATCTATCATTCTTGGTGGCTTTTATTTAGGGAATAGTAACTAACATCTTTGAGGCTCTACCAATGGTCACATTTGTGCTTTGTTCTTTTCTCTTACTGGAACACGCATATGTCTTCTACAGTTTCTTTGCAATGTTATGAATCTGTCCATCTCCAGGAAAACTGGGTAGGAACAGAACATTTTTCTATTGATGAGGGCTCAGCTTAGAGACTATGTGGCTGACTGATCAAGAGGGGATGGCCTTATCTGCAAAGAGAACTCTGAATCCTAAGTGCAATAATTTTCTACATCCACAGTACAAAGCAGATACTCTGTGTGAGTAACATTGGCTTGGCTCCAGCAATAACACAGCTGTTGAAATAGCTTAGTCACCGGGGCGATGGAGGCAGTGTGGTGAGAGAATGCTAGGGTGCAGTGAGCTGACATTTAGCTGGCTAGCGGGGACTCTGAGAGCCAGAACAGATCTGTGGGAGAACTATGAAGAGGCTGCTCCCCGCCCACAGGCATCCCCTTGTTTCTTTTGAAGCTGAGCCATAATCCCCTCCCTGGGCAGGGTGCCCAAGGAAGAAAACTGAACATATTTTATGACTGATGGAAGGGAAGGAACTGATTCCATCTTTCTAGACACCTGGTTTCTCTGTCTTACAATGACCTTTTGTTTGTGTATTTGTTTGTTTGGTTTTTGTTTTTTAAATGCCTCAGGCTAGTTAGAATGTAATGTGTAATTTAGCAATAGTGTGTGTGTGTGTGGGGGGGGTGATATCCTGCACTTACAGAACAAAACCTCAAATAGCTCTTTAGTTTTTACTGTTTAAGTAACACATGAAAAAAATCAGATGGGAAAGCCCCAACCCTTCTGACTGGTCTTGCCTGGATCCCTATAGCAAGTGCTCTATAGTTAGAGCTTTATCCTGAAGTTCTGTGGACAGATTTTAAAATACTTGTTGGTCACATTGGATTTTGGGAAGGCCTGATGAATTGCAGTATAGCCACCCTGCTGTTCTTTCAGACTTTGAATAGCTGACCTTCATGTTTTTGTTGTTGTTGTTTCTTTATCCTAGACTTCTTTTGCACTGTTTGTTTTGGAAGTTGTTGAGTTAAATTAGCCATCTCTTTCCTTTCCGGGTTACTGTATGAGAATGCAGCTGTCAGTCTGGGAGCACTGCTATTGTCTATTTTTAGATTCAGTGTGAATAAAGCACTGCCAGAGAGAGAGAGAAAGAAAGAGAGACTGATTTTTACAACCAAAAAAATCAGCTATTGTGAGTTGTCCTGGGGAGAAAGCAAAAGGTACCCACTGTGTTCTTCATCTCTCAGTTGTCAGGTTTGTCTTCTCTTGGCATAAATGTTGATTTTTGTCAGATAGGAGTAAGTGTGACTACATTTTGCAGTATTTGCCCACTTGGATAGTTCTATTTTTCTCTAGATGTGTTATGAAAAAGAAATTACTATAATTGAATTCAAATCTTTACAAATTACTTTTTCTTTACATGTTTTCTGGTGGCATCCAATCACATTAAACAAACTGAGAGCTATAAAATACAATGGGCAGTGATTTTTCTCTATATAGCTTTCTAACCAGCGTCCTATGTTCCTTAATCTAGGACTGCCTTTTATGTAGCTGCTAGGAGTGCTTCAATATCTTTCTAAGTGGAATACCATGGTATTCAATATAGCTTGGACCCTTAGTCATCAGACTCTTCTTGCTGCTTAGCCCTCCATTCTCTCCAGTCACGCTTGTAGTCCCTCCACATTGAATTAGTTTCTCTCTCTGACCATTCAATGTTTTTTTAATGCTTACATGGATTTTTAGATGTGCAGCTTTCTTTATCTGTGCTTGTTTCTACCCCATTGGCTCTTAAACTATCATCCTGTGGTTAGTATGTAGATACCACTTTGATTGAACTGACTCTGAAAGTCACACATTCTGTGCTCTGTGGCCTAATCCAGTAAGCTTAAATACATTGAGCTACCTGTATCCATAGGGTTGTTTCCACTGCAGCACTCAATTTTCCCAACTTACTGTAAACAATTTGAGGGCAATGATTTTGCCTTATGTATTTTTAAATTTTAACTAATTTATTTATTCACTTTACATCCTAGTCTTAGCCCCTTCCCTCCTCTCCTTCCGGTCCTACCCTCCCTCCTTCTTCCTCCATACTCCTCTCCTATTTCTCAGATAAGGGGAGCTCCCTACCCACCAACCCCATCTCATTAAGTTGAATCAGGTCTCTTGTGGCTTAGTGAGGCAGCCCCACCAGGGAGGAGTGATGGGAAAGCAGGCAAAACAGTCCATGTCAGAAACAGCCCCCTGTTCCCCTTACATGAAGCCTGAGCTGCTTATTTGCCACATCCTGTGTAGGGGTTCCAGGTCCAGTCTATGCATTGTCCTTGATGGTGCTTCAGTCTCAGCAAGCCCCTCTGGGCCCTGGTTAGTTGGCTCTGTTGGTCTTTTTGTGTAGCTCTTGGCACTTCCAAGTCCTTCTATCCTTCCCCCCAGTTTTTCACAAGACTCCCAAAGCTTCACCCCGTGTTTGGCTGTGAGTCTCAGCATCTGTTTAGATCCGCTGATGGGTAGAGCCTGTCAGAGGACGGCTATGTTTGGTTCCCATCTGCAAGCAGAATATTGTTAATATTGTCAGGAGTTGACTCTTTCCCATGGGGCAGGTCTCAGGTTGGGCCAAGCATCAGTTGGACATTCCCTCAATCTTTGCTCTATCTTTATCCCTGCACATCTTGTAGGCAGGGTATATTTTGGGTCAAAGATTTTGTGAGTGGGTTGGTGATCCCCTCCTTCCCACTAGTAGTCCTATCTAGTTAAAGGGTATCCTCTTCAGTCTCCATGACCCCTTTTACTAGGAATTTCAGCTAGAGTCACCCCCATATTCTTCCAAAAGCTTACCCTGGCTTAGGTCTCCAGCTTGTGATAGAGATGCCCCTGCCCATACAGGATACCCTGTGCCTGGTATCCAGGAAGTGTCCTCCAGGAGGTGGAAGGAGTCTGGGGCTTGGATGCTGGAGCCTTGCATTTCTGGAACTCAGTAGGCCTTCTGCCTTCACCTCCACTCCCTCGCTCTCTCTAGGTCTGGTCTCCACTCCTATTTCTCTTTGCACTCCCTCTCCTACCTTGTTCCCTCTCTTCAGCCACTTCTGCTTTCTATTTTATTTCCCCGTCTATGTGAGATTTAAGCATCCTCACTTGGGTCCTCTTTCTTAATTATCTTCTTTGGGCCTATAAATTCTAGTATGTCTATCCTATACTATACGACTTAAATCCGGTTATAAGTGAATACATACAATGTGTGTCTTTCTGGGTCTAGGTTTCCTCATTCAAGATGACCTTTTCTATTTCTATCCATTTGCCTGCAAATTTGAAGATATTCTTGTTTTTAGTAGCTGAGTAGTATTCCATTGTGTAAATGTACTTTTTCCATTCTTCGGTAGAGGCTCATCTAGGTTATTTCCAAATTCTGGCTATTACAAATAAAGCTGCTATGAACATAGTTGAGTAAATGTCTTTGGCATGAGTAGCTGGGAGGTCTGAAGGTGCCTTGCATGGCCCTCTCCTTTCTCCAGGGAAACAACAACAGTCAGCCACTTGGTCACCCTGCAGACACTGCGCTCCTGGTACTCAGACTCCACTGGGTGCCACCATCTTGGAACTGGGACCCTATATGCTCCTGTTGTCCAGCTGGTTGCCACAGAGGGACTGGTAGAACTGTGGACTGGATGCTGGGCCCCTGTACCTGGTATCCAGGAAGTGTCCTCCGGGAGGTGGAAGGAGTCTGGGGTCTGGATGCTGGAGCGTTGCATTTCTGGAACTTGGGAGTTGTGTTCAAGTAGGCAGAAAGTGCCAGGTACTGGGAGCCTACTGTGACTCTTAGACACAGGAGTCACCCATGGGGGTGGGGGTGGGGGTGGAACTGTGTGTCCCTAGCTACTGGGATGCCTCCTGTCTTCCAGGAATCACAGATGTTGGCATTTTGTAGTCAGCAGTTAGGTATGTCCTGGGGGCGACTTTCTTTCTTGAAACAGCCTGCCTTATGCATTTTCATCCCCAGCACTGTTTATGGAAACCAGTAGATGCTTAGAAATATGTGGCTGAGGTAATAGAAATCAATTTGAGTGGTACATATGGCATTCAACTTTTAGAAGAATATTGGAAACACCTCAGTGACAATGCAAACTGTTACATTTTTGTCTCATCAAGGATTTCCCTCCAGCCCTAGCAAGCCAGGTTTAGTAGATTGCCATGTCTTGCTGTACCTAGAAGAATGCTGCACAGTTTTTCTTCCCTTAAATCTCTTAGAAGTTTAATCTACGGTCTTATTCCTGTGGGCTAAAGAACAATGATGCAAACACAATTTATTGTTTCATTTAAACATAAAACCTTAGAACAGCATTAGGTCAAAAAGGTTGTTGGTTTGTAGCTTCTGGAATTATATTTTCATTTTTCCCTTTAACCTCACTGGCACTTTCTAGCAGAACTTTAATACATTATCACCATATTATTATCCAGAAGGGGAAATAATCACTTTCCTCAAAAGTTACTCTTTCTTCCTGACTCAGAAAACAGGCATATTCAGCCATCTAAGGGCCTGTGGAGGCCTGCTGAGAACAGGATTTCTAAGCAGCAAACATGTCTGGAAGGCTGTGGTCAAAGGCCATTTTTGGTGGCTGTGAGCAAGGTCTCCAGAACCAAAGAAGCACACAGCTCTTCTTAAAATTTAAGGTGTTTATGCCTGAGATGAAACTGAATTCTGCATAGGCAAGAGATGTGTTTATGTGTATAAAGCAAAAAAAAAACCAAAAACCAAAAAACCAAAAACCAAAAAAAACCCAACACAGTCACTCCCGGAGGCAAAGCAAACAAAACCAGAGTGATCTGGGGAAAAGTAACTCGGGCCCGTGGAAACAGTGGCATGGTCCACGCCAAGTTCCAAAGCAGCCTTTCTGTGAAGGTCATGGACACAAAATCTATGTGCTTCTGTGCCCTTCCCGGATTTAAACTAATGAAAAGTAAATAAATAAAAGTGGATTTGTTGAAAGAAAGAAAGAAAAAAAGAAAGAAAGAAAGAAGAAAGAAAAAGGAAAGAGAAGGAAAGAAAGAAAACTGGTATATTATTTATTTTACAGCTATGATTTAAAAATAGTGTTGAAGACAACTTATAGAAAGAAGAGGGTTTTTTGGCTTATGGATCCCTAGGGATAGATAAGAGTCTGTTATAGCAGGGAAGGAAGTATGGCAGCAACAAGCAGGCATGACAGCTGAAACAGGAACTTAGAGCTCACATCTTGAACTACAGTATGAAGTAGAGAGAGAAAACCAAGAATGGCATATGGCTTCTAGACCTCAAAACCTGTGACCGCTGACATACTTCCTCCAGTAAGGTTATACCTCCTAAATCTTCCCAAACAGCGCCACTAACAGTGACCAAGTATTCAAACCGGTGAGCTTTTGGTGTCATTCTAATCCAAAGCATCACAGGAATTATGGGTCAAATTAGAGGAACATCCTTTTTGTAAGGCATGTACATGTGTGCTGCATGTGAATGTATGCCTGTGTATGCATAAATGTATATGGAGGTAGGATTGGGGATAGGAAAGTAGGTGATAGGCAGGTGAGAAAATAAAATAACACAATTGGTGTATAGAATGTGACAGAATGACAGGAAATTTGAGGTGTAAGAATATTTGACGAAGGCTTAGAAAGATGACTCACTGGGTTAAAGCACATAGGATTGAGAATTTGATTTTAGTCCCAAGAATCCACTTGGGAGTGGAAGAAGAGAAATGACTTCATAAAGTCGTCTTCCGATTTCTGTGTAGTTGCTACAGCATTATACACCTTCCTGCATTATACACATAATAATAGCAAGTGAAGTTCATAAAAGAATCGTTGATGGAAGGAGCTATTGTTTAACTTGGTAAATATGTAATCAACATATCTGTGTTAAGACATGCTACGGTAACTGTAAGCAGGACTGAGTTAGACTCTGACACTCAGGAGCCTCTAATATTTGTACAAAAGAATAACATATAAACAGGTAAGTAGGATAAAGCATACAGTTCTAGGCCAACAGGACTCTGTGGGAACAACATATGACAGCTGTGCTTAGTTTTGAAGGGCTAAGAAAACAAGACTGAATAAGTTCAAATTCCTCAAATTAAGAAGGTGTTAGTTTGATGTGAGCAAAGATGTTAAACCCTATCTCCAGTTCTCTGTAGTTAACTGTGTACAGGGAATTTCCTTCTAGAAATTTGGTGGGCTAGTGAGGTGAGTGTAGTATGTTCAAATAACAGCATGGAAATAGCAGCATGCATATTCTGAGCTTCTGTCAGGTATTTCACATTCATTGCCATATTTATTTCTATGGTCGTATGAAACATTGTTTACCATATTTCCAGTTTCATAATTGGAGAAATTCAGATACTAGCCCAGTGTTGCATTGGTCTCATGTGGCCAAAGTGGGCTGAGATCTCAGATAGCCTGTCTCTAGAGATGACCTCTTTTTATATGCCAAAGTTGAAGAGGAAGGGATAGCCTGGGTGGAAGAAGAGAAGGGACCACGGGATATGTACCTGGGATACCACAGAACCAGATGATAGCTTACTGTGCCATTTATAGATTTTCCATTTTAGACTGAAGACAGTATAAAAGCATGGCAAGTATGTTTTGCTTTGTTTCAGAAGATGTCTCATTATATATCTCCAGCTGACTTAGAACTTGCTGTGTAGACCATGATAGTGTCCAACTAATAGAGATCTACCTAGTGTAACCTCTCAAGTGATAGAATTAAAGACATGGGCAATTGAACATATTTTAGAAACTACCTTTCTGGCTGCAGTGTGAAAAACTATCTCAACTAGGCCATAGGTGGTAGCAATATGAGGATGAACTGAAAAAAGTATTAAGTCTGAAAGATAGGAATCAGAAGGAATTGATGAAGCGAGTTGTTTGTTTTCCGTACAATCTGTGCCAATTCAGATTCATTAATCAAGTTGTGCAGCCTTCATGTAGTACCTGTCTTGACTGCAATAAAAGATTTTTTTTTTCTGAAAAGTGATACCTTTTAGAGGACTTGACATCAGCCACGTTTTATCCTTTTGTCCTTGTCATATTGCATTTGTAGACTTTTAATTTCAGCCAGGAGATGATGCATCAGGATATAAAAATGGAAATACTTCTCCACAATACAAACATTTGATCAAATGGAGAAAGATGAGAGAGATGTATAGAGAATGAACTGTTGGCTGGTTTGTTAAACAATCATGCTCATTCATTTGTATAGCAGTTCACACCCAACCCTTGAGGACATCTTAATAACAGAGGCAGGGCCAAATTTATAATTAGCCAACTCAAGTTTTGGCAGACACTCCATGGATATAAGACAGGGTTTGTTTTGCTATTTTCTTAATTGAAAGCATCAGGAACATACCAGCCAAGTCAGGGAGTTTTTGATTGGAGAAGGAGTGCTGGCATAAACAACCGCAGATTATATGTCTGCTGGAGGCTGGAAGCAGGCTGGTCTGAGTTGCTTCCATTTGAAGTTATCAAACAACCACTTGTGACTGGCAATGTGGGAATGCACATGAGCGCTGAGAATGCTTTTTAGTATTTTTATCCCCAGGGAAAGGCCCTAAGCAAACCAAACTTTCTCTATGAAGGCATAAAAGCTTTTGACACCATATAGTAATTCTTTATTTCTTCTAATATCACTTGCCTTCCCCCTTTCTTTTCACTTACTTGGTCAGTAGTATGGCCTAACTCTCCTGGAGCTGGATGAAAAGGAAACATATTTTTAAGTGTATTCTATGTGTAGGTCATATATGCAAGATCTGTGAGAGCAGGCCCTATGTATCTATGCTACTGGGTGGAAAGTTTTTCTTTATTAAAGGTTTTCCAGCCAGGAGATTGAAAATATTATGG
>CM053744.1:21193290-21203525 GCA_028658305.1 Pachyuromys duprasi
TGTTTCAGTCATGATCTTGATGGCTGACTCTTTGACCCTCCCCCATACAAGCCGGGGAGTGACAGACTGGCTAGATCCCAGGGGAGGACATTGCAGCCAGCCCTGAGGAGTCAGGATAAGCTGGGGCTGGATGGAAGGGAAGGAGGTCCTCCCCTGTTGGTGGACTTGGAGGGGGTGGGGAGGAGGGAGATGAGGGAGGAAGTGGGAGGGTAGGAGGGACTGAGGGAGGGGGCTAAGCCTGGGATTCAAAGTACCTAACCTGTGATTGAGATAAAAATAAATAAATTTAAAAAAAAGAAAATATTATGGATACTAACACCATTGCACACCCAGCTTTTGTCTTTATACTATCTGGCTGTCTAGCACTAGTTTTGAACAATAAACTACCAGTATGCTACATGAGAAGCATTCAGACGACTTCTATCACTATTGCTGACATCACCCACATGCAGGAGCCAAGCTTCTGTCAGTCACCAGTAATTTTTTTTTTTGTTACTTGTGTATATTTAGCCTTTTTCTAGCACTTTCGCCCACTTCCACCAATTACCATCCCACCTCTGATTTTCATTTGTTTAGTAGAGTAGGGTAGTGTGACTAGTTTGAAGGCCCCTTGAGGACGTTATATTGCATGTCCTTCCTAGTGTGGAAGGACACAGATCTTTCTGAGATCCTTTTGTCTGTGATGACTCCCACACACCATATCTACTCTTACAGAATCCTGTAAATTTCTTCATGTGAGGATCACTCCTTAACATGAAGGAAGTAGTAATTCTAACAAACCATAGTGTTATATTCCCTATATTCTGAAATGATTTTTTTCACCAATTTCTCCAAATTTGTTTGAGAAACATGAAATTTGCACAGCCTAATAGAAGGATAGGCTTCCACACTAAAGGGCCAGTCTGGAATAAGAGTAAAAACCATGGATATCAGATCTAAGCACACTTTACACTAATACCGTATTCCTGTATTCCATAGAATTGATATAACCAGTGTCTTTATAGGTAGTTTTTCCCCAATGTCATTTGTAACCTTGTTCATCCTGCCCTTCTCACAGGGAGTTCAAATTAGATAGGTGTCAGGAGTATCCCAGGACCCATGAGATTTCCTACTCCATTGAAAGGCAAAAGAGAAGTTCATTAAAAAGCAGACAGCTTTACTGACTTCTTCTGCCCAGTGCACTTCTGTTTCAGAGTTTTGTGTTTTATGTTTGGAATGGATTTGGAGGTAAGCTCCATGTTTTTCTCACCTGCTATTATACTGAGTGAAAGGTAGATTTGAGAATTTCACTCCCTCCAATAAAATGACAGCAATTTTCATGATGTGACTAGTTTAGTGGTCATAAAATGAGCTAAAAGAAGAGTTCTATTCTAACAGGAGAGGAACCCCAAGCATATAACCTGGGAACAATAACATTGAGTTCAGTGAGGGAGCGAAAGGGTTATTGGAACAGCCATTCTTCCCGTATTTCTGGACTAAACATATAACAAAGAAAAATATCAAAATACTGAGGCTACAAGACAGAACACATTAGCCACTGGGGTATTTTGAAAACTTGGACATTCTGAGCTCTTCTTCATACATAGGAAAAATAACACCCTTGTCCTCAACTACACAGGGAGTAAGTAGATATTGGATAAAATTAAGGCATAACAGGCTGTAAATACAGTAAACGGCTAGAGAATTTTGAACTTGACTTGTTGGCAAGATGGAAAGAAACAAAAAGGTGATGTTGTGGCCAGCATGAAAAAATGTGCTTTGTCTGAGGTTTCCTGGTGCTCTATAAGAGCACCTGCACTGAGATTTTGAGGAAGAGAGTTTTAGTCATCCTGTTACTAAAAAAAAGTTTTTCTCTCAATATTTGAAAAGAACAGCAGCTTCCTTATCACATGTTAATGTGTTTCCATGTTCTCTCTTTTGGAAAGAGATTGCATAAATTGCCCAGAAATACATGACTAGTAAATGGAAGAGGTGAGTCTTCAACTTCCATATGAATTACCCAGAGGTCTGTTCTCCTACAACTTTTGTCAAAGGAAACAGACTTCAAAAGACACCAAGGCAGCTAAATTAAGCATACTTTATGGAAAAGGTACTCAACTCTGACCAGACTCTTATTTTAAAATAAACAACAAAACCCCTTAATTTCTGGCTTTTCTCTTTTAACTACAACGAAACTAAGACAGTATGTCAATACAGGCAGTCTGTTAGTACCCTGTCCCTTTCTCTCTGGCAGTTCTAAGGCTTGAACCCAGGATCTGCCACTGTACTGTTTCTCAGTCATGATTTTCTTTAAATGCAACTTCAGATTCATTATCTTCCTTAAGTTAATATCAACAAATATAGCTTTATGCAAAGTTATTTAATATCTGAAAGCTTCAGTTTACTTATAAATCAAAAGGAGATATCAATGTCTATATATCGGAGTTGATAGAAAATTAAACTAGATTATTTAAATAAGACTCAGAGGTTATTTTTATTTAAAATAGAGTAATTGTATACTACTAATACAGTGTGTCAATTTTTTATTGCTTTTCTTTTGAGCATTTTCAGCACATTAGAAGAGCTGAGGAAGCTAGAGCCAGGCCAGGGATCAAAACTCTTTTGTCTTCTCTCTGCCAGAGATATCTGCTCTAAATAGACCTACTGCTGCTTTTTGTGGGGCCCAGGGTAGGCGTATCCCTGAAGACATACTGAATATAGAAATATTTCACAGTGATATATTTGACCAATAAATTGATTATAACAGATTTACTTTGATAATGAGGTGGAATATCAGTTTTGAATTTGGGAGTCTTGGACTTCACAAACTTATGTGCCAGTTTATGACTGATCAGAAAGCCTTCTTACCCCCTTTTAATCTCCTACCCATCATCCTATCCACAGAAAGGAGTCTCATTGATTGCTCAAGAGTACTTCAAACTCTGAGTTCTAATTGTGTAGACCTTTCTGTAAACAGCAGCCTTTTGATAACTCTTGACCACCCAAATGGAAACTAAACAACCATTTGGGGGAAATCATAGAAATGCCCAAAAGATGATCAGAAATCAGAGCTGTCCAAGAAGAGTATTTCCAGAATAGCACAAGACAAAAGTGGGTCATGGAATAGGTAGGCTCTGGATGTGCACATTTTGTGTCCTCTAGAATCTTCAAATCCTTTCAAGAGGGGAGAGGTAACGAGAGTGACACAGAGTGGAACTTTTTAATAGGGTGCAACCCAAACCGAGTTTACCCTGCTCATGTATAAGACATGCGTATGCTTCCAAGGAAAATAGTCTTCCGAGGAGAACAATATGTGAGCTACTATTTTATTCAAAGGGAGTTAATAACTTCTATTTTTTTTTTACATTTGTCCTCTTGAGTCTAGCAATTATCCAAATGTTGCTTCAATATTGCTGAAAGTCGTAGTTCTAATCTTAATGTTACAAGTAAGAGAGGAGGTTTTTACTATTAAATTTACCATTGGGAGTATAGACCAG
Organism: Pachyuromys duprasi; assembly: GCA_028658305.1. Classification (NCBI taxonomy): domain Eukaryota; kingdom Metazoa; phylum Chordata; class Mammalia; order Rodentia; family Muridae; genus Pachyuromys; species Pachyuromys duprasi. Next base: position 21,196,767 of record CM053744.1, read on the forward strand.
TTCGTCTTCATAAACACTGAGACAACCTACATATCCCTCAGCCAAAGAATGGATACAGAAATTATGGAACATTTACACAATGGAATACTACTCAGCTATTAAAAACAAGGAAAACATGAAATTTGCAGGCAAATGGATGAAACAAGGAAAGATCATCCAGAGTGAGGTATCCCAGAAGCAGAGACACACTCATGGTATATACCCACTTATAAGTAGATATTAGCTATATTATATAGGCAAAGTAGTAAATTAACTCTAGTAGAGTCTCTGTTGATGTGGAAGTGTATGTACATCTGCCTATACTCACTATCCGTGTATATGTTTTTGCTTTTTTTAAAAATTACACATTATGAAGAACTTTTTAGTTTTAAGTTATAGCCTTTTTAGTACAGTTTTATGATGGATACTTTCAGATAAGAGTGTATCTGGAGGTCAGCACTGAAGGAATTCAAATGTCTTAGTTATTTTTCTGTTATGCTACAAGTGAAGAAAGAAGTTTATTTAATATACAATTTGGGGGCTGACAAGCCATGATTAAATGTTCAGTCTCTGGTAATAGCCTCCTAGGTACATAGCAACATGTTGAATGTCATAATATGAGTAATTAAGAGAGAGAACTATCACTCCATAAGACAAGAAACAGACTGAAGAGAGCTTAAACTCTCTTCCACCTATTCTGGTGGGAAATGATTCACTTCTTTGAGGGTGGAGACCAGAGTGATCTAATCAAAATCCCCTAAACCCCACTTAAGGGTTTTACTATTTCAACACTGTTTCACTGAGGACAAAGCCCTTTGGGAGATAACATAAAAACATTTCAAAACTAAAGCAGAGCAGTGAGAGAAAAAGAAAACAACAAGCAAAGGAATTATGATACTCAAGTCTCTAAAGTACCTTTATAGAAATATGTTATACAGCGACTTCCATGTGACTCTTATAGGTGTATTTTAGACCAGTGGTCCAAGTTACAGGATAAGTTCTAATCATGATTCAGATTCTTAGCCACTGAGCTGCCTCAGAGAGGCCTCATCTCTGCTAAAGTTTACATGGAAGTTCTTGACTGGAGGAGCTCCAACATCCATATTAGACTTTAGTCCTGTGACTTCAATCTTCAGGTTTGGATTTTGATAATAATCTCTCTTGTGTCTTCTTGGATTCCATGACAGAGCCTGTGAAAATTCTGGAATATTTCCAATGTATCATTCCCCAGATTATTTCTGAATTGTCCATCTTTTCTCTTGCAGGAGAAAATGCAGAAGTTTCCATGGATGTTTCCTTGGGTTACCGTGATGATATGTTTTCAGAATGGACTGAAATGGCCCATGAAAGAGTACCACGTAAACTCAAATGTACTTTTACATCCCCCAAGGTAGGGTACTTTTATTGCTGAGTTGACAGTGTTTGATTCTTGGCATGGAGTACTACCAATTAAGTGACTTTTGGTGTCCCATAAAGAACAGAAGGTTTTCACTTTGTTTTTTGAAGTCAATGAGAGGCTAGGCTTTCTGCTGAGTAAATTTTGGTCCTTGTGTGTGTGTGTGTGTATGTGTGTGTGTGTATGTGTGTGTGTGTATGTGTGTGTGTGTATGTGTGTGTAGAATCAGACAAATTTGATTCTTTTAGCACTGGCCTTTTGAAACTTTGCTTTTGCCTGTAAGTGTAAGGGCAAAGTTAATACTGAGAATGGAAGGTGGAAGCCTCTGAATACCATGATGAGCATAAATAGCATTATATTTTTAATGTAAATTAAAAGGATATTTTGGAATAAAACATATGTGGCCTCAATTCCAGGTTCTGTTACTAACTCGTTCTCACAGTCAAGCTTTATAATTTTTCTATTCTTTTTTTCTTTTGCAAAATGAAAGATAATGTATAGTAACTTTGGTGTTTTTTTATTTGTTTGTCTTTATAAGAGCCCGAGGAAGGAAGGGACATGTACTGTGGCTTTATAATTTAACATTAACTCTGAGATATATTTGTGAATGAAATGCAAGATGAGCCACCTGGATGAAAAGTGTCAACTGTAATTCTAACTCTCATAGACAAACTATACCCCAATATGCAGTTTGTTTTCTAGGCTTTCAGTACACAAAGGTGGTCTGAGGACCAAGGGCATCAGTATGAATTGAAAGCTTATGGAAAAATATAGATTTCCAGGCCACACATAAAACCTACTATTTTCTGATGATATCTAAATAAATTATAAATAATAGAAATTTATATGTTTCATACTTGTAGAGGCTGACAGTCTACAAGCATGACACTGGAATCTGTTCAGGTCCTTTGTACTACACTAAGCTGTGGTAGGAGGGCAATCAAACCTATATTGGAGGGAAGATAGAACAAAAGTGAGCTTCACATAGCAAAACATTTTGCTTGATAACTAATGCATCTCCACAATGATAGTACTAATTCTTTCATGAGAGCAGAACCCTCATGATGTAATCATGATAGCAACTACATTTCAACATTAGCATTGAGAGGGAAATTCAAGCCATAATAACTCTTAATTCAAGTCAAATCATAGAGACAGGACCAAAGGCTTTATTTTAGAGCATTTTAAATTTAAATACTCTTAGATAAAAAAAAAACTCTTGAAAAGTCCTACCCCAGGTTCTTTCTTTGTTCAGAGTCTAAATATAGAACTATTTGCTAAACAACCTTGAAGAATTGTTTCAGGTAGGCTCCTGAAGGTAATTTATAGGTAAAAATGATAGGGGTCTATAAGCTAGGGGAAACTGAAAGATAAATAGTACATTTCAGATTTTTTTTTTTTATGAAATTGAAAACTTTTTTCTTTCTATATGTGATGTAAGATGATTCCTTTTTTTGGAGGAGGACTTAGTTAAATATAAGTTATAGGCCTTTTGGATATACAAAATTTTCTCCTCATGAAATGAAGTCATTTTTCACTTTCCTTACACACTGGGAGGTGTGTGTATGGGGGTGCTGTCTGCAACTGCTTCTCAAGGACAGGGCCTTAATTATATTTAGGATGTGCTGATCTCTTTTTAGAAAGAGATTAGACTTTGAAAGCTGTGAAGAAAATGAATCATCAAACCTATGCATTTTGATTATGATAAAGTTTAATCTTGATTCTGAAGATTAAATGAGAAATTGCTATAGAGCTCTTTAGTCACTAGTGGATTGTGAAGTCAAGGGAAAAAAAAGTCAAGTTGCTACCTGCTGTAATATGCCCCAATTAGGTAGTCTTAAGCAAGAGCTAGGGGAGGATAGAGAGGGGGGAGGAAGGGAAGGGAAGGAGGAAAGGCTGGTGGGAGACTGAGAGAGAGGGAGAAAATAAGAGTATCTTTTTGGTTTTTGAGATGGGGGTTTCTCTGTATAGCCATTTCTCTGTATAGCCCTGGCTGTTCTAGACTTTCTTTGTAGACCAGGCTGCCGTTGAACTCACAGAGATCCACCTGCCTCTACCTCTCTGAGTGCTGGCATTACAAGTGTATGCCACCCTGCCCAGCTTCATTTTTCTTAAATGCCATAAATACTGGTAGAGGATGAAATTTTAAAAGAAAACCCCAAGCCTGGCACACATGTGGTACACATACATATATGCAGGCAAAATACTCAATACATATAAAATGCAAATAAATAAATACTTTAAAAAGAAATGAGTGAGGAGGGAGGGTAAGAAGAAAGGAATGAAAGAAGGAATCAAGCAAGCCCTTCAGACCCTAACAATATGTGGTGAGTTTGGCACTCATTCTGGTAGACAGCTTATAGTTTATTTTCATTAATTCCTACAGATTTCTACTTCTAGACCCACTTGTAAGTAAAGAAGGAAAAAAAAAAGTGCAGAAAGGCCATTATATAGAAATCATTATATAGGAAGAATCATCCTGAAATTCTTTTAATTTGAGAAAGAAGCAGAACTCTTTACACAGAATTATTTTACTTTAAAATTCTTATTTGATACCGCTAAGTAACTGGCAGTGTCTGACAAGAGCATTCATGCCTTAGAAGGTAAGTTTTCACTGACTCATTACTAATGTCTATCTGGACTAGAAAAGGACTGACTAGTGATGTCTGACCTGGCAAGAAAAGAGAGAAGAAAGCAGACGTGCATGAACTGTTTGCCAGTTTTATTCTGCCTAGTCTACAAGTTTCTACTGTTTGTACAGAGTTATGTTCATTGTACTCTTAAGTCCTGACTGTGCTGTAAAGAGGCCCTACCACCATTACATAAGACACAGAATATATAAGGTACAGAATCCTTTTTATGATTGAATATATATATATATATATAATTTTTTTCTCTAATTTGACAAATTACGAATGTCATATCAAACAACTAATTCACCTCTATTCACTTATTCAGGGCACATAAAATTTTCCTACTTACAGCTACTTATCAGGAAAAAGTTCCTACTGCCTGCTACAGTTCATGCTTCTGCACACCATGGTCACCCACCACTTTGCAAGTCCACCTTTAATAGGCGCATACTCAGGATGCCTTGAGAAGCATAGCAGAATTTACTTCCCCACCGCCACCGTCATTCTTTAATTGCTAAGAAGTTGAAGAGGCTTTCCTGAGAGCAGGGATAAATTTCTATTTAGTTCAGATTTTAGCTTTCTCCTGCCAGCTTGCCTCTTGGGTTGTTAGGAGGTTCAGGGTAGGTGCAGAAAACTCTGAATGAGTATCTCTAGCAAAAGATTGCGTTGTTCATGGCACTGCGTACAGCTTCTTTTTAGTTTTAGACATTTTCATTTGGTAAGTATGAATGTTTCCTGTATTTATGTGAGTATGACGCATGCATGCAGCCCATGGATTAAAGATGAGGTACCTTTGAACTCAACTTATACTCCATTTTGACCTATTGTGTGGGTGCCGAGAAGGAAATCTGGGCAGCAAATGACCTTAAATTTTGAGCCACTTTCCCAGCACCTACACCGCTGCTTTGGGGTTTTTGGTTTTGTTTTCTGTTTTTGTCAGATCATTTTAGCTTTTTATATTTCACTGTGAAAACCATTAGCCATCGTCTAGATTGTGATGGACTTCAGCAAAGGCACACAAGGAGTCTTTGTAGATCTCTGGTGACCTCCTCTAAATACAGATTTTTCCTAAACTACAGTATATTAGAGTGGTATGATGGAAGCCTCTGATGTGGACTCTAAGGAGAAAGGTATCAAAGAACAAAAGCTAAAATTCTTTGGTTTTTATCTGAACTGAGGTTGATATAGCTCACCTCCCCTTCTCTCCATCTTTGTGGAGTAGTTCAGTAGGCACCAGTATTCCAGCGTGTTGTGTAGATCTGTTCTTTTAATGTGCACCTTGTGAGCTCAATCCAATGACTGCCTTTAGTCTTTTGGGAAATGTAATCTGCCTCAAACTATCTAATCTTTTTCCAGACCCTAGAGCATGAAGGTCGTTATTATGAATGTGATGTCCTTCCTTTCATGGAAATTGGGTCAGTGGCTCATAAGTATTACCTTCTAAATATCCGGCTACCTGTAAATGAGAAGAAGAAAATCAATGTTGGGATTGGGGAGATAAAGGATATTCGGTTGGTGGTAAGTGAATGTAACTAAACCAGTAGGCTGTCACCTTGAAGCAGGGGTCAAGAATACAGTGATCATATATGTGCAAAGAAGAGTTTTGTCTTAGTTCTTCCTTCTCTTTGTACACAGGGCCCTGAGATCATAAAAGATGGGAAATCCTCCATTAGTCCTGCCATCTAACCCTAATCCTAAGTGCTTATCTGCTGATTTATCTGGGAAGTGAGAATAAAAACATAACCATGATGGCCAAAATTCTAAATTAAAATTATTTTCCTGGGATTATAGAAAAAATTAAATCATTGTCTGCATGAGTGTTAATATTACTATTTTAATTTTACTAAGTTCTTTGAGAGTTTTGAGTCTTATATACATTTAGATCATATTCAGTCTCCCAACTCTTCTCAGATCGCTCTCCTTTCCTATCCTCCCAATTTGGTGCCAAACAAACAAACAAAACCCAAAAATCAGCAACAACAAAAAATCCTTCAAGACAAGTTTGTGCTGCCCAAAATATTATTGGGTGTGTGTGCTTCCGCTGGTGCTTGTTTCACTTACCAAAGGCTGAACTTTAAAAACTACCCTTCCTTTCCTAGTAGCTAAGTTACCAGTTACTTTGTGGTTAGGAATAGGGCTATATAGCTCTTTTCCATGCTGGGATTGTGTCTGACTTAGGCTTCTACAGGTTTTGTGCATGCACTGAAAATTTCTATAAGTTCATATGCCTTGATGTGCCCAAATGATGCTTCCTTGTGGTCATCTACCTTTTCTGGATCTTTCAGCCTCCTCTTCTGAAATGATCTCTGAAACTTAGGAGGATGTGTATGGTACATTTTCCTTTAGAGATGAGCATTTAGCCTCGTAGTCTCTGCACTATTAAGTAATCTTTTAAAAAAGATTACCAAAAGACAATATTGTTAAATTGGCAATTCAACATCTATATACAGAGAACATGCAAAAATCTACCTGGCTTTCAATTTGAAGCTTCACTCCTCCTGGATAGCATTCATAGTTCTAGAAGGTGCTATATATACTACTGGAAGATAAAAACAATCTCCATTCTCACCTAGCAAATTACAATAATGACTTTCTTGTGAGATATAACCACCAGTGGAATGGTATCACAAATATTAATGTAAATAACTAAGTACTTTTTATTTAAGGCCTGCTCCATAAAATGGAGCCAAGAACTTGAGAATAGATAGGTCGTGAGTCCTAGGGGAAACCTATTATTGTCATTCTGCCAAA
>CM053744.1:21203625-21250719 GCA_028658305.1 Pachyuromys duprasi
CTGTCACTCCCCTGCTTGTATGGGGGAGGGTCAAAGAGTCAGCCATCAAGTTCATGACTGAAACAGTCCCTGTTTCCCTCACTAGGGTCTTCAGACCTACACCGATCTATCATGGGCCCCATCTGAGCAGGGGTTCCAGGCCACATCCACACATGGTCCTTGATTGTAGAAACCGTCTCATACAAGACCCCTGTGCCCTTCTCAGTTTGGTCTTTGTGGAGCTCTTGTTCTCCCCAAGTCTCAACAACCTCCCCCAGATCTATCATTACTTCTCGCCCTCTGCCAAAGGCTTGATCTCGAGTCTTAATATCTGCTCTGATACATCGCTACATTAACCCCCCCAAAGGTCCTCCTTGGCATGTTCCTATCCTGTTGCTTGTTTTCTCCTCCACTCAATGTCCATCCCATTTGTTCATCCAAACAGGCATTGATCATACCAACCTGGGTCCTCCTTCCTGTATATCCTCTCTAGGTGTGTAGATTTCAGCTTGACCTTCCTATTCTATAGGTCTATATAAGTGAGTATATACCATATGTTTCTTTCTGCTGATAAAAAGGCTTCCAGTAAGATATTGTTATACCTACTGATGAGTGCACCACTTAACCCTTAACAGGGAAGAAGCTTTTTGCAGTCGATGGTAATTAACACAGAGACCCACAACTGGACAACATTTAAAATGAGACACTTTGGAATTCTCAGCTCTAAATAGGATGTCTTTATCACATCCCTTCTCAAGGCTCAGGGGTCTTTGTGGAAGAGGGGGTTGAAAGATTGTAAGAAGCGGAGGTGATGCATAACTTCAAGGAAACAACATTTTACAGATACAACAGGTTAGATGCACATATTATAGTTAAATAAGCTAACGCCAAACAAAATCCCAGTACTGAGGAGGGGAAGTGAGTACAAAATCCCATTCCTAGCCAAGAAGCTATTCATAATTTATAGTTGCTAAAATTGGGAAATATCAGTTTCCATCAGTGGAATGACAAATACTTGCATATTATCCACACTCCATGGCAAGCCCCATGCTCAGGAGTAGTTAGCCACCATAGATTGGACTCCATGTTTTGTTTTATTTTTATTTTTTTGCCTTTGTTTGTTTGTTTGTTTTGTGTAATTTTTGTTTTTAAATAAGAGAAAAAGTACATAAAGTTAATTGGGTAGTGAGGTAAGGGAGGATCTGGAAGGAGTTGGAAGGAGAGAAAAATATGATCAAAACACTTTGTTTATCTCTGACATGCACTCAGTGGCTGTCTCTTTGATAACCTCTCCTGGGGTGGGGGCGGGGGTGCAGTCTTGCCAGGACACAGAGGAAGAGGATGCAGCCAGTCCTGATGAGACCTGATAGGCTAGGGTCAGACCAAAGGGGAGGAGGACCTCCCCTATCAGTGGACTAGGGGAGGGACATAGAGGGAGAAGAGAGGGAGGATGGGGCTGGGAAGAGATGAGGGAGGGGGCTATAGTCAGGAAACAAAGTCAATAAATTGTAATAAATAATAAATAAATGAATAATTTTTAAAAACATATAGTATGAAATTCTCAAAGAATAAATAAAATCATAAAATATAAGTCATATGGGAAAATTTTAAAAAGGAAAAAGAAGCTTTTTCACTTTGTTTCCAGCTCAAGCTGTAAGAGTGAGCATGACCCTAGTGTGCCGATGTGCTGAGGCCTGGCACCTGCAACCTCAGCTTGGAGCTCAGTGCCTTTTCTTCTCTGCATGGATGTGATGGGCTCTGTGATGTTTAACTGGTCTTACTATCACATAAAATCATTATAATTTTTATAAGATCATAGGATAATTGTGGTTGAATAACAAATAAGAGTAAAATGATTAACATGGTTTACTAGGAAAGGTACAGATGTTAATGAGAACAGTGACAACTTAGGTTCTTTCCATGTTATTTGTTTAATGATGTAGAACATAGCATAAAGAGGCCACATATTAAATCAAAACCCATTCACATACGTGCAAGAAAATTAGAAAGTAAATTAAAAGTACAAAATGGCATGTTATGAACATAAATTTAAATCTCCTTTCCAATACTGCTTACTGGACATATGGTATCTCCAATGTTTGAATGAAGAACATAAGAAAAATGTTTGATTATATTCTTAATCAGTCCCTTGGCAGGACATGGCTCATATTTATGATTTTCAGTATATGTCTACAGTATTTTTGGAGGTGTCAGAGGTTATGTGAGGGCAGTAACTTCTATGACTATGAACACATTCAGGTAGACAAATTACTCATTTGCATTTAGTTATAAAAATAACACCAATATATATTCATCTTCATAATTATATTTGATTTCTCTTTAGGGAATCCACCAAAATGGAGGCTTCACTAAGGTGTGGTTTGCTATGAAGACCTTCCTCACACCCAGCATCTTCATCATTATGGTGTGGTATTGGAGGAGGATCACTATGATGTCCCGGCCCCCAGTGCTTCTGGAAAAGTAAGAACTGATTCAGATCATTCTTAGCAAATGCTAGCTTCTCATAATTCGCTACGCTCCCATTTTTTGTGTCTACCTTAGGCAGCTAGTGTGTGATTTCAGCTGATGAACTGATTAAGAATCATCTTGGACTCTTTGTCTCCTTAAGATTTCACGTGCAAATTATTTGTAAGTCTTCAGGGTGCTTATCCCCACACTGCTGTCTTTGCTGTTTAGTCCCATGGTCAGCTTTCAGATATTTCTGTTAGTGGACAAACTGTTCCACTCCCAACTGAATTAAAAACCTCCCCCACACAGGATGATACTCCTGTAAATATAGTCTTTTTCTTTCTAATATCAACAACTTCTCCTTTTTGCTGTCTTATTTCCATTAGTATTATATACACGTATGCTGTACCATGAGAGAATTCTCCTTTTCCACTTCCTTCTGAAGTCATCACACCATTTTTTTTTACTTTCTACAAGAATTCTCTTCTCAAAAATCTTCCCACATATCTGCTCCAGTTCTCCTTGGTTCCATTTTAATATTGATTGACCTCCACTGTGTCATTTCATAGGACCACAAATCAGAGCCTCAGTCCAAATTTAATGGCTGTCTCTAGTCCTTACCATCATTGACCCATGAGCATCAGTCTACATAGCTGATCACCCCCTTTCCTTCACACAGCCTTTTTGGTGTTTACCTAGTCTCCATTACTGTTTCCTTATATCTCTAGCCTCTTACACTATTGAGCCGGACAGAGATTTTGGACTTTATTTAGTTCTGCTTATTCCAAGGTGATCTCTGGAAATTAAAAATTATGTACTGTGTGATAATTCTTATTTTACATATTTAGTCTTAGCCTCTCCCAACTCTAGTTACAAACACCTCAGCTATTTAACATCTTCTCTTGCGCTGAAAAAAAAATGTAACAAATATGAAGAATACTTGACTTTTAGTCTGCTGCCGCTTAAACTTCACCTATATTAGTGAAAGGCATCTCCTCTCTTTTACTTGCTGGACTTGAAAGAAGGAAGCTACTCAATGTTCTACTTGTTATTCACACCTCTATCCAATCCCCAGGAAGTCTTACTGTCTCCACCGCTACCACACTCATTTAATTACCTACATCACTTATTAGAAGCAGCCTCTCAAGTGCTCCTCTTTCTCACACTGTTTTTTTCACTACAGTTTATTCACTGAAAGCCTTTTCCCTCCCTGCTTTCAAGTGTCAGTACATCATTCCACTCCTCTGGTAATGTTCTACTAGCTATGCCTTGTCCTGTAAACGCCACTGAGTTTTATGTCCTGTTCTCCGTAGCACCTATGATGGTGCTTGCATTCTAGGTGAAACCCTTTGAACTTATTGTTTTAGTTATCTGAAATAATATTTCCCTAGTATCTTAATACCTTATATACTCCTTTCCTGTAAGCGCTGCCTTGATGTTTTTCATTGCAGTGTTTCTTCCCCTATTCACCGTATGTAAAATCACTCTCCGTTCTCTTTCTAGCTTTATCTTTATAACATTAAAGTTAATATTTGTTCAGTGAATAGATGGTGTAATTTTATTATTTAAATGTTTTATTGGCTTGCTAGTCTGTTTTAAGATAACTTTAAGATGAAGTTTCTTTATGAGCTCGTGTTAGTTTTATTTCTCTGCTTTTATGTCCTATTATTTCCTAAAATGTGCTACAAATAGATCGGTAAATATTTCTGACTCTTTCAAGTCTTTCTGCATCCACTAGGAAGGGGCAGCCAATAGTGTGGTAGAGAAAAAGCAAAACCAGTAGTTAATTGGATTTATGTGTAGTTGTGTCATTTATTTTATTATTGGAACAAATATACTTAGATAATTAACAATCACCAAGTATATCTCAGTAATGATTAATGACGCATGTTCTTAATGATTGGGACAGTGATATTATAAAGAGATAAGAGGACACTGTTATACTCAAGAAGGCAATAGGGTTAAAGTGTGTATCTCTAAGGGGGTTTCATTTATTTATACAGGAGTTAGTGTATAAGGACATTATACAGGACATTTTCAGAGTTGCATTTCAAGGTAGAAACTTGCTAACATCTGAATAAAGAACATCTCAGTTCCCAAAATTAGTTTCAGATTTTTAAGGTCTGCTCTCCAGAGTAACCTGGCTCTTCTGGGTATTTTCCCGCCATCAGAGTCATCTTTGCCCTTGGGATTTCCATGACCTTTATCAATATCCCTGTGGAATGGTTTTCCATTGGGTTTGACTGGACCTGGATGCTGTTATTTGGTGACATCCGACAGGGCATCTTCTATGCAATGCTTCTTTCCTTCTGGATCATCTTCTGTGGCGAGCACATGATGGTGAGTTGTTGTGGGGGAGGGATACCTGTCTGTCCATAGCTGCTCTGAAAAGATTCCTGAGATGAAACCTGCCTACTTGTTCTTCGGCTGTAGGAAAGTTAAGGTCAACTTCATTCCCTGCAGGTTCAAAGTCTTTCTTCACTAGTAACTTGCTGAGTGTTTTGAGACAAGTGTGCTCTAATATCAGGCCCTTTGTTTATGAAATGTAGTAGAAAGGCTTAATTATAGGGGCTTTTGTTTCATTTTAGAAAAAAAATATGATAATGTAATAGAAGAGAAACATATGAAGTCTGATAATTATTTTTGTTTCTTGTCCTTAAGTTTTCTTCTGCTTGCTCTGGCCTTAAGAGCAAGCTTGCCACTAGGGAATGTGGTTTTGGCTTTTGCCAGCTGGCAGCTTGACCAAGTGACCTAGTAACCCCTATTACCCAAGAATACTGACCTTTTTACATGGCATCAAGTTCTACTTTAAGATAGTCTGAGTTACCATAATAAAAACATTGTGGCTAAGATGCAATTATGTCAGCAAGAACTTTGTTTTCATGTTAGGCTTCAGAGAAGGGTCTTTTTTTTCACAGTTTTTTCATTATATATCCCAATTGAAGCCCCCTCCCTCAATTCCTCCCAGCCCCACCCTCCCTCCCTCGTTCCCCCTATCTTGCTCCCCTAGTTCACTGAGAAGGGGAGTTCTCCACCATTGCCATCTGCCCATAGCTTGTAATTAAGTCTCATCAGGACTGCCTGGGTCTTCTTCTTCTGTGGCCTGGGAAGGCCACATCATCAGGGGAGAGTGATCAAAGAGTATGATAGTGTCAGCCCCTACTTACCTTACTTGGAGATCCACATGGAGACTGAGCAGGCGATCTAGGTCCTCTCCATGCATTATCTTCGTTTGGTGTATCAGTCTCTGCGTGACACCCTGGGCTCAGATCCTTTAGCTTGGCCTCCTTGTGGGGCTCCTGTCCCCTCCATGTCCCTCTACCCCAACATCCCTCTTCTTCCATAAGATTCCCTGCATTCTGCCCAAAGCTTGGCTGTGAGTCTCAGCATCTGCTTTGATCCCCTGTTGAGTGGAGCCTTCAAGAAGACCCTTACTGTTTCCTCTCTTCCACTGCTTCTGGTGTCCATCCTGTTTGCCATTTTGAATGGCATCCTGCCTTAGTGTTTAGCTTCTTTTAGGTCTGCAGATGGCTATCATGTATTATATGGCTAATATCTGCTTATAAGTGACTGTATACCATGCTTGGCTTTCTATTTCTGGGTTACTTCAGTCAGGATGACCTTGTCTAGTTCCATCCGTTTGCTGGCATATTTCATGATTTCCTTGTTTTTTAATAGCTGAGTAGTATTCCATGGTACCATAATTTCTCTATCCATTCCTCTGTTGAGGGACACCTAGGTTGTTTCCAGATTCCGGCTATTACAAATAAAGCTGCTATGAACATAGTTGAGCCAATGTCCTTATTGAATGGTGGGACATGTTTTGGTTATGTTCCCAGGGGTGCCATAGCTTGATCTTGAATGATTTCCAAGGTGGTTATACAAGTTTGCACTCCCACCAGCAACGGAGGAGGGTTCCCCTTTCCTCCACATTCTCTCTAGCATGTGTTGTCACTTGAGTTTCTGATCTTAGCCATTCTGATAGGTGTAACAGGTAATCTCAGAGCTGTTTTGATTTGTATTTCCCTGATGACTAAGGACATTGAACATTTCTTTAAGTGTTTCTCTGCAATTCTGTATTCTTCTGTTGAGAATTCTCTGCTTAGTTTTATACCCTATTTTTAAATTGGATTATTTGGTTTGTTGGTGTCTACTTTCTTGGGTTCTTTATATAATATGGATATTAGCCCTCTATCAGATGTAGGGTTGGTGAAGATCTTGTTCCAGTCTGTGGGCTATTGTTTTGTTCTGTTGACAGTGTCCATTGCTTTACAGAAGATTTTCAGTTTCATGAGGACTTATTAATTAATTGTAGATCTTAGAGCCTGAGCTGTTAGTGTTCTGTTCAGGAAATTGTCTCCTGTGCCAAAGAGTCCAAAGCTCTCCCCTACTTTTTCTTCCAACAGATTTAGTGTGTCTGGTTTTATGTAGAGATCTTTGATCCACGTGAACGTTAATTTTTGTGAAGGGTGATAGATATGGGTATATTTGCATTTTTCTACTTGTGAACTTTCAGTTAGACTAGCACCATTTTTTGAAGATGTTGTCTTTTTTGTCTATTGTATGGTTTTGGCATCTTTGTCAAAAATCAGGTGTTCATAGATGTGTGGGTTTATTTCTGGGTCTTCTGTTCAAGTCCACTGATCTACCAGTCTATTTCTATTCCAGTATCATGCAGTTTTTATTACTGTTGCTCTGTAGTACAACTTGAGATCAAGGATGAAGATACCTTCAGAAAATCTTTTATTGTAGAGGATTGTTTTAGCTATTCTGTTTTGTTGTTGTTGTTATTCCATATGAAGTTGAGAATTTTTCTTTCAAGGTCTGTAAAGAATTGTATTGGTAGTTTGATGGGAATTGCATTGAATCTGTAGATTGCTTCTGGTAAGATGGCCATTTTTACAATGTTAATCCTACCAAGCCATGAGCATGGGAGATCTTTCCATCTTCTGATATTGTCTTCTATTTCTTTCCTCAGAGACTTGAAGTTTTTTCATACAGGTCTTTGACTTGCTTGGGTAGAGTTACATCAAGATACTTTATATTATTTGTGTCAATTGTGAAGGGTGTTGTTTCTCTAATTTCTTTCTCAGCCCTTTTGTCTTTTGTATACAGGAAGACTACTGATTTTTTTGAGTTAATTTTGTATCCAACCACTTTGCTGAAGGTAGTTCCCTGTAGCTGTAGAAGTTCCCTGGTAGAAATTTTGAAGTCACTCATGTATACTGTCATGTCATCTGCAACTAGTGATACTTTGATTTCTTCCTTTCTGATTTGTATCCCCTTGATTTCCTTTAGTTGTCCTATTGCTCTAGCTTGGACTTCAAGTACTGTGTTGAAGAGCTACAGAGAGAGTTGGCAGACTTGCCTTGTCCCTGAGTTCAGTGGGATTGACTTAAGTTTCTCTCCATTTAGTTTGATGTTGGCTACCTTTAGTAGTAGGTGCCTTGTATCCCTGATCTCGCCAGGACATTAAACATGAATGAGTGTTGGATTCGATCAAATGCTTTTTCAGCATCTAAGGGGATGATTATGTGGGTTTTTTGCTTTCAGTTTGTTTATATGGTGGATTACATTGATGTATTTCCATACATTGAACCACCCCTGCATACCTTGGATATACTACTTGGTCATAGTAGATGATACCTTTGATGTGTTCTTGATCTTTGTGAGGTTTAAGTATCAAGGTGACTATGGCTCATAAAATGAGTTTGGTAATCTTCCTGCTGTTTCTACTTTGTGTAATAGTTTGAAGAGTATTTGTGTTAGCTCTTCTTTGAAGGTCTTCTAGCATTCTGTGCTGAAGCAATTTGGCCTTGGACTTTTTTTTGGATGGGAGACTTTTGATGACCACTCCTATTTCCTTAGTGTTAGGACTGTGCAGCGAAGTTACATGGCAGGTTCACAAATCACGCAAACAACTGGTTTCACGTGGGAGGTTTTAATTAAGGAAGGGGGAGGGGTCACAGAGACCATCTTTGGGCACAGCAGGAGAGAGAGAGACAGAGAGAGGAGGTGGTGAAAATTCTCTTATAACATGATCCAGAGCATGCGCAGGTGGTTTAAGGTGGTCCGAAGGTGGTCTAGAGGTGGCCTCACAGATGTCTGATATCCGGTTTGTCAGGTCCCTTGGGGCTGGCCATAGAGATGCCCGCTTATAGATCCCAACACTTAGGGGATATAGAACTCTTTAATTTATTTACCTGAACTTGATTCAGATTTGGTAAGTGGAATCAACCAAGAAAATTGTCCATTTCATTTAGATTTTCAAATTTTGTGGTGAACAGGCATTTGAAGTAAGATCTAACGATTGCTTGGATTTCCTCAGTATCTGTTGTTATGTTCCCCTTTTCATTTCTGATTTTGTTGATTTGGATAGTGTCTGTCTGCCTTTTATTTAATTTGGCTAAGGGTTTGTCTATCTTGTTGATTTTCTCAAAGAGCCAGCTCCTGGGTTCGTTAATTTTTTGAATTGTTATTTTTTTTTTCTAGTTCATTGATTTCAGCCCTGAGTTTGATTATTTCTAGCCATCTACTCCTCTTGGGTGTCTCTGCTTTTTACATCCCCCTTCCCCCGGCCCAGGGCTTCAGGTGAGCCATTAAGTTGCTTGTATGAGATGTTTCAAATTTTTTTATGGAGGCACTTAGTGCTATGAACTTTCCTCTTAGCACTGTTTTCGTTGTGTCCCATAAGTTTGGGTATGTTGTGCCTTCATTTTCATTGACTCCTAGGAAGACTTTAATTTCTTTTTTTTATTTGTTCCCTGATCTAGTTGTCATTGAGTAGAGAGTTGTTCAGTTTCCATGTGTGTGTAGGTGTTTTTGCTATTTCTGTTGTTGTTGAGGTCCAGCTTCAGTTCATGATGTTCTGATAGGATACAAGGGATTATTTCAATCTTCTTATATCTGTTGAGGCTTGCTTTGTGACCAACTATATGATCTATTTTGGAGAACGGTCCATAAGGTGCTGAGAAGAAGGTAAATTTGTGTTTGGGTGAAAAGTTCTGTTGATGTCTGTTACCTCCATTTTATTTGTGACATCTGTTAGTGTTATTGTTTCTTGTTTAGTTTCTGGTTTTTTTTTGACCTATCCTTTGTTGAGAGTGGGAAGTTGAAGTCTCCCTCTATTAGTGTGTGTGTGCATCTATGTGTGGTTTAAATTTTATTAATGTTTCTTTTACAAATGTGGGTATTTGGGGCATAGATGTTCAGAATTGTGATGTCTTCTTGGTGGACTTTTTAATGAGTATGATCCCATTTCTTTGGCTTAATTTTGGTGAAAAGTCTATTTTATTAGATATTAGAATGAATACTCTTGCTTGCTTCTTGAATCCATTTGCTTGAAAAACTGTCTTTCAGCCATTTACTCTCAGGTAATGTCTATCTTTGTGAATTAGGTGTGTTTCTTATATGCGCCAGGTTGGTCGGTTTTATTTATACATTCATTCTTTTTTTTAAAATATTTTATTTATTATGTATACAATGTTCTATCTGCTTATACACCTACATGCCAGAAGAAGACACTAGATCTTATTGTAGATGGTTGTGAGCCACCATGTGGTTGCTGGAAATTGAACTCAGGACCTCTGGAAGAGCAGGCAGTGCTCTTAACCTCTGAACCATCTCTCCAGCCCCTATTCTGTGTCTTTTTATTGGAGAATTGAGTCCATTGATGTTGAGAGATTAGTAACCAGTGACTGTTAGGTCCTTTTACTTTGATGTTTGTTGTGGTAATGTGTTTGTGTCCTTGGCTACTTTTAGTTTTGCTGTAGTGAGGTTATTTATTTCCTCTGTTTTCCTGGATGTAGTTAGCTTTCGTAGGTTTTATTTTTCATTCTGGTATCTTCTGTGAGGCTGGTTTTCTGGGTAGGTATGGTTTAAATTTGTTTTTTCATTGAATACCTTGTTTTTTCCATCTACTATGATTGAGAATTTTGCAGGATATAGTAGTCTGGGCTGACATCTGTGTTCTCTTAGGATCTGCATGATATCTGGCTTTCATAGTCTCAATTGAGAAGTCAGGTATGATTCTGATGGGTTTGCCATTATATGTTACTTGGTCTTTTTCCCCTGCTGCTTTTAATATTTTTTCTTTGTTCTGAATATTTACTGTTTTGATTTTCATGTGGCTGGAGAATTTTCTTTTCTGGTCTAATCTATTAGGTGTTCTGTAGACCTCTTGCATGCTTATAGGCCTTTCCTTTAAATTGGTGAAATTTTCTTCTATGATTTTGTGGAAAATATTTTCTAGGCCTTGGAAATGGGAATCTTCTTTTTCCTCTCTTCCTAGGTTCCTATTATTCTTAGGTTTTGTCTTTTTTTTTTTTTTTTAGGTTTTGTCTTTACATGTTTTCTTGGATTTCTTGGATGGTTTGTATCAGGAAGTTTTTAGGTTTAACATTTTCTTTGACAGATACATCAATTTTTTTCCATTGTATTTTTAATACCTGAGATTCTTTATTCCATCTCTTGAAGTCTATTGGATATGCTTACCTCTGTAGTTCCTGTTTTCTTCCTAAGTTCTCCCTTTCCATGATTTTCTCCGTTTTTGTTTTTTTCTAATTTTTCCATTTCCATCTGCAGATCTTGAACTGTCTGTATTTTCCTGCTTTTTCTTCAATTCTTTCATCTGTTTATTTGAATTTCCCTCTATTTATTTTATTTCTTTCAGTGATTTAATTATTTCCTCTCTAAGGGCCACAAACTGTTTGGCTGTATCTTCCTGTATTTCTTTACAGATGGCCATAATCTGTTTGACTTTATGTTCCTCTGTTTCTTTACAGATGGCCCTAATCTCTTTGACTTTTTCTTTTTCTATTTCTTTATACGTTTTATTCATTTTCTCCGCTATCCTCTTCATAAGCGTAGATTTAATGTCATCTTCTTGAATTTCACTTATGTTAGGGTATCCAGTGCTACTTCCTCCTGGACATCTGGGTTCTGTAGATGCCATATTGCTCTGGCTTTTGTTGGTTGTCTTCTACCCATTGGCCGCCTCACGTGTAGGCTATTAGTTTCTGGTGCCTGCTGGAAGACTGCGGTGAATCCCGTTGGCAGGAAGATGTTTTTTTCCTGGGGGAGCCCTCCTCAGCTTTTTGGGTGTGGTCACCAAATGGCTGGTGCTTCTCAGGGAATTGCCACAGCTCTCATCAGGTGTATGGCCCTGTGGGGTAACTGGGCTCATTGGAGTCCAGAGACTCTCCTCTCACCAGGAGACGTCCTGGAGATTGCTGCTCTGCCACTGGGTTTCTTGCTCTTAATTTAGTGAGCTTCTACTGCTCATACACTGTGTTTGCCCGGCGCATCTCTGTTGAACAACCAGGAAACCCCTAGATTTGGTCAGTTTAGCTAAGGAGACAGGTTGTTTTGGAGCAGCGTCTGGGGGCTGATCCTGTGGGACTCAGGCTTCTGTAGTTCTGAGTTTGAAGTTCTGTACCCCAGTGGCCAAGCAGATGAGCACTTCACACAGCACACAGGCCTGTGGCTGGAAGCTAGAGCCCCAACTCTGTGGAAACCCAGAAACTTTTCCTGGGATTAGCGGGGTGTCCTGATGTCAGCCCTGATGTCTCCCTCACCTTGGGAAGGCCCACAGTGGCAGGGAGGCCCAGTCTGTGGTGTTTTGGGGACCACAGTTCAGTCTGGAATGGTGAGTAGAGCATGCAGACATAGGCAAGTGGCTCCGAGCTCGTGACCACGCACCTGCAGGAACCCGGGAACTTTTTCAGGATGGCTGAGTGTCCTGAGGTTGGCCCTGATGTTTCCTTCACCGTGGGGTTTCCTCCCAACAGGGAAACCAAGTCTCTGGTGTTTGGGGCGCCTGAGTGCCTGCCAGAGCCAGGGACCTTTTCTGAGCATTGTCTGGATGACCTGAGGCTGGTCACCTGATTGCTTCCTTCACTGCAGTGTTTTCCTCTCAGTTGGAAAACCCACTCTCTGGTGTTGTGGGGTGCACAGTTCCATCTGGGATGGTGATCAGAGCACACTGATGTGTGGCTCTGAGTGGCAACCAAGTGCCTGCTGGGACCCACCAGGGAACTTTTCCGGGGTTTAATTGGGTGACCTGAGATTGGATCCGATTGCTTCCTGCACCGTGGGGTTTCCTGTCAACTGGGACACACAATTGCTGGTGTTTTAGGGTCCACAGGTCTGTTGGTCATTGTGCAGTCACTGCTCTCCTGCTTGTCAGGCATAGTATGCTCTTGGTGCCACCATCTTGGATTGAGAAGGGGTTTTAAATTTCTTATTTAAATTACATTTATTTATTTATCTGTTTATTTGTGTGTGTGTGTGCGCATGTGCACATGCTTGTGTGTATTTAAATTTCTTATTTAAATTACCTCTCTCTCTCTCTCTCTCTCTCTCTCTCTGTCTCTCTCTCTCTCTCTCTGTGTGTGTGTGTGTGTGTGTGTGTGTGTGTGTGTGTGTGTGTGTGTGTGTGTAAGAAATCAGCGGTCCATTTACTACAGCTCTCTCCTTCTATCATGTGGTTCCCAGGGACTGAATTCATATTGTCAGGCTTGGTTGTAACTGCTTTGAACCATGAGCCGTCATGCTAGTGCAGGGCTATTTTTAAGTTCCATCATGACCTGATTATTAAAACCAAAGCCAGTTCCCCATGCAGGAGAATAGTAAGAAGAGGAGAACTTACCCACAGATAAATTCCCCCTAAGGGCTCTTGTAACATGAAGGCTCCTCCAGAAGAGATTCCTTGGAAATGAGATATGGACAGCAGGGCCCTAACCAGAGTGATTGTCCAGAATAAGATAATATAGGTCACCATCTCTGCCTGGAGGCTGAGATATTTCATATATGTACATTTTTTTCACTGTCCATCAAAAGGATTACTTAATGCTGGACTGGTAGAAAATTCAAGAGGCTTAAACAGGAGGATTTTAAGTTTCAGGCTAAACTATGCTGTATTCTAAGACACTGACTATCTGGAAAGCAGGTGGTGGAAAATTGTGCCTTGTGATGATGAGGATAAGACTGACATAATGTTTTTATTCCCTGCAATTGTTTTACAAAAGTTATTAGCTAAACAACAATTTATTTAATGGGACAGAAATTACCCTGAGATCATTCTCTGTTATCTCTCAGTGCAGCGTTCATTGACAGCCCCAGTGAATAGACTTGTAATGAATGTTCTCCCTTAGCTGCCATAAACACTGAGTTTTCTCTCTCTTGTTTCTAATGCTGTGGTTTATCCAGCATACAATAAGCTGGATCACCTATGGGATTTCTTTGCTCTCCTTTTTCCTCGATTTGTTTTGTTGGTGGTGTTTTTTGTTTTGTTTTGTTTTGTTTTTAGGATCAACATGAGCGAAATCACATTGCAGGGTATTGGAAGCAAGTTGGACCAATTGCTGTTGGCTCTTTCTGCCTTTTCATATTTGACATGTGTGAGAGGTGAGCGGGTATTAGAGTCACTATAAGATGAAATGTGCCTTTCTGTGACTGCTTCCTTCTTACTAGGAGGGATTTTAAAAGGAAGAATGGTGGTTGGGGTGCATGGGATGAAATATTAGAGAGGTTAATATCATCAGATGAAGTCTGGGACTAAGTCAAATCTCAGTCCTTTATACATGCAATGTGCTTGGCTCCTCATAGTCTAAAGCTCTGTACCCCCTTATGCTCCCTGAAGTTTATTTTCTAAATATAGCACAGTCACACCCAAACCATACTACATTGTTGCAATGCTGAGGAAAAGCTCTGTTCTGCCTTTGTGTTATGTCTTTCATATTTGTTTTTGTTTTTATAGAGGAGTACAACTCACAAATCCTTTCTACAGTATTTGGACTACAGATGTTGGAACAGAACTGGCTGTATCCTTCCTTGATATATTCGAGATTTCATTTTTCTCTCTCTATCTGCCTAGTTTCCATGATCATTTTCTGTAGCTCAGCTGATGCTTTCTGTTATGAGCTCAGCCAGGGATTTGACCGTGAGACTAATAGCAACAATTAGAGATAAATAATGAGAATTTAAATTAGCTTGCAGGATTTCCCTGCGGGTGGGGTTTTAGATTCAGTTTAAAGTTTCTGGTCTTAAGTATACCCTAAGCAATCTAGTCTATAAGATCCAGCAGCATCTTTTTGAACCTTCTGGTTCCTGTGGAAGAAACTATAACAGAAGTCACCTGTGTGGGAGACTTCTGCTGTAGAAAGCTTGGAACCAAAGTTATCACTGAGAAAGCTGGGCTCTGAGGTCACTTGTATGCAGGACTTATATGGAAAAACCAGGCCTGTGTGTAAAGCGTTGAAAGTGGCTTCACTGGATAACCACCTTTAATTCCTGAGGCTCTGTGGGAATGAGGCTAATGTAATTAGTACTTGAGCAGTGCTGAGACTGGTTGGTCTACATAATCACTATCTGCATCACTTCTGTGAAGAAAAAAACTGAGTCCTAACTTATCTCTCTAAGGATGCTAGTATTAAAAACTAATATTCCAAACACCATGTTTAATATTATAAGAGAAAAAAACAAAACAAAAAAACTTCTTCTCTGGAGTGAGGGAGTAGCCTGGTGTTGTGCTCTTCCTTAATAGCCAATGCCTTGACGTGTACTCCTGAACATACTTTGTCAGGTGTTAGTACTTATATCAGTTTCTTAATGTTGAAGAATTTTTTGAGCAAAAACCCCCCATACTATCAGTACCTTTAAGATGAAAGAGTTGAACTTCCTGCACTCCCCATCATTCACAATGGTAACTGTATAAGAAGAACAATTACAATCTTTAGTTTAACCCTTTCATTTTACACATAATATGAAGGGCAAGGGAAGCAAATAAGATTTTAAGTCTTGCATCAAATAACTATCTTCTCTTTATTACGTGGCACTGTTGGTCATAGAAAAGAAAGAGGAATTTCATTAAATACGTTACTTAATGAAAGATGGATGTAGAGTTCACACCTGTCATAATATTGGAAAATTTGGGGCTCTAGTGGCATGCCTCAGTATTTCCCCAGTGGGTGTACTATCTGCATTCACAATCCCTGCCTTCTCTCCGTGTCCTTCTGTCCTTGCCACGACACCTTGCATTTGCTACAGAACCGGATCCATTTATACCTCCTCCAGGGTAACTCAGTCTTGTTCTTAGAAAAATCCAAACACAAAACAATGGTTTCTAAACATGTTTACACTTGTTTCCTGGTTCTAAGAAGTCTGATTAAGGTATATGTTGGGTGGAACTGAAGTATCTTTATTTGAACTTTTCAGTGATTTTAAAGCAGCTCCCCATTTTGTAACCTATACTAGTATGTTTCAATTTATGGTACATTTGAGTCTCCTCAAAATATACCTGGAAGACAGGTTCTGATTCAGTAGCCCTAAGAGGGACCCAACTGCTTTTGTAAAAATAGACTGCAGTTCTTTTTCTTTTTCTTGACTTAGAAAAGTTTGAATATTCCCTTCTATGAAATTGTTTGTCAGAAAACCCTAATCAGTGGCATCAAAATACCAGGTTTTAATAGTAGTGCCTTCATCAGAACCTCTTGTACACTTGGAGACAAATATGAATGTTACCAACACAGCTGGGAAGAGTGCTGTGCCCTCTTACACATGCTCTTGGCGAACTTACCCTTTCCTTCACTGTATACTTGCAGATGGCTTTTATCATTGTGGCAGGGATCTGCCTCTGCCTATACTTCCTGTTTCTGTGCTTCATGGTATTTCAGGTATTTCGAAACATCAGTGGGAAGCAGTCTAGTCTCCCAGCCATGAGCAAAGTCCGGAGGCTGCACTATGAGGTAAGAAGCTCTCTTGGCTTCTTCTAGAGCTGATGTTCATGATCTCCAGCTGAGTGTTTAAACACACAGCTCTGGAAGTTAGAAATTTCAGTCTCAAATACACATTAAGGGGCCATCAAAAATGATCTATCTAGTAAAGGTGCTTGCCACCCAAGCCTGACAACCTGAGTTTATTCTCTAAAACTCACTGTAGGAGAGAACTAACTCTTGAAAATTGTTCTCTGACCTCTACAAACTCACTGTGATGTGTGTGTTCAAATTCTTATTCCCTCATATTCTTTCTCTCTCTCTCAGACTAATAATAATAATAATAATAATAATAATAATAATGGACTTCTCATATAAGGTCCTTGGGCAAATAAAAAAGCATCCAAACAACTATTTACTGGGGTTTTCTAAGGTATAAATGTGTTCTCATTGTAAGCTTAGATTTTTTTCAACAAACCTACTTTATTTAGGGATTTTAAACATGTCTACTTCCCTTTCAACCTACTGGCCAGATATAGGGGAGAAAGAAAGTTATAAGGAAAAGGAGGTTGTAGACCTTTTTTTTTTCTAATAATGTTTCAGTATTTCAATAATTTAATCCTCTAAAAAAGTATATAAAAGTATATAGCTCTTATCCACAAGGTATATATGAATGACATTGGAGGCCTTTATCAGTGTTTGGTTTTTTTTAATCAAAGTCTTTAGCGTTTTGAACCAGCACTGTGCTGTAGTTCTTAAATGAGTACCACATATTTTTTCTTTCCAATTGTTTGCTACATATAAAAGAAGTTCACTGCAAAATGCTTGAAGAAAATAGGAAACGAACAAAAAATCAGAACTTCCCAGCTTTTACATAAAAAAAAGCTCTGAAATATACATATAGGCATATAGGCATATGTACACGCCAAACAAGCCTTCCCTGTTTCCCTCCCACCTCCCCTTTTCAAACTATGGTAGGAGTTCTCATTTCTGCAGAATTTTCAAAATAAAAAATAATAATAAATATAAAATAACTTCTCACCCTGTAGGAAATCCAGGGTTTGTACATTTCAGATTAATTCTGTAAAAATTCACCAGTAAAATAATGCATATTTAAGGGAAATATACAACTTTTTCACACAGAAGTACATAATAAGATTTTTAAAAATATATTGCCATTCATTTATGTTTACAAAAAACATATGGGTTGTAGACCTTTTTATAAGTAGTTCCTTGGTGTGAGTCCACTCTTTGTTGTCCGGATAACAGCAGTCCAGTCCAAATTCCAACACTAAACAGCAACACGAATCAGCACAAGCCAGCAGAAACAGTAAGACTCCATTGAATCTGAATGAGTCAGTGAAGGCCGCAAGACTCATTTGGATCGTCCCAAGAAGTTCTCTGGAACATTTCTCTTTGCAAAGTGAGT
The DNA here is from genome assembly GCA_028658305.1 of Pachyuromys duprasi. Lineage (NCBI taxonomy): Eukaryota > Metazoa > Chordata > Mammalia > Rodentia > Muridae > Pachyuromys > Pachyuromys duprasi. The sequence continues at coordinate 21,221,215 of CM053744.1, forward strand.
GTCAAAGAACAATGACCAACAAAGTGATGTTGATCCAAAAAGTGTTCTCTCACTGTCCATGGGCTTCTATATATCTCCTTTCCTCAAAGTTCACCCACAGACATTTTCAACTGGCCAAAGTCACACACCTAGCACAGGACAGCTCACGGCAAAACCTCACATGGCCTCTTATAAGACAGCTGTCAGCAAAACATCACATAACACAACTGTTTCTTCCAAGAAATCAGAAACTTCTACTTCATCTTCAATAAGATAGAAACCTGTGCAATGGGTTCTTTTAGAGCAACTTTTAATGGGACCTAGGTGCTTACTGGATGGGATACTGGTGTATGTACAATTGGAGCTTAGTTTGGGGTATGGTTTCCCCCCCTAACTCTTGCAGATTTCAGCCCAGATGAGCTGCTTAACAGGCTTTTAAGAAAATCAAAATAACTAATTTTTCTTGTTTGTGTGTGTGTGCATGTACAGCACAAGCATAGAGGTCAAACGATAACTGTGTAGATTCAGCTCTCCACTTTGGTTGTTACAGGGATTCAACAGATTAAATTCAGGTTGCTAAGGTATGTGTGGCAAATACCTTTATTTTCTGAGCAATCTTTTTGACCCATACTTCTCAGACTCTTAGTAGTTCACACTCTCTAAAATAGCCAGCAGGTGCTCATGTAGAGTTCAATAATATGCTTGTAGGTTATATTCCTTATTCAAGAGACACACCTAGCCTCCTCCAGTCTACAATGCAGGTGACATTGATTAGATTCATTACTTAAATGGATTGGTATAAAAGAAAAGAGAAATCATAGCGTTCTGCATAGCCAATCTGCACAGAAGATACCCTAATAAGTAAGGCACCATTCCTTAAATCCTGATACTTTGGAAACCAGAAGTACTTTCTCAGGTTTGTCTATTTTCAGAGCTTGAATGACAAATGAGAAAATTCAACCACATTGATTTCACTTTTATTAATATGCACCCTCTAACGTGGAGAAGAATTTTATTACAACCGTAGAAAGCTTGCATTTGGTAACTTTGAACCTTTGTGGATAACTTTATCAGGGAACTTGGCAGCCTCATAATGTGTTATAAATGTAATTTCCTAGACTCCAGAATCACTGTTTTGTGAGAGATAAGAACATAAAAATATTTTGCTCAAGACTTTTCTGAGTTACATTCACCGCTGCGGGAAGGGTGTTAATTGTGAAAGTTTTCTACTATCATTCTTAGAGATTTGGTTTTGCAGATTAATGAAAATGTATATACACATGTGGAGAGAGAGAGAATGAGAAAATGAGACAAGGAGAACATATTAAACCACTTTTTCTGTCTTTATTAATAGGGTCTGATTTTCAGGTTCAAGTTCCTCATGCTCATCACCTTGGCTTGTGCTGCCATGACTGTTATTTTCTTCATTGTTAGTCAGGTAAGTGCATCATGCCCATGCCTTCTCAAGAGACTATCCCAGGAGAGGGTCCCACCTCTAGCAAAGGACATTTTGCAGAGCTACTGAGGACAAACGCAGAGGGTTTTATTTTATTTAGCTAAATAAGCCTTGTTTGTTTCAGACTACTCTTGCATGGGACTTTACACAAGCTGGTAATATTGACTGGCTTCTTCCCTCCCCCCCCTCCGCCCCAGTCTACCTTGTAGAAAGTTGCTAAATAAACTAAATACCTGTAGACATATGAAAGGGACATTTCACTTAAGAGAGTAAAAGCTTCAAGCCCTGTGGGAAAACACTGACAAGCATGTAGTAATTTGGTTTTCCGTCCGTAGCATTAACAAAGATCCTTTAACAGGCCTTTAAGCCATTCTCTGTGATAATTGTGCTGCTGTCTAAATATGGATATTACTCAAACGTCCCATTGGTAGAAGCTTAGCTTTTATATTTGACTCTTTCTAAGATTGAAAGTTTTGATGTACTTTAATATCTCAGTAATGATTATAATTTTTGAATATTGATCACTTACTTTGAAAATTGAAAATGTCATCTAAAATCTGGTTATTTATGTACATATTAGCCAGTCGGGTTTTACAAAGTTCTTCTGAAGTAAGGAAGGAACTCTAACCCATATTGACTCCATGGCTCTGGGTGTTTCCATATACTCTGTTTCCCAGAAATGTAGTAATTTAATGAGTTATTTAACGTGTCTTGGGTTTAATCTTTTTGAACTGTACAATGGACCATATATGGAAGGAATATTGGCAAGTATTTAGTAGAGTCTCTTGTGTGTTATAAGCATGAGCAACTACTTTAGTAACTTACCAAATGTATACAAGTTGGAGACTAGAACTCAGTCACTCTGGATCTCTTGTGCTATGTTTGGCAGCATAGAGCAGCATTCAGATAGAATAGGAGAATAGTGATTCACCTGTTCATCAGTTCTTTTGGCAATCTAGTGAAGCTATGGTTCCTTTCTCAGAATGATTCTAAATAAGTAAAATAAAATATTTTAGATTTCAAAGGGAAACATATATGCATACATATATCATATACATATATATACACACACACACACAATGAAAATAGGGATACTTTTTTCCCCTACCCAGTTAAGGCCTCTTTAATTCCATATAAGGGGACAAGTTATGAACCTCTAGTGCTCAGTTGGCTATTCCCACTGGAATGTATTGTGTTTCTGGCTCTGTTCAAGGTTAACTACATATAGTAATAAATAAAACAACGTACCAACATGGGTTTTACATTGTTTACCCTATCTCCTTTGACTTGTAGTAGGAGTGTACTTATATCAAAAAGTTTGCTTCACCCCAAATGCAGCAAAGCTGTTGCCAATACTGAATAAGTTTTTTAAAAAAAATTATTACATCTGTGTGATTGTGTGCACCTGTGCGTGTGTCAGTGTTTGTCTGTGTATCACATGTGCTACAGGAGTAAATTTTCTCCTTCTATCATGTGGATCCATGGATAAAACTCAGATCACCAGTTTCGTTGACAAAACCTCTTATCAGTTGAGCCATTTCTATGGTTCCTGAATGAATCTTTAATTCAGTAAAGGCTCAAACACTCGTATTCACACAGAGGGTTTAGGTTAGGCTTGACTCAACCTTTGGCTGATTTCCTTAAGTGACCATTGTATTTCCCGGTTTCTTCAACCTCTTAGCAATATGCTGTTCTTACACAGCCTACTGAATTCCCTAGCTATGCGAACAGAAAACCCTCATTCAGAAGTGGAGTATCCAGTAAAATGGCCATGTTCTCGGGGACATGAAAGAGAAGGGTACTTCCATTCTTGAGGCCTCTATTTGTCTTCCCATACCCACTTTCATACCACTGCCTTCCCCACTGACTTAAACTCTGCAGAACTCCTTTCACCTGAATTCTAGAGGGATTAATCCCTAAGATGACTGTATCGAGACTGATACTCCAACCAAGGATCATTCATGGAGATAACCTAGAACCCTTGCATAGATGTAGCCCATGGCAGCTCATTCTCCAAGTGGGTTCCCTAGTAATGGGAACAGGGATTGTCTTTGACATAAACTCAGTGGCTGGCTCTTTGATCACCTCCCCCTGATGGGGGTGCAGCCTTACCAGGCCACAGAGAAAGACAATACAGACAGTCCTGATGAGACCTGATAGGCTAGGGTCAGATGGAAGGGGAGGAGGTCATCCCCTATCAGTGGACTGGGGGAGGGGCATGGGTGGACAAGAGAGAGGAAGGGTGGGGTTTGGAGGAGTTGAGGGAGGGGACTACAGTTGTGATACAAAGTGAATAAACTGTAATTAATAAAAAATAAATTAATTTTTAAAAAGTACCTTGCTAGAATTTAATCTTGTACATGTTTAACTGTTGCACATTTTAAACTGATGGAAACTGTCTTACAACAAAATTTGCAGTCTTTTTTTTTTTTTTTTGAGATAAAGATTAATTCGCTGTTGTCCCAGTATTGGGCTCCAGCCTGCTTTTTATATTAGCTGTAATAGTCAAATGGATGGATTTCAACTCTTAGGAGGTATGATGTCTTTGAATTCCGTTAGTGCAACACATTCCTCCTGCTGGAATAAAAGGTTTAAAAAAGGTTTATTTATAGATACCTAAAACATTTTTCCTGTGCAACTGTGTCCTGGGTACTGTTAAGAGAGTCATCAGAGGATTTCTTTTCTAATTTCACTGTGGAATGTCAGAGCAATGAGCTTACCTGAAAGAAAATCTATTGGGTAACTTTTTGAAATGTAGCTCAGCCTTAGGTAAAAGGTATGTTTTTAAAACTTCCATTATACGTGTTGGGAGAGCTTCCATTTAAGCCCCATGAAATATATGTGGGGAATCTTGCCAGGATATTGAAGCTCTGAGGCCAGGAATAAAAGGCACATAGGAAGCTGTTGGAATGACCTTGAAGCTTTGTAGCTGGGGTTGAGTTTCAATATTTAATGTCTGCTATTTTAATGGTCTGAGTCATGGCAATGAAGAAATGGTATAGCAGAGTGTTGGCGAGGAACAGAAGTACAGTGCAGGAAAGAAATACAATGAGTTAAGGAGCCTCCAGAGGTCTGATAAAATGCAGGTCAATATACAAGTAATAAACTCTCACAGAGTATGTTCCCAAGTTCTGTTTTTGTGTGTGATCACTTCATTCTGTGTCTAACACAGATGTAAGTGAATGTTTCTTGTAAGAAAGCCTGTGTTGGGAGTTTGGAAATCTTATTTACCAGTGGGATGCTGGTTGTTAAAACTACTGAATGTAAAAGGATTTGGCTGTTTTTTGCAACAGAAGTATGTAGATGACAGGCTATATCCCCTGGTAAAGAAAAAAACCTAAGCCCTGGGGTAGCCTTCAAATCATAAAAATAAAGATGCCAAGACCTTTTAAATTTTCAAAATTAGGCCTTAGCTGGGGAGATCCTCGACTATCTCACCTAAGTTAACCTGTCCACCTTGCTTCACCCAGCACTTTTTTCTCTTCCCTTCCCAGAGTTTCTGTCTCCCTACTAGGAAGGCCTTCTACTTCCTGACCTTCTTCCCAGCTAATTGGGCAATCAGCTCTTTATTGACAGGATGCTCTGTCCGCACAAGACATTCCTTTACAGGTGTATAAATGGGCCCCTGTGCAGAAGGGATTTGCTGAAATGTAAAATCAGGAAACGGAAAGAGTAGATGAAGGGTAACACAACTTTTATCTTTTGGCGGAAATGGTATCATAAATACTTGACTTTTCTCTTTGAAAGTTAAAATAGAAAATAGCTACTTCTCTAACTTGCTATTATAAGAATATCTACATGTATAATATCTACATGATTGATTTTTATAGTTTATCTCTTTGTCCACCAGGAAATAAACATTTACAGATATAAGGTCAGCCTATGGGTACTTAAGTAAGTGTATTCTAATTCTAAACAATATGTATACCCCAGAATAAATTGAGAGGGCATAAATCTCATTTTCTTAGGCTCAACTCTTATGTATTCTTTGTCATCTGAGCATCATATTAATGAGATTCTTCTGTAAAATTAAATATATAAAACCACATATGATTTACCATAAATCATACATTACTGTGTTTGGGATATGCAGGGTACATATGGTTTTGTGCCCCTCCTCCATAATTGAATGGATCGACTTGTGATTGAACAATGGACAATGAAGTGAGCTTTCACAATATTTGTTTGATCTGCTGCTTTTAGAGACTAACTAACCCTGCTTTAGATAATGTCTTCCCTTGTGTTCTACAGTCACTAAGAAGATCTGGAATTAGATTCAAGATTATGACTTTCTAGTTGAGCAGTTTTGTGCAAGATACTACACCTTTGTGCACCTCAGATTACCCATTTATTGAATGGAAATATTGTTTCTTGTCTTAGTTAGTTTTCTGTTGTTATGCTAAGTTAACATGACCAAAGCAACTTTTAGTAACCTAAAGTTAAAACACAATTTGAGGGTTGACAGTTTCAGAAGGTGAGTCCATGGACATTATGGCTGGGAACATGGCAACAGGTAGGAAGACGTAGCACTATAGCAGTAGCTGAGAGCTTACATCCTGAGTCACAAGCAGCCAGTTCTTGGATTAAAGGTGAATGATAGGACTCAACCACACCAAACAAGAAACAGGGTTTTACAGTTCACAGTTTTGGGGTTCACAATAAATCAAATATGCTGCAACACTCAAGGTACATTCCAGCTAATTCCTCAGAGTCTATGGCATGGTCACCCTTTACCTTGTTCCGGTTGCCTAACTCACTAGTTTTCTCCAATATGAGAGGTACATACATCCATTAAAACACCCCAATCAATAGTGAATCATTGTGCACTATGCTGGATTCCTATGTTTAGTTCTTGCCCTTTTTCCCCATTATGTTTCCACAGACATTCTTATAACACCTCTGTGTTAACAGATATTGTATACTATTTCCTTCTTATTTTCTTAAATGGGCCAATCATGCCAATACTAGCAGAAAGTAATTCATCAAAAATATCAGTTATGTGGAATGAGGAAAGCTCAAGAAACCTTAGCCTTAGACAAGAAACTACAGGCAACTAAGGAATGCTGGGAGCAGAAGAAATAGACTTCTCAGGGAAGCGCATACCAACTGATTACCTGATACCAAATGGTCAGCCCAGAAAACACATACATACAAGTAATATTGATTATAAGGACAAGTTGATTGTATTTATGCATTTATTTATAAGTACACATACACACTTAAATGAAAAAGAGACTGTGAATTTGAAAGAAAGTGGGTGTGGGGCAGTACAAAGGAGAGTTTGGAAGAAGGAAAAGGGAAGGGAGAAATAAGTATATTACAATATTTTTTGTATATTATAATCTTAAAATTAAAAATTCTAATGCAGCGGGTAGTGGTGGCACAGGTTGGCAGATCTCTGAGTTTGAGGCCAGCCTGGTCTACAAAGTGAGTCCAGGACAGTGAAGACTACACAGAGAAACTCTGTCTCAGAAAAACAAACAAGCAAACCAATCAAATGCAAATCTTCATAGAAATTGAAAAAATACCAATTATATTAAATTAAATTTCAATTAAATTAAAAATACCAATTATGAATTTTCTCAGCTTAGGTTGCGAAATGTAACCTCTTACATGCCCCTTCCTTAGTTGATAGCCCATTGCCCCAGCAGAGCAGAAAAGCTGCCTTGTTCTATTCCCCTTATGTCCTAATGAGTCCAGCCCTCCCCTATTAACTGGACTAGACCTGAAGCAGAGATTTCTGGAGCTCTCTAAAAACTTTTCCCCCTACCATTATATTCATTGAACATCAGTTTATGTTCCACATGGTGTAATTTTTATAAAGTGGGCACAATTTGTATTTTAAAGTTAGAGTGGCATTTAGAAACATTGTTAAGAAATCATAAATAGCTTGAATGCTGACACATGACCTAAAATAAGTAATGGTTATAAACTCTATTTGTCAAAACCACTACATGGACTTCTCATAAAATAAATTATTTTCCAAAAGGAATAAGAGTTTATGATGATACGACCAAGAGATAAGCTAAGATTGTTAAGTCTACAATTGGATTTTCTGGTTTCAGACATTCTAGGTTTTTCAAAACATACACACACACATACACACACACACTATATATATATATGTGCCTTACGAGGCTTAAGCACCCTTAGGGAGGCCTGAAAGAACACATATCCACTATAGCGTAAACAGGAGCCAAGTTCAACCTTTATTAACTGTTAGATACATCTTGCCCTCTTGCAACTTAGAAGTGGCTCCTATATAAAGTTTGTATAACCCAGACTCATTAAGCTGCCAAAGAAACACATACCCAGTACCTACTTTTATCCACATTTAAAATTTTCCTATAGCAAGCAGAAGTGTTCAAATTTTTTTCATTGATCTCAATGCTTGTACAAATTATTAGTCACTCAGCACAAGAGCTTTCTAGCAGTTCTTAGTGTAATCCATATATCTTCAAAACACTCTGAAACAATTACCAAGCATCTCAAACAGAAGCAATTTTTGAACATCTCTGGCAAAAAATAGAAAATATATGGAAGTTTCTTAATTACCTTTATGAACAGCTTACCTAAAATGACATTTCATAAATAAGTACAATATATTCTTGCTGTCGGACACACAATTTCTAGAAATTATATATATATTCCATTCCAATCTAAAGCCCTGCAGGTTTTTAAGGAAACTGAATTTCAGAGACTTTACTCTTCCTTATTGAGTATATCTGCATTTATGTTTACTGCATACACATGAAACATCAAGTACCAAAGGTACTGCAGCTGCAGCAAGCAAACTAAGTATAGTTTTACCACAGGGAGCTTTTGTTTAGATAGAAGGCAGAGAAGAAATTGTAGTTGTGGATGGAGTCAAATGCAGTCCTTTAACTAAAGAATAATTGCACTTAAGTTTCTAGAAAGAGATATTCTCAAAGTTATACTAATACATAGCCAAAATAAGAATCATTGACTTCTTCCCCCTGATGAGGGAGCAGCCTTACCAGGCCACAGAGGAAGACAATGCAGCCAGTCCTGATGAGACCTGATATGCTCTGGTCGGAGGGAATGGGAGGAGGACCTCCCCTATCAGTGGACTTGGGGAGGGGCATGGGGGGAGAAGAGGGAGGGAGGGGATTATAACTGGGATACAAAGTGAACAAACTGTTATCAATAAAAAATAAATAAATTAAAAAAAAAGAACTACTGGCTTTGCATCTGACACTAGTAAACTCTCAGTAGACTTTAATTTTTATGGATTTAATTCACATAAAAATATGGAGTCTTAAAGGGTCCTTAACTTTTCCATTTGAAGAAGAGCCTTGACTTTCATGTTGATTGATCTTCATACCATTCTTATGCTTTTCTGTTTCACTTAGATGTCTTATTTTCTTTGTCCGTAGGTGACTGAAGGCCATTGGAAATGGGGTGGTGTTACAGTTCAAGTGAACAGCGCTTTCTTCACTGGCATCTATGGAATGTGGAACCTGTATGTCTTTGCTTTAATGTTCTTGTATGCACCATCCCATAAAAACTATGGGGAAGACCAGTCTAACGGTGAGTCTCTGTCTTTTCATTACAGATTTATTCAGGATAGAGTAGACTTGATTGTAAGATTTAGACACCTAAAGAGCCCTGTGCTTATGAGTTAAACCGAGGGGATTCAGGAGCCATAAAACAAAAATTCAGCACAAGCCAGATAGCCCTTGAAATACTTATTTTTTTAATCTCTAAAATATACTGAGAATATTTCACTATTATAAAATATTGTCAAGTTACAGTAGTAAAGAATAAAATTTGTTTTTCTCACTTTTTTGCTGTTTTTTGTTTTTATGAGGTTTCTTCTTTCTTTCTTTCCTTTTTTTCTCTCTTTCTTTTGTGTGTTTTTCAAGACAAGGTGTCAGTATAATAAGCCATGGCTCTCATGGACTTGCTTTGCAGACCATTCTTGCCTCTAACTCATGGAGATCCACCTGCCTCTGCCTCCTAACTGCATCCTCATTATTATGCAACATAAGACTTCTCTGATATCAGTACTAGTTTGAACTGTCTGCCTTGGTTCAGAGATGAATACCCTGACATCTCCTTACATTAAGACTTGGCCTCACTTTTAATTATTCAGTGTGTGTATATGTTGCATGTGTGGATTTTGTCTTCACCAGAGCCTGGGAAACCCTATCCTCTTTGGGGCACAGTCTACATACATATTGCCTTCTCTTTGAAAACTATTCCTAATATCACAAACACATTGGATCATAGAAAATTATGCTAAATAAAACATTCCTGTATGCTAGTATCAGATTGTGCTTTTTAGTTAAGTCTGAGTCAAGTTAATAAGCACCAATGAAGTTTTCACTGCAAGTCATCTTTTTAAAAAAAAATGTATCTTTTTAAAAAATATATTTATACCACTCCTAGGCATATATTCAAAAGATGCGCAAGTACACAACAAGGACATTTGTTCAACCATGTTTGTAGCAGCCTTATTCATAATAGCCAGAAACTGGAAACAACCCAGATGTCCTTCATTTGAGAAATGGATACAGAAATTGTGGTACTTTTACACAATGGAATACTACTCAGCTATTAAAAACAAGGAAATCATGAAATTTATAGGCAAATGGTGGGACCTGAGTGAGGTATACCAAAAGCAGAAACACACACATTATATATACTCACTTATATAGACCTATAAGATAGGATAAACACTGAATCTATACACCTAAAGAAGATAAACAAGAAAGAAGACCTGGGGTAAGATGATCAATCCTCACTTAGAAAGACAAATGGGATGGACATTGGATGTAGGAGAAAACAAGTAACAGGACAGGAGTCTACCACAGAGGGCCTCTGAAAGACTTTCCCTAGCAGTGTATCAAAGCAGATACTAAGACTCATATCCAAACCTTCGGCAGAGTGCAAGGAATTATAAGAAAGAAGGGGAAGTTAATATGACCTGGAGAGGAAAGGAGCTCCACAAGGACCAAATATATCTGGGCACATTTGTGAGACTGTTTCTTCAACCAAGGACCATGTATGGGTATAACCTAGAACTTCTGCTTGGATGTAGCCTGTGGTAGCTCAGTATTCAAGTGGGTACCCTAGTAAGGGGAAGAGGGACTATTTCTGACATGAACTCAAGGGCAGGCTCTTTGACCTCCCTCTCTCCCCCACACCCGGGGGAGGAGCAGCCCTGTTAGGCCACAGAGGAGGACTTTGCAACCAGCCCTGAAGAGACCTGATAAATCAGGGACAGAGGAAATGGGAGGAGGTCCTCCCCTATCAGTGTTCTTGGAAAGGGACAGGGAGGAGATGAAGGAGGGTGGAATTGGGAGGGAATTAGAGAGCGGGATATAGCTGGAATCTAAATTTAATAAACTGTAATTAATATGCATTAAACATTTATTAAATAAATTATTAAATAATCAATAAGAATAAATATTAAATAAGATAATATTTAAAATATATTTTAATTTAAAATAATATTTAACATTAAAATATTAAATATTTATAATATATAATTATAATAAATAATAAATAATGCATGTACACCTGTGTGCCAGGAGAGGACACCAGCTCTTGATGTTTGTGAGTCATCATGTGGTTTCTGGGCACTGAACTCAGGACCTCTGGAAGAGCAGCCAATGCTTTCAAACTTTGATTCATCTCTCCAGTCCAGGAAGTCCTCTGAATGCCTTAAGTAAACTAACTTTTACTGGACCTGGGGTGATGACTCAAATGCACAAGTGGGGGTCATCAAGACCCAGGTAAAACTAGGAATGGTGGTATGGTGGCAGTAACCCGACAATGGGGTATGTAATATCATGGAGGAGACAAAGACAAACAGATCCTTGAGGTTTGCTGATCACTATGACTATCTAAAAAAGTGATTTGCAAGTTCATTGAGAAACACTGTCTTAAGAAATAAGGTGAAAAGCAGTTGAAGAAGATATTTGGCATCTATATCTGGCCTCCACCCAAATGCACACACATACGTACATGTACTCTTTGCAGATGCACAAACAAATACATACATATTATAATTGTCTTAGAAGAAGTTGAAATAAAGTTTTTTTCAGGTTTTAATTTGTATCCATATTCTTACATATGGAACTAGAGTCCTAAGGAAAAGACTTGAAGGAAGATGACTGTACTTTTCATGGCATAGATGTGAGAGGTGGTCTAGCCCATGCCTTCTCTCTTCTAATGGAATCTTGATTCCTTAAGAGCAAGATTGATTCTGGTTTTGGTTTTTGGTTTTGTTGTTTTTTCTCTTTTTGTAGATAAGGTTTCACTGTGTAGCTCAGGCTGTGGTAGAACATGAAATGTACTTGTCTTAGTTCTGACAATAGAGGTATGTATAAACTGAAATGAGGAGGAGCCAAGAAAGGCGACTCTGTGTAGTGTGCAGAGCAAGGGCTGTTCAGTCCCAGTACCATTTGTTTTCACACTGTACTGTTGCTTCTACGGGACAATGTCCTGGGCAGAAGCTTTATCTTTCTTCTTGTATACCTGAACTTCTTTGAAATGAAGAGCTCTTGTCATTCTGGCCATGAGTCCTAAGTGATTCAGATTACCCACTTCCTGCTTTTCTAGAGGGTTTGAGACCTAGACATCCATTAGCTTGAATTCCATTGCTAGTTCATATATGAGGATATATAGCAAACTGGGACATACAGCTGTTTAAACAGCCAGTCTTCATAGTGACAGCATAATAAGACTCTGGATTGTAGACAAGAACATCGAGTTTAGTTCATAGTTATCCTGCTAGACTAACAGAAACCACATGGCCTTGGCCATGACTTGAATTTGAGATTTTTGTCTTTCAAGGAAATATCCCATAAAACAATTCCCAAGATGTTGTAACACTGAATGTATTAACCCTTTTGGTCTTTGTTGTTGTTGGCAAATCTGCTAACCCTCTGCAGTGCTTTCATTTATTGTAAATGAGCTCATCTTCCAGAAGACCACATAATAGGCTCTGTGAATTATGGAACTTTAGGAAATATCCCAGAGCTTCTGGGAAAGGCCTAATTTGAAATATTCCAGAAAAAAATGTAAACAAACTCAAGAAGAGGCACTGTACTTTTAAATTTCCTTAGTGTATGAGTAGCATTTATTCTCTGAAGCCTTACTGTGTTTCTCTTTCTTTTTCTGGAGTATTTTCATTGTTAAGTTGTCTTAATAAATTGATCCATGCTTTTTGTACTCTTTTCCACCAAAACTGCCTTCACTCAGGAAGGATCCTTACCCTGAGGCACAGCTGCTTTCCAGTGGAGGGTTTGTCCCTAAACTGCAGAAAAGAGTGACAGTGTCTGGATGCTAAGCTCATCCTAGCTGGACAAAGGTAAAAGGAGCCAGGGTAGGCACATATTGATGAATGTTTGAAGGGTATGTACTACATGGATAATAATGCCCTGTGTATTTGACTTATTTTTAAGAATAATTGAAAAACTCTACTATTCTTTATTTTATTTTTAAACATAACCGCTACCACCATTGGATTAACACCCAAAATGTAAAACAAACATAGTGCTAACATTAGTGCTTTATAGTGAATCAACTTAGGATTTACAAACATTGTATTCTTTTTTATTATTATTATTCAACTCTGAACCAGAAATTTCCTTATAAAGAATTACCATTTAAATTTAGCTTCAAAGGTGAATAGGGAAAAGGCTGATGTGGGACCAAGAAAAAGTACACAGTGAATGACAGAGTCAATTAAGACTATGAGGACAAAGCCAGGCACCGATGATGATGACTAAGAAAAAGATGATGATGACAATGACTATATGGTGAACACATGCTTTGAAAACAGTCACAGTTATCTCAGGATCCTGGCTCCAGCACAGACTATATTTGTTCTTGAGAAACAAATATGAGTTTACAGTATAGAAAGTCTCTGGCAGTACCTCTTAAGCAAGGGTTATTTGCCATTGATGGATATAAGGTTGCAATTATGAGGTCCCTTATAATATTAGACAACCTTGGTTTTCACAAATAATCTATAAAACACTCAAGATGGCCACAGCAGTTTCTCTTCATTTTATCAAAATGTCTACAAGCACAAATATGATAAATATTTCCAGTTTTAGTAGGCTGCATCCTGTTGATGGCTTTCTTGGCACCAAAAAGGCACTTTATGCCATTAGAACTGGGCAGCACTACATCCCTGTGATGATATACTAGAGGTATACATCCTCTGCCAGTGTCCTTGGATATCATCTAGGTACCAAAGGGCCATACTGTTAAAAAAAAAAAACCCAACAACAACAAAAAATCAAGATGAACTTCCCTGCATCTTAATGTTATTCTCAAAGATGAACTCATGTGATAATAGCTAAAGAGGATTGTTGTTACATGTGGAAATTCCCTTAATTCCTCCATCTACCCCAAATAATGTTTTCAGAGGGTTTCTTTTTGTGTTGGATGGGAAGAGACTTTTGAGCAACCAGAAGCCAAGAAAGAGATAAACTAACAGATGGAGCAAGACTGGCAGAAATAGGAGTTAACGGGGTTTGGAGACAAATGAAGGAATCCTGCTCCCCTTCTGTTACTGGAGTATTTGTAATCCTAGCCCCTAAGGGAAATAAGTTGCCCTGCAAGATGCAAGAATCAGATTTTGCTGCATAGATTTTCACTGTTTTGAGTCTTCAGCTAGTACATCAGGTAAAGTAATCATGCTTCAGTATTCTCCCATCTTACAAGGTAGCACATGTCATGCTAAGCCTCCAACAGTACACACTGCAAATATACACAGACACCGGCTCCCTTGTCATTGCTCTGATTTGTATGCTAAAAACATATCAGATATTAAAGGAAAATATTCTAGAAGTCTCTCCACATTATTAGATGTGTATATTTATAGCTGCCGTACATTACACTGAACTTCAAAATTCACTGGTGGTCTTGTTGATTTTTGAAAACTGTAAAATTGCAGAAGAGATGGTATAACCTAAAGGTCAAGAGCCTGGATAGAGCCTGGTCCGTATTGCTATGGTGTATTTCTGCATCTAATATTGCTGTGAATTGGTTTCAGCCTTGGGCACATTACTTAGCCTATGCTTTTTCATCAGCAGAATGTTAATGATAAGATTATTACCTCCATTAGCACAATACTTTGAAGATTTCTGTGCCAGTCTCTGCACAGCAGTTAAATTTGTGTTAGAGCCAGGAGTGATAATGTACACCTGTATTCTCTGCAGTCCAGAGGCACAGGTGGTGGGTGAGATTTTGGGTTTGGGCCCAGCCTTGGCTAAATAGTTAAATCCCACCTCCTAAATAAATAAATAAATAAAGAGAGAGAGAGAGAGAGAGAGAGACAAAAAGGAAAAAGGAAGGAAAGAAAGGAGGGGCAGGGAGAACTGTTAGAACATAAATGTCTGATTTTGTTTTTTGTTGTTGTTGCTTTTAGTTTTTTTTTTTTAAGACAATGTGTTTTGGCTATTTCTTTAAGTAACTTGCAACATTTTTAAGGAGAAATAATTCCATTAGATAAACACTGTTAGTGTTTTGGCCAGGATTGTCTTTGAAATTCTTGTGAATGGCACAAATGTTCCTGGCTTTGATATGATGGTTCATCCTAAATGTAAATCCATAACTTACTTCCTTGACTAGAAGTGTGAGACTTTCGCTTTCTCTGATCCACTGAGTCATGGGCTAGATTAGATATATAGCTCTAGCTCACTCATGTGCCTGCAAGTGTGTGTGTGTGCGTGTGTGAGTGTGATGAAAGTAGAAGAGGAACCATGGAAGAGGAGTGAGAAAAAGGATGAAGACATACATATGACATGAAAGCAAAAGACGGCCATTTGAGGCGAAGAAGGTGACAAATGATCAAGAGAAAGAAGGGATAGTAGGTAGAAAGGCGTGAACAAGATATATATTTGAAATGCCATGATGAAACACATTACTTTTTAGTCTAATAAAAAAAAAAAAAACAGAAATTTGTGACTGGAAAGAACGTTCTCCTTGTAAAAATAGTGGTTGTCCTTGGCTTGAGGTAGCTCTGGCAACCTCTCACCAACTTTGTTATGCATTCTTTTTTTCCTATCCTAACTTCTAATGAAAGTTCTGGAGGCTGACTGAATGCTTCTTTATTTAGAAGTGTCTTTTCTAGAGTCTTGAGAGCTAGTATTTAATGAAGTGATTGATTATGATATAGCATACAGAAAAATGGATCTATAATAAAAAACAAATGCCACATGTTATACATGAACACATCAAGCAAACACTGTATGATGTCTGCCTGAGATAACCTGTGAGGGTCTTAGACTTTCAAGCCTGTCAATGCTCAGGACAGAATTTAAAGGACTGTTAGTTCCCTCTCTGCCCCTAACCCTGAATTTAATTATATGTGTTAAACTAAGAAAAGTTTTAGTTCTAAAAAATATTGTAGTTGTATTGCATGAAAATCACACACACGTATGTTCATATGCATATTTCATGCTCTATTTACCTGTAGTCCTATCTACAAGTGTAAGTATGTACCTTTCACAGTTAAACTGACCATTGATGTCAGGTACTTTTTATTCTTCTCACTAGTTTGATAGCTTATTTATATAATAGTTGGATATTGACTGGAAGTGTTTAATATTATTTTTCCTGCTAATTAAGAAAAGGCCATGTGTAAAATGCAAGGATTTTTCTAGGCCTGCTCTAACTCAGAATAATGGCATGGAGACCTTTATATTTATTAAAACCTTTAAGCACTATTGCTGAACAGATACTCAGCTATTCTAATCTGATCATTCTGGCCTGGCCCACTTCCCAGCCATGCGGCCCGTTAACTGCCATCTTAGTCTCATCCAGGCTGCTCCTTCTGTATCCATGTTCTGATGGCAACTCTGCCTCTCTCTGGTCCCACCTGAGACTCTCTCCCTGGGCTTGGAAGTCCTGCCTTACCTTCTTCTGCCCAGCTATTGGATGTTCAGCTCTTTATTTGACTAGTCAGAAGGTGATGGAGAACAGTGTTTACAAAACACTGAGATAGCAAATGCTTTATAAAAATCACAGTGCCAAACTCCAGCCTGTAATCAGGTCTCTGCTGGTCACAGTACACAAAGACATCCCTCCCAATAGTCATGTTATTCCATTTTAGACAAACAATTCTGTGTTCAGATGATGAATTCAAGACCTTGATGTGTAGGGAGTCCTGAGGGGCAGGAGAAAATTTGGCATGTTTTTGCTTCTTTGTTTCTGAAGAAAGCCCCTAATTATTGTTGGCATTTTAGATATGAGACTTTGCTCTAGTACTTGGTTAGTTAGTGTAGGTATTGTTTGTAGGAGACATAGTCATTTTACATGTTATCATCAGTAAAATGATGATATCATCCCTGTACATCTGCTGTGAGGTATCCCTTACTGACTTAGTTCACAACATTGGCCTCAGTGTCAGATGCTGCTTGCCAGGCCTCACTGTTGTGCTGTTACGCACCTATTCTTCCATGGAGGTGAGGGTTGGTTCCCTTGCTTTTCTTTCCTGGGCTCTTCATCTATTTAGCTTGTATGGTCATAGTTGACTGCACCTTAACCTACACTTTGAGGATTAAATAAGATTGGATAGTGAGTATAATAGCATTAAGTACAAGGTAAGCTCTTATTAAATCTTAGTAATACTATGAATGATATCACCAGTGATTTAAATCATATATCATTAATGACCTGTCTGTGGGCTAAAATGATATTAAAAATATATAACAAATTCTAAGCAAAAATGTTGAGAGAGCCTATCAGGTGTAGAACGTGACTTACCTCACCTTCATCCTTGAAAAAGTATAACACCAAACACCTTGTTTCAGGTGACCTGGGTGTCCACAGTGGGGAAGAACTTCAGCTCACCACCACAATCACCCATGTGGATGGACCAACTGAGATCTACAAGTTGACCCGTAAAGAAGCACAGGAATAGGAGGCTATGGTATGGCACTGGGCTGGAACTGTGTATCTATCCCTCTTCCCCTGGAATGGGGAGCCTACTGTATAGAACTCACTGAAAAGTGAATGCCTAGTGCTTCTTAGGTATGATTGCTTAGACTAATGGATGAACATTTGTCAGATGACCTCTGATGGTGGCTGTTGTAAGACTTCTGCCACTAATATATAGCAAATGATAACAAAAACTGGTATGACACATTTTTTTGTGATCATTGTTACTTAGTGACACAGCAACATCTGTAGCAGGTGGCTTAGTAACCCTCACATGAAGGGGTATACCCCATGGGATGGTTTGGGCTAATGGGGGCTACACTGAGTAGATTATGACTTTATTTTCTGTTTTAGATTCTGTTTAGATTCTGTTGCCTTCCAACATTTGCTGATGTCATAATATTTTCACCCTCCATCACAAGCACTTTTTTTGTGTTTATATCACCAAGTAGCCATAATTTAGGTTGTCTGTACAAATGTTTCCACTTTTTTTATGGCTTACTATAAAATAACCACATTTCTTCCTATCAGCGGCATTTCAGCTTTGAAACCAAATATTAGTATTTGATACTAATCTGTCTCATTGGATGTGAATTTTGAGAAATATTTGCTAAACTACCCAAGTAGGATTTCTGGTATTAAATGGCCTTTAGGTCCTAAAAACTTTTTTTAACTTCTTGCTTGAAATGTGTTTCTTTTGATAAGATGCTTCAAACAATCTCCAAAACTGTAAATCCAATTATTTGAATAAATGGAATGTAAATATTCACCCCTTTCTGCCCCAACAATGTTGAAGCATGTAGGCTCAAATCTTTCTGGATCTTACAGTGGCCAGGTGCTGCCAGAAATACCCTGACTATCTATTCCTGGAAATGCAGCAATACCTTCTGGACCAGGCAGTAAGTCTTTCTAGGCCAGCAAGAAACACTCGCATACGTGAGAAATCAGATGCTTTAGACCCTTATACATACAAATCTTATTTCCATTCCCCCTAATAGCCTATGTCAGTGTTTTTTGTTTGTTGTAGGTTTGTACATATATGTGTGCTTTTATTTTTTATGCTGAAGAAGCCACATGTCATAGCAGATAAAAATACTGGATCCTGAACTTAGAAGGCAGATTTCTATCAAATGTTGGTCATGCATTAGTTGTGTGACCTTGTTCAAGCTGTCTTACATGGCTATTCCCTCACCTACAAGCTAGCACTCATAAAGTGTAACTGTGTGCAAGGTCACAGTGAAAGAAATAATTAATGTACATGGAAATGCTTCAACAATTATACATTTATATAAATAGATTAACTTTGCATTCTAACCAGAATTTCATGAGAGTCATTTTTTTAGATATTGCTGACTGAAACAAAGTTTGTAGTATATTCTGTTTAATTGTCCTACCTGGCAAACCCCATCCTGTCTTTCTCCTTACTTTGACTAGAACCATGGTAAACAACGACAGAGAAAACACTTAGGTGTTTGCTGTTGTCTTTGTGCCTTTTTCTAACCTGGTGAATGTTGGGTAGGTATGTGGCCCACTGTACCTGCATCCACTTACTGATCTTCCACCTGAGTATAAAGAATCAAGTGTGTCCTGTGCCTCTGTTTCTATTAACAAAAAGAAACTTCAAACATTATAGTCATCTCCTCTTCAAGACCATGGAATATGAAGAGTCTCTATTCTTTAGGATGGGATAAGCGCCTGAGATAACATTAAAGAAGTATTATATTTCCAAGAGCCAAATGATAGAGTATTTAAGGAAAAGCCGTTGAAGCAATGTGATTTGGATAAGGTTTGGTGTCAAGCCTAGAGGGTGTGTAGAAAGGCATAAGAGGAGCCCCTTGCCCTTGGAGCCAGAATAAATATGCTTACCAGACTGCCTCAAGTTTTAGACAGAGAAGAGATGTGGTCAGAGTCACCTCTGAAGCAAGGGAAAGCCTGATGGATCCAGCCACAAGTTCACAGGCCAGAGCCAGTCAGCATCAGAGAGTGTGGAGAAGGGAGGATTATTTTGGAGGTAGAGCAGAGCAGATATGGTTTGAATGCTCTTACTGTAAGCTTCATAAAGAAGCATAAAGCAGAGTCAGATTTAAGATTTCAGCCTATCATGTCCCCTGGCTCAAGTAGAGATTCCTGTATGAGATGTCCATATGTCCATAAATAGTAGGAGCCAGCCAGATGTGGTGGTGCCTTTAAGCACTCAGGGAGGGAGAGACAGGCAGATTAATGTGAGTTCAAGGCCAGCCTGGTCTACAAAGTGATTCCAGGACAGCCAAGGCTACACAGAGAAACCCTGTCTCAAAAGAAAAAAAAAAAAAAAAGGAGAAGCCAAGAGCCAAGGTTATCTCAAATAGGACCTTTCTAGAAGAGTTCATGGCTCCCTTTACAAATTGCATTACCCCAGAAACAATGGCTTGGGAATAGCTCTGAAGAAGCTCAGCTTCAGAAACTCATGTTTCGTTTACACGTCTCTCTCCACAAAACCAGCAGTGGTCTGTCCTAGTACCGTTCCAATGACCAAGGGAAACATGTCAAATAGTGTGACCATATGAATGGCAATCAGTCTGCGAAGGAAGGAAAACACTTAAAGCTATACAATCCACCGTAAAACATCCACCATGATGGGAACAAAGAAGAATTCATGTTTGTCTACACTGAGTCTTAATTATCACTTTCTGGGGGAAATAATGAGCACAGTGTTCATGGCAGACTTGGCCACCACTCTCACCAAGAATAAGAAACATGCCCGGGTAGAGCATCGGAGCCTCACATAAGAATATCAGCAATATAAAACCAGGCATGGCTACATTCAATAACAGAGAAAAATGAGGTAGTTACAGAAAAAAAATCTGGGGGCCTGGAGAGATGGGTCAGCGGTTAAGAGCACTGACTGCTTTTCCAGAGGACACAGGTTCAATTCCCAACATCCACATGGCATTTCACAACTGTCTGTAACTCCAAGATCTGACACAGACATACATCTAAGCAAAACACCAATGTACAAAAAATAAATAATTTTTTTTAAAAGAAAAGAAAGAGAAAACCATGCAGGTTTCAAAAGTCAGAGAACTCAAGCGATGCAAACAAGACAGTGTTGGACTACTGAGGCTCAGAAGTGAATGGAGCCTAATGGATGTGGTTTGGGGTATGTTTAACCTTCATATGTATCAGGGGAAAAGTTGGGCAGAGAAGCAGAGTAGAGTCAATGGATGGGTATTCTGGTCAGCAAGGAGGAAGATGGTTGCTCTGAGTGGAGCCTTAAGGAAGGCTGATTTTGAAATCTGAGGCCAGCCATTAAAGAAAGACAATGATGAGATGAAACAAAGTCCAAAGAATGTTAATGATTAGGATCTAGAAACAAGCTGAGTTAGCTCTGAAGGATGAAAAGGCCAGTTCCATTGCCCACAGTGAAAACTACTAGTTAGACGGTAAAGGCTAAAATTGAGGTAAAAAGGAGAAAGTTTGCAGCGCTGGGAGGAGCACAGAGAGAGCCTCAGCGCTAGAGCAGACGAAGCCCCACTGGCTCCAGTCAGTGGAAAACGTCCTGGGATTTCAAAGACTGAGAAAAGACTATTAGAGACCATCAGATCTGGAAAAAAAAAAGTTATGGGTACCAGTTTCACATACATATCCCTACGAAAAAGAATTCTCACATAACCTTAAGAAAAGTATAAAAGCTTACAACTATCTGCCTACAAAATAAGATTCACCAATATATCCAACAAATAAGTATAAAAATCACTTTCATTTGGCTATCACATTGGGTTTTTTTTTTTTTGTAAGTATGTTATGACTACATTTTCCCCTTGGAGGAAGAGAAATAGTCATCAAAATGAAGTAAGTGGTTCCACCTATGACCTTCACACTTTTGGTCATCGCACAGAAGTGAGATAATTCATTCCAACAATTCTAGTGCCTGAGTTCAGGTCATACAGAGCCTGTGTAAGGGGCTCTAGATACTGAGCTTCTCCTGTAAAAGCATTAGAGTAAAAGCATGCAAATGTCGTTTTGCTTCACCATTCTTGATATATCCTCCTGTCAGGTAATCACTGAGGCTAACAGAGGAAGTAGAAATTTTTTTTGGGTGGGTGAAGAAAGATTGCTACTTTTAAAAGAGATCTTGTTCACTGCTACCTCATAAGGAACTATTTTAGTGTAGGATTGTGGTCAGGAAAGGGGGATGAGTTCAGTGAACACTTTTACTGATCCTTATCTCACCCTGAATGACACATTGACCAGTGTTTTTCAGAATTGCCTTCTTGGTTTGAGTTTACTTTTTTCCTGCAGGCATTCATCCTCAGGGCAGGTAAGGACCCCAAGGTGCTCATGCACGCTGACTGTGCTTTTGTACCTTTATCCCCCAGGATCATTTTTATCCTGACATGTTTACAAGAACATTTCTGACTTATATAAGTTTACTTTCACTACATATTAGTTACTTTCCTATTTCTGTGATAAAACACCATGACAAATACAATTTACAGAAAGAACTTAATTTGGAGAGGCATGTCAGCAATAAGCAGGAATGGTGGCAGGAACAGAAAGCTGAAAGCTTACATCTCAACCACAAGCACAAAGTAGAGAGAGAAAACTAGAAGTTGAGCGATGTTTTAAGCTCTCAAACCTGACCTTAAGTGAAATACTAACTCAGCAAGGCTGTACCGCTAACCCTCCCCAAGAAGATACAGTAACTGTATTCAAATATCATTTCTCATCTCAACCTCTGTATCTTCTCTTCTAAAAACTGATTGATTTCTTGGTTTGTAACTACATTGGTAGCCCATTTTCTGCTGATATCAGAGGAGTCTTCCAGTGATGTTCAAACTATTTTGTTTTCTTAGAGTTAAGAATGCTCCTCAGTATTTGTATCAGGACTTTCCGTCTTGACTTTTCATGTGTTCTAGTTACTGTTCCTTTCCATAGCTCCATATGTTCTTCTTCAGACATAATTTCCATACAGTTTCCCCATTACTATTGATTAATTTCACTTTTGTTTTCTCATTCTCCTAAAATACTACTCTAAGAGTAAAACAGTATTCTGACTGAAACAGATTAATGTGAAAATGACACCTTCCCTATGTGGAGGTTTGAAAAGGTAGGGCCAAATAGACTTGTGTGTTTGAATGTTTGGCCATAGGGAGTGGCTCTATTAGGAGATTTGGACTTTTTGGAGTAGGTGTGGCCTTGTTGGAGGAACTACATCACTGTGAGTGGGTTTTGAGGTCTTATATACTCAAGCCACACCCTGTCACTTCTGCTGCCTGCAGATCAAGATCTCTCAGCTCCTTCTCCAGCACCATGTCTGCTTGCATGCTGCTGTAATGATAATGGACTAAACCTCTGAAACTGTAAGCCAGACCCAATTAAATGTTTTCCTTTAAGAGTTACTGTTGTCATGGTTTCTCTTCATAGAAATAAGATACTGTACTAAGGACAAATGTTTTTAAACAATAGCCCAACATTTTGATTAGTTCTCATGACCTGTGACCATATCATCACTAACGCGCTTAGAGATTTAAATATTATTATCAGTATTGTGTACATGATCTCAGACTGAAGCCCATTATTCACAGGAATTCTCCTGTTAAGCCTCTTAAGGTAAGTGCTGCATATGAGCCACTACACCTGGCTCATTTCTTTATCTTAAATTTAGAATGCACATCTATCTCTTTACTTTTCTCACACACAAATTCAGTGAGTGAAGTGTATCTTTAGCTTTTAAATATATTTTTCTTTAGAATTTGTTATCTTTCTTTCCAAGTACAAGGTGCTTTCAATTGTTGAGATATATATGTATACATGCACATATACTTACTCAAGACCAGAAAGCCCGCCTTTACCCTATACCTTTGCTATGCCTAGTTTTGTCCTGTACAAACATGCAAAACACATTTTAAGAAATTAGCATACCAGAAGCTGGAGAATCATTCAGTGATTATGAACTCTGGGTCTTACAGAGAACCAAAGTTAGTTCTTAACTCCCATGTTTGATAGCTTACAAGTGCATATATCTCCAGGACGAGGGTATTCAATGCCATCCACCAGCACCTGCATTCACATGTACACACTTCCCTCCCCATACACATAATTAAAGTTCAAAAATATTTTTTAGAAGAATGTAACCTGAACAGATTGGCCTGCTCTTTAATCACCCCTGCTGAGAGAGGAGCAGCCTTACCAGGCCACAGAGGAAGACAATGCAGCCATTCCTGATGAGACCTAATAGACTAGGATCAGAAGGAAGGAAAAGAAGACCTTCCCTATCAGTGGACATGGGGAGGGACATGCATGCAGAACGGGGAAAAAGGGAGGGATTGGAATGGAAAGAGGGAAGGAACTACAGGGGGGATACAAAGTGACTAAAGTGTAATTAATAAAGAATTTAAATTTTAAAAAAAGAATGTCACCACAGTTAAGTATGCAGTAATATGTACCTTTAATTTTCCTCTGATATTACCTGCTCATAGTCAGTGTCATACTTCATAAGCTATGATGTTCAGGTTTATTAAGTGAGACATACAAAATCATGTTTGTTTAAGAGACAGGTGGAATTGCAGGGATATGTTAACATTTGAAGTATACTGTCATGTCAGTAGGAAAAATTTTTAAATTTGTTTTGAGGTGCATGCAACTTAAAAGGCATTATCATGAGAAATACTCCAACCTTGGGAACTACCAGCCTTTTCTTCATTTTCACAAAGCAAGTCTTGCTGGTCAAAAAAAAAAAAAAAAGATTGGGATCTGTGAAAATTAGTGACTCCTGCAATATCTACATTCTTAGTCTGGGCTGTGGACCCATAGGACATCTTCTTTTTACAGCCTTACATGAACTAGGTGATTATCCTAAGTCAAACAGAAGATGGTGCCAGTGATGTCCATACACATTGGGTACATGATCTAGATTTTCTATGGACCAGGTATTGATTTCAGGCCAGTGACCTGAATTTCATACACTCTGGATGGCATCAGCCTCACAGATGATGGTGTAAATGAATGCCATTCAGTGATCCTGAAGCTTCTACAGTGACCTTCCCCAGGTGTCTCTCAGTGCCTCTTTTGAAGCCACTGTGTCCTGAAAATTCTTTCCATAAGGATGAGTCAAGTTTAGGAGAGTGTCTATTTAGGGATGCTGAGAGGTACAAGGTGACTGCAATGATATATTTGGCACCATGTCTGGGCACATAAAGGTGTTGCACAGGCAACATGAGGTACAGAAAACTCTAGATGGGGAATTTTCTTTACAAACATCTTTTGTGTGGGAAAGGCTTGACAAAGGAGGCTGTGCCTGAGTCCCTGCCTTCTTCCCAAAGGCAGATCTGAGGCAGAGATTTCGGTGCAATGTTGAGTGCTTGGAAAGTGATACAAGAAACAAATATAGAACAGAAGTGGAGAGCAGGGGAAAGTGTAGAATGCTTTTGTTGGAACCTATGAGCAGCTGTCATAACCTGCTACAGCACTGGACGATTGTACATTGGAAGTGTGGAGAATTGACCACAGACTCCAAATCCCTGTTAATCTTGCCAAAATCTGATTTGGCTATAATCTTACCAATTCAATACAATTTGATCGTAATAACCTAAAGAGAAAGTCCTTTCTTTCTCTACAAATCATTCTCGCCCCATATAAGGGCAATTAGTACTTAGTGGTGCCTCATTATAAAACCCTATTACAGTTAGACTTTCTTTCTAAAAAAGAAATGTTACGGTTGTCACTAATACCAGAGTTTCTTGATGCCCTAGCATGATTGTTCCATTTGCAAGTAAGCCAAGCAAACAAAAAAGAAAACATTGAACTCCATGGTAACATAGTATGTAACCTGTTCATGAGGTCCATATTGCATTAGGATGATCATGGTGCCCACTGTCATCCTACTTTAGTGTTCATCCATGATGACTAGCAGTGTAATGAGGTCTATTACGATGTCTATAAGAGGCATTTTCTCACTTTGATGGAACACACCTATGTCATGCTTCCACTAATAAATTGCAAATGCTTTTATTCTTAACTTTCTGTGTTGTTTTATTGTAGGTGAAAAAAAAAACCTATGAGACTGTTACTATATAAGAACAGATAATTTGTATTAATCTATTCTGCTTTACAAAGTCAT
Organism: Pachyuromys duprasi; assembly: GCA_028658305.1. NCBI lineage: Eukaryota > Metazoa > Chordata > Mammalia > Rodentia > Muridae > Pachyuromys > Pachyuromys duprasi. The sequence goes on from CM053744.1 coordinate 21,246,675, forward strand.
GGTCACACTTGGGGAAGGGCATGGGTGGAGAAGAGGGAAGGAAGGTGGAATTGGGAAGGGACAACAGAGGGGGCTACAGCTGGGATACAAAGTGAATAAACTATAATTAATAAAATAAATACAAATTTAAACATATATTTAAAAAAACTAAAGTCATGGTCACTGATATTTGGCTCTGGAATTAACACTTATGGTTTGAATGTGAAATATCTTTATGTGTTTGAACAACGTATCCCAAACTGTCAATGCTGTTTTGCAGTTGTGCAACCTTTCGTAAATGGAACCTCCTTTTAGGAGTGGATTGCTATCAAATAATCAAGGTTGATAGCTGCTGTTTCTATTTGATCTCTGATTTATGACTTCACTCCAGTTATCGAGCTAGATTCCCAACACTGTCCCCAAAGCATCTCTACCATAATGGAATATTTTCCATGGAACTATCAGCTAGAATATGCCTTCCATTCTTTACATCACATGTTGTCAGCTACTCTCAGAGGACAGTGACCAGTTTTCTCATGCTCCCTTATTGGACAAAAGTATATTTTATAGCACTGATTTTTCAATATATATGTCAGGACTCAAAGGAAACCTCTTGTTTATGTAATCACCCAAGTCACTTCCAGATTCCAGCTTTTACCCAACTAGTAAAATGTGTGTATCCTGTGGAAATGTAGTTACAGACTGTTGTGAGCTGCCATGTGAGTCCTAGGAATTAAACTGGTCTTAACAGTGCTGTAACAAATAGATGATCTCTTCAGCCCTGCCAAGTCACTTCCAGAAAAATAAAATAAGAATACCGTACACAAAAGACTAGGAATATGAGGACCATCTTTGAGGAAAGCTGCAGATAGGTAGTGGAGTTGGACTAAAAGAAGGTGTGTGTGCTTCAGTTGACAGAGATGGAAGAGTGGGAAATGTAAGCTCCTAGCTCTTCCTGTTGCCATGTGTTTATGCTGCCGTCATTAACTCTAAGCCTTTGGAACTGTAAGCCAATATGATGCCTTAAGTTATAATTTGCCTTGGCCATAGTGTGTTTTATAACAGCAATGGAAAGATAATTATAGAAAGGTTCAGAATACAGAAAATTTCCGCCTCCCATTACAAAAATCAGGTAGGAAATTTTGCTTAACTTTAGCTCTAGAGGAAGTAGCATAGTCCCATCACTTTGAGCTTAGGAGTGCTCCCATGATAAACTAGTCTAGACATCCATGAAAAAGCAACCCTGTAAAGAGCATCCACTTTTGTATCTAATCAGTTGAATATCAAATAACTTCTCAGATCTCTCTTCTGTAGAAGAATATCTTGCTAGGAATGATGGTCCAAAGGCACAGGATTAAATATATTCTACTATTTATTACAGATTCAATGTATATTATACATTATAGTGTACTTAGTGAATCAATATCAGCTAGGGTTCTAAGTGAGACCCTGTCTCAAACCAAGAAAACAAATAATAAATTATATTTCTTTGTTTGTTTGTTTGTTTTTAAGATTGATTTATTATGTATACAGCATTCTGCCTGCATGTGAGCCTGCACACCAGGAAAGGGCACCAGATCTTATTATAGATGGTTATGACTCACCATGAGGTTGCTGGGAATTGAACTCAGGGCCTCTGGAAGAGCAACCAGTGCTCTTAACCTCTGAGCTGCCTCTCCAGCCCTAAAAATTGTATTTCTTAAGGGCAAGCTGACTCCATTTTCTACTTTCCATAAATAAACCTAATATTAAAGTTTGGTTTATTTCTACATTGTTCCCTATGACGGTTTCTCTAATCATGATTCAAGTTAAAGGTGAACTTGTTTTTGTGACTTGCTCTTTCTCTATAATCTTGATATTTACACAACATATATATTTTCCATTTCATGGTATGTTCTGAGAACTGGTTGATAGGTAACTAAATTACTAACTGCAACAAAAAATATGTTTTTGTAATCACTTGCTATGCACCTCAGATTTGCACATGACTATAAAAAGGCTCTCCTACTTTTAATAAGGGCTGCTTCTCTCTACTTCTTCAGAGGAGACTATGAGTTTGACCCAGACATGAAATAAAATAATTTTTACCTTACAGTATTTTGGTGATTGCTCCCTGCTTTGGGACACCACAGCAATATTCACCTTTTGAAATAATTTTAGGTCCAGTTGAGTTATACTATGGAAGTAACTATGTAGACAAGTGTGGCCTCAAATTTATAAATATGAATTAGCCTCCAAAGTGCCTTGATTAATGGCATGTGCTATCATGCTTGGCAATATTCATTTTGAAATCTACTGTATGGGTGCTGGTGGCTGGCTAACACCTGAAATGACTTTAAGGGATATTGTTTTTCCTGGATCTCCAATGCTCCTTTTTATCTGTTACTTAATTTTGTTCTTCCTTTCCAATGTGTGTGTATGTGCTGACTATGTATCACAGGCTTTCCTCAAATTCACAGTGATCTTCCTGCCAGAGTTCCAAGTGGTGAGATTGAGGAAATTCACTACTCTGCCCATTTTTATAATAAGTTTTATATTACAAGTTCTCCTTCTCTCTCCCTTTTTGTAAAAAAGAAAAAAGTAATTTTTTTGTGTATTAGTATCGTGCCTATGTGTGTGTGTATTTGTAGCCTGTTCATGCCTCTTGTCCACAGAGGGCAGCAGATGGTGTAAGAACACCAGCGACTTGAGTTTCAGATACTAGTGAGCTACCTAATGTGCTAGGAATGAAACCAGTGTGCTCTGGAAGAAACTCAGGGCACCTAGCTTCTGAGGCATTTTCCACCTTCAAATTTTCTATTCATGATTGTATTTCTTGTCCAAGGCATCCTAGGTCACTTGGGAGTCAACTTCTGCTGAGGTGGTCCCTATGGGTATTGGACAGTAAAGCAAACCACACTAGGAGATGAGAATGAAAACCTGGTGCAGATTGATTTTTGTCAAAATGGATCAAACTTGAGGGAGTCTAATACTCAACAGTTTATTGCCAGCATATTTAAAACACAGTACAACTTGGGAAAAGATTTCCAGGCAATAATCCATCCAATCAGTCCAATTCCAGCATCACAATAAAGGAGTGCCTACATAGAAACTCCTTTATAAAGTACATGTGACCATGAAGGTAGTTTCTATAGATAAAAATCCTAGAATTTAGTGTGGTCTCTGGCCAATACCATGGAGGTCAGCCAGCCATAAATTACATGTGACATATCCCCTAAGAATGAGTAACAGTCTAAAAAATTATAGTCTGGGATAATCATTCTGGGGGATTAGAGTTAGCTCTGTCTATAGCAAAAGATAGGTAAGGTCTGCAGCTACAGATAGCAAAGTGGCCACCAGGTCTTTTAAAATATCCACTCCCAGCCTTTTGGACTGAATGAAAGTATTTATCTCCTTCACTGAGAAGGAACCCCTGTGTATTTAACATTTCTGGTTTCCCTAGTGATCTATGGTGTATGGACCTTTGTCTTCCCAGCATCCTGTTGCTCATTAGATAGTCGAAGTCTCCTGCAATTGAGAGAATTAGCCTCGGGGAAGGCTGAGATCCCTGGTTATCAAATGCAATGTGGCCAGTCCTGAAACCATATACAAACAAACAACAGAAATGGACTCAGGAAATTTTATTCATATATTTGAACATATGTATTCACACATACTTATCAGGGACAAAATTATTTCAGAAGAATTTGGGAAGGGATGGAGTGAGAACAGGAGAGGGGAAAGTGACATATTTAATCAAAATGTATAAATATAAATTTTAAATAAATGAGCAGACTAGGGGAATAATTTAGCAGTTAAGATAGGTCTCATCCAACAAAAAACCCAGAATCTCCAAAACAATCCTCTACAACAACAGATCATCTGGATGTATCTCCATCCCCGACCTCAAGCTGTACTACAGAGCAATAGTAATAAAAACTGCATGGTATTGGCATAGAAACAGAATAGTGGATCAATGGAACCGAATAGAAGACCCAGAAATGAACCCACACACCTATGGAAACTTGATTTTTGACAAAGAAGCCAAAACCATTCAATGGAAAAAAGACAGCATCTTCAACAAATG
>CM053744.1:21251219-21274338 GCA_028658305.1 Pachyuromys duprasi
CAACATGGTAGCTAACCATTTGCTGTAACACCAGTCCAGAAAAGGATTTTAGAGTCAAGGTTTAGAGTCAGAGTCACAGTTGCTTTGGAGTCAGGGTCAGAGTTAGGGTTAGGGTCAGGATTAGGGTTAGGGATATGGTTAGGGTTTAGGTTAGGGTTACAGTGTTAGGCTTAGGGGTTAGGGGTGAAGGTCAGAAAGGGTCGGGGTTAGGGTTAACATTAGGGTTAGGGTTAGAGTGTTAGGGTTAGGGTCAAATTCAGGGTCAGGGTTAGGTTTAGGGATAGTATTAGTTCCAGTTAGGGTTAGATTTAGGGATAGGGTTAGGGTTTGGTTTAGATTTAATGTTAGGGTTGGCATTAGGGTTTGATTAGGCTTATTCTTAGCGATAGGGTTAATGTTATAGTTAAGGTTAGGATTGGGATTTCTGTTAGGTTTAGGGTTAGAGTTAGGGTTAGGTTCAGGGTCTGTGTCAGGGTTAGGTTTAGGGTTAGGGCTAGATTCATGGAGAGGGTCAGGGATAGGTTTGAGTTAGGGTTAGATTTACGGTTAGGGTTCCTGTTAGGGTTAGGGTTAGGAAGAGTGATATAGTTAGAGTAAGTATTATGGTTACCATTAGTGTTAAGGTCCTGGTTAGGGTTATGATTGGGATAAGGGTTAGGGATAGGGGTTGGATTAGGGTTAGGGTTAGTAATGTTATGGATCGTATTAATGTTATGGATAATGACAGGGTTACCATTAGGATTAGGATTATGTTTAAGATTATGTATAGGCTTAGGGTTAGGAATAGGTTTATAGTTAGGTTTTAGGCATTGGGACAGGGTTCCAGTTAGGGCAAGGTTTTATGTCAGGCATAGGGGTAGCAATAGGGTTAGGGTTCTGGTTAGGGTTAGGTTCGTTTTAAGAACTTAAGGTTAGGGTGAGGTTTAAGGTGAGAGGGCTAGAGTAGAGATGAGGTTTAGGGATTAGGTTTAAGGATAGGTTTAGTGTTAGGAATATAGGATGAGAGTATTGGTTAGGGTTATTTTAGAGTTAGGGTTAGTGATAGGGTTAGGGATACTGACAGACAATTTTAGGATTATGTTTAGGGTTATGAATAGGCTTAGATTTAGGGTTAGGTTTAGGGATAGTGTTAGGGTTAGGTTTAAGGTTATTGTTAGTATTAGGGTTAGGGTTAAGCTTAGGGTTAGGGTTAGAGTTTGGTTAAGTCCTAGAGTTAGGGTTGGCATTAGGTGTTCGGTTAAGCTTATATTTAGGGAGAAGGTTCGGGATAGGTTTAGGGTTAGTGTTATGGTTAGGGGTAAGGTTAGGATTCTGGTAAGGGTTAGGTTTATTGTCAGGGTTAGAGTTAGGTTTAGAATTAGAGTTAGTGTTAAGGTCAGAGTCAGGTATAGTTTAGGGTTAGTGTTAGGATTAGAATTAGGATTACTGTCAGGGTTAGGGGTAGCAACATGTTTAGGGTTAAGATCAGGTTGGAGTTAGGATTAGGGTTAGGTTTAGGAGTAGGGTTAGGGATACTGACAGGATTACCGTTAGGATTATGAGCATGTTTTGGGTTATAATAGGTTTAAGAATAGGAAATAGGCTTATGGTTAGCTTAGGCATCGTGTTAGGGTTAGGTTAATGTTAGAGTTAAGGTTAGGGATAGTGTTAGGTTATAGTTAAGGCTAGTAATAGGGTTATGTTTAGGTTTGAGATTAGGTTTAGGGATAGGTTTAGGATTAGTGTTATGGTTAGAGATAGTGTTAAGATTAGGGTTTAGGGATATTGTTAGGGTTAGGTGTATGGTTAATGTTAGGGTTAAGGATAGGGTTAGGATTTTGGATCACTTTAGGGTTAGAGAAAGGGTCAGGATTAGAGTTAGGGTTAGAGTTAGGATTGGGGTTAGGTTAGGTTTAGGGATAGTGTTAGGGTTCCTCTGAGGGTTAGGTTTAGGGTTAGGTTCATGGACAGTATTAGGTTTCCTATTAGGCTTAGGGTTAGGTTTATGGTTAGAGTTAGGGATATAGGCTTAGATAGGGTTAGGCTTCAGTTTAGTGTTTGGATTAGGGTCAGTGTTAGGGTTTTGGTTAGTGTCGGGTTTATGGTTAGGGAAAGGGTTAGGTTTAGGGTTAGTGTTAGGCTTAGGGTATGTGTTAAGATTAGTGTTAGGGTTATGGTTATGGTTAGAGTTAGGTTTAGGGAGAGTATTAGAGTTCCTGATAGGGTTAGTGTTAGGTTCCGGTTCAGGATACTATTAGGTTTCCTGTTAGACTTAGGGTTAGAATTATGGTTATGGTTAAAGTTTGGGTTAGGGTTAGGAATAGGTTTAGGTTTAGTGTTACAGTTAGTGTTATTGTTAATGATAGGGTTAGGATTTCGGTTTGTATTATGGTTAGGGTTAGTGTAAGGGTGAGGGTTTGTGTCAGGGTCATGGACAGGGATAATTATAGGGTTCTGGTTAGGGTTAAGGTTAAGTCTTAGGGTTAGGTTTAGAGCTAGAATTAGGGTTAAGGATTGGGCTACCTTCTGACTAGTGTTATGGTTATGATTAGGGTCAGGGTCAGGTTTAGGGTCATTTTTAGGGTTAGGGTTAGGGATAGAGTTAGTATTAAGGTTTAGTGTTAAGGTTAGGTTTAAGTTTAGGGTCATTATTTGGGTTAGGTTTAAAGTTAGATTTAGGGTTATGGTTTAGGCTTAGTGTTAGAGTTAGGGTAGAGTATAACTTTAGTGTTAGGGTTAGGGATAGTGTTTAGGATTATGGTTAGGGTTAGGGTTAGAGTTAGGGATAGGGATATGGTAAAGTTTAGGGTTAGGTTAGGGTTATAATGAGGTTTAGAGTTATGGTTAGGGTCACAGTTACAGATAGTGTTTAGGATTATAATTACTGTTAGGGTTAGGATTATACTTACAGTTAGGGATAGGTTTAAGATTTGGGTTAATGTGATTGTTGTGGTTAAGTTTAGGGTTAGTTTTAAGATTAAGGTAGGGTAAGTGTTAGGATTAGGGTTAGAGTTGGGGTTAGGGTTAGGTTTATGGTTAGGTTTAGTGTTATTGATAGGGTTTTTGCTAGGTTTACATTTAGGGAAAGTGTTAGGGTTCTGGTTGGGGTTAGGTTTAGGCTTAAGGTTAGCATTAGCAATAGGGTTGGTTTACAGTTTAGAAGTTTACACTCAGGGATAGGTTTCAGGTTAGGGTAAGTGTTAGGGATAAGTTTAGCTTTAAGGTTAGGGTTATTGTTGGGAATAGTGTTAGGTTTAGGTGTTATTGTTATGGTTAGAGTTTTTGTTATGGTTAGAGTTAGGGTTAGGTATAGTGTTAGGGTTAGGGGTTAGGAATAGTGTTAAGGATAGGGTTAGCTTTAAGGACACGGTTAGGGTTAAAGTTCCTGTTAGGGTTAGGGTTAATATTAAGTTTAGGGTTAGGTTTAGGGATAGAGTTAGGTTTACATTTAAGACTAGGGTTTGGGTTAGGCTTATGTTTAGAAATAGGGTTAGAGTTAGGGGTAGCATTAGTGTTATGGTTAGGTATAGGATTAGGGCTCTGTTTAGGTTCAGGGTCTTGGTTAGAGTTAGGGTTAGGTTCAGGGTCAGGGTCAGGGATACTTAGCTTGGAAACTCTTTTCTCTTCTCTCCTTAGTTCACTAACACTGTTTTGTGTTCTTCTCTACTTATCTCAGAAACACTGCTCTGTGCTCTTCTCTTTGTTCTTCTTTACTCAGCCCTGAAACACTGCTCTGTGTACTTCACTCCTTAGCTAGATAACACTGTTTTGCATCCTTCTCTATTTATCTTGATAATACTGCTCTGTGCTTATTTCTAGTTTGCTAGATAACATCCTTTTGTGCTTATTTTTTACTTAGCTTGAACACACTGTTCAATGCACTTCTCTCCTTACATAGAAAACACAGTTCTTTGTTCCTCTCTACTTCTGTGTGTCACACTGCCCTGTGCTCTTTTATTATTACTAATTACAGTTTATTCACTTTGTATCCCAGTTGTAGCTCCCTCCCTCAACCCATCCCAATCCCACTCTCCCTCCTCTTCTCATATGCCCCTCCCCCAGTCCAACAATAAGGGAAGTCCTCCTCCCCTTCCATCTGACCATAGTCTATCGGGTCTCATCAGGACTGGCTTCTTTGTCTTCCTCTGTGGACTGGTGAGGCTGCTTCCCCCTCACATGGAGGTGATCAAAGAGCCAGCCCATGAGTTCATGTTAGAGATGGTCCCTGGTCCTATTATTGGGGAACCCTCTTGGATACTGAGTTGCCTTGGGCTACTTCTGTGCAGGGGTTCTAAGTTATCTCCATGCATAGTCCTTGTTTGGAGTATCAGTCTCAGAAAAGACCCCTGTGTCCAGATTTTTAAAAGGACAGAGCAGAATTTACTAGTTAAGTAGAGAAGAATACAGATGAGTGTCATCTAGCAAAGCAAGGAAGATCACAGAGCAGTGTTTCTGAGATAAGTAGAAAGGAGTTAAGTAGAAAAGAGCACAGGTTCTGTTGCTCTCCTTGTAAAGCTCCTGTTCCCTCCAGGTCTTTCTATCCCCCGTTCTTTCATAAGATTCCCTGCACTCTGCCCAAAGTCTGGCTATGCATCTCAGCATATATTTTGATACTCTGCTGGGTGGAGTCTTTCAGAGAACCTCTGTGATAGGCGCACAATGTTCTGTATTCCTCTTTACTTATCTTAGTAAAATACTCTGTGCCCCCCCCTTTTTTTACTTATCTCAGAAAGACTGCTTTGTGCTATTCTTTGCTTTGCTAGATAACACTATTCTGTGTTCTTCTCTACTTATCTTGGAAGCACTGTTCTGTGCTACTCCTTACATTACTAGATAACACTTTTCTGTTCTTCTCTATTTAGCTTGGTCTGTTCTATTCTCTCTTTAGCTCGCTAACACTGTTTTGTGTTCTTCTCTACTTACCTTGGAAACACTCCTCTGTGCTCTCTTTTACTTATTTTGGAAAAACTGCTCTGTGCATGTGTCTCCTTCCTCAATAACAATATTCTGTTTTCTCTCTACAAATCTTTCTAACACTGTCCTGTGCTCTTTTCTACTTAACTCTGAAACACTGCTCTGTGTTCTTTATTTTGCTACATAACACTCTTCTGAATTTCTCTTTACAATGCTTGGAAACAGTGCTCTGTGCTCTTCTCTACTTTGCTATATAACACTTTTTCTCTTTTCTTCTCTACATAGCTTAGAAACACTGCTCTGTGCTCTGCTCTAATTTGTTAGATAACACTCATCTGCGTCCCTTACTACTTAACTCATAAACTCTACTCTGTCCTCTTCTCTCATAAACATGTCCTGTGTTCTTCTCTACTTATCTTGTTAACCTGCTCTGTGCACTTTTCTACTTATCTTGGAAATACTGCTCTGTGCTCTTCTCTACTTTGCTAGATCACACTCTTCTGTGTTCTTCTCTGCTCTGCTCAGAAAAACTGCTCTGTGGCCTTCTCTACTTTGTGTTGAGACACTGCACTGTGCTCTTCTGTACTTATCTCAGAAACACTGCTCTGTGGTCTTCCCGATTTAGCTCAATAACAATGTTATGTGTTCTTCTGTAATTATCTTGGTAACACTGATTGTGATCTTCTCTACTTTGTTAGATAACACTCTTCTGTGTTCTTCTCTTCTGAGCTCAGAAACACTGCTCTGTGCTCTTCTCTTCTTAGCTTGATAACACTACTCTCTGTTCTCATTTATCTTGGTAACACTCCTCTGTGCTCATTGTTTTCTTTTTTTTTAAAGATAAAATAGACTTTATTGGTATGAGAGGGTGGTGCCCCCAAGCCCTGTAGCTCAGTATTTGAGGATACAGAATAAGAGTTTGTGCAGAGCCTTAGAATTATTTTTTGTAGTGGAGAATAAGTAGGGGGATCTGGTGAAGCCAGGCCCAGACCAGAGAGATAAGCCCCATTTCCTATGACTGTGTGATGAGGATTGGCTCTTTTCTAGAATTTCTTAGAGGTCATGTTTCTTCTGTTTATGGCCCCGGTTTTGAGGTGGGGGAATTTCCTTTATGTCTTATATTTTCTTCTGAATTTTCAAACTCTGTTCTATTTACCACCTTTTCTCATCTATTTCACTCATTCTGAGTTTTTGGATGACAATAAAAATTCAATTATTTAACAGTGTCATTATACATGTCCTACTTTGATCCATATCCTCTCCAGTACTTGATGCTATAAGGGTGCTCAGTTTTTGCATGGTCTCAGATGGGGCCACCATGGTGTTTAATTTTTTCTCATTGGGAAGGGGGGTTAGTACTTACTATAAGACTTTTTACCAATCTCTGTTTTCCATGAAATAATTTAGACAAGTACTTTTTAAAAAATTTATCTAGGGGTCTGAAGAGATGGCTCAGAAGTTAAGAGCACTGGCTACTCTTCCAGACTTCCTGAGTTCAAATCCCAGTGATCACATTGTATCTTATAACCATCTAGAATGAGATCTGATGCCCTCTTCTGGCATGCAGGTATATATGTTGGCAGGAAGTTGTATACATAATAAATTAATCTTAATTTTTTTTTTATCTAGTTAGCTGGGTGTGATGGCACATGCCTTTAAACCCAGCACTCAGGGAGGCAGAGACAGGTAGATCAAAGCCAGCTTGGTCTACAAAGCAAGTCCAGGATAACAAAAAAAAAAAAAAGTGTCTCAAAAGAAACAAAGAAAAAAATTTATTTAGTTATTAACTTGGACTCATTTCCATATTTTTTCTCTTTCATTTGAAAGCTTAAGACATACTAAGCAAGTGTTTTTTACTGAGCTATACCCCTCCACATTCATAATAGTTTTTTAAAAGATTTTTTTACTTTTAATTTTTTTCGAATTTCATCATTATATATCCCAATTGAAGTCCCTCCCCTAACTCCTCCCCATCCCACCCAACCTCTCTCTTCCCTCTTATCCCCTTCCCCTAGTCCACTGAAAGGGGGAGTTCTCCTCCTCTGCCGTCTGCCCATAGCTTATCAAATCTCATCAGGACTACCTGGATCCTCTTCCTCTGTTACCTTGCAAAACCACATCGCCAGGGACTAGTCATCAAAGAGTAGTCAATTGAGTTCATGATAGAGGCAGCCCCTGCTCCTCTTTCTCAGGAGCCCACATGGAGACTGAGCTTCCAATCGGCTACATCTGAGCAGGGGGTCTTTTTTTTTTTTGAAGATTTATAATGTTTTGTATATACATATACATACATATATGCTCTGCTGGCATATATGCCTACACACCAGAAGAGGGCATCAGATATCATTATAGACGGTTGTGAACCACCATATGGTTGCTGGGAATTGAACTCAGGACCTTTGGAAGAACAGCCAGTGCTCTTAACCTCTCTCCAGCCCCATTCATAGCACTTTTATCAGTTATATATGGTACAAGTATACTTTTCCAGTTTTTGAAGTAGTCTTTTCATATGTGTGTCAGGCAGGCCCTCAAGCTGTCTGTATAGCCCAGGCTGATCTGAGAATCTCAAACTTATTATCCTGTTATTTCTGTCTCCTGAGTGTGCTGGAAGACCCCAGACTGTTATTTTCTTGCTAAATAGTTTATTTGTTGTTTGTGTGTACATTTATTCATGTATGTATGTACCACAGAACACAAATGAATATCAGAGGACAACTTTCAAGAGTCAGTTCTCTCCTTTTACCTTGTGGATACTGGGGATTGAACCCAGGACATCAGACTTGGTGGTAATCGATTTTAATCACTCCATCCCTTCCTCCCACCCCCAACACATCTCAACAGCCCCAGGGCTACTATTTAGGAGATAACCCTGAGCTACTTTTATGGAAAGACTAAGTCAGAAATTGAGATGTCTAGTCTAGGCTCTCTTTCCTATCACCTAGCCTTTCAGTTTGGTCTCTCCTTCAGAATAAAGAATTCAGAATCACAAAAGAAGGAAATTGCAACCCAGAGTTAACAGACATTAAGGCACTATTTCAAGCCTGATATTGTTCTTTAACATGGCCCTTTCTATGTTTTTATTACCCTAGTGTGTTACTTATTTCATGCAACAATGGAAAGACCAGGTCCACAGAACTTATCAGTAGTGAGTCAGCACTATCTAAGGGAGTCTCACACCAGAGCATGATAACAAAAAAGCCTCTGAGGACTCCTAGGCAGTGCCAACACCCAGTCAGACTGCTTCCTCAGAAATGCTGCAAGGATGCTTTCAAATGGTGCTTCCTGAAAAAGCCAGCCTTGGTTGTGCTAGCTTAGGAAGAGGAGAGGACTAGTGTTCAGAGGTTATATAGAAGCACATCTCTTGATAGATGCCATACATAACTGTGACTCACATGAGTCTGATAAGGAACCTGTAATTCAAGAAGAGGAAGAGGTCTTCAAATGCAGTGATTGTGGGAAAGTGTGCAGCAAGAGGCACTTCCTTCCTCGGCATGACAAATGTTACTCTGGAGTGAAGCCATATGAGAATATCAAGTGTGGTAAAGTCTTTATCTCATTTCTACTTATCTCAGAAACATTGTTCTGTGCTCTTCTCTACTTTGCTACATAACATTCTTCTGTGTTCTTCTCTACTTGGTAACACTCCTCTGCACTCTTTTCTTATCTCAGAAAGACTGCTCTATGCTCTAGTCGATTTTGCTAGATCACACTCTACTTACCTCAGAAACACTGCTCTGTGCAGTTCACTCCTTAGCTCGATAACTGTTCTGTCTCCTATTCTACTTATCTTGCTAACACTTTTCTGTTCTCTATTCTACTTATCTCAGAAAAACTACTCTGTGCTGCTCTCTAATTTGTTAGATAGCATTCATCTTGATAAAATGCTCTGTGCTCTTTCCTACTTATCTCAGAAACACTGCTTTGTGCTATTCATTACTTTGCTAGATCACACTCCTTTGTGCTTTTGTCTACTTATTTCAATAACACTGTTCTGTGGTCTTCTCTACTTTACTAAATAATACTCTCCTGTGTTGTTCCATACTTAGCTCAGAAACACTCTCTGTGCACCTCTCTCCTTACCTTGATAACACTGTTCTGTGTTCCTCTCTACTTATCAGTTTAACATTACTCTGCGCTCTTTTTTACTTATCTCAGCAACACTGCTCTGTGCTACTTCTTGCTTTGCTAGATCACATTCTTCTGTGTTCTTCTCTACTCAGAAATACTGCTCTGTGCACTTAACTCCTTAGTTTGATAACACTGTTCTTTGTTCTCTACTTATCTTGCTAACACTGTTCTGTACTTATTTCTACTTATTTCAGACACACTGCTTTGTGTTCTTCCTTGCTTTGTTAGATAACACTCTTCTGTGTTCTTCTCTACTTATCTCGGAAACAATGCTCTGTGCTCTTCTCTATTTTGCTAAATACCATTCTTCTCTGTTCTTCTTTACTTAGCTCAGAAACACTGCTCTGTTCTCTTCACTCCTTAGCTCAATAACAGTGTTCTGTGTTCTTCTCTACTTATCTTGCTAACACTGCTCTGTGCTCTATTTTACTTATCTCTGAAACACTGCTCTGTGATCTTCTCTACTTCACTAGATGACTCTTCTGTGTTCTTTTCTCCTTAGCTCTGTAACACTGTTCTATGCCCTTCTCTCTTCACCTTAATAACATTGTTCTTTCCTGTTCCCTAATTATGTGTGTATCACTGCTCTGAGAACTTATTTACTTAACTTAGAAACACTGTTCTGTGCTCTTCATTACTTTGCTACATATCAGTCTTCTGTGGTCTTCTCTAATTGGCTTGGAAACACTGCTCTACACAGATGACTGTTATCTAACAAATTAGAGAGGAACACAGAGCAGTCTTTCTGAGATAAGTAGAAATGTACTAACCATAACCATAACCATAACACTAACCCTAACATTAAACCTAATCCCAACACTAACAGGAACCCTGACCCTAACACTAAACCTAACCATAACCCTATTCCTATCCCTAACCCTATCCTTAAACCTAATAATAACATTAACAGAAACCCTAAATGCCTTTATGCCTTACATTAAATCTGAATCCAACCGTAGACACTACCATTATCACTGAAACTAACCCTAACCCCAAACCTAACCCAAACCTTAACACTGACCCTATCGTTAACTCTAACCCTAACCTTAAACAGTACACCTAACTGAACCATATGCCTGACTTTAACCCTAACCCTTACTCTAACCCTATTCTTAACACTAAGCCTAACGTTAATCCTAACCCTAACCCTAACCCTAAAACTAACCCTTAAACTAAACCTAACCCAATCCATATAATTATCCTTAATTCTAACCCTAAACATAATTCTAACCAGAACATAACCCTAATACTAACAAAAACCCTAAACCTATGCTAACCATAACACTAACATTAATCCTAAAAGGAACCTGAACACTAACCATAACCATAAACCTAAGCCTAAACCTGAAACTTATCCTAAACCCTATTCCTAACACTAACCCTTATCCTAACCCTATCCCTATCACTAACCCTTACACTAACCTTAATCAGAACCCTAACTCTATCCCTAAACATAACCCTAGGCCTAACCAGAACCCTAAACCTAATCCTAAACCTATCCCTAACCCTAACCCAACCTTTAACCCCATCCCTAACCATAAAACTAAGCATAACAGGAAATATAATACTATTCCTGGACTTAACCCTAACCTTAACCCTACCCTAATACTAACCCTACCTCTAACCCAAAACTTAACCCTTACCCTATCCCTAACCCTAAACCTGATAATAAAACTAAACTTTACTCTAAACTTAAAGTTAACACTAAGCCTAACATAAACACTAACCTTAACCCTAACCCTAACTCTAAACCTATGACTAAACTTAACCCTAAATGTAACCCTAAACTTGAACCTATCCTTAACAAAAACCAGAAACCTAATACTATACCTAAACCTAATCCTAACCCTAACCATATCACTAATCCTAACACTAACCCTAAACCTAATGCTAACCATAACCCTCACCTAATACTAACCCTATCTTTAACCCTAAATCTAACCCTAAAAATAACCCTAACTCCAACCATAAACCCAACTCTAACCTTAATCCTAATCCTAACACTTACCTAATCTTAACCCTAACATTAACCCTAACCACAATCGTAACACTAATACTAAGCCTAACAAAACCTTAAATCTGACTCTATCCCTAAACATAACACTAAACACTATCCCTAAAACTAACCCTAAACCTATTCCTAACCCTAAACCTAACCCTAACACTAACCCTATTTCTAGACATATGCCTATCCCTATTCCTAACACTAACCCTAACTGGAACCATAACCCTAGGTATGTAACCCTATCCCTTCCCCTAAACCAAACACTAACCCTAACTGTAACCCTAAACCTAATCCTAACATTAAAGCTAAACCTAATCTTATCCCTATCCCTAACCCTAATCCTAAACTTACTCCCAAACCTAACCCTATCCCTAAAATTATCCCTAATCATATCCCTAACCCTAATCCTAATTGGAATCCTAAACATAACCCTATCCTTAACCAGAACCCTAAACTTATGTCTAACCATAACACTAACCTAACACAAATACTAATCCCAAAAAGAAACCTAATGCTAAACCTAAACCCAACTATAACCATAACCTAAACCTGAGCCTTAACTTTACCCTAAACCTAAACCTAAACCTTTACCCTAAACCATAACCCTAAACCTTACATTAACCCTAACACTAATCCTGACCTTAACACTAACAAGAACCCAAACCCTCTCCCTACATATAACACTAAACCTAACCCAAACCCTAACCAGAACCTTAACCCCAAACCTTTAAAAAAACATAAACCTGATACTACACATAAAACTGACTCTAATCCTAACCATATAGTTAACCACAAACATCAACCTAAACCTAACACTAAACCTAAACTTGACGCTACAACAACTTTAACACTAACACTAACACATAGCAGTGTTTATGAGCTAAGTTGAGAAGAAAACAAAAAAGTAATATCAGGTAAAGTAGAAAAGAGCAAAGAAACATGTTTTCAAGATAAGAACAGCATTGTGAACTAAGTACAGAAGAACAAATATTAGTGTTTTGAACTAACTTGAGAAGAAAACAGAGAAGTGATATCTAGCAAAGTAGAGAACACAGAAACATGTTTCCAAGATAAGAACAAAAATGCAAAAACAGTGTTGTGATCTCAGTACAGATGTACACATAACAGCATTTCTAAATTAACCCTAACCATAACACAATACCCTAAAGCTAACTGTAACCCTAACACAACCATAACCCTAAAGCTAACCCTAACACAAACCTAATCCAACTGTAAGCATTACCACTAAACCTAACCATAACCATAACCCTAGAACAACCCTAACCATAAACCTAACCCTACCACAACCCTAACACTGACCCTAAACATAACCATAACACTAACCCTAACCCTAAATCTAAACCTAACCATAAAAGAGCCCTAATCCTCACCTTCACCCTAACACAACCCTAAACCTAACCCTAACCAGAACCCAAAGCACTGTTTCTCTACTAGATTAAGAAGAAAACTAAAAATTGATATCAAGCAATGTAGAGAAAAGCAAATAAACGTGTTTTCAAGATAATAATAGAAATGCAAAGAACAGGATTTTGAACTAAGTACAGAAGAATGCATAGCAGTGTTTCTGAACTAAGTTGAGAATAGTGATATCTAGCAAAGTAGAGAAGAGCACAGAAAGTTATTCCAAGATAAGAACCTATATGCAAACAACAGCACTGTGAACTAAGTACAGGAGAACACACTGCAGCGTTTTTTATCTCACCCTAACAATAACACTAACCCTAACCTTAACACAACCCTAATCCTATCCCTAACCCTCAACCGAACCCTAACCTCACCCTAACCGTAACACAATCCTAGCCCTAACCCTAACCATAAGACAATCCTAACCCTAACCATAATCCTAACCCAGAACCTGACCCTAAACTTAACCCAACTCTAACCCTCACCTTAACCCGTAACTCTAACCGTAACCCTAGCACAACACTAAACTGAATCCTAAACCTAACCCTAGCACAACCCTAAACCTAATCCTAAGCCTATCCCTAACACTAGCACAACTCTACCCTAAACCTAACCCTCATCATAACTCTAGCACAACCCTAACCCTAACCCTAATCCTAACCCTAATCCTAACCCTAATCCTAACCCTAACCCTAGCACAACCCTAACCCTAACCAGAGGACAACCTTAACCCTAACCATAACCCTAACCCTAACCCTAGCAGAAACCTAACCCTAAACTTAACCCTAACCCTAGCACAACCCTAACTCTACCTCTAACCTTATCCCTAGCATGGCCCTAACCCTAATGCTAACCCTAAATCTAGCCCTAACTCTAACCCTAACCCTAGAACAACCCTAACCATACCCCTAACACAGAGCAGTGTTTCTGAACTAAGATGAAGCTGAAACAGAACAATGATATCAACCAACATAGAGAAAAGCACATAAACACGTGTCAAAGTTAGAACAGAAACACAAAAAGCAGCTTTGTGAACGAAGTACAGAAAAAACACATAGCAGTGTTTCTGAACTAAGTTGAGAATAACACAGAAAAGTGATATCTAGCAGAGTACAGAAGCTCTTTGGAAAGTGTTTCGAAGATAGGTACAAAAAGGCAAACAAAAGCGATGTGAGCTAAGAACAAAAGAAAACAAAGCACCATTTCTTGGCTAAAAGTAACTGAACCCTGACCACAGTACAACCCTCACTCTAACCCTAACTCTAACCCCAGCAAAATCCTAACCTCAACTCTAACCCTAACCCTAGCACAACACTAACCCTAACCCTAAACCTAACACTAGCACAAACCTAAGCCTAACCCTAACACTAGCACAACTCTACCCTAAACCTAACCCTCACCCTAACTCTAGTATAACTCTAACCCTAACCCTAATCCTAACCCTAATCCTAGCCCAACCCTAACCCTAACCATAGGACAACACTAACCCTAACCGTAACCATAAACTTAGCACATACTTAACCCTAACTCTAACTCTAACCCTAGCACAACCCTAACCCTAACCTTAGCATGACCCTAACCCTAACCCTAGCACAACACTAACCCTAACCCTAAAGCTAATCATAACCCTAACCCTAACACTGGCACAAACCTAACCATAAACCTAAGCCTAGCACAACCCTAATACTACCCCCTAACCCTAACCCTTCAAAATCCTAACCCTAACCCAAAACCTAGCAAAACCCTAACCCTAACCCTAACAAAACCTTTCAAAAAAGAGCGTTGTGAACTAAGTACGGAAAAACACATTGCACTGTTTCTGAACTAAGTTGAGAAGAAAACATAAAAGTGATATCTAGCCATGTACAGAAGAGCACATAAACGTGTTTCCAAGGTAAGAACAGAAACACAAAGAACAGCGTTGTATACTAAGTACAGAAAGTCACATAGCAGCGTTTCTGAACTGAGATGAAAAGAAAACATTAAAGTGATATCTAGAGTAAGTACACAAGAGCATATAACATATTTCCAAGGTAATAACAGAAACACAAAGAACAGTGTTGTGAACTAAGTACAGAAAAACATATTGCATTGTTTCTGAATGAAGTTGAGAAGAAAACATAAAAGTGATATCTAGCAATGTACAGAAGAACGCATAAACATGTTTCTAAGGTAAGAACAGAAACGCAAAGAACAGCGTTGTGAACTAAGTACACAAAATCACAATGTACTGTTTCTGAAGTTGAGAAGAAAACAGAAAATTGATGCCTAGCAAAGTACAGAAGAGCACATAAATGTGTTTCCAAGGCAAGAACAGGACCGCAAAGAACAGCATACTGAACTAAATACAGAAAAAAAAAAATCATTGCAGTGTTTCTGAATTAAGTTGAGAAGAAAACCAAAAAGTGATTTGTAGCAAAACACAGAAGAGCACATAAACCTGTTTCTAAGGTAAGAACAGAAACACAAAGAACAGCGTTATGAATTGTACACAAAATAACAATGTGCTGTTTCTGAACTAAGTAGAGAAGAAAACAGAAAAATGATATCTAGCAAACAAGAGAAGAGCACAGAAGTGTTTTCAAGATCAGAAATGAAAGGCAAAGAATAGCGTCCTGAATTAAGTATAGAAAAACACATAGCAGTGTTTCTAAACTAAATTGAGAAAAATACAGAAAAGTGATATCTAGTAGAGGAAGGTATAGAGATGTGTTTCCAAGAAAAGAACAGAAACGCAAAGAACAGCATTTTGTCTTAAGTATAAAAGAAGTAATTGCAGAGTTTCTGAACTCACCCTAACTCTAACACAACCCTAAGCATAAAAGAAACCTAACCCTAACACTAGCACTACCCTAACCCTAACAATAACATAATCCTAACCCTAACCGTAGCACATCTCTAACCTGAACCCTAACCCTAACCATATCACAACTCTAAACCTTACCCTAGCCCTAACCCTAACACTAACCCTACCACTAGCACAAACCTAACCATATCCATAACCATGACCCCAGCATGAACCTATTCCTAACACTTACCCTAACACAAACCGAAGCTCTATCCCTGCCTCTAATCCTATTCCTAGCAGAACCCTAAACTTAACACAACACTAACCCTAACCCTACCCCTAACCTTAACTCTAGCACAAGCCTAACCCTAAACCTTACCCTAATCCTAACACAACCCTAACCCTACCCTAAGCCTAATACAACCTTAACCTGCCCTAAGCCTCAACCTTCAAAACCCTAACCCTAATCTTAAAACTAACAAAACCTTAACCCTAACCCTAGCAAAACTGTAACCCTAAACTTAACTCTAACCCTAACTCTAAACAGAACACACAGAAACCTAAACCTAACCCTATTCCTAACCTAACACTAACCCTAAAGCTAGCACAACAGTGACCCTAACCTTACCCTACCACAACCCTAACAATAACCCTAACCCTAGCACAGCCCTAACCCAAAACCTAACCCTAACTCTAAATTTATCCCTAGCACTAAACCTAAACAGAACCCTAGCACAACCCAACCATAACCCTGTCTCTAAACCAAACATTACACTACCACAAGACAAAACCTATCCCTACAAACACGTAGAAGTGTTTTTAAACTAAGTTGAGAAGAAAACAAAAAAGTGATATCTTGCTTTATAGAGAAGAGCTATACAAGTGTTTTCAAGGTAAGAACACAAATGCAAAGTAGAGCATTGGCAACTAAGTACAGACAACCACATAGAAGTGTTTCTGAACAAAGTTGAAAAGAAAACAGAAAAGTGGTATCTAGTGTAGTAGAGAAGATCACAAAAAACTGTTTTCAAGGTAAGAACACAAATGAAAAGAACAGCGTTGTGAACTAAGTACAGACAACCACATAGCAGTGTTTCTGAATGAAGTTGAGAATAAAAGAGAAAAGTGATATCTTGCATTGTAGAGAAGAGCACAGAAAAGTGGTTTCAAGGTAAGAACAAAAATGCAAAAAACAGCCTTGTGCACGAAGTACAGGCAAAGATGTAGAAGTGTGTCTGTACAAAGTTGAGAAGAAAATAGAAAACTGATACCTTGTTTTGTAGAGAAGAGTGCATAAGAGGATTTCCAGGTAAGAACACAAATTCAAAGAACATCCAGGTAAACATAGTACAGGCAAAAACACAGAAGTATTTCTGAACTAAGCCAAGAAGAAAACAGAAAAGTGATATCTTGCTTTGTAGAGAAGAGCACATAAAAGAGTTTTCAAGGTAAGAACACAAGTGCAAAAACAGTGTTGTGAATTAAGTACAGACAAACACGTAGAAGTGTGTCTGAACAAAGTTGAGAAGAAAACCTAAAAGTGGTATCTAGCATAGTAGAGAAGATCACAGAAAAGTGTTTTCAAGGTGGAACAGAAATGCAAAGAACAGCAGAGTGAACTAAGTACAGACAAACCCGTAGAAGTGTTTCTGAGCAAAGTTGAGAAAAAAGCAGAAAAGTGATATCTTGCTTTGTAGAGAGGAGCACAGAAAACTGTTTTAGAGGTAAGAACACAAATGAAAAGAACAGCAGTGTGAACAAAGTACAGACAAACACGTAGAAATGTTTCTGAACTAAGTTGAGAAAGAAACAGAAAAGCGATATCTAGCATAGTAGAGAAGATCAAGAAAAGTTTTGTTAAGGTAAGAATACAAATGCAAAGAACAGCGTTGTGAACTAAGTACACACAAGCACGTAGGAGTGTTTCTGAACAAAGTTGAGAAGAAAACAGAAAAGTCATATCTTGCTTTGTAGAGAAGAGCACATAAAAGAGTTTTCAAGGAAAGAACACAAATGCAAAGAACAGCATAGTGAACTAAGTAAAGAAAAACACGTAGAAGTGTGTCTGAACAAAGTTGAGAAGAAAACAGAAAAGTGGCATCTAGTATATTAGAGAAAAAATGTTTTCAAGGTAAGAACAGAAATGCAAAGAACAGCATTGTGAACAAAGTACAGACAAACACATAGAAGTATTCCTGAACAAAGTTCAGAAGAAAACAGAAAAGTGATATCTTGCTTTGTAGAGAAGAGCACATAAATGTAATTCCAAGTTAAGAACACTAATGCAAAGAACAGCATTGTGAACACTACAACAAACACGTAGAAATATTTCAGAACAGAGTTGAGAACAGAAAAGTGATGTCTTGCTTGGTGGAGAGGAACACAGAAAACTGTTTTAGAAGTAAGAACACAAATGCAATTGACAGCCTTGTGAACTAACTGCAGACAAACACGTAGAAATGTTTATAAACAAAGTACAGAAGAAAATAGAAAACTGATATGTAGCATACCAGAGAAGATCACAGAAAAGTGTTTTCAAGGTAAGAACACAAATGCAAAGAACAGTGTTGTGAACTAGTAAAGACAAACACGTAGAAGTGTGTCTGAACAATTTTGAGAAGAAAACAGAAAAGTGATATCTTCCTTTGTAGAGAAGAGCACAGAAAACTCTTTTCAATGTAAGAACACAAAGGAAAGTACAGCATTGTGAAGTACAGACAAACCTGTAGAATTGTTTCTAAACAACGTTGAGAACAAAACAGAAAAGTGGTATGTAGCATAATTGAGAAGATCACAGAAAAGTGTTTTCAAAGTAAGAACACAAATGCAAAGAACAGTGTTGTGAATTCAGTATAGAGAAACACTTCGAAGTGTTTCTAAACAAAGCTGACACTTAAACAAAAGAAGTGATGTCTTGTTTTGTAGAGAAGAGCTAATAAAAGTGTTTCCAAGGTACAAAAATAAATGCAAAGTACAGCGTCATGAACTAAGTACAGACAAACGCTATTCTCTACTATCCTAGATATCACTTTTCTTTTTTCTTCTCAACTTTGTTCAGAAACTCTTCTGCATGTTTGTTAGTACTCTACTTCACAACGTTTATTTTTGCTCTGTGTTCTTAACTCGAGAACAGTTTTTTTGTGCTCTTCTCTGCAAAGCAAGATATCACTTTTCTGTTTTATTCTCAACTTTGTTCAAACATACTTCTACCTGTTTTTCTGTATTTAGTTCACAATGCTCTTCTTTGCATTTGTGTTCTTACTTGAGAACAGTTTTCTGTGCACTACTCTATGCTAGATATCACTTTTCTGTTTTCTTTTCAACTTTGTTCAGGAACACTTCTACGTGTTTGTCTGTACTTAGTTTTACTACGCTGTTCTTTGCTTTGTGTTCTTACCTCAAAAACAGTTTTCTGTGTTCTTCTCTACAAAGCAAGATATCACTTTTCGGATTTGTTCTCAACTTTGTCCAGAAACACTAAGTGTTTGACTGTACTTAGTTCCCAATGCTGTTCTTTGCATTTGTGTTCTTACCTTGAAAACACTTTTTTTGATCTTCTCTACTATGCTAGATATCACTTTTCTGTTTTCCTCTCAACTTAGTTTAGAAACACTTCTAAGTTTTTGTCTGTTCTACATTCACAAGTTTGTTCTTTGCATTTGTGTTCTTTGTTTTTTTATGTAATTTATTTATTTTTATATGTGTTCTTTCTTGAAAACACCTTTCTGTGATCTTCTCTACTCTCCTAGATAGCAATTTTCTTTCTAACTTTGTTTTCTAACTTTATTCAGAAACACTTCTATGTGTTTGTCTGCACTTAGTACACAAAGCTATTCTTTGCATTTGGGTTATTACTATGAAAACACTTTCATGCTTTTTCTGTACAAAGCAAGATATCATTTTTCTGCTTTCTACTCAGCTTTGGTCAGAAACACTTCTTTGTGTTTGTCTGTACTCTACCTCACAATTCTAATCTTTGCTTTGTGTTCTCACCTCAAAAACACTTTTTGTGCTCTTCACTACAAAGCAAGATATCACTTTTCTGTGTTCTTCTCAACTTTGTTCCAAAAAACTTCTACTTGTTTGTCTGTACTTAGTTCAAAATGCTCTTCTTTGCATTTTTGTTCTTACCATGAAAACACTTTTATGCACGTCTCTACAAAGCAAGATATCATTTTTCTGTTTTCTTCTCAAATTTCTTCAGAAATACTTCTACATGTATGCCTGTACTCTACTTCAAAATGCTGTTCTTTCCTTTGTGTTCTTACCTCAAAAACAGTTTTCTGTGCTCTTCTCTACAAAGCAAGGAATCACTTTTTTGTCTTCTAAAGTTAGTTCAGAAGTACTTCTATGTGTATTTCTGTACTTAATTCACTATGCTGTTCTTTGCTTTTTGTTCTCACCTCAAAAAGAGTTTTCTGTGCTCTTCTCTACAACGCATGATATCACTTTTCTGTTTTCTTCTCAACTTAGTTCAGAAACATTTTTACATGTTTGTCTGTACTCTACATCACAATGCTGTATTTGCTTTGTGTTCTTACTCAAAAACAGTTTTCTGTGCTCTTCTCTTCAAAGAAAGATATCACTTTTCTGTTTTCTTCTCAACCTTGTTAAGAAACACTTCTACGTGTTTGTCTATACTTGGTTCCCAATGCTGTTCTTTGCATTTGTGTTTGTAATTTGAAAACACTTTTCTATGATCTTATCTTCTATACTAGATATCACTTTTCTGTTTTCCTCTCAACTTAGTTTAGAAACACTTCTACGTGTTTGTGTGAACTTAGTATCCAATGCTGTTCTTTGCATTTGTGTTCTTACCTTGAAAACACTTTTATGTGATCTGCTGTAAAAAGGAAGATATTACTTTTCTGTTAATTATCAACTTTGTTTTGAAACACTTCTCTGTGTTCATCTGTGCTTAGTTCACACACTGTTCTTTGCATTTTTGTTCTTACCTTGAAAACACATTTATGTGCTCCTTATCAACTTTGTTTACAAACACTGCTATGTGTTTGTCTGTACTTAGTTCACAATGCTGTTCTTTGCATTTGTGTTCCTACCTTGAAAACAGATTTATTTGCTTTTCTCTACAAAGCAAGATATCACTTTTCTGTTTTCTTCTCCGTGGAGGCTCAAGACACGGGGAGGGGACACGGGGGGGGGGGCCTGACTCCCATGGAGCCAAAAGTGCCTCTAGAACCCAACATCCGGGCTCTTCAACGCTCTTGGCTCTGGGCTTCTGTCACAGAGGGAACTGATGTTATGAGTGTGTGTGTGTGTGTGTGTGTGTGTGCATGCCTGTACGCCTGCCCCTGTGTTTGTTTGTTTGTTTGTTTGTTTGTGGGGGGAGTGGGTGTCTGTAGGTGGGTGGATGTGTCGTAGGTGGGTTTGAAGGGGAGTTGAATGGTTTGGATGTGGGAACATGCAATTAGCAGGGTAGTTCTGTGTAGGTGGAAAAGTTGGGTGGACAATCTGGGAGGGCGTGTGTGAACTGGTAGTACCCAGTGAAACTGGAGATGCTATCTTGGCACGGGGCCACAGTCCACAAGTGTTTGGGCTCAGGCCAGTTCCCATCAGCCTCAAAGGCAAGCGGGAAGGGTCCCCAAAACTCTGGAATCCGAGAAGGGTGGGCGTGTGACCGAGAGCAGCTCATTCTGGCCACAGCTGCTGCTGTCCACTGGCTGGAGGCCGAGCTCTGCCGAGTCCTTCAGTCCCGGGGTCAGCGACCATGCTGCCCAACATGACTCTCTTCCTCCTGCTGCTGTCGGAGTGGGTGGGGGCCACAGCTGTTTAAAGAGGAGGCACTGTCTGAAGCAGAGGAGGGAGGGATTGGTTGGTTGGATGGATGGATGGATGGATGGATGGATGGATGGATGGATGGATGATGGATGGGAGGATGGATGATGGATAGATGATGGATGGGTGGATGGATGATGGATGATAGATGAATTGATGTTGGATGGATGGATGGATGGATGGATGATGAATCGATGGATGATGAATCGATGGATGATGAATGGATGATGGTGGATCGATGAAGGATGGATGGATGATGGATGAGTGTATGGATGGATGATGGATGAGTGTATGGATGGATGATGGATGGAGGGGTGATGGAGGGGGGATGGATGGATGATGCATGGATAGGTGCATGGATGGATGATGGAAGGGTGGATGGATGATGGATGGGTGGAAGGATGGATGATGTACTGTTGGATGATGGATGAATGGTTGGATGATAGATGGATGAATGGATGATGGAAGGAGGGATGATGGATGGAGGGATAATGAATGGATGGATGGATGATGCATAGCTAGGAGGATGGATGTATGATAGATGGATGGATGGAAGATGGATGGATGGTTGGATGATGTATTGTTGGTTGGAGGATGGGTGGATGGATGGATGATGAATGGCTGGATGATGGATGGATGGATGGTTAATGGATTTATTAATTGATGGCTTATGGATGGATGATGGATGGGTGCATAGACGGATGGATGATGCATGGATGGGTGGATGGATGGACGATGGATGGATTATGGATGGATGATAGATGAATGGATGATGGATGGATGGATGATGCATGGATGGGAGGATAGATGGATGGTTGGATGGATGTATGATGCATGGATGCGTGGACAGATGGATGATGGGTTGATGAATGGATGATGGAAGGATGGTGAATGAATGGATGATGGATGGGGATGGATGGATGGATGATGCATGGATGGGAGGATAGATGGATAATAGATGGATGGATGATGGATGGTTGGATGGATGGATGATGCATGGATGCATGGACAGATGGATGATGGGTTGATGAATAGATGATGGAAGGATGGTGGATGGATGGATGATGGATGGATGGATGATACATGGATGGGTGGATGGATGGATGATGGATGGGTCAATGGATGGATAATTGATGAAGAATGGATGGATGATGGATGGATTGATCGATAATGGATGGATGGATGATGGATGTGTGGATGCTGGATGGATCGATGATGCATGGTTGGATAGATGGATGGATGGCAGCATGGGTGGGTTCGGAGGTCCAGGAGGGGACATACCAGCAAGCCGCAAGGGCTGGCACTCCAAGTTCCTAAGAATACGAGGTTGGAGTGGTCCGGCTGCAGGCAGTCAGCCAGTGTTCTCTGCAACTGGACTGGAGCCTGGGGTCTGCCCTGGCTCCCTCGTCCTCTGGTAGAGGAGACATGTCCTTTGTGGAGGCAGTGAAGAGGACCAGGAGGTGGAGACAGTTCTCCAGAGGTGAGGGATGCCGGGCGAGCACTCAAATCCAGCAAGGGTCCCAGAAGAACATGTGCAGGGTGCTGTCTACCCTGTCTCCTCCAAGAGGATGACCCTGGCCAGCAGGCCTCCTAGCCCGAAACCACCGTGGTACCTCCACTGCAAGCCTGTGAGTGGTAGCCACTCGTGGAATGAAGGGGAAACGGCACCATGGGCGGGCTGGGGCGAGGAGGAGCCTCGAACCCAAGCGTGACCCCAGCGCCTTGATGCCCAAGCTACCTCCACGCCTTCTCCAGCGGGGCCACAGAGGCCCACGGCTCAGACCGATGAGGGCTCTCTCTGGCTCAGAGTCAGGTAGGGGCCTGCCTTGCCCCAGACCCTGGTGGGGCGAGTTGAGGTCCTAAGCCAAGCCCTGCCTTCCCTGGAAGGTGCGGACTTGAGACATCCTCGAGGGCCAACGAGCCCTGAATGCCCCAGAGCGGGTGCAGGGGAGGGGTGGGGGAGGAAAGGACAACCAAGTGCTGGAGCAGGAGACAAAGAGCAGGCAAGCGAGAGAGCCAGCAATGGGTTCCGGTCAGGGGTCAGGAGTCGGGTGGGCCCCATTTGATGAGTGGCGCTGCCGCTG
>CM053744.1:21274838-21299141 GCA_028658305.1 Pachyuromys duprasi
ATGGATGGATGACGGAAGCGTGGATGGATGGATGATGGATGGGTGGATGGATGTTGGATAGTTGGAATGATGATGCATGGATGGGTGATGGATAAATGGATGATGGATGGATGGTTGGATGGATGATGGATGTATGTATGGGTGATGGATGGATGGATGGGTGATGGTTGGATGGATGGATGATCGATGAGGGATGGATGGATTATGGATGCATGGATGATGGAAGGATGGATGGTGGATGATACATGGATGATGGATGGGTGGATGGATGATGGATAGGTGGATGATGGATGGATGGCTGATGGATGGATGGACGATGGTTGGATGGATTATGGATGGATGGATGAGAATGGAAGGATGATTCATGGATGGATGGCAGCATGGGTGGGGTCGGGGGTCTAGGAAGGGACGTACCAGAAAGCCTCAAGGGCTGGTCTTCCGAGTTCCCAAAAGAGGATTAGGCGGGAGAGGTCCGGCCTCAAGCAGGCAGCCAGTTTTCTCTGCAACTGGAATGGAGCCTCGGGTCCGCCCAGGCTCCTGAGTCCTCCGAGAGAGGAAACGAGTCTTGGGGGAGGAGGAGGAGGACCACGAGGTGGAGACAGTTCCCCAGGGGTCAGGAATGCCGAGCGAGCACCCAAATCCGGGTCAGGTCACGGGGGATCACGGGATGGGCGGCGTCTACCCGGTCTACTCCGGGAGGATGACCCAGGCCAGCTGGCCTCCTTGCCTGCAACCACCATGGCAACTCCCCTGCAAGCCAGTGTTCAGTAGCCACTCGTGGAAGGAAGGGAAATCGTCAGCACGGGCGGGGTGGGGCGGGGACCTCGAACCTACACGTGACCCAGCTATCCAATGCCCACGGGGAACCGCACACCTTCTTCAGCATGGCCACAGAGGCCCATGGCTCAGATCGAGGAGGGCTCTCTCTGGCTCAGAGGCAGGGAGGGGCCTGCCTGACCCTAGACCCAGGTGCGATGAGTCAGGGTACAAAGCCAAGGCCTGCCTGTTCTGGAAGGCGCCTTCATGAGGCGTCCGAAAGGGCCAACGAGCCCTGGATGCCCCAGAGGGGGTGCCCGCGAGAGGTGGGTGGCGAAGGACAGCCAGGAGCTGGAGCAGGAGAAGAGCAGGCAAGCAAGTGAGACAGCAATGGAGCTGGGTCAGGGATAGGGTGGGCCCCGTTGTATAAGTGGTGCTGCCACTGAGGAACAGGAGAGAAGGTCCGGGGACAAGGCTGGCCCCTGCTGCCCCCGGGCCGAGTAGAGCAGAGCCGAGCAGGTTCTAAGCCACGTGCCAGCCATCTGTCAGTCCTGCTTTGGAAGCGGGAAGGGGCCCACTCAGGGAGGGCCAAGGAGCCCCAGGGGGATCGGTTAGGCTTGGCCTGGCTCGGCTGGACTCGGGGGTGGGCCGGAAAGCATGGCCACAGGCAAGGAACAGGCTTTTGGGCTGCACGGAGAAGGGAGCCTTCCTCTATGGCCACACCACCCTGAATGCGCCCAGACTCATCTGATCTCTGAATACCAGGTGCTGTGGGCTTTTGGCAGGAGCCTCAAAAGGATGGATTGATGATGGATGGAAGATAGATGGATGGATGATAGATGGGTGAAAGGATGTTGGATCGATGAAATGATGATGGATGAATGATGGGTGGGTGGATGATGGATGGGCTGGTAGATGATGGATGGATGAATGGATGATGGAAGCATGGATGGATGATGGACGGGTTGATGGATGTTGGATGGATGGAATGATGATGGATGGATGAATGGATGATGGATGGATTGACAGATGAATGATGGATAGTTGGATGATGGATGGATAGATGATAGATTATGGATCATGAATGGGTCGATGATGGATGGATGGATGATGATGGATGGATGATGGATGGAAGATGGATGGGTAGATTGATGGACAAAAGGATGGATGATGGATGGGTTGATGATGGATGGAAGCATGGATGAATGGATGATGGGTGGGTGGATGGATCTTGGATGAATGGAATGATGATGGATGGATGAATGGATGATGGATATATGGATGATGGATGGGTGGAGGATGAATGGATGATGCATGGATGATGGATGAATGACAATGGATTGTTGATGGATGATGGATGTATGGATGGGTGGATATGGATGGAAGGAGGATGGATGGTGGATGGATGATGGATGAATGGATGGATGGATGATGGATGGATGGATGATATATGGATGATGGATGATGCTTGGACGATGGATGGATGCTGGATGGATACTGGATGGATGGATGATGGATGGATGGAAGATGGATGGTGGATGGATGGATGGATTACAGAAGGATGGATGGTTGAATGATGGATGGAAGATAGATGGATGGATTTTGGAAGTGATGGATGGATGACAGATGGGTGGATGGATGTTGGATGAATCAAATGATGATGGATGGATGAGTGATGCATGGACGATGGATGGATGGATGATGGATGAATGGATGGGTGGATGATTGATGGAAGACAGATGTATAGATTTTGGAAGCATGGATGGATTACATGGGTGGGTGGATGTTGGATGGATGGATGTTGGTTGGCTGGATGGATTGATGGATTTTGGATGGATGGATGATAGATTGGTGGATGATGGATCACTGATAGATGGATGGTGGATGGATGGTAGATGGATGATGGATGGATAAAGGATGATGGATGAATGGATATGTGATGCACGGACGATGGATGGATGGATGGTGAATGGACGATGGATGGACAATGATGGATGAATGGATCATGGATGGATGATGGATGGATGGATGAGGATGGTGGATGGATGAGGACGGTGGATGGATGAAGAATGGATGGATGTTGGATGGATGGATGGATAGATGATGGCTGTATGGGTGTTGGATGGGTGGATGATGAATGGATGTATGGATGATGTATGGATGATGGATTGATAGAAGGTGGATGATGGATGAATGGATGGATGATGCATAGATCATGGATGGATAGACAATGGATGGATGGAGGGATGATGGATGTACGGATGATGGATTGGAGGATGATTGATGATTGTATGATGAATGGATGGATAGAAGATGGATGTGTGGATGGATGTAAGGATGGATGACAGATGGATGGATGGATGATGTTTGGAAGTATGGAGGAATGATGGATATATGGATGATGGATGGTTGGGTGATGGATGTTTGGATGATGGATGGATGGATGGATGAATGGATGGATGGATGATGGATGGATTTTGGAAGCAAGGATGGATGGATGACAGATGAGTGGATGGATGTAGGATGGATGAAATGATGATGGATGGATGAATGATGCATTGACGATGGATGGATGATGGATGGATGGATGATCAATGGGTGGATGGTGGGTGGATGATGGATGGAAGGAGGATGGATGGTGGATTGATGATGGATGTATGGATGATGGATGGGTGGATGGATGATGGATTTATGGGTGATGGATTGATGGATGATGTATGGATGATGGATGGGTGATGGATGGGTGGATGGGTAATGGATGGATGGATGGTTGGATGGATGCATGATGCATGGATGATGGATGGACGATGGATGGGTTGACAATGAATGGAGGATGGCTGATGTATGATGGATGGATGAATGGAGGGCTGACAGATGAATGGATGGTTTATGATGAATGGAAGATGGATGTATAGTTTTTGGAAGCATGTACTATGGATGATATGGGTGGATGAATGTTGGATAGATGGAATGATGATGGCTGGATGAATGAATGATGGATCAATGGATGGATGAATGATGGCTAGGTGGATGGTTGATGGATGTATGGATGGTTGATGGATGCATGGATGATCAATGATGATGGATGGAGTATGGATGATGGATAATGGATGGGTGGATGATGGATTGATGGATGATGCATGGATGATTGATTGATGGATGATGGATGTTGGATGGATGATGGATGGATGAATGGAAGGATGACAGATGAATGGATGGTTGGATGATGAATGGAAGATGGATGTATAGTTTTTGGAAGCATGTATGATGGATGATATGGGTGGATGGATGTCAGATGGAATGATGATGGATGAGTGGATGGATGATGGATGGGTGGATGGATGAATCATGGATAGATGGATGGTAGATGGATGGTAGGATGGATGGATGATGGATGGATGGTAGATGGATGGATGGATGGTAGATGGATGGATGGATGGTAGATGGATGGATGGATGGATGGATGGATGGATGATGGATATATGGATGATGGATGGGTGGAGTATTTCTGAACTAATTCGAGAGGAATAGTGTTATCTAGCAAAGTAAATAACAGCACAGGAAAGTTATTCCAAGATAAGAACCGATACACAAACAAACAGCACTGTGAACTAAGTACAGGAGAACACATTGCAGCGTTTCTGATCTCACCCTAACACTAATCCGAATCCTTACCCTAACACAACCCTACCCCTAACCCTAACCCTAAACTTAACCCTAACCTCACCTTAACCCTAACCCTAACACAATCCTAGCCCTAACCCTAATCGTAACACAACCCTAACCATAATCCTAACCCAGAACCTGACCCTAACTTTAACCTAACCCTAATCCTAACTCTAATAAAACCCTAACTGTAACCCTAAACCCTAACCCTAACCTATTCCTAACACAGAACAAGACCATAACACTAACCTAACCCTAAACCTAACACAGTCCTAACCCTAACAAAACCCTAACCCTAAACCTTACCCTAAAACTTAACCCCAAGCCTAACACTAAGCCTAGCCCAAACACAACCCTAGCCCTGCCCTATCTCCAACTGTAACACAAAGCAGTGTTTCTGCACTATGTTGAGAAGAAAACTGAACACCGGCGTCAATCAACGTAGAGAAAAGCACATAAACATGTTTCCAAGATAACAATTGAAATACAAATAACAGAGTTCTGAACTAAGTACAGAAGAACAAATAGCAGTGTTTCTGAACTAAATTTAGAAGAAAACAGAAAAGTGATATCTAGAAAAGTAGAGAAGAGCACAGGAAAATGTTTCCAAGGCAATATCAGAAAAGCGGATAACAGCACTGTGAAATAAGTATAGAAGAACACATGGCAGCATTTCTAACACAACTCTAACCCTAACGTTAACCCTAACACAACCCTAAACGTAACCCTAACACTCTTTATGCTAACCCTAAAACAACCGCAACCCTAACCCTAAGACAACCTTTATTCTAACTCTAACTGTAACACACAGCAGTGTTTCTGCACTAAGTTGAGAAAAAAACTGAACACTGATATCCAGCAACGTAGAGAAAATGTGTTTAAAAGGTTGAACTGAAACACAAGGAACAGCGATATGAACTAAGTGCAGAAGAACAAACAGCAGTGTTTATGAACTAAATTGAGAAGAAAACAGAAACATTTATATCTACTGAAGTAGAGGAGCGCAAAGGAAACTGTTTCCAAGATGAGAACAGAAACACAAAGTACAGCATTGTAAACTAAGTACAGAAGAATGCATAGCAGTGTTGCTGAACTAAGTTAAGAAGAAAAGAGAAAAGTGATATCTAGGAAAGTAAAGAAGAGCACAGGAAAGAGTTTCCAAGATAAGAAAAGAAACACAAAGAACAGCACTGTGAACTAAGTACAGAAGACATTGCAGCATTTCTGAACTAACCCTAACCCTAAACCTAAACCTAACCATAACCATAACACACAGCAGTGTTTCTGCACTAAGTTGAGAAGAAAACTGAAGATTGATATCCAGCAATTTAAAGAAAAGTGCATAAACATGTTTCAAAGATAAGAACTGAAACACAAAGAACAGTGTTGTGAACTAAATACAGAAGAACAAACAGCAGTGTTTCTGAACTAAGATGAAAAGAAAACAGAAAAGTGATAACCAGCAAAGTAGAGAACAGCACAGGAAAGCGTTTCCAAGATGAGAACAGAAAACTAAAGAACAGCGTTTTAAACTAAGTATAGAAGAACACAGAGCTGTGTTTCTGAACTAAGTTGAGAAAAATAGTGATATTTAGCAAAGTAGAGGAAAGCACCGGAAAGTATTTCCAAGATAAGAACAGAAATGCAAACAACCGCACTGTGAACTAAGTACAAAGAACACATTGCAGCATTTCTGAACTAACCCTAACTGTAAACCTAAACCTAACCATAACTTGACCCTAACCCTAACCCCAACACAACCCTAACACTAACCCTAACACATAGTGGTGCTTCTGCACTAAGTTAAGAAGAAAACTCAACACTGATATCCAGCAACGTAGAGAAAAGTGCATAAATGTGTTCCAAAATAAGAATTGAAACACAAAAAAGAACATTATGAACTAAATAGAGAAAAACACATAGCAGTGTTTCTGAACTAAGTCGTGAAGAAAAGAGAAAAGTGATATCTAGCAAAGTAGAGAAAAGCACACAAAATTGTTTCCAAGCAAAGAACAGAAACGCAAACAACAGCAATGTGAACTAAGTGCAGAAGAAAAAATAGCAGTGTTTCTGAAGAAAACAGAAAAGAGATACCTAACAAAGTAGAGAAGAGCACAGGAAAGGGTTTCCAAAATAAGAACAGAAACGGAAATAAGAGCACTCTGAAATAAGTACAGAAGAATACATTGCATCCTTTCTGAACTAACCCTAACCTTATCCCTTAACCTAATCCTAAAACAACTCTAACCCTAACCCTAATCCTTATACAACCCTCACCTTAACCCTAAACCTAACCATAACACACAGCAGTGGTTCTGCACTCAGTTGAGAAGAAAAAACATTTATATGAAGCAAAGAAGAGAAATGCACATAAACGTGTTTCCAAGATAAGAACTGAATCACAAAGAACAGTATTGTGATCTAAGTACAGAAGAACAAATAGCAGGGATTCTGAACTAAGTTTAGACAAAAACAGAAAAGTGATACCTAGTAAAGTTGAGAAGAGAGCAGGAAAGTGTTTCCAAGATGAGAACAGAAACGCAAAGAACAGAGTTGTGATCTAAGTACAAAGAACAAATAGCAGTGTTTCTTAACAAAATTGAAAAGAAAACAGAAACGTGGTATCTAGCAAAGTAGAGAAGGGCATAGAAAAGATTTTCCATGATAAGTAGAGAAGAGTACAGAAAAGTGTTTCCAAGATAAGTAGAGAAGCACAAAGGACAGTGTTCTGATCTAAGTACAGAAGAATATATGGCAGTGTTTCTTAACTAACTTGAGAAGAAAACAGAAAAGTGACATCTAGGAAAGTAGAGAAGAATATAGAAAAAGGTTTCCATAATAAGTACAGTAGCACAAAGGATAATGTTCTGAACTAAGTCTGGAAAAACACAGAGCAGTGTTTCTGAACTAAGTTGAGAAGAAAACAGAAAAGTGATATCTAGCAAGGTAGAAAAGTGCACAGAAATGTGTTTCCAATATTACATAAGAGTGCAAAGAACAGTGTTCTGAACTAAGTAAAGAAGAACACATAGCAGTGTTTCTGAACCAACTGGAGGAGGAAACAGAAAAGTTATATCTAGCAATGTAGAGAAGAGCACAAAAAAAGTGTTTCCAAAATAACTACAGAAGCACAAAGAACAGTGTTGTATACTAAATACAGAAGAACACATAGCAGTGTTTCTGAACCAAGTTGAGAAGGAAACAGAAATGTGATATTTATCAAGGTAGAAAAGAGCACAGAAAAGTGTTTTCAAGATAAGAACATAAGTGCAAAGAACAAGGTTCTGAACTAAGTACAGAAGAACACATTGCAGTGTTTCTGAACTAAGTATAGTAGAAAGAGTGTTATCTAACAGAGTAGAGATGATCACAGAAAATTGTTTCCAACATAAGTACAGAAGCACAAAGAACAGTGTTCTCAACTAAGTACAAAAGTACACAGAGCAGTGTTTCTTACCTAACTTGAATAATAGCATTTTTCTTAACTAACTTGAACATATAATTTGAACCTAGAGCACTGTTTCTTGATTAACTTAAGAAGAAAACAGAAGTGTTATCAAGCAACATAGAAAAGAGCACAGAGAAGTGTTTCCAAGTACACAGTAGCTCAAAACATTGTTTCCGAACTAAGTACAGAATAACACATCGCAATGTTTCTGAACTAAATAGAGTAGAAAAGAGAAGAGTGTTATCTAACACAGTTGAGTTGATCACAGAAAAGTGTTTCCAACATAAGTACAGAAGCACAAAGAACAGTGTTCTGAACTAAGTACAGAAGAACACATAGCAGTGTTTCTGAAGGAATTTGAGAAGAAAACAAAAGTGATATCTAGCAAAGTAGACAAGAGCACAGAAAGTTGAGAAACACAATGAACAGTGTTCTGAACTAAGTACAGAAGAACATATAGCAGTGTTTCTTAACTATCCTGAGAAGAAAACAGAAATGTGATATCTAGCAAAGTAAAGAAGAGCACAGAAAAGGTTTTCCATGATAAGTAGAGAAGAGTACAGAAAAGTATTTCCAAGATAAGTAGAGAAGCACAAAGGACAGTGTTCTGATCTAAGTACAGAAGAATATATTGTAGTGTTCCTTAACTAACTTGAGAATAAAACAGAAAAGTGACATCTAGGAAGGCAGAGAAGAGTACAGAAAAGGGTTTCCATAATAAGTACAGTAATTCAAAGAATAGTGTTCTGAACTAAGTCTGTAAAAACACAGAGCAGTGTTTCTGAACTAAGTTGAGTAGAAAACAGTAACATGATATCTAGCAAAGTAGAGAAGAGCATAGAAAACTCTTCACAAGTAGAGAAGAGCAAAGAAGAGTGTTCTTAACTAAGTACAGAAGAGCAGAGGACATGTTTCCAAGATAAGCAGAGAAGCACAAAGAAGAGTGTTCTGATCAAAAATGTGTTTGTAGAGAAGTAAAAATAAAAGTGTTCTGAACTAAGTACAGAAGAACACATAGCAGTGTTGCTTTTTTAAATTAAATTTTTTACATTAATTGCATTTTATTTGCTTTGTATCCCAGCTGTCGCCCTCTCCCTCATTCCCTCCCATTCTCACCATCCCTACCTCACTTCCTCCCATGCCTCTCTCTAAGTCTACTGATAGAGGAGGTCTACCTCCCCTTCCATCCTACTATAACTTATCAGGTCTCATTAAGATTGGCTACAATGTCATCCTCTGTAGCATTGCAAGACTGCTCCTACCTCAGGGCAGGGGTGGTCATGGAGCCAGCCACTGAGTTAATGTCAGAAACAGTACCTCTTTTCCTTACTAGGGGACCCACTTGGATACTGAGCTGCCATGGGCTACATCTGAGCAGGGGTTTTAGTTTATATCCATGAATGTACCTTGGTTGGAGTATCAGTCTCAGAAAAGACCCCTGAGCCCAGATATTTTGGTTCTGTTGCTCTTCTTGTGGAGCTCCTGTACTCACCAAGTCATACTAACTACCTCTTCTTTCACATAATTCCCTGCACTCTGCTCATAGTTTGGTCATGAGTCACATCATCTGCTTTGATACACTGCTAGGTAGAGTTTTTCAGAAGCCCTCTGTGGTAGGCTCCTGTACTGTTTCTTGTTTTCTCTTTCTTCCAGTATCCCTCCCTTTTGTCTTTCTAAGCGAGGATTGATCTTTGTACCCTGGATCCTCCTCCTTGTTTATCTTCTTTTAGGTGTACAGATTTTAGTATGTTTATCCTATCTTATAGGTCTAATATCCACTTATAAGTGAGTATATACCTAATGTGTGTCTTTCTGCTTCTGGGATACCTCACTCAGGATGATCTTTTCTAGATCCCACCATTTGCCTGCAAATTTCATGATTTCCTTTTTTTTAATTGCTGAGTAGTATTCCATTGTGTAAATGTATCACAATTTCTTCATCCATTCCTTCGTTGATGGACATCTGGGTTGTTTTCAGGTTCTGGCTATTATGAATAAAGGTGCTACGAATATAGTTGATCAAATGTCCTTGTTGTGTACTTGAACATATTTTGTATATATGCCTAGCAGTGGTGTTGCTGAATCTCGAGGAGGTGCTATTCCTAATTGTCTGAGAAAGCGCCAAATTGATTTCCGAAGTGGATGTACAAGTTTACATTTACACCAGCAATGGAGGAGGATTCCCCTTTCTCCACAACCTCTCCAGCATGTGTTGTCACTTGTAGCCACTCTGATAGGTGTAAGGTGAAATCTCAAGTTGTTTGGATGGCTAAGGACATTGAGCATTTAAGTGTTTCTCAGTCATTCTATATTCCTCTACAGAAAATTCTCTGTTTAGCTTCATACCCCATTTTTTAATTCTGTTACTTGATTTGTTGTTTTTTAAACTTCTTTAGTTTTTTTATATATATTCTGGATATTAGTCCTCTATCAGATATAAGGTTGGTGAATATCCTTTCCCAGTTTGTAGGCAGTCATTTTGTTCTGATGACAGTGTCTTTTGCTTTACAAAAGCTTTTCAGTTTCATGAGGTACCATTTATTGATGGTTGATCTTAGTGCCAGTGTTGTTGGTGTTCTATTCAGGAAGTTGTCCCCTATGCCAATGAGTTCAAGACTCTTTTCCATTTCTCTTCTAACTGGTTTAGTGTGTCTGGTTTTATGTTGAGGTCTTTGGTCCACTTGGACTTTAGTTTTGTGCAGGGTGATGAATATGGATCTATTTTCATTTTTTTTTGCATGTAAACATCCAGTTTGAGTAGCACCATTTGTTGAAGATCTGTCTTTTTTCCATTGAATGGTTTTGGCTTCTTTGTAAAAACTCAAGTATCCATAGGTGTGTGGATTCATTTCTGAGTCCTCTACTGAGTTCCACTGATCCACCATTCTATTTCTATGTCAATACCGTGCAGTTTTTATTACTGTTGCTCTGTAGTACAGGTTGAGATCAGAGATACAGATACCTCCAGACAATCTGTTATTGTACAGGTCATTTTGGAAATGAAGGCACAACATACACTTAAAAGCCTTAGGAAAATAAAAGAAGCAGACACAATCAAGAGGAGTAGATGATTGGATATAATCAAACTCAGAGATAAAATCAATGAATTAGAAACAAAGAAAACAAGTCAAAGAATCAATGAGACCAAGAGCTGGTTCTTTGAGAAAAATCAACAAGATAGACAAACCCTTAACTAAACTAACTAAAAGGCAGAGCGAAACTGTCCAAATCAGCAAAATCAGAAATGAAAAGGGGGACATAACAACAGACATGGAATAAATCCAAACAATCATTAGGTCTTACTACAAAAGCCTATATGCCACAAAAATGGACAATTTTCTTGATAGGTTCCATTTATCAAAATTAAATTAAGACCAGGTAAAGGGATTGAATAGTCCTATATCCCCCAAGGAAATAGAAGCACTCATCAAAAGTCTCCCTTCCAAATAAAAGCCCAGGGCCAGACAGTTTCAGGGCAGAATTCTACCAGACCTTCAGAGAAGAGCTAACTCCAATTATCTTCAAACTATTCCATGAAACAGAAACAGAAGGAACATTGCCAAACTCATTCTATGAGACCACAGTCACCTTGATACCTAAACCACACAAAGTCCCAACCAAAAATAGAACTTCAAACCTATCTCTCTTATGAACATTGATGCAAAAATACTGAATAAAATACTCACAAACCAAATCCAAGAACACATAAAAGATGTCTTCCACCATGACCAAAAAGACTTCATCCCAGGCATGCAAGTGTGGTTCAATATATGGAAATCCATTAATGTATTCCACCATATAAAGAAACTGAAGGAGAAAAACTACATGATTATTTCCTTAGATGCTAAAAAAGCATTTGGAAAAATCTAATATCCATTCATGTCTAACGTCTTGGAGAGCTCAGGGATACAAGGCACATGCCTAAACATAGTAAAGACAATCTACAGCAAGCCTATAGCCAACATCAAAATAAATGGAGAGAAACTTAAATCAATCCCACTGTAATCAGGGAGAAGGCAAGGCTGCCCACTCTCTCCATATCTTTTCAACATAGTACTTGAAGTCCTAGCTAGAGCAATAAGACAATTAAAGGAGATCAAGGGGATATAAATCGGAAAGAAAGAAGTCAAAGTATCACTATTCACAGATGACATGATAGTATACATGAGCAACCAAAAATTCAACTAGAGAACTCCTTCAGCTGATAAACACCTTCAGCAAAGTGGCTGGATACAAAATTAACTGAAAAAAATCAGAAGCCCTCCTGTATACTAAAGACAAAAGGGTCGAGAAAGATTTTAGGGAAACAACACCCTTCACAATAGCCACTAATAACATAAAGTACCTTGGTGTGACTCTAACCAAGCAAGTGAAAGACCTGTTTTAAAAAAACTTCCAGTATCTGAAGAAAGAAATTGAAGAAGATATCAGATTACTGTTATCATGGACAGCTACATGGCTGGAAAACTAAGACTGTTTTTATGTTATCATGGACAGCTGCATGGCCAGGACACCATCACTGTTATCATGTTATCATGTCCATGGAGGGAACACTTTGACTGTTATCATATTATCACGAAGAGCTCCAAGATTGGGAAACTATGACTGTTATGATGCTATCATGGACAGCTCCCTGACCATGACACCATGATTGTTATCATAGACAGCTCCCTGACCATGACACCAGAACTGTTATCATGGACCTGTCCAGGGTCAGGAAACCATGATGGTTATCATGTAATAGACAACTCCATGATCGGGACACCATGGCAGTTATCACATTATTATGTATAGCTCCCTGACTATGACACCATGACTGTTATAATGTTATTGTGGAGAGCTCTATGGCTAGGACACCATCACTGTTATCATGTTATCATGGAAAGCACCAGGACCGTGACACCATGACTCTAATCATGTTATCATGGAGAGCTCCATAGTAGTAACATGCTGACAATTATCATGGACATTTTCTAGGCAGGGATACCATGGCTGTTATCATGAATATCTCCATGGCCAGGACACCATTACAGATATCATGTTATCATGGACAGCCCCATGACAGGGACACCATGACTGTTTTTTGTCATGAGATACTGCTCAATGGCTAGAACACTTACACTGTTATCATAAATACTACCATAGCCAGAATACCATGAATATTATCATGGAGAGCTCCAAAGTCAGGACACCATGACTTTAATCATGTTATTATGGACAACTCTTTGGCCAGGACACCATGACTGTTATCATGGACAGCTCCATGGCTGGGACACCAAGACTGTTTTCATGTTGTCATTGACAGCTCCATGGCTATGACACCATGACTGTTATCATGGACAGGTCCATGGTGGGAAAACCCTGACCATTATCATGTTATCATGGACATTTTCTTGGCCAGGAAACCATGGTTATTATCATGGATAACTCCATGGCCAGAATACCATGATTTTGTTATCATGGACATCTCTATGGCCACGACACCATCACTGTTATCATGGACAAATCCTCCAAGGTTGGGAG
Source organism: Pachyuromys duprasi (assembly GCA_028658305.1). Taxonomy (NCBI): domain Eukaryota; kingdom Metazoa; phylum Chordata; class Mammalia; order Rodentia; family Muridae; genus Pachyuromys; species Pachyuromys duprasi. Next base: position 21,288,232 of record CM053744.1, read on the forward strand.
GATTTGACTGTAATCAAGTTATCATGGACAGCTCCATGGCTGGGACACCATCACTGTTATCATGTTATTGTGGACAGCACTGCGGCCGGGATATCATAACTTTAATCTTGTCATCGTGGACTGGTCCATGGTGGGAACACCCCGACTGTTATCATCTTATCGTGGCCATTTTCTTGGCCAGGATACCATGGCTATTATCATGGATATCTCCATGGCCAGGTCACCATGACTGCTTTCATGGACATGTCCAAGGCTGGGAGACCATGACTGTTATGTTATCATGGACAGTTCCATGACCGGGACACCATGTCTGTTATCACATTATTATGGACAGCTCCCTGACCATGACACCATGGCTGTTATGTACCATCAACAACTCCATGATTGGCACACCATGACCATTATGTTATCATGGAGAGCTACATGACTAGAACATCATGACTGTTATCATGGACAACTCTATGACTGGGATACCGTAAATGTTATTATGTTATCATGAACAGCTCTATGGCCAGGAAACCATGATAGTTATCATGGAAGGCTCCATGCCTAGAACACCATGACTGCTATAATGTTATCATAAACTCCACCATGGCCAGGACACTATGAATATTATCATGAACAGTTCCAAGGTTGGATGCCATAATATTAACCATGTTATCATGGAGAGCTCCTTGGCCAGGACATCATGACTGTTATCATATTATCATAGACAGGTCCATGGCTAGAATACCCTGAGCATTATCATGTTATCATGGATAGCTCTATGGCCAGGATACCATCACTGTTATCTTGCTATCATGAACAACTCCAAGGTTGGGACACCATGACTATTATCATGTTATCACAACAGCATTGTGGCCAGAACACTATGACAGTTATCATGGATAGCTCCATGTATGGAACACAATTACTGTTATAATGTTATCATAGATAGCATCATGGCTGGGACACCATGACTATTATTATGGACAGTTTTCTGGCCAGTTTGCCATTACTGTAATCATGTTATCATGGACTGCTCCATTGCGGGAACATTATGACTGCTTTCATTTTATCATTGACAGTTTCTTGGCCAGGACACCATGACTATTATCATGTTATCACGGACAGCTCATGGCAGAGACACCATGGCACTTATTATGATATCATGAACAGCTTCATTGCCAGAACACTGTGACTGTTATCATGGTCAGCTCCATGCTGCGGCACCATGACTGTTATCATGGACTGCTCCATGGCTGGGACACCATGAGCATTATCATGTTATCATGGATTGTTCCACGATTGGGACAACATGATTGTTATCATGGACAACTGCATGCCTGGGACACCATGACTGTTACCATGTTTTCATGGATACCTTCATGGTCAAGACAACGTGATTGTTATCATGTTACCATGGAGAGCTGCATAGTTAAGACATCATGACCATTATCATGTTTTCATGGACAGCTCCATGGCTGGAACTCCATGACTTTTATCATGTAATAACGGACAGAGCCATGGCTAAGACATGGTGTCTGTCATCATGGACAGCTCTATGGCTGTAACACCAAGATTGTTATCACGGACAGACAGCTCAATGCCTGGGACACCATGACTGTTATCATTTAATCATGGACAGCAGCATGGCTGTGACATCATGACTGTTATCACACAGGGCTCCATGGCTGGGACACCATGACTGTTATCATGGGCAGCTCCATGGCTGGGACACTGTTATCATGTTTTTATGGACAACCCATGGCTTAGACACCATGAATGTTATCATGGACTGCTCCATGGTTGAGACACCACAACTGTTTTCATGGTAGGCTCCATGGCCAGGACACTGTGATTGTTTTCATGTTATCATGGACAGCTCCATGGCTGGGACCACATGACTGTTATCATGTTGTAATTGACATCAACCAAGGCAGAGACACCATGTCCATTATCACGTTATCATGGACAACTCCAAGGCTGGCAAACCATGGCTGATATCATGTTATCATGGACAGCTCCATGACCAGGACTGTTAGAAGGCTGGGACACCATGATTGTTATCATGGACAGTTCCATGGCTATGACAAGACTGTTTTCATGGATAACTCTATGGCTGGTACATCATGAATGTTATCATTTAATCATGGACAGCTGCATAATTATGACATCATGACTGTCCGTAGAGGACTCCATGGCTTGGACACCATGACTGTTATCACATTAGCATGGACAGCTTCATGGCTGGGGCAACATGACTGTTATCATGGACAGTTCCATGTTTGGAAGATCATGACATTTATAATGGACAACCCTAGGACCGGCTCTCCATGACTATTATCATGGTATCACGAATAGCTCCAGGCTAGGACACCATGACAGCTATCATGGACTCCTCCCTGGTTGGGACAGTATGACTGTTATCATGTTATCATGGACAGCTCCAAGGCTGGGACACAATGACTGTTTTCATGGATGGCTCCATGACTGGGACACCATTACTGTTATCACATTATCTTGGATAACTCCATGGCCAACACACCATGAGTGATTTCAAATTATCATGTAGTGGTAAATGGCCAACACACAATGACTGGTATCATGTTATCCTGGACAGCTCCATGGCTGGGACACCATGACTGTTATCATGGATGGTTCTTTGGCTAGGACACCAAGAGTGTACACCATGACTGTTTACATGGAAGGCTCCGTGGCAGGGATACCTTGACTGTTATCATGTTATTGTGGAGAGTTCCATGGCTAGGAGACTGTCAGTATATCATGGACAGCTTCATAGCAGGGACACCATGACTGTTATCATGGATGGTTCTTTGGCTAAGACACCAAGAGTGTACACCATGACTGTTTTCATGGAAGGGTCCATGGCAGGGACACCTTGACTGTTATAATGTTATTGTGGAGAGTTCCATGGCCAGGAGACTGTCAGTGTATCATGGACAGCTCCATGTCTGGGACAGCATGATTATTATCATGTTATCATGGACAGCTCCATGATTGGGTCATGATGACTTTTATCATGCTTTCATGACAGCTCCATGGCCAGGACACCAATACTGCTATTATGTTTTCATGGACAGCTCCATGGCCAGAACACCAGCTGTCTTATCATGGACAGCTTCATGGTTGGGATAGCACAACTGTTATAATGGACACCTTCATGGCTGAGACCCCATGACTGTTATCACATTATCAAGGAAAGTCTATGGCTGAAACACCCTAAGTGTAATCATGTTATCATGGACAGCTCCATGGCCAGGGCACCATGAGTGTCATCATGTTCTCATATACAGCTCTCTGGCCAAGACACCATGACTGTTTTCATGGACGGTTCCATGGCTGGGACACCATGACTGTTATCACAGACAGCTCCATGGTTGGATCATGATGACTCTTATCATGTTTTCATGGCAGGAATAACATGATGATATCATGGGCAGCTCCATGGCCAGGATACTAATACTGTTATCATGGACAGCTCCATGTTTTGGACACCATGACTCTTTTCATGTTATCATGGACAGCTCCAAAGCTGGGACACCATGAAATTTTTCATAGAGGGCTCCATGGCCAGAACACCATAACTGTTTTCATGGACACCTCCATGGTGGGAACAATGTGATTGTTATCATGTTATTGTGGAGAGCTGCATAGTTAGGACATTATGACTGTTATCATGTTTTCATGGACAGCTCCATGGCCAGTACTCTTGTTATCATGGATAGTTCCATGGCTGGGATACTATGACTGTTATCATGGATAGCTCCATGCCTGTGATGCGAAGATTGTTATCATGGACAGCTCAATGCCTGGGACACCATGATATTATTATGTTTTCATGGACATCTCCTTGGCATAGACACCATGACTGTTATCATGGACTCTTCCATGGCTGGGACACTGTGAGTGTTTTCATGTTATCATGGACAGTTCCATGCCTGGGAAAACATGACTGATATCATGTTATAATGGACAGCAACAAAGGCAAAGACACCATAACTTTTATCTCATTATCATGGAGAACTCCATGGCCAGCACACCATGGCTGATATCATGTTATCATGGACTGCTCCATGGCTGAAAAACCATGACTGTTATCATGGAGAGTCCCATGGGTGGGACACAATGACTTTTATCATGGTCAGCCCCTTGGCTGGGACACCATAACTATTATCAAGGTATCATGAACAGCTCTAGGCTGGGACACTATGACTGTTATAATGTTATCATGGACAGCTCCACAATTGGGACAGCACAACTGTTATAATGGACACCTTCATGGATGAGACACCATGACTTTAATAATGTTATTATGGACAGCTCCGTGGCTGGGAAACCATGACTGGTATCATGGGAAGCTACATGGCTGGAACACCATGACTGTTATCATGTCATCATGGACAGCTCAATGGCTGGGACTCCATGACTATTATCATGGACAGCTCCACGGCTGGGACATGATGACTATTATTATGTTTTCATTGACAGCTCCATGGCAGGGACACCATGACTGTTTTTACGTTATCAAGGACATCTCCATGACTATGAAACCATGACAGTTACCAAGGAAAGCTTCATGCATGGACACTGTGACTGTTAGCATGGACAGCTCCATGGCTGGGACGCCATGACTGTTATCATATTATAATGGACAGCTCCTTGTCCAGGACTCCATGACTGTTATGTTATCATGGACAGCTCCATGGCCAGGTCATGATGACTCTTATCATGTTTTCATTGACAGCTCCATGGCAGAGACACCAATACTGTTATCATGCTTCCATGGACAGCTCCATGGTTTGAACACCATGACTGTTAACGTGGATGGTTCCATGGCCAGGACACCATGACTGTTTTCATTTAATCATGGACAGCAGCATAGTCATGACATCATGACTGTTATCATAGAGGGCTCAAGGGATGGGACACTATGACTGTTACCATGTTATCATCGACAGGTTCATGGTCAGGACATCATAACTATTATCATGTTATCGTGGACAGCTCCATGGTTGAGAAACCATGACTGTTATCACAGACAACTCTTTGTCCTTTGCCACAGTGTTAGGTCTATTCCTAGGTATTTTTTTAAATAATAATTTAAAATTATTTTTTTAAATAGTGAATTAATTTTTTCTTGACTTCTTTCTTTCCAAGTTTGTAACTAACATGCAGAATGCTATTCATTTTTATCCTTTGACAGTTTTATACATATATGATTAATTTAGTCATATCTGTTTCTCATTATACCTTCTTACTTCCTACTTGACATTTAAATTGATTTTCTCCAGCAAATCTCCCTTCTACTTAAATCTGTTTTTGGTGGGTAGCCCAAAGAGTTTAATTAGAGTTGTTGCATGTGCCTGGGAGGGAAGTCCATTGAGTAAGACTCACATAGCTTGGTGGCCTGTTTGGATTTTGAAATCAGTACATTCTGCACTGGAATGTGTTACACTCATCCATATAGCAAGTGAAACTTAAAGCTGCTAATTTTCAGTGGAGCCAGAGCAAGGTAAGTAGGTTAAGTAGGTCCATGCTTCCTTTTGTGTAGAATGTTCTGTCACTTGATTCATGCCATCCAGAACACTTGATTGAACTTCAGGCCTTGGTGTCATATAAGAATGCTGTCTATGGCAGGTCTCATGAGTGAATTTCAGGAGAGACCCTTGATAATTTAGAGCAAGATCATAAGATCATTTGTAGACAATTTCTATCCTCTGAAAAACAAATATGTGCTTTTTTTTTTGGCCTTCAGGGAAACAGATTATAGTTTGGGTTTTCCTGTGTTTACAGATAACCCCTGCTGTGGGGTTGCTTGTCCACCACGTAGCTGACCTCCATGCTAGCCTAACTCAAATGGTGTGCCTTTTTGTCCTTTTCACTATCTCACTCCTGCAGGAATCCACTGAAATGTATAGCTTGCTTATTTTGAGATTTCTTTTAAAACCTACTAAATTTGTTATCACATTACTTTGGTTCATTCTTCAGTTTTTAGATAGTCAAGTTCTTAGAGAACCCCAATATTTCTAGTAATGTGTAGTTGACTCTGTCAAGACCACCCAACATTTCTGAAGCCACATGTTGATAATCTCTTCAAATCAGATAAAGACTTGAAGATATTTATGTCCCATGAAAAATATTCATCAAAATGTAATTTCAACAAAGGAGGCACTCAGTAATCAAGAAGATATTATGAGATATTCTGTGTAATGTCAACCTTTTTTCTCAGCCATCCCTGTTACTGTTCAATGGATCCACAAATAAAGAGGCAGTTGTAGAAGTAGAGACTGAATATGAATTCAAAAGCATGGACTTGTACACACCAAAGCTGACCAGGATATGGCCACTGCGTAGCGTCAAATATTCCAAAAGCAGTTGTCAATATTGAGCCCTAGATATGGTGCCATTCTCTAGAATGTTTGGTGGCAAGTTCGTGACATTGAGATACTTCCACGATGGAAAGATTTGTGTTTATTGGAATAGTCGCTTGATCTTGTTATAGATTTACTTTTCTTGTGTATAACTTTTCTGCTGCCTGTAGACTTATATATGTTTTATCTACTGTTGTGGTATTCCACACAATACTGTTTCTGAATAAGTAACTCACTTCATGATCAAGTAAGTGTGGAAGTGGACCTTTGGAATTCACTAGTCTTCTCAAATTCCTCACCATTCACAAGTAGCTGGCTTAATAGAAAGATACAATGCTCTTTTAGAGACATAGCTATAGTGCCAGTTTGGCAGTGAAAACATGGTGGCCTAGGTTCTCTAGAAGGCTATCAAATATCTGAATGAATTCTCATATAGCCAGAAGTCACCGTTCTCATTATCAAGGGGTAGCAATGAGAATAGCACCACTCAACATCACCCATAGTAACCCACTAAGAAATATTTTTTCCCACAAACTTTATACTCAGGTGCACTTGAAATTTTGTTTCCAGAAATGGGAGAGCTTGTGTTTGTTGTCAGGAGTCACAACAAATGTTCCATTGAACTGGAAACTAAGACTTCTTTCTGGCCACTTTGGGCTCATGATATCGTTGAGTCAAGAGGCTAAGAAAGGAATAACAGAGTGATTGATCCAGACCTATTTTCCACAATGGAGGTAAAAAACAATTTGAAGTGCCCAAGATCCTGGCGTATCTTGGTGTTGCCATGTCATATGTTTAAGGCCAATATAAAACTACAAAAACCCAACCAAAGCAGCATGATATATCGTCTAGACCTTTCAAGAATGAAGGTATGGTTAGTCCACCTGAAGGCATAGAATATGAGTGATAAATGATGTGACTAAAGATGTAGTCAAAGACCACAGACTTGGGGAGAAAAGATATGATTTTATCCTACTAGGAGTTGCTCCTATAACAACCTGGCTAGATCCCGGGGAGGACATTGCAGCCAGCCCGGAGGAGACAAGATGATCTGGGGTCAGATGGAAGGGGAGGAGATCCTCCCCCGTTGGTGGACTTGGAGAGGGCAGGGAGGAGATGAGGGAGGGTGGGGGAGGGTTGGGAGGGAGGGAGGGAGGGGGCTACGCATGGGATGCAAAAAACCTAACCTGTGATTGATATAAAAATAAATAAATTTATTAAAAATAAAAGGAGTTACTCCTAGTCTCTGAGGATGTAGTGTCAGGGTGAAAGGGGGAGCCAAGGCACTGGTAACAGAATATACTGGTGACCAGCAGAGATGTGATTACAGGAGCTCTGTTACTGTTCAGGCTCTGCTACTTTTTGAATCTTGTAAGGGCAAGAGTATGACAGTTCCTTGTAGCTATTTAAAGCAAGTGATTAAAGTCTGTTCACCTGTAGACTATGGAGACACAAACTGGAGAATGTTTCAAGGAAAGGGCCAAAAATTATATAGGAGAGATGTCTGTATCTTCACTTTCAAAGGCTATATGATGGAGAAGCTTCCATGTGGTACCATCAATGAGAGCTTGTATAAAAGAATTTTTGTTTTCTTGTGCCTTTGAGGATTAATGCCTCCATCTGCTAGCCTAGGCCTAGTCTTGGAAGCTTCTAGCGTCCATACAATCTATTCTAGGCCTAGAAAGTTTTCAGTCTCTGAGTCTTGCTGCTTAATAAGCTCACCCTTACTTGTTCTTTCTGTGCTCATAGCTGGCTGGTTCAACTCAGCTGTTCTGGCTGAAACTCAGCTCCCAGCTAACTTAATGAATCTGACTTCTCTCTTGGCCTCTGAATTGCTCTTCTTGGTCTCAAATTAACTCCAGAAATGTGTCTAATCTCCTGGCTCCTTCTCATTCTCTGACTCACTAGGTCTTCTCTTAGTCTAGCTTGCTCTCTCTGCAACCTGCCTCTCTATTGCTCTCCTGGTAAAACAGCCTCCTCTTTATCTGCTTGTCCCTTAAGTAGCTTCCATTTCCTCTCACTTCTCATGAGAAGTGGCCCTATTCTGTCACATCTTTCTCTGATTACTCACTGTTTCTGCCACTCAATTAGACATCACTTTCAAATATGAGTGTTTTCTTCTACAAACTAACTTTGCCTTCATTGTTTGGGATTAAAGGTGTGTACCACCACACCTGGACCTAAGCTTTTCTTTACCTGACACTTGCTCTATACCACGCTGGCCTTGAACTCAGATATGCTTGCCTCTGCCTTCTGGATTTAAAGGCATGCTTGTATTCCAGCTGGATCACACAGACCTAGGTCTTCGGATGTGCTCTCTTGCCTGAGCAGCCATGTTTAATTTAAAATTAGTCTACAAACTTGGGCACACAAGCTTTGTGGTTATTTCTGATGTAATGCTAATCCTCATTGTTTTGGTTAAATAAAGATCTTAGATGGACTTTTGTGATACTCTCTATGATGGCTAATTCTTTTTGTCAAATTGACAGAACTTTTCCCTTTTCTAAGGGATCCTCAATTGAGGACTTGCCTTTATAAGACTGACCTGTGAGCATGTCTTTGAAGAACATTCTTGACTGATAATTTACATAAGAAGTCTCAGTCTGCTGAGAGGATATCATCCTTGGGCAGGTAGGCCCACGCTATGTAAGAAGAACAGCAGATTGCAGAATATGAGCCTATAATTAAGCCAGTTGGTCCCATTCTTCCATGGTCTTTGTTTCATTTCCTGCCTCCAAGTTTCTGCCATTAGTTTTTGCCCTAGCTTCCATGAATAATGGACTGTCACCTATATACTGAAATAAATTATTTATTCTTTAAGTTGAATTTTGGTCATAACATTGATCACAGCAACAGAAAACAAAGCAAAACAACCTCTGAACAAATTTATGTTTACCCTAATTTCTAGAACCGTCTTAGGGTTGAAGAACATTGGGTTCATTAAAGCTGCTTTTCTTGGGAGAAAAGTGCCCTCATACATACTATGCTATTCAGTGTCAAGAAGTGCATGCACACCAATCATCCACCAAAAAGAAAGATACCAGAAATGTCTACAATTGAGAACTGTATTGTGTTGTCTTGCCTTTGCATTCCACAAAGTTCTGTAAGTGTGAAGGATCTTCTGGCAAGATAAGGACAGATTTCCTTAGAGAAGAGAAGGTGAAAAAGTTCTCTGTTTTATATTCCCCTTGAAGACTCTGCCCATTTAGGTGAGATTCTGAAATATGTTCTCAAAACTATGAGTGAAAGAGCGTAAGGCAGGTATCTCCTGATTGAAGTACATTGGGGAAATGTGGACGTGTCCTTGAACTCAGTGACAGAAGAGCATGTGACACGAAGGTTCCATTTACTTTTTCCTTAAATGACATATTGTATCAACTCTTCACTGAAAAATGTGTGCATGAGGTTAGTACATAGAATATTTTGAGTATTTCATAAACAGCATGTTTATCTTAGATTAGCAACTACGGTTTATTGAGTAATAAAGATTTTAGATGGCTGCTATAGTCAGAGCAAGGCTATTTAGCTTCATTTTCATCTGCCTAGTTCTACATGGATCCTTACCACTGTGTATTCTTTACATTTTACGGGAATTGAGGCTAATTAGAAAGAAGATGCAACGGACAGAATTTTACCTATGGTTGCTGGAAGCACAATGTGAGAATAAGAAGCATCCTCAAGCTTTCTCTGACACTCTCTCTGACACCCGTTTTTAATGCAGTTTCTGTATTGTTATTGCAGGTTCACTTACCCAGCCCACTGGTATAATCTCCATGCTCCAGGATGTTGCCCATAATGCACAGCTTGTGCAGAACATCACCCACCAGCATCATCCCACATTCCCAGGCTCAGGAAGCTCACACAGTGGATTTCCTTGGTCACACTGCATAATTTTGCCCAGCAGTGCCATCTCCACTTTCTCAGGCCCTGTTCTGTTCATATAGCTCCTGCACAGGCTCAGCAGTCACTGCACAGGCAGTCTAGAATCTCACATCAGATGGACAACCAAAAAGAAAGTCTACATGCCCAGGACACATCACAAAAACATGAACAATACCAAAGCCAAGACATGATGCCCTCCCTCAAACACCACTGATCTTGTTCAAATAACTTTCAATGAGTTTACTAAGATGAAGCACAAGTCATAGGATTTAAAAGAATAATAATGAATGGGATAGAGGGATTCAAGACATTTAAAGTAGACATGATGAGCAACTTGAAGCAAATTGATGAGCTTAAAGATAGAAATAAATGCTCAAATGATGTACAAGAAAACAGATAGAAGTGTTGAAGAGAACTGCAGCTGAAATCAAGATGGAACAGAACAACCCAATTAGAAAATTCAGGAGAAAGCCTTAGAAGTAGAAGATGAGGAAAAGACAAAGAAATCATCAGGAACTGAAGATAAAGTAAAGAAACAGCACCATTCAAGCAAAGATCATTATCTTCTTTAAATACATGAAAGGAAAACATAGCAATTGTGAATCACTACAATGAAATCAAATCTTTATTACAGGCATACATGGAGGAAGATCT
>CM053744.1:21299641-21331810 GCA_028658305.1 Pachyuromys duprasi
ACTTTCCTTATCTAATGCAACTAGACTCACCTCTCTACGTTCCTTTAGAAGGTACACTCTGCTCCCCTCTCTAGACTGCCATGACAGCTCACACTCAAACCCACAGGTATGGGCAGGATTCAGTGTCGGTGATGAAGTAATAAGTTCCAATAGGCTGGAGATCAAGTCCAGTTGCCTACAGCGCCAATTGTAAAGATGGGCAAGTAGGCAGATAGAGTGACACAGATCTATAGACTTGGCATTTATAGCCTGGGTTCGTGTGCAGTTGAGACAGATTCTAGCAACCCAATAACTAACTCCTGAAGAACTTAGTCTATAAAGTTCATTTACAGAATGGGAGCCAATCTAGGCCAGGCCCTCAGCCCTGTCGAGGCTGTTTAAATTAACACTGGAGGGGTGTCCTTGGTGGGGGTATCTTATAAAATCAGACAAAAACTTCAGGAATGAGAACATCAGCTGCCTTAGCAGTTCTGGTGTAGGAAATCAGAGAGGATGGTTAAGGCATCTCAGGAGGTAACCAGGCCTCTCAGAGGATCAGGGTTGTACAGGATCACCTCAAGTACAACTCAGGGCCCAGGAACAAGAAGCAATTGCTGTTTTTTTTTTTTTTCATCTGCACCCACTTCAACACCTATCACTCCATAAACCAACAGGGACAATCCTTTCTGTATATGATCACAAGGTAAAATTCTCTGGACTCATCTGGTATTGGGCAGAATTGTAAGCAGCATGTCCATATTAGGCACTATGTGGACCCTTTCATGAGTATCTTGCAAAATGTGAGCCTAGAACTCTGATTAGTCTGCCCTAGTGCTGGCTCTGGAGTCTAGGGTCCTGAGTATGGGATACTTTCTTATTGAGAAAATGAGTTACATGTTTAAATCACATTCCCAGGTGTAGAGAAGAAGAACTAGCAGCTGTTTTCCTTTCCAGATTTTCTAGATAAGTTGTTCCAGAAAGGCTTCTGAATGAAAGAGCCAGGCAGCCAGACAGCCCATCTCCAACTCATACTGACCAAGAAAAGGAGGTTTTGTGACCATCACAGCTAGGGAGTTCTTTGTACTTCATTCATATTCTGCAGTAGTGAAGTTTTAGTCCTGTGACCTCAGTACCAGTGGCACAAAACTTGGGCCAACTATGTCTGAAGTCTTTGCTTTAGGCTTCTGAACCAAGAGCTTCCAAGCCCTGTGATGAGCTAAGTTCACAGAACACACAGTCTAGTTCTTGTAGCCTGACCAGTCACTCTTCATTCTAGAGGATGAACCAAACTCCTCTGTGTGACTACTTTAAGCCTTTTTCTCAATGTTTTCATAAACACCTGGGATAATAGTCAAAATATTTTATTTAACCATGATGGCCATAATTTTTAGACAGAAAAAGAAAACAATGCATTATTGAAGCATCAATGTAATTAGTTTCTCATTTCTTCCCCTCTCTAGGATTTTGAATCCTGACTCCTATTTTATGCCTAGCTACCCTTTATTTGGGAGTGGTCTCAGCTGCTCCAGAATTTGATCCAAGTTTAGATGTTGAATGGCACAAGTGGAAGACAGTACACAATAGAACATACAAAAGGGTTGGTAACTTGAAACTCCCAGATGAACCCCAGAGAGAATTCTCCTTGCTATGCGAAGCTGTCTTTGTTAGCTTTCTATTGCTGTGAAAAACATCACTACCAAAAGGAACTTGGGGAGGGAAAGGTTTGTTTGAGCAGTTGCAGTTCATCATGAAATGAAGTCATGGTGGAAATCGTGGCAGGAACCCAATGGCAGGAACAAAGGAGAGTTGCTGCCTGTCTTGTTCCTTATGCTTTGTACAGTTGGCTTTCTTATAAACCCCAGGACCACCCTGCTTAGGGAATATACTGCCCACAGTGAGCTAGGCCTTTCCAAACTCAAATCAACACGGATGACATATATATGGAGGGAGAGAAATCTGGGTGTAGATAGAGGATGTGAAAACTGACTGTTTGTTGCCTCTCATTTGGATTCCCTCAGGCTCCTTGCCTGGCACTGGTGGTTTTCCATGAATAGGCAGTCCCATCCTGTCCCCTGAGTTGGGTTTTTGATGACTAGGCCATCTGCAGTGTTTCACAAAGAGTCTCTGGTTTAGTTACACTCCCGAAATTCCTTCTGGTCACCAGTTAAGAAAATGCCCATTGGCTAGCCTACAGGTCACTCTTATGGGGCCTTTTATCAATTGAGCTTCCCTCGTCTCAAATGACTCCATCTTGTGTCAAGTAAACAAAAACAAACAACACAAGTTTATTGTTACAGTGTAGGTTCTGGAAACGAGCTCTTTCCAAGGCTTAACCTGAGGACAATAATTATGAGCACCATAGCAGACATATCTCATGTCAGTGTAACTCCGTGCTTGCAGTTTTACCCTTTAAAGACCTTCTTCCCCTAGACCTCCCCACTGCACTCCTCCTCTTCAACAGGGAGGTTGCTGCAACCTGAGCCCAAGCTTGTATCAAATAAACCCTCATATGTTCTACAATGGACTCAACTTCTGGTGGTCTTTTGGGGTCTCGGGATCTAGGTACAACATTTTTGGGAGGTGCTACCAAGATTCTGGAACCCCAGAACCTCAGTCTGGAGTGGCCAGTACTGGCCAGTGAGTGTTATTTTTGTTTGTTTGGTTGGTTGGTTTATTTGTTTTGTCTCAGTGTCTCTGTGCAGTGTCCGTGTGTGCGACTACTTTCTGCTCTCTGAAAACACTCGAGATTTTGGTTTAAATGGCAATACGTAGATAGGAGTGGAAATACTCTGAGATCACAGCCATTGGGGTCCCTGGCCCTGGGGTGGTAGACGGAGAGCCCACTTACCTGTTTTTGGTGGACGAGGTTAGAGCGGTTCATGGAGAGCCCACCTGCCTTGTCTCTGGGTAGTTGACAAAGTGCCCACCCCAGGGGTGGTTGCCAGACTGCTCACCTGCCAATTAGGAGACATGGAATCCCACCATTTACTCCACCATTTTTTTCCTCTCTGTGCTTCTCTGGGCTTCCTGGGGCAGAGAAACCAGAGCGGAAACCTAAAGGTCCGTGAGTCTGACCTTGAGTTTTGAAACAGCTGCACTGGCATTAGTTTGTGCTTGTCTTTCTATTTTGTTCCTTGTGGTTTTGAATCTTTGTATCAGACTGTGGTGCTGTGACAGATGCTATGGGACAGGCTTTCTCTGGTATAATTGGGTAGAGCCCGATTTTGGGGCAGGTCACCCACTGATGAACATGGTAGAGGTCCATTGAGAGACAAGCCACTATTTCTTTAGTTTCTCCTTCCTCTTCCTTTGTTTTTGTGTGCCTTGTACTGGTACATTGTTTTCTCTTGTGTTGTTATTTTATGGATTTGTTTGTTTGTTTATGATGGTCTCAATAGGTAGGTGACCAAACAGCTGTGCATCTTGGTGAGTTTGCCTGACCCATACTCCCAGCTGTGGTACCTCTGGTCACTGGTGGGAGCATGTCTCGGGGCGGGACAGACAGAAAACAAGCAAGAGTGGGACGGGCAGAGTGAGCTGGCCCAGGCTGAAGGGACAAAGTACTGAAAATTACAGCTGGATCAGCTAAGAAGAGTTTTGTCTGTCTGTTTAAATGTATGTATGGCCATTACATGCTTGCTTCTGAATGATCTTAAATGCTACATATGCTCTGTACATCTTAGTTATAGATTAAGAGTTATTGGATATGTTTAAAGTTTAAATCCCAACTCTTATTTAGAACATATATATTTATGCATATGTGTTTGTAGATCCATAGAAACATAAATGTTTTTAACTAGCAACCATGTGGCTTGTCATGCCATATGATATGACTCTGCCATCTTGAAATTGCCACATGGTGTGCGGCAGAACAAAGGAAAAGAAAACAAAATAAGAATTTCTTAGTTGAAATGAATTCTGTTTATCATCCTATTTCCTTTTAGACTAAGAAGACAAGTCTCATTTTAAATTGCTATTATTTTAGAGATTGGATTATTTGTATTGGTAAAATTAGGTTTTGACTTTCAAAATTATGGTTGTGCTTTGTGATTTCACTCCAAGAAATGGTGCTTTCTGTTCAGTCTTAATGCAATGTGGTAGGATCAGCAAGATTTGTTAGCCCTTCTATGAACTGTATCTGATTGAAAGTTTTGCTTTGATTTTAGTTCAGAAAGATATTTAAAGTTATGTTAATGACTGCAGTTGGTTACAAAATTGAGCTTCATCTATTCCCTTTGTTTATGTTTTCAAGGTTAAACCTAGGAAGCCTAGGATGATGGGTAACTATGAAGTTTGCCTATGCAAATCTACTTAAAATAGATATGGTTCTAAAACACTCATCTAAGGAATATGCCAGAATTAGAGATTATAGCATTCTGCTTTATAGGATGCACATTAGAGCAGATGACCAGAGATAGACAAAGAGTAACTCAGATATGCTAGCCCTCAAGCTTGTAAGAGATCTGTGATTATATGGAATTTTAACATGTATAAGCTTATTATGACAGAGAGTCCCAGAATCCTGGTAGTAGCTCTCCAAGGTCTCTGAGAAAATTTGGGCACAACATGACCCCGGATTGTGGTATGCTAACTACTGGGCAAGACTACCCCAGCTGGCCCACCTCTAGGGCCCAGCCTAAATTTTGGACACAGCTGTGGATACCTGTAGAGTCATTTTTTCTCATTGCTGAAGATGAGGTGAGGTTGATCTCTAATATTTTCTTTTATTTTTTCTACAGAAACAGTCTCTTATCTTCTGTGCCTGATGGTCAGATCTCCTCTGTTCATGATGCCATGAGACCACAGGAGCCAGTGAAAACTGCCTAGGTGGTGGACTGACTAGTCATCACTGTCATTTTGATTGGTACATACATTAGCTTATAATTTATTCTCCTCAGGTCGCTGATCACACTGATGGCTAAGCTAAGCTAATGGCAGCTTTGCAGCTATAGAGCAGACAATTAGATCCACTGTTAGTTCATTAGTCAATTCATTAGCTAGTAAGAACTAGATACTAGATTTGTTACTTAGAAAGGCAAAGGTTTGCCTTGCTCACAGGCTTCATGTTAATTGCCTCTGCCTTATGGTGAATAACTGGATAAAAAGATGTATATTTTATGTAAGGTCAGGGAATATGAAAGTTTAAGTTATGAGGATCTAAAAAATTGAGGGTCTAGGAAAATGTTTCAAAGTTGGTAAACACAAGGAAGATTAGAGGGTATAAGTAGATGTCTTAATATATATGAATATAAATTATAATGATATAAGAAAGTAATTTAAAGCATATGGAAATGGGAAATATTTCAGATTTATCCCCCCACCAAGCAATGGTTGTGCTTATGATGTTATAAAATTTTAAAAGTTCAGAGTTTTGACATTGATCAGTAGAGTTCTGATAAGGTGATGGAGCACTGACTGCTTATTATTCAGTCACAAGTTTGAGATTTTAATTTCCTTTTCATTTGTCTTCTGGAAATAGACTTAAAGGTGCATCTCATCATGCTAAAAACATTTGTCTAATGTGTATATCATACCTTTTACTAGGTCTTAATGGCATGAGTCTACTTCTGCTGTCTTGTAGACACTTGTTAACTGCCTTTTCTAAGTATCGATCTCAATAAAATGGTGATGCTAATATGAGTTTCAGGAAACCGAAAAGGCATGACAACTGGATCTGGCATATCTCAAATAGACCCCAGATAAGTTTTCCCCTTGGTCTTGGGATTCCTCATTTTCCATAATTACTAGACAAATTTTAACTTCTGTCTCTAGTCTGAATTTGTCTCATCAGATTTTCACCTGGTTGACAGAATATATTGTGGTATCAGCTAGAAACTGCAAGCTGAGATCTGGACTTGCTAGAAGCTGACATGATTACTCCCTGCCTCTTCAGGTAGATCAACTAACCGAACACTTCTGAGGACTGCCCCAGTGCCCAGCCTTTCACTGGCATTTCAGCCTTCCTAGCCCCTTGATGTCAATGGCCCCATGACCAGCACTGAAGCAAATACAGAGGAAGAGTCCTTCTGTCCCAATCCCACCTGGCAGGCTGAAATGCTAAATCACAAGGGGCTCCCTGACATTAGTTATTATCTTGGAGACCTGATTAGCTGGAGTAGGAACTGGTATTGCAGCATTGGATGTACAAAGCCAGAATTATAACAGCTTAAAGGCAGAGATTGATAAAAATATTCAATGCCTTGGGAACTCAATCACCCATTTAGAAAAGAATGTTGATTCCCTGGTGGAAGTAGTGTTGCAAAACAGAATAGGCTTGTATCTGTTGTTTTTACAGCAGGACAGCCTATGTGTAGCCAGCCCTTAGAGAGAAATTTTTTTTTTTCATGTAAACCAGGAATGTTTGGGAAATCCTTAGCAAGAACAGAAAAGACTGGAGAGATGATGGCAGGAGAGGATTCCAGGGGATGGTTTAAATCCTAGTAGAATAGTTCTCCTTGGTTTACTACCCTTGTATCCACGCTGATGGGACCCTTGCTCATTTTGATTCCAGGGGATGGTTTAAATCCTAGTAGAATAGTTCTCCTTGGTTTACTACCCTCATATCCACGCTGATGGGACCCTTGCTCATTTTGATTTTTACCTTTGGGTCTTGTATTTTAAATCTCTTGATGGCTTTCATGAAGGGATGCTTGGGAGCAATACAGTAATGATACTCAGATTCCATTATGGAAAGGTAAGTCTTGAGGACACCAGGGGTCATATCTGGAAGACCCAACACTGGGTCTTCAAATGATCATGGTAAGGGGGCAATGACAGACCTAATAATTAACAATTATTTTGGGGGGTATTGGTTCAAAGTTTAAAGCGCAAGCCCAAGCAAAGGTCAGATAGGTGGAGACATGTCCAGCCACTTGCTGGGAGGAACCAGCATTACTGCATTCTTTTCCTGCCCACTAGAGATATAGTTGCTAGGAAGATGGCCCCTCTCCCCTAGGACAGCCAAATAAGGGAAGCCAGACCATTAATGGTTTGGGGGCCTTCCTATAGCCAATCAATTCAAAATGCAGTATCTCCTTTGTGTTTTAACCAATAGATGCTTGCCAGGCAGGAATTCCCCTACTTTGGGTGCACTAGGAGGGACTGGAACTTTAAATCAACCACCTAACCTGAGCATGAGACTCTTTGCTCTCAACCACTCTGGTGGTCAGGGTATGAGGCCAAGCTAGCTTGTAATAAAAAGATCCTCATGTGTTTTGCAATGGACTTGACTACTGGTGGTTTTTGGTGTCTCACAAACTGGGTACAACAAGAGAAACCCTGTCTCAAAAAAGAAATTGATCAGTATATTTTATTGTAAATATTCTCTAAGAACTCCACGGTAACAATTTTTCCTAATTTGCTGAAGGAAAATCATTAGCAGGAATTTGAAAGGGAGTGGTGGAGGGGCTTTGTGATAGAGTCTCATGACATCTGGCTGCCTCAGACCAGCTATGTAGATAAGACTAGCTTTGGAATCCATCTCCAGAGCATTGGGATTACAGATATAGACCATTGTTCTAGTTTGCTTCTCTGTTGCATTGGTAAAACACTGACCAAAAGCACCTTAGCAGAGGAAAGGGTTTCTCTGGCTTATGCTTAGTCTTGTTATTGTCCACTACCACAGGAAGTCAATGCAGGACCTCAAGATGGGAACTTAGAGGCAGGAAATAGAGACCATAGAGTACTGCAGCATACTGGCTTGCTCCCCTGCTCTTACACAGCCCAGGTCCACCTGCCCAGGGGTGGCACCACCCATAGTATGCTAGGCCTTCCTATATTAATCATCAAATCAAGACACAGCCCACAGGCCAGTCTGACAGAGGCAATTCCTCATTTGAGGCACCCTTGTCCCAAGTGTCTCTAGTCTGTGTCAAGTTGGCAAAAACTAACCAGCACAGCCACCATAGTTGTCACTAGTGGTACATTTTAAAGGAAAGCTATTGTTGTAACTAAGTTTATTGATTTAGAAATGGAGACACACTATTGAAAATTGAATTTTGCCATCCATCTTTTATTTGGTAGACACAAAATAGAAAAAAATCCCTATAGAGGTTTGAAGAAACATTACATGTAATAAAACTAGTGTGTATTAAAATGCATCCAGGTTGTTATCTCTACTATAGGTGGAATGGTGCAGAGGCAGAAAGATTTATTCTTCAATGATAAGAAAGAACAGTATACAATATATGAAGTGACAGTTTTCAAGACGGTAAGTAATAAAGGGGACACTAATCCCTAAGAACAATAAATAAAAGAATCATGTGATTACCCCAATAAACTTTGCCGGCCAGAGCGCAACAATGGTGACTCCACGTGGAGCACAGGTGCCACCTTGAGGTGGGAGAAAGAAGTGACTCAGTGGAGACTTAACATCCAGCTAGGCATCTCAGTGTGTGATGCCTACACGAAGGTATGATGCCAACACGAAGATCATGAGGGATAAACGGGGAAAAGAATTTAGTGTAAGATTCTTACCCTGTGCAGGAAGTGGTAAAGTAAGACTTCAGTAGCTGTGAGACACGAAAGACGTATGCTGCAAGCAAACACACGGCAAAGCAGCCAGCCACAACCAGTAAAGGATAGAAAATGGAAGCATAAAAATTGCAATTATCTAAAAAACATTAGAAATATAATAACAAGGGGAAACAGAGGAGAGGTGGGATAAACCGAAAATGGAAAGCCAGATGATAAATATAAGTCTAGGTACCTGACAATCATATTAAAAGTCATTGACTTAAATACCCCAAGTGAAAAATAGATATCTTCAGACCAAATAAAAATGTAATGCCCAGGGTAGGAGAGATTGCTCAGTGGGTAAAAATACTTGTTGCTGTTAACAGAGGACCAGTAGTCAACATTGTGCAACTCAATTTACAACTACCTATTACTGAGCTCCAGGGGTTCTGACAAATTCATCTGTTCTTAGCAGTAACGTGTACATGCCTACTTAAATGAAAGCACAAACATATCATAAAAATAAATGTTTAAAAATTGCAGCATCAAACTATCATACTGCATGCCAGATGCTCACTTTAAATATGTACGCACAACAGGTTAAAAGTAAAAGATTTGGACTGGTAATGTAGTTAATTGGGTGTGCATGAGGTAGTGGTTCAATCCTGAGCACTGACAAAAGGTAAAATATTTTCAAAAGACAATAACCATAGTTAGACTAATCAATAGAAAATGTGATTGTCTATAATAGAGAAAATAAATATGAAGGGCTTTCTTTTATAATCATTAAGGGTTCAATATATACCAAATATTGAGGAGAGACTAGTTTTGAAATGTGGCTTGACAGTTTCTTTCCATTACCCACTCTTTTCACTCCAAAGAGTGGAAGGCAGAAATGGTCACAGAATCTTTACTTGTAATATACATAAAACTGAAGGAAAGCTTGGGGAGTGACTGTCATGGTGGCTTTGAGGGTATGCACTTGCAAAAGTTTATCAACCTGAACATTAAATACGTTTTACCTTATCATTCAACATGAAGAACAGCAATAATTTCAGAAGACAGTGAAGGCTCAGGAGTAGCTTTTGAGCTGTGTAATACCTAAGGGTTGAGGGAGAAAAAGTGAGTGAGAGAGAAGAAGAGAGAGAGACAAAGGCAGAGATGCAGAGATAGAGAGACAGGGAGAGGCTGAGACACAGAGGGCAAACTGTTCTTTTATATATCCACAAGGCTGGAGAGATGGCTCCACAGGTAATCTACTTGCTACACAAGCCGGAGACCCTGACTTTGAATCTCCAACATCTACCTAAGAGGTAGGCATAGTTATTACACCTGAAACCCCAGAGCTGGGGGCTAAACACTTACAGATCCCCAGAATTTGCCAAGAATCATTTTGAGCAAATAGAACTGAATGGGAAAGGTATTATCAATTTAGAATAAAAGTTATGGTAATGTCTACAAAACACAAATGGCTTCTAAAAATATTCAGTCATACAAGTGTGACTAAAACGTATATAGTCCTCACAGCAATTTTTAAAAAAGTATTTATGAGTTTAGGAAACACGATTTAGATTTCCCTATTGCTATGTTTTGGATGTGAAATAACCCCACAGGCTGGTGTGTTTGAACACTTGGTTCCCATCTGTTGATGTTGCTTAAGGGAGATGGCAACACCTTTTGGAGGTGGAGCTTAGCTGGAGGAAATGAGTCAAGGGAAAATGGGGCTTGGCCGGAGGAAGTGGGGCCGGAGAGGGTGGGCCTTGATGTGTTATAGTCCTGTGTGCGTCACGTGACAAGTCTTCTGCTCCTGCCACCACAATTTGGTGTTGCTCATCTCGGTAGGCAGTACCTTCGAACCGTAAACCAAAGTAAACTGCTCTGCGCTATGTTGCTGCCTGTCATGTATTTGCTCATAGCAACCTGAAAAGTAACTAATGCTCCTTTAAAACGTATGTTTTTAATGGTGATTGAAAGTTTTCCTGGGTATAGTAGCCTGGGTTAGTACCTGTGGTCTCTAAGTGTCTGCATTTACATCTGTCCAGGCCCTTCTGGCTTTTATAGTCTGTGTTGAGAAGTCAGGTGTAATTCTGGGACTTCTATGTTTATGTGTTACTTGACCTTTTTCCCTTGGCGCGTTTAAGATTTTTCTTTGTTCTGTAGATTTAGTGTTTTGATTATTGTGTGGAAGGAGGAATTTCTCTTATGGTCTAATCTATTTGGTATTCTGTAAGCCTCTTGCATGTTTAAGGGCATCTCTTTCTTTAGATTGGAGAAATTTTCTTCTATGATTTTCTTGGAATATTTTCTGGGCCCTGGAATCTTCTTTTTCATCTATTCCTATCATTCTTAGGTTTCTTCTTTTCATGGTGTCCTTGATTTCTTGGGTGTTTTGTTTCAGGAACTTTTCGGTCTTAATGTTTTCTTTGAGATATATAGCAATTTCTTCAATTGTATCTTCAATACCTGAGATTCTCTCCTCCATCTCTTATGTTGATGATGCTTACCTCCATGGTTCCTGATCTCTTCTCTGAGTTTTTCATCTCCAGGGTTTTCTCAGTTTGTGTTTTCTTTATTGATTCTAATTCTGTTTTCAGGTCTTAAACAGTTTTATTCATTTCCTTCACCTGATTGGGGTTTCCTGTCTGTCTTAATGGCCTCTATTTGTTTGGTTGTATTTTCCTGTATTTCTTTGAGAGGTTTATTTGGTCCCTCTTTATATGGCTCTAATAACTCCATAATCATAGAGTTGAGGTCATTTTCCTGTATTTCAGCTGCATTAGACTATCCATTGTTTGTGAGGAGAGGTTCTGGCAGAGACATGATGTCCTGGTTTTTGTTGATTGTTTTCTTATGTTGGCCTTTAGCCACCTGGTTGTCCATAGCCTTGGCTGTTTGTTCCTAAAAACTGCACCTAAGATTGGGTCTGCCTGTCTCTCGTCTGGAGTAGTCTTCAGGATGATGAAAGAGGTCTGGTGTTTCAGATGTAGCCACACTGGTGTATTTCTGAAGACAGAGTGTGGGAGCAGGTGCCTTGAAGTTCATGGGGTACCTGCGCAGGTGCCTTGAAGGGCCAGGCGTGGCGTCTTAGGTCATAGCTGAGGGGCACAGGTGCCTCAGGTGGAAGCTTCAGGAGCTGGGGCAGGGGTGGTGGTGGAGTGTCTGCCCCAGCAATCATGGGGGATCTGGTGCCTCACAAGGCAGCTGAGTTGCAGCTCACAGGCCTATCAGACACTGTGCTCCTAGAACTCAGACTTGTCTGGGCTTTGTCATCTTGAACCCATACAGAAAGAGCAGGAGAACCATTATTTGGAGGTTGGGATGCTGTCCCAGGAATCGAGATGCTGCCTTCAGGGGAGCAGAATAGATCTGTCTGGCTGCTGGAGCTGAGGGTACCTGGGTCTGGGGGGCCTGTGCTCCCTCGAGTTTGTGGAAAAAGAAGGGGGCTCACAGTTCTGTTACTCCTTGACCTGGGAGTCGACTATGGGGTCCTCTGGATCCATTCATCCCCAACTCTCTGGATGTCCCCTCAGGTCTGAGAAACACCAAAGTCAGCGTTTTGGATCCAGCCGCCTGTTTACTCACGGTTTCCTAGTCTCTAATCTGCCCCTTAAATACAGTACACACTGGTCACTGCCATCTTGGAACTGTGTCACTTGTATTTTGACAACAGGTGTTGGCAAATGTTACCTGAACCCTTACCTTTATTTAAAGTAAAACTGCAGTTCTTTGCTACGCATGTTGGATTATGAGTTGGCTATGGCACTTAGTGTAATACTTTGCTATTGCACAAAATCTCTTTATCAAAGCCCCATTTGTATACATGCATGTTGTTCTTTTGCTCTTAAATCCTTATGACGAATTTTTAGTATGTCTGATTTATCCCTGAGTGTTTCTGATCCCACAACAAAATGATTAGAATTTAATATATTGTTTTGTCCTTTGAATAGCTAATAAGTAAATAGGGTCATTCTCTAGAGCACAGTAGTGCCCGCTTTTGTCTATTCACTTTCTGACATTGACTAATACAGTCTGTGGTAGCAGAGGCTTATGGGTGAGTTATGAAGGTTACCCTCAAATACATCGATACAATATTTCAGAAAAAAAGTTTGCCAAGCCAAACACAAAATGCAGAGGAGCAAAATACATTTCCTCATGTACTCCAGTGACAGCGTTTAGATGCTGTGCAATAGTTACTGTTATAGCTGGCCATATTGAGGCAAATCAGCCAAACACGTCACCTAACAGTACATTACATTTCATTCAGGGCAGCACTCTGCTCCTGAGTGCAACCATGAAGCTGCCTGATGGCTCCCAAGTGTGCTGATTTTGGTGGCTTACCTGGTGCCGTGACTCAAACCTTCATCAGCATAGGCTCTAGGCATTATGCCTTTCACAGGCTGGATTCATCGGCCATGTCCACTGATGACTATTCATAGGCATATGTAGAAAACCCGAAAATCCTCTGGAGCACTCTCCACCTCCTCCACCAGGCCTGCACTCCCTGGGAGAAAGTCACTCACCCCTGCCAAGACACTGAGTTCTCTGCTTTTCTTCATACCCTAGACATAAAGAGCTATAAATACTGAGGCGCTAGCACAGTTTGTAATAAAAAGAGCACTTACTAGGTCCTCTGCCCAAGGTCTTCTCAGGACACAGAATTCTAGGTATCTAGACCCCAGATGCAAGATGTATAGATAAAATGGATCATCATCTCTGTATCCTTTATGTCCCCAAAAGAAACAGCATGCTCTGCCGTCACTCTTGGTGACACTTTATCACCCTTGGCTACAGTGACAAGATCAGATGGGAATGGTTCTGTAATTCGGATGCTGAATATCTCCCAAAGACTCATGTGCTTGTCTCTCAAGGTGCTACTTTTCGAGTTAGAGTCTTTTAAGAGGTACAGACAAGTGGGACGTTAGGTCATTGGGAAAGTAACGTTGAAGAGTAAAGTGTGACTTCAGCTCCTCTCTCTCCTTTGCTTCCCAGTACTGAGTTTAGAAGTTTTGCTCAGTCATGCATGCTCACCATTCACATTCTGCCTCTCTGCAGACACAAAGCAACAAGGGGAACCATCCATGGACCAGAGCCTCCAAAACCATGAACCAAAGAAAGCCTTTTCTCTATTGACCATGTTAGGTATTTTGCTACAATGACACAAAACTAATACAGGTAGTCGGTTTTAGGGGCTCCTATTCAGTCTTATACAAATCCAGTAAAAAACATTCTAAGTTTAAATTTAGCCAAAACTCCTCCATTCATGGTCTCCACCCACACACCCACAGAAACAGTTTTGGTTATCAGTATTGATGCAGACTCTATTATGGCTAACAGATACAACACCTTGAAAGGTTTTTATACCCTCTGGTCTTTTTTCCACTAATATGGACTAATTATTTATCATCACTATGAGCAAATACTTGATAAGAAGCAACTGAGGATTTATTTTGGTTCATGAGTTGAACCACTTCACACTACAATGTTAATAGAGAATCACCCCCAGCCTTCCTATCATTTTATCCATACTTTTGTCTATTGATACAAGTGGTCTTCTTGATTTTCCCCTTTGTTTGGTCACCCAACTGTTATACTAACCCTTATCAACCTATAGGTTACATCTCCTTGGCTGTTCTTGACAGTCATTATATTGTAACCCTGTCTTTGGGCAACTGGGCATACCCCTTAACCACTATTTCTGTCTAACATGCTTTCAGCACAGTGCTTTCAATACTGTTTTCCTAGTAGCCAAATTAGCCTACAGAGAGCTTTCTAAACTCTGTTTTCTGTGCATGTCTCTATGGCTTTGTTGATGTCCAATGAACCTTCTCGTGGAGTATGAGGATCTGGTGGCTATTTCAGCTAGACAGCCAATCAATTCCAGCATGCACACTACATCTAACCTTTTAAGTATTTTAATTACATTTTTGTCTGTGTGCAGGGCAGGGTTAAGGGGAGCACATGCCGCACACAATATGAAGGTCAGAAGACAACTTGCAGAAATCCGTTCTCTCCCTTCACCTTGGGGGGGCCTAGGGATTGAATCAGGGCATCAGTTTTGGTGTTAGCCAGTGATCCACTTTGCCAGCCCTCTGTCAACATTTCCTTTCTTTTCCAACCCACCTCAGAAAGCCTAGCCACAAATGGCTTATTGATTTAACGACGCTTCTGGAAGCCATCCTGGGGTTGAATTCAGACCACCTCCCAGGATCTTAATCATGGTATTAAATCCTCTAAGAAAATAACCATTGCATAACCTAAGAACCTGTGGCAGGGATAATGTCATCATATTCATTTTCTCTTCTGATCCTCTAACACATTGCTCTGGCTCTTCCAATGCCTGCTTCTTACAGCTCCTGTACCTTCTCAGGTCTTGAGCCTCCCTGTGTTTCACTTGAGCTGCACAGGCTCCTGTACTAAAAGGGCATGCTATCTGGGAAAGCCTCTGCCTTATTGACTCATAACCCTTAAAGATCTTCAACAGCATCCACATGCCTCAGCCTAACCTGTCAGGGTTGCTCATGGTTTCCCAGAGTGCCCTGACCTTCCTCTGGCTTGGCAGGACAGGAAAAGCCTTTTTCATATGAAGCCAGAGGTCCTCTGGCTGCCCCATGTAGCTCATGTCCTCCACTATCCTCTGTTCTTACAAAAACAATGACATACAAATTATCACCCAAATTTTCTCCAAATACCCATAATTCAGCAGGGCCAATAGGTTCCCTTTTTCCAAGGTTGTGGTTTCCATTTGAAATCCCCCAGATTCCATTTGGTCCCATTGGGTGGTGCTATTTGGGAAGGCTGCGGCTCCTTTATAAGGAAGAGCCAAGTACATCATGGAGGACCTTAAGGTCTTACTGCCTCATCCTACTTTCTGACTGCTGGTGATGGATGACAGCTGATCTACAGTTCTGCTACTATGCTTTCCTGCCACAGTGGACTGAATCCTTCTGGAACCATAAGACAAAGTGAACCCTTTCCTGAGCCACATTGGTTAGGAGTATTTTATCACAGTGGCAGAAGAGAAGCTGAGCTAACTACTTAAGTGTGATAGCCTAGGTCACTGTAAAACAAGTAGGAACCAGACACCTGTGCCAGGGACTGCCAGTTTTCCACTTATCACCAAAATAGGGTCTACATTACCTATCATTGTGGCATGTAATTCATCTCAGATTATTGTCCCAATATTAGGTCAAAACTTTTATCATTTTGTAGAAAAATACATGTTTTCCAAACTAAGTTGATAAAACATAACCAGAACTCAGTATCGAAAGTATTCAAGTATAATACTAAATTTATTTTAAAAATGAGATTCCCTGGGTGAAGCATCAGCAATACTAGTCCTGGCATTGTGTACGGAAACAGCTAGATTTCTGTGAGTGAGACATTAACCACTGGTGAGGACATACACCATTAAGAAAATGACGAACATGTCAACCACTAATGCACACAACTACTTAACACAGCATGAAAAGTCAGCGAAACTCACAATACAGCATGACTATCCTTGTTCGAATTGAAGAGGAATACAGTAATCTTACCCGTTACACTTTGTAAAATCAGATACATGAATTTATAAGCAGTGCTTTTAATAAAGACAGTAATTTAATTTCAAATAAATATTTCCTTTCTATTCCTTTATCATGTATTTTCATATGTAGCTAACTGGCAAAACCTACCAGATTATTAAAATCGGTAATAATCCAATCCATGATATTCCATTTGCCATTCAACTCATTTTTCTTACACTAAGAAGTCCAAACATCAGTTCCTATTAAACTGTTAGAAACTAGCCCTGTGCCCAGTGTGACTAGCCTTTTGGACAAGGCCAAGGGAGGGTATGTTTGAGCATCCTTATGATTTGGTCTGCTCTTCTCATGAGTGCCAACAAGGAACTGCTCCTAGTTCTCCTGCTCCTCATACTGAGCATAGCCACTGGCATAGGTCCTTCCTAAGTTCAAATTAGTGAACAGCTCTGATGACTCAGCATCTGAGTCCTTCCCATCTTCTTCCTCTTCATCATCCTCTGCTTCTTCCTCCTCTTCCTCATCATCATGATACCCAGTATTTCCATCCTTGTCAGATGACAGGTTCTTCCAGTAAGCATCATACCCAGAAGCTCCATCTCCCTCTTCAACTCCAGTCTGCCTGCCAAACTTCAAGGAGCGTGCTATAAGACACAGACACATACACATCAGTTAGTGCCAATACTTACACATCCCACTGCCACAGGGTATACTGTTACCCTGATGCTTAGTCTTAAATGAAAAGAGAAGTATTGTTCTAATTTTCTCATAGAAATCTATACAGCATAATCACAAATAACTGAGGCAAACACCAAACCTCGGTGAGTATCAGTATGTTTCTTGTATCAAATTGAAAAACTGTACCACACATTTTCCAAGGCTTTACAACCCCACTTGCTGATAGCAATACATTTATCTTTTCAAACAAAAAAAACAGAGTTCATACAGACGTACACACACACATAACATCAATTTGACTGTTAGTTACCCATTAACAGATTTTAGAATCACCTGGGACATGGGTCTTTGAGCATGCCTTCGGGGAACCTTGATTATGTTAAATGCTGTAGGAAGACCCATCGTAATTGTGGTAGGGCCATTCCCTGGGCAGGGATCCTAGACTATTTAGAAGGGGACAGCAAGCTCAACACCAGCATACATTCACTATTCGCCTAACTGTGGACATGTGAACAACTACTTCAAGCTCCGCTGAGCTGACCTTGAACTATAAAGCTAAAATAAACCCCTTTTCCTTCAATTGCTTTCATTACAGTATTTTACCACAGTGGCAGAAAAGAAACTGAGACAACCAGTTCTTGCCACATAAGCCAGGGAACCCATATTCAATCCCCAGTATCCACATAAAATTTTTAGTGTAGTAGCACATGCTTATAATCTTAGCAGTATAGAGGCAGACACTAGAAGATTCCTGCCAGCCAGCCTAGCTTAGAGGAACTCTATCTCAATAGCCTCCTGAGGAATGATACCCAAAGTCTGGTATACCAACCCCCCCCCCACACACACAATAGAAAACGGTAAAGTTATTCTGAGCATGAAAGCCAACCACTCATTGGTAGCCTTACTTGACATGCTGAGATCCTTTGTCTCCTGTGTTTCATGCCCACATTTAGGACAAGGAGGTTGTTTCCCCTTTTCTTGCTTAAACACCTTGCTCCTTGTATGTTCATCACAGAAACAAGCCTATACAACAGAGACAGAATTAAGGCAATATTTAATTTAAAAGATATAAAAAGATACTATCCAAAATTCCAAGAAAACGTACAGACAGTTTTGCTTAAGGCAGAGTTAAAAATTGAACTGGGACTAGTCACATGCTCTTGATCTCAATTTCTTAAAGGGAATGGATTTTGCCAGGACTCCTCTGAAACAGATCCCAACAAGGCAGACACTTAAACACAGGATGACATGGAAAGTGGCTTATCAATTTGTTCATATTTAAGGTTCTTTATAACAAAATGGTGGGTAGTTTATCTTTAGAGTACACCACCACCCAACTAAGGGGTGGAAAGGCAATTTCAAAGTCCTAAATATTGAGAGAAATGCAGAGGACCACTGAACAACATGGGATCTTAGCTGACATCATAAGGTGAACAGGGTAAAGTGAGCACAGACAGGCATGTTCTAAGCAGCAGAAAGCACTGACAGTGTTTAAAAGTGCTACAGTAAGAACACTGTTGACAAATGAAAGAAATTCCGTAGAATGCAGAACCAGGAAAAAGTTAAGACAGGATACAGACAAGAAAGGTTAAGGACAACAGTGTTTATGATGTAAGTTATTATCTGTCTAGTGACCTTTGAATAACAGGCATGCTGGCAATGTCCTAAGTTAACATCATGGAGATCTTCACCACTCACACTCTGAAAAGCAGTATACATACACACACAACACTGAGCTGGGACCCTGGGGTAGATGTATCTACTACAAGAAAAGCGGGTGACCACTGGAAAGCTACTAAATCAGCAACTTCCATGCCACAATCTCAAAATAAAAGAATAAGCCAGACATGGCAGTTTAGGCCAGGAACCTCAATACTCAGGAGGTAGAGGGAGAAGAATTATTGTGAATTCAAGGCCAGCCTAGACCACCCAAGACTTAGTGTCAACTAATTAACTAGTTCATTAATTAAGAAAATAAAAGAAAAAGCCACAGAAGGTTTAAGCTCCATATATGTCAGCGCTGTAAGAACCCAAGGATAAAGCAAGAGTATAGGAATTCAAATCAAACTCCCAATGAGACAGTAGCAGACACACCTTACATCGGAGACAGGAATGCTGGCCAAGTCGGTTGCAGGAAACACCTGTGGGAGACAAGAGTCACTTTAAAATCCTGCCAGTTACTCAGACCTTGCATACTACTTGAGCCACTTACTGAATCACTGGGTGCTCTCTCAATGGAATCACAGTGGAATCAGTTACTAGCTGACCTGCAGGGTTCACGTACTGTGAACACATAAAGCACCAAGGCTTCCTTCACAGATAATTTTATTTTTACCCTACACATTCTGCAAAAGCCTAAGGGGGAGGGGGCATGGAATTTATTTTGAAATACTCATTAAAATTTTTTTGTAAATACTGAATTTTATAGTGTGCAGTACATATGTCCTATCAGTGACTGAACAACTAAAATCTGTATGGAGGTGTTAGAATTAGGAACTATCCCAGAATAAGAACCATATGATGGAAGCGAGTAGCTGAGAATGTTAGTCTTTTCTTTAGGATGGTAACTACTAATTAATGAATACTACTTTATGCATATTCTCATTTCAATTAGCCTTTTGAAATAATTTCTAAGATAATTCTATTACTACTAACCCAATCAGTAACATTGGTTCTCAACTAGAAAATGCAGTTCTCAACTGGAAAAGTGTGGGTAGAGGTTCAATACAGATCTCAGATACCCAATCCAAAAGTAAGACAAGCTCTCTAGGGAAGAAACCTGAGTCCCTGCATTGTTAGAGATGAACTAGGCGTGGGATCACTTGAAGGCACTGAGAAAGGGAAGGAGATGGTTGAGCTTGGTTGGTACAGGAACCTGAAGGTGCCAGCTGGAATGCTATAAGACAAGGAATGCTATAAGAAGACCAATGTCTGGTTAAGGCCACAAAACGAAGAACTGCTTGGCCAATATACCACTATTATCCCCACAGAAAAATTCGGCGCTAATGTTTGGTTTTATTTTTTCCTGTAAACAAAATACATACACATACACACACACACACTTCAGACGTACACAAACACATTAAGAGGTAGCATAAAAATTTTACTCCTTTTTAAACTGAGTTTCACATTAATACTATTCAGAATCCTAGGTACAAGAACAGCTAACAAAACAACTTACATTTAAATGTTTCTGCTTCTAAAACTTGGCAGCTGGCTTGATGCTCAAACTGATCATCTTCACAGAGAAAATTATGGCAAAACGAACAGCTGAATATTCTGCCTCCTGTAAGATTAAAACAAAACCCACAAATGCAATATGGCAAACTTAATAACTTTAAAAATCCTTATTCATATAACTTGTCAAAGATGGCAACTAATTTCAGAAGTACATCAAAACTATATGGCAATAGCTAAAATAAAATTGCTGATGTACTTCAAAATGAACTATTAAACTGCAGGCCTCCATTATCTCCTGCCACTTACAAGGCTGCCTGTCCTCCCCAAAATTCCCCTACTTGCTTGGGTGAATAGTACTAGCATTTACTGATACTGCTTGTATAATCCCTTCCCAACTAAACTGACCACTGAAATTGTGCCAGTAGTTATTAAAGATTTTAAAGTATCCATATGGAGAGAGGGAGAGCAAGAGCGAGCGAGAGAGAGAGAACATTTACTCGTAAGACATATTTGCACCTAGTCACTTACCATGGTCCCATACCCCTCGTTCACATTCCACACACTCTGCATCAGTGAGTGGGCAGGCACAAGCATGGGTACTCAGACACTTCCTCCCATGGCAAACCCAAGCTTCACAGAAGTCACATATTGCACCCTACAACACAGAAAACGGAACTCTAGATCAGCTACCACAGGAACACTGCAACCAGGAAGGCTGTTACAAAACCAAACAAGGAACAAAAGCCAGCAAGTGGGAGGAATGGTTGACTTGAGATACCAGGTATAGAAAACATGTATCTCCCCATGATGAGGCAGGATTCTAGCAAGAAGATGGAACTCTCAACTAGGTAATCCAGAAGACTTTAAGGCAGCAAACTCACAGTACTCAGCAAAGGGCTCAGAGAAAACATCAGAGAATGGTCTCATTGCCTTCCCCACAACCCCATACATACGAAGGGACAAGGAAAGATAGCAAGTAGTTATCAGCACAGAAAGAAAGAATAGGCCTGTGAGAACAAAGCTTTGTTCCAGAGAAAATTCCAGGTTAGGGAAATTACCATAAATAATGTACATAAAACCAGTATTACATTCCTCACAGAATGTAATTTGGACATGAAGCAAAAATCACACTGCAGAGTATAGCAAAACTCACAGCTCAAACTTAAAATCTTTTAGTGAAAAAGAACAAAACACACCAAATAATCCATTTATTTTTATTTATGGCACTAAAATTCCTTATAAAATCCTATCTAATAAAGACAATATATAACTAACATATACTTTCTATCAAATTTAATATTTAAAAAATTAACCCTAAATTCTTTTGAAACTTATTTAACCAAAAAGGTTGAATGTTGATGAGCTTTTAAACTCATGAAATTTATTTTCTGAAGTCTGTTTGAACATTTTAGTAGGGTACATAGTACCTTTAGTTGGATGACCAACTAAAACTACGAAAAAGCATTCATTTCGGGTCGGGAGACTGGAAAGCTTCTTCCCTCCTGGCTAGCTTTCACAGTGCCAGAAGTGCTATGCACTCTCCCAGAGGAGGAAAGTAATCATCAGTCTTACCCAAATGCAAATCCTATAAGCTACAACTATGACTCTTTTGGCAAGATATGCCCACTGATGCAACAGTGGCACAAATGTTACCAGAAAAACCAAACTGCTCCTGACTGAACTTAAAGGTCCAGGGGATTGAACTGTTATCTGGCGCTATTATTAGGAACAAGATGGCTACATAGGTCATAGGTCACAATACTATTATTCTAATTGGACACAGAATTAAAATGATTCTTAATGATTTACTGCTATATACATAAATCAGTGAATCTCTTCAACCTCACTAAGAAGCATCTTTCCTTTCAATAAGTGGTAATTAACACAAAGAATAAAAGTTGGTCAACATGACAGAGTGCAAAAAGATGTCTACAGCATATCCCTCCCTCCAGGCTCAGGGAGCTTTAACATAGACACGGTGTAAGAGCTACAGGTAGTAGAGAACTATGAGGAAACAGGTGTACCCCAGAAAAAACAGGGCAATTACAAATAGAAAACCATAGCAACTTGGACAGCACACATAAAACCTGTGCAAGAAGCTCAAAGCCAGCAAGATCCCAGCATGGAGGTGAGGTGAACACAAAGTCCCACCCTTTTGGTATTTGGTAGCTTCTAGTAGAGGAAGAGTCAGTTTTCTTTAAGGGTGTGACCCTGGCAGGCTGACCAAGCTCCAGGGCAGGCCTTACACCTGAAAGTATTTGGGTAAAATTAATTGGACTCAGTGGGATTAAAAAAAAAAGAACACAACCTTGGGTAGATAAACGGGGATAAATCTGGGAAATGGTGGACATCAGTATGACAGAAATATATTGTATGAAATTCTCAAAGAATTAATAAAAATTCTTTTTAAAGCATTAAAATATTGGTTAAAACAGCTTTACCTTATCTTTGGAAACCTACTACACTAAGACATGAAAAGTAGCTTACCACCATAGCGAGGCCAGTACTGTATACACCAGCATGCTTGATGACACAGTCTGAAGACTTCATCATACACTTTGTTTTCCCTGGTTGGAAAGAAATGTATATATACACAGTTAGCCCTACAAATTAGTTCATACAGAAAGTGTTCACTAATTCCTCTCTGATCTAGCCCAAGTGCCTATGGAAATAATATTTTAAAAATATTAAACCAGTGTATTTTCCTATTTACATAGATAAAAAAAAACTGCAAACATATCTCATTACCTTAGTCAGATCTTCTGAGACTAGAAATGTTCTAATCTATAAAAGTTGTTGTATTTATATATATGGAACATGCCAATTTAAACTTGTAATAAAAGCCGAAGTTCCAGGTTATGCATGTAATCTGATGATTATGCTGACAGTTTCAAATCTTATGAAGTTTGAGTGAATCAGAGCACTATAATGAATTTTACACTCATGAATCACAACAGGAACACCTGGCTTGGATGTGCCAGTTACTCCTTGCCACACACTATCAAAAGGTACACCAAACAATTACGGATCCAAATTGTTGCACTTAAGTTTAACCATATATAAAAATCACTACAGAGCTGGAAATTACCAAGCCCGGACTTGGCAGGAAATCTGCTTATCAGACATTATGCAAAGATTAGTGATGACATATTAACTGCCCATCAGAGACAAACAGAAGATGTTCAGTTTGCCAGCATCTAGATTCCTGAGAAGCAGAGTTAGATAACAAGAAATGAGAAAAACAACTTGGACACAGGGCAGAATCTGCAATAGAAAATGCATCCACACACAGCTCTGGAAGTCAAGCCTGTAGACACTGAACATGCGGGTTTGCCCTTTACCTGCCACAAACTTGTCTTCTCACCCTTCATTCACTTGCGTTTAGTAAAACAAAGACAAGTTTTCTCCCACTCTCCCCTACGGCTCGGCACAAGCACATATCAACGGTTACCCCAAACTGTTCCATTTGAAACCATCATCTCGAGGTACAGAAGATACTATTTGTTCAAACAGAACACCAAGGGAGTAAAGCTGATTAGGTTTCCTAAGGCAAGTCTTCATGAACAGACAGCAGAAACCCCCCAGACAAGACTGACATGAAAGACTGCAACACTCTCAATGTGTATGCCTTCTGGTCAGATGTGTTAGCACGATAAGAGCCTGTGAGGACTACTTTCTTCTCTAGAAATACCATTTAGTTTTATTTTGAATTATTTTAGATCTCCATCTACACTTGATAACTGCCAGACAAACGTTTAATAAAGACATGCCTTCATAGTTGTATACTTACCACACTGTGCACAAATTGGTAACTTCTGAACAGAATTACAAAAATAGCAAAATGCTCTATTCTTCTGCCGCCTTGTCATGGAAAACAAAAATTTTAAATAGGGTCAATTTCAGATAAAGGTTGAGACTGATTTATCGCTGTGCTGGTTAATTTTTGTCAACTCAACACAAACTGTAGTATCTGAGAAAAGGGAGCCTCAACTGTGGAAACTGCCTCCATCAGACTGGCATGTGGGCAGTGTCTGTGGAGCGTTTTCTCAATGGCTAGCTGATGGAGGACTACTGCACTGTGGGCCTGCCATCCAGGCCAGGCACCCCCGAGTGCTATAAGAAAGGTAGCTGGCCCTGAGTATGGAGGCAAGCCAGTAAAGTAGCATTCCTCTGTGGTCTCTGCATCAGGTCCGGCCCCGAGGTCCCTGCCTTGCGCTCCTGCTCTGGCTTCCCTCTAAGATGGAATACAACCTTTCTTCCCCAAGTGTTATCACAACAACAAAAAGCACACAAGGACAATTTCATACACAAAGAAAAAATTTAAAAACTGACCTCTGACACTTGTCACATTCCTGTAAAATTTAAAAGATAACATTAATTTTCTGCTGGCTAAAAAATGGAAATTTTACTTACAGTATAAAGACTATTTTCTTTCCCACATTAAAATATAACGGGCTCTCTACCCCAATTCCAACTCCAGCCACGTGTGCAAGCTCTTATACATACTCCACTAGCAAAGATAAACAAAAAAGTTATACCCTGTGATCCATAATGAAAGAAGCTATATTGCAAAAGAAGCTGAATATACTGCATTTGCTTTTGTTGCTTTAAAGAAACCAAGCACTACAGGAAACAGACAAGTCTCTGCTCCATTTCTATTTCCTCTTTGCCTATGTTGAACAGATGCTGGAAATAAAGGAGGACACAAAATAAAGATCATAATCTATCTATATTTAAATAGGGCTTTCAAAGCTCTCTAGTCTGGTGTACTCTCTAGAGTTAAGTCACTACTGGTCAGCCTTTTCCCAATATGTCCTACACCCTTTTCTCCATGGCTTTATTTACACTAACACTTTTCCCTTTACTGAAATACTTACCAACTCTCATTACATACACTTATGTATGCTAGTCACTTTGTACTCCTATTACATGCACTTACGCTGGTCACTTCATTTTGTCTATTTGGCACTCCTCTTTCCTAAAAAGTACCTGATATTCACAATACAGTTCCAATGGTCACATCTGTACCATGAAACCTGACACTGAACACCATAAATGAGTCCTGGGACAAAAAAAAAAAAAAAAAAAAAAAAAAAAAAGGACTCAAGCCCAAATCACAAGAACTTTCGGTGGCCTCTGCATATAAGATATGATGATATATGTACAGTACCAGAAACCAGGAAGCTAAACAAATAAAGCATGACAGTCTTCAGAAGCAGCAGGAGAAAAGAGAAGGAAAAGCAAAGATTGTCCCATCCCAGGATCTACTTGTTCCACGTCCTTTATATCCATTCTCTTTCCTGATAATTGGGAGTTACTACTCTGGTGAACTACTTTTCTCTAAAGTTAGATTGTGTTTCTGTCATTCATAAACAAACAAGTCCTACAAAGTACATGACACTAGGGAATTCTACAAACATATTAAAGAGGCATTCTATTAGCCATCAATGTTGCACCCACAGTTATGCAAATACCTGTTCCCACAAATAATAAAAATTTGCCAAAGTAAGCCATGAAAATAAAGTATTTAAAAAATCATACATTCTAAAGACCAACCTGCTTAGCATAGGCAAAATTAGTGAAGAAAATGGGATATGAGCAGGGTGCAGTGGCTCACAGCTGTAATCCCAACACCCAGGGAGGCAGACCAGGGCAGCCTGGTTTACAAAGCGAGTCTAAGACAGTCAAGAATACACAAAGAAACCCTGTCCTGGAAAAACCAAAAAGAAAAAAGAAAATGGGATATGTCTAGAAATCAAGGCACTCAGCAAGAGAAGAATGAAAAAAATGGCTAAAAGAAAATGATGAAAGCCCAGTGAATAAGACACCACTGAGCTAAAGAGTATAGACAGGCTATAACCTCTCACTCCATTCCTCTTACTCATTCTCCTTCAATATCTCTCATCACCAGCAGTACACAAGGTAATAGCTCAGACTTTGTAAGTAATAACATACTCTAACTAAAAAAAAAAAAAAAATCATTATTACTTAGCAAAAATAGTGACCATAACTCTAACAGGTTTTTCATGTAGTGAACAAATGGGCACACTAGTTGCTATTCTTTTCTGACAGACTTTATGGTACTAGATGGTTCTTCCTTTGACTCAGCGGCCATTGTTTTTTCAAAGCTCTTACCATGGTAGCATTGCATGGGTGCTTGGCTAAGTCTACGGTACTCCGTGATGCCCTGAGTTGTTTCTCCCGTTCTCGGCGGTTCTCTGCCTTCTTCCGCGCGCCAGTCTTTTTCTTGGGCATTTCCCCCTCTTTCTAAACAAGAAAACAGAAAAGCGATTAATTGCCTGATTCACTTACAGGGTGTTTATACTCTCCTTAAATATTAAACTCCCCTCATCACTTCTACAGTTAAAGGTTTTAGCAACATTACACAGAGCTGTAGACTTCTGGTAAGACCCTACTCTGTGCTACCAAACAACTGTACAATAGGACAGACATCAAAGAACTCACCCTAAAAGCCAGAGTAATTGTTTTTCCACTCTAAATAACTATTCTTCTCTTCGCTCAAAAAAATTTGTGTATGCACCATAAGAAATGACTAACCACTCATTTTGTGGTAAGTTGAAATAACCATTTTTAGATGTAAGCCACACCCTAAGTGCGGCCAACACACAGTATTACACAGTACACCCTCTCACCTAGATGGTTTCTAAATGAATATCCAGCAAGCCGAGCACTGACTGCAAAGCCAACCCATTTTCTCTTAAGATTAAGGAACTATACAGTTCTTCAGCGTAGAAGCCACAATTTTACAGGCCAGATGCCTGAGTTTGTTTCCCACCAACCTTACAAACCTGGTTTTCAGCACTCAGAAAAACTACAATTTAGAAAACTAAGCTTCTGATTGATGATTCCAATGCCCGATCCTCTCAGAATGAGCGAATTAGTGGTTAATGATCGTGGCCAACCCACGGGGCCTTCCGTCAGTATTTAAAACTGAAGTCTGGAGCGTATGGCTGAATGAGTGCCCACGGGTGACCGTGGATGACTGAGGCCTATTTCTCCGGTTTGCTTGTGCCAGTGACGCGGGAATTCAGCTCAAGCCCGGACTCTAGAGACAGCAGAGCAGTGGCGGGAGGCCTGGAGGCGGCGGCGCGCGGCTCCCCACGCGGCTCGCGACCCGCCGGCCGCCCGCGGCTCCCCACGCTCTCCCGGCCTACCCACGACACGCAGCCTTGCGGGGACGCGCCGCTCACCGCAGTGGTCGAGGACGCAGAGGCGAGTCCAACCCGCAGGCCAGAACTCCAGGGAGGCCGGTCGGTCCGCGGTTCCGAAGGCAGAACGGGCTGGTCTCCGACAGGGGAAAGCAGACCGGATGTCCTCCTACGTCAGCGCCCCCAGACCGCGCAGTCCAGCGGAAGTGACTAGACTGCCCCGCCCCGTTCTGTCTGCTCCGCCCCGACCTCGACCGTCCCGCTCGGGGGCGCTCGCCTCCCGAGTTCAGGCTTGAGAAGGAAAATAGGGAACCGAGAGCTACAGGACCTGTAGACCTGCGTTATCGTATCCTAATTTTATTATTTTTTACTCAGAGAATTGAAAAGTCCAAGAGCAACAGAAAGATGAACCCACAAAAATTTTTTTGAAAGAGAAAACTAAATTTGATAGCGATTTTTTTTGCCTGAACTTTTGAAATCCGTGAACCTGACAGGTATTACATCTCACATTTTCTTATTCTTTGTTGTTTTCTGAGACATAATGAATGGAAGGAAGCCGGGCCTTGAACCATGACCCTCCTCCTTCGCTGGTGTTATAGGCCTGCGCACCAGAGGCCTCAAGTCCCGCTTTTTATTGGTTATCTCACAACACAGAGTTCGGAGGTTGTCTTTTGTTTGCGCTCTGCTGTGTGTGTTCTGTTTCTTTGTGAGCAAATCACGTTCTCGGCTTCTGCTCTGTGGCTGAGCTCTCAGTATACTTTCCCACAAGACTGCTTTAAATAACTCTGAAAGCCACACCTTCTCTGAGTACAGCTATTTTATACCCACCCATATTTTTGCCCTAACTGTATTCACATCCACACCCCAGTGGAAGACTTCTCATCTTGCTCTTTTGATTTCTTCATTGCCGTCTGCTATCACCTTTGCTATATTCCAGGACTCCACTTTTGTGACCACACCTTGAGCTTCAGCTCCAAAAGAGAGCTGCTTCATCAGTGAAATCCAAACTTGAGTGTCTTGGTTTACGAGGTTCCTAATCTGTCCTTGCTGTTCTGTATTCTCTAGTCATATTTTCTTTTCTACTCTTAATAATTAAACGCTGAACCTTTTCCTCCTTATATTGAGTTTTCTGAGTGGTTTTTTGGTTGGTTGGTTGGTTTTCATTTTCGTTTTTGGCCGGAGGGCTAATGCATAAGCAGGTATCTATGTCACTAATCTCAAACCTCTCAAGATTTTCCTTCTGTCCTCTATTTTCCTAATCAATTCCATCATTTCCGTTTGCCACATTATATCAAAACAGCCTTCCTTCCTCAACCTTCCACCACTTTTATCAGTTTCAGCAGATATCACCACCTCCCCCTCTTTGTATAAAATGAGAACATGACTGCTCCAAGGTATGGTGAAGGAGAAGTTTCTATTGTAGATACCAGAGAGAACAGCCAAAGGCATCTGGAAGAGTCCAGAGCAGGGAGAGAAAGTAGTAGACTAAACATGGTCAGTAGACTGAAGCAGCCATGAGAGGAGAGACAGGGAGAGGGAGAGAGAGGAAGGAAAAGAGAGAGAGAGAAAAAACAAAGAGGACAGAGGTCCAAGAGAGGGGATCAAGAGAACAAAAGGGCCAAGGGAACTCTTGGCCCAAATGGCAGGGTTATGTAGGAATGAAAAGCTGGGGAAGGGAAGTCCATGAGCTGGAGAAGTTTAGGATGGGTGATGAGGTGAGAGGAGCTTTGTGGAGTCCTATGTCCTGAGTGAGCTGGACAGCATGTGGTTTGGTATATGCCAATGTGCACCACAGTTAGCCATTTGTCCCCAGTTTCTTTGATACCCACAGAAACTGTGGGTAACAGCTAATATGCATCTTGGATTTTTCTCCTTGCATTGTAGGCACTTTGCTTGTGTGCTCTTAAAAATTTAATGCATGAAGAAACAGGGAGATAATATGCAACTTGACCCAAAATTATATAGCTATTTTGGCTTGAGTGTAGTAGGAACCCTTGTAGGAACTCTTGGGCTTATAACAAAATTCAGTGGTTGAATGTTTGCCTAAAATTCAGTGGTTGAATGTTTGCCTAGTGTCAGAAAGACTACTGATAACTTGAAAATTGATAAAATTTTTAAACGCTTCATTAAAAATTGATACTAAGTAAACTTATTTCATATTAACAGAAATAGTATTATTAAGTGAAAATGACTATACTTTCCTTTACAAAATACATAGATAAGTGAGGAAACCCTAGCTCATAATTGGAGTATTAACAACATCCTCCTGATCATGTGCTTTCATGTTCTATGTGTTCCCTTCCACCCTTCACCACCACAATGACGCCTCCTCCTTCAGTCTAGTCTTATTATGTGGCCCACACTTTGAGCCCACAGTCCTACTTCCGCTTCCCAAGCGCTGGGATTTTTTTCTCAGTTTCTTTCTTAACCTGGCCATCACACAAATAATTGAGATTCTTTTATATTTGTTTAATAACAAGCTTCACAACAAAATAACTGAGCAGTTATTACTCTTTTCTTAACCCTCCGAACTAATCTGGTTTCCTCCCAGCATACATCCCAAGACACTTGCACTTTGTAGCTTTCCCTGCTTCAGCTCCTCTTCTCATGTCACCTGGCCCTCTACATCCTCTTCCTACCCTAATTCCTCTTCTCTTACTCCTTCCCTGGCTGGCAGGAAGTCCAGTACTATTCTCTCCCCTGCTTATCAATTAGCTGTAAGGTGCTTTACTGGCATATCGGGATAATTGTGGAGCAGTGTTTACACAACACTGAGACAGGAGATTCTCAGAAAAAGGACTGCAACCAGATATGGGGGTAGGGGTGGGTACAGAAATCAGGATTTGAATTACACAGTAACCTTATGCCTATAGATGTGAACCACCATATCTGGCTTCTTGTTTTTGTTGTAAGTGCACAAACTGAAGAGTATCCTTATTTATTGCCCATCCACTTTGTCTCTAGGAACTTCATACTTAGCAGGCACCTCCTTAGCCTTTTGCTGATCATTTGCCTTGTTACTGCCACACAGTCCTTACCATTCATTACAATATTTGTGGCAACTTATGTTCTAACTTAACCTTAGCCATATGCCCAGTGTATAGATTGAACTGAAGAAAGACTCTAAGGAGGCATCTGTGTGGGTTCCAAGTAACAGAGAGGATTAGCCAGTAACTGTAGGAGGCATGAAGATTTCTGTGCTCATGGATAAACACCAGGGGAACCTGAAATGCTAAGCTCACCATGTGTCCCTTCAAGGGAAGGCATGCAAAACCTGATATCTACCCAGAAGGCTGCAGTGGACTGCTTTCTAGCCTGCTG
This sequence comes from Pachyuromys duprasi, assembly GCA_028658305.1. Taxonomy (NCBI): domain Eukaryota; kingdom Metazoa; phylum Chordata; class Mammalia; order Rodentia; family Muridae; genus Pachyuromys; species Pachyuromys duprasi. The sequence goes on from CM053744.1 coordinate 21,329,943, forward strand.
ACCTTTGTGAGACTTTTCAGGGACTGGATTCTCTTCAGACCCTTATTGTAAATATGTTTTTCTCAGTCAACATAAACCTGCGGTCAGTCAGTCTATAGAATATATCTTTGTACACTTTAGAAAGAGCTTCCATGTAACCATATCTGATCTGTATTTAGCTTACGTTTTTCCTCAAAGAGTTGAGTATGCTTTGTTGTGAAGGAGGGATTGAGTTAATTATCATCATCAGAATAGTTTTCACCAAATTGTTCTGTGGTTAAATTTGCCTAAAATAAACAGCTGGGTGTGGGGGAGTGGTCAGACTTCTGAAGTTTGAACCAACACCTGGCTGCTGAGTCACATTGAGCCAAAGTGCCTCCTTGCCTTCCATGCTTATCCCTCTGCTGTTCAGGAAGGCTGCAGAGACACTCACAATTTACTGCAGAACTGGACCACATTAAGGCTCAGAGGATTGGAAGAACTGTAAATGTAAGACTTTTAGGTGTCACAAGCCAGACGATTGCATCTGAGCCTTGGTCTCACCAATGTCCTGATCTTGGAACAGCTATGCTCCCCTGGTTTTGGGGTTAATATTCTTTGGAGCTCAGCCACACCTATGATTAAGAGTTGGGCTGATTCCTCAGTTTTTTCTGCCGTCTTACTGAAGAATAAAAGCCTCTTCATTTCCTAGCAGAAACCCACTCCATTTTACTCTTAGGTTTTAAAATCCAGTTAAGCACTTTGTCTGTTTTTTTCTGTTCTCAAATAATTAATTTTACTTAGCAACAGGCATTGCCATTGTTCTTAAAATTACTGTTTCTCTCATATTTGCTCGACACACTGTATCCATTAGATTAGTACCTTCTATTAGAATACCACCGCAGTTCATTATTGATGAGATTTTAACCACTATACTGTTACTTCGTGCCAACAACTATCTGTCTTATACCTGTCACCGGTAAAAGGTCCTCAGAGCAGTAAAATGGCCTTGGTTCAAGTCATAAATCCTATCTTAGTTTCTACCTTTATGGAGAAGACCTGGCATTATCTGCCTTAGAAAAACATTCTGAATCAGTCAGAGGCAGTCTGTTTGGGAAAGCATTTGGGCACAGCAGGTGTGGAACAGGTGGTAACAGACTGGACAGAGGGAGGAACTGACCTGAACAACACTGTCAGTGAAGGTCTTATTGGAATCTGAGACATTTCTTCAGTATTGTCCTGACTTGGGGTAGGTGAACTGGATCTTGATAAGCCTCTGGGATTCAGTTTTTTCATAAGGGCAACCGAAGGAAAGAGTTTGTCCTGAAGTATGCCGCTAATAAAGAGGTTGGACAGCTGACTAGACTCAGCCTGCTATACTCCATGCAACTCAGCTACAGACTGTCACCTCTGAAGAAGGACATTCACTGATTGCAAAATAAACGTTCAAAGACTCCTACTGCTCAGGCGTGCTTTAGGAGCAGGAGAACGGACTCAGAAGGAGAAGGGGGTAATTTAGATAAATCTAAAGCATAAGCATAAAACAATAAAATTTAGGTATAGAAACTACACAGAAGTAAAATATTAGCAATATAATTAAAATCAAATCACAACAGGTTTTAAAATGGAATTTGATGAATTGGTATACTTACAGGGATAGTCACAAAAAGCCTAGACTATTTAAACACAAACAGAAAGGTATACGATTATGCATTTGAAAACTTTAATATGATGATTAAGACAATACTGTATAGTGTCAGTCATAAACAAACAAACAAATAAATAAGCAAGTGTACTTGCATAGAAGGCTCAAAGAAAATCACATGCAGTAAGGTACATGGAGCGGGGACGGGTCACAGGGTCACCAGTGAGCAGAGCTGCACTATTGACAATGAGGTGACCAGTCAGCC
>CM053744.1:21339915-21358570 GCA_028658305.1 Pachyuromys duprasi
TCAGCTAACATATTGGTGCCTGTGATGCAGTTTTAATTTTCAACTTAATACAATCTAGAATTATCTGGGAAAAGAATCTTAAAGGATTGTCTAGATTAGGTTGGAGCGTAGCCATGTTTTTGAGGTATTATTTTCATTATGTTAATTGATATAGAAAGACCATCCACTGTGAATAGCACCATTCCCTTGGCAGAAACACCTTCACATATAGTGAATAAAGAAAAATATTGAGCTGGCAAGATGACTCAGCAGGTAAATACACTTCTACCAATTCTGATGACTTACTTTCAGTCCCCAGATTCAAAGTAAGTAGAAAGAAAAAGAAAGAAAGAAAGGAAGGAAGGAAGGAAGGAAGGAAGGAAGGAAGGAAGGAAGGAAGGAAGGAAAGACTCCATCAAGTTTTCCTTTGACCTCCACATAATGCTATGTATACACAAGTATATCAGCACACATACCACACACATGTGCACATGCATACACACACACACACAGGAACACTAAGGTGTGTCCTTTTAGTAGAAAGAATAGGATGAGATGAGCATTAGGAAACACACAATAATTCATTGCTGTTGACTGTGCATGTGGCTAGGTAATTTAAGTCCCTGCTGACTTGACTTCTCTGTAGTGATGGGCTGCAATCTGGAACCATGAGCAAATTCAGACATTTTCCCTGAGTTGCTTTTTAAAGGGTTTTATCATGGCAACAGGAAAAGCAGTTGAGAGTGTGGCTTTAATAAGTTTATCATCTGCTACCTTAGGAATGATAACTTGCATGGTTACTGTAGAGTGTGTACCTTTTAGATAATTGCAAGTGTATGTTTTAATGCTTTTTACTACAATTCATAAAACAGTCAAAAAGGTCAATAAACATATGGATCACAGTAACAGTAACATTTGTTCAATAGTCAGTAGTACTGTTTTGTGACAACCTAATCTTTGAGCTGTGTATTTTTTTATGGGCATGACATTATTATTGATAGTATCAGTCTTTTTTTTTCTTTTTCCCTTTCTTCTAAATTAGCACACACAATAACAGGTTTCCTTGCAGCCTTTTTACCTATTGCTTGTTGTAGTTGATCCTCTTCCTCTGCTCCGGCACCCTGCCTCTCACCTATGTCCCTCCGCTCTGCTAGTCCCCTTTCTACTTTAACATTATGTGTTTTATTATGCCACCCCACCTCCTTCCTTAGAAGCTCTTGTTCTCTGTATGTTTATTATAAAAACAATTGTGAAAGAAATAAATGACAGAGTAATGGGCACTGAGTGTATTACAGTCACTATCTCCAATCTTTCCTACAGCCATCCTGCAAGACAGATACTGTGGGTGGAAAAAAAAAGTGACGGGCCCAAATCTAGGACCTTAACTAAGCTGACTAAGAGGAGACCAGCTGGTAGGACCTTCTGGCTCCACAAGCCTACCCAACCCTGTCTCTCTGTCTTCTCTCCTGTTTCATCTTTTCGCTGTCCCTCTCTATCTTCCTCACCCATCCTCTCCAGTCCGGAAGGCACATTAATATTAGAGCAGAAACTATAGTCCAGGGCACTTTATTATTCTGCAATGTCAAATTCTCCTAGGGAGACAATTTTTCTACTGAGGGTTTCCACACACCTGATGCTTGCAGTAGCATTCTCTTTCCTGGATATGTTGTTTCTCTTACTCCCTTCTTGTTTGTCTTCTATAGAAGAATATTAATGGAACTGAATAAACTAAGAGCCCCGGTGCTTCATCAGTCTTAACCATGTAGCTCATTAAATGGATACCTTGGGGAGATCAGGAGGTGCTTGTTGACAACTTCTTCAGCACAAAGGGCTTTTTTGCTTGTTTCGTTTTTGTTTATTTTCATGCCCTATTGACCATCAGAAACCTCATACTTTTATGGCTCCATATAAATAGCACATATAGTAACAAACATGGTAATTAAAGTTTGAAGGAGGACGTGGTAGCTTTACATTTTTCAAATTAAAATGGCAATAATTTGTCCTCAAACATCAAATCAACTGACAAATATGATCAATTTCACTGGTAAACAAACTAAGTAAGCCTGTGAGGTGTATTGAATTTCAGTACTATGCATATTGTGGAATATGTATAACACTAAATACAAAAATTTAGAAAGGCTGTAAAGCAATCTCTTTTTAGTGGTTTCTCAAATAGGATCTTTAATAATTTTCTCAATGTGTGCTGTGATCTTCATGTGTATGCGTGTGTGTGTGTGTATGTGTCTGAATGTGTCTCTCTCTGTGGGTGAATATGCTCACACATGGATGCACGCATATACCATCTTCTCTAATGATGAACAACGGAGGCTTTCTTTTATGTGTGAGAGATTTAACAGAAAGCACAGTTCTAAAGTGACTTCAGAGTTAAAAAGTGGGTGTTCTGCCTCAGTACTAGACATGCCCTGAGAGCCCACTTGCTATCCACATACCATGTTTTGATCAATGAAGACCCAGTCTTTCGAGTTGGTAGGGAAGGGACAAGATATACAGGAGTTAGAGGAATTGGCAGAGATATGGACAGCTCTGATTCATGGGGGTGCTGGTTTATGTTTTCAGATTGCTAAGTTTGGATCTTGGTCATCTTCCAAAGGCCACTTGTTGAGAGCTTGTTTCTCAGGTTGTGGGACCATTGGAAGGTGGTGGAGCTCATAGCAGGTAGGATCTAGTTGACAGAAGCTATATCAACCATGGAGTGCCTTTAAAGGGGATTTTGGAACTTCTACTCTCTTCTGCTTTCCCTGTGTCCCTGTGATTCTGTCTCTGTGTCTCTGTCTCTGTCTCTGTGTCTCTGTCTCTCTCTCTTTCTCTGTCTGTCTCTGTCTGTCTCTGTCTCTCTCTCTGTCTCTCTGTCTCTCTCTCTCTGTCTCTCTCTCTCTCTCTGCTTCCTGACTACCATGGGGTTAAAAGCTTTCTTTTACCATCCTCTCCCAACACATTGTAATTTGTCAACATATCCCTGAAAACATGAACCAGAATAAACCGTTTTATCATATAAACTCATTTATCCCAAGAGTATTGTCATAACGATGGAAAGCTGAGTAGCCTGTAACTGCCATCTAGGTTCATATTTTAAATGTGCACTTATGTGTTTTTACACCAGGAGAAATATTCCTACAAAGTTGAAAATAACTAGACTCTATGTTCTTCCTATCAGAACTGCTAGCTTTTCAGCTTGTCAGTGCATAATCATTCTTCATGTCTACTTCCTACAAGAAATTCTACCTAGCCTCTAACCCTAAATTAGGATCTTTTAAATTTTGCTGTTTATTTCTTTCAAAGAACTACTTATATTAAGTGTATTATACAGGACGTATGGGATACACTAGTACTAGCATATTTTAAGATTGCTTACCTGCTAAAAATTAGCTTTCCAATATTCAACCATGACTGTCAGGGCAAGTACTATATGCTGATGATGCAGCCCTTGGTGCGTTGACTGATAGACAGCAGATCAATACATCCAGAGTGAACACATGTAAATATTTCCCCAGTTCTTCTTATGGAATTTATGAGGTTGTCCTAATATTTTATAACCAACCCTCTATTGGCCCAATACTTTACCACTGCAAGTGTTTTCTGGTTCCCTTCCATTGACAATAGGGTTTAAGATTTAGAAGGACTCAATAGCTATTTGTTTTCTAAAAAAGAGAGTCTTTCAATTGCATAAATACTTCATTTTTAAAAAGCTAATGTATTTGATTATAAATATTTCTTTCACACAGGGTTCTCTCACAACTGCTTAAATATATTGTAGCTGTAGGAAAGGGAACTTTAACCTTCCATAATCCCCATAACACTGTTCCACAGGATTTGGGGACTTGTTTTCTTTTTGCTTCTGGATGGCTACAGAGAGTAATTTTGTCCCTTAACCTCTAGATGGACAACAGCTATCAGCCCTCGAGATACTGCACAATCATTATTTAATGCAAAGCTCCAGGGAAAAGAAGGCAGCTTAATTAGTGCTAATTACTCTGAGTCAGGAGCTGTCCTTTTAGTATGACAAGATGCAATAAAATTCCTTACACAGGTTTGTCAACTGGTTAGAAAGACAGGGTTCTACCATCCAGACCAATGCACACTGTCATTTTCTTTCCTGGGAAACAAAACAAAGCCAAGTCAACAAACCACAGAGTATGTCTTCACTCTGCTGTCACTGCTGGCTGCCATCCAATTAGTCTTTTGCCCTGTGATGGCAAGCATCTCAGACAATTGGATATCCAGTTAGAAGATATTCTGCCCCGAATGCCTGGCTAATTATTGCTTAAAAAGTAAGCATACTGTAGCTAACAAGAAGTATGGAAGCTGTTGCTTGCTGGTGTGTATTCAGCCCCTCACCAGGTCAGGTGCTTGTGTGGCTGTGGCTGTGATGCCTGTGTTCCCTCCCAGAAGTCTCTGCTCACACACACGTTCAAGGGCAGGGAGCATGGAAAGCAAGCAGCAGTTTCTCCTTCATTCTCTTGTCTCTTGGCCAGAAGTGAGAAAGCTCCTCATAAGACAATGCAGCCAGTCCTGATGAGACCTGATAGGCTAGTGTCAGATAGAAGGGGAGGAGGACCGCCCTTATCATGGACTGGGGGAGGGGCAAGGAAGAAGAAGACAGAGGGAAGGTGGGATTGGGAGGGAAAGAGGGAGGAAGCTACAACTGGGATTCAAAGTAAATAAACTGTAACAAATAAAAAATAAATAAAAATTAAAAACTAAAAAAAAGAAAGTTCCTTGTAAGATGCTAGCTTCGTTTTCTTAGTTTTTTTAAATTTTTTTTTATTAATTACACTTTATTTGTTTTGTATCTCCCTGTAGCTCCCTCCCCCTTCCTTCCCACTCCTCCCTCCCCCTTCTCCACGCATGCCCCTCCCCAAGTCCACTGATAGGGGAGGTCTTCTTTTCCTTCTTTCTGATCCTAGTCTATTAGGTCTCATCTGGAGTGGCTGCATTGTCTTCCTCTGTGGCCTGGTAAGGCTGCTCCCCACTCAGTGGGAGGTGATCAAAGAGCAAGCCAATCAGTTCATGTCAGAGACAGTCCCTGTTCCCCTTACAATGGAACCCACTTGGAGGCTGAACTGCCATGGGCTACATCTGTGCAGAGTTCTAGGTTATCTCCATGCATGGTACTTGGTAGGAGTATCAGTCCCAGGGAAGACCCCTGTGCTCAGATTTTTTGGTTCTGTTGTTCTCCTTGTGGAGCTCCTGTCCTCTCCAGATCTTACTATTTCCCACTTCTTTCATAAGATTCCCTGCACTCTGCCCAAAGGTTGGCCGTAAGTCTTAGCATCTGCTTTGATAGTCTGCAGGACAGACCCTTTCCGAGGCCCTCTGTGACAGGGTCCTGACTTGTTCCCTGTTTTCTCCTTCTTCTGATGTCCATCCTCTTTGCCCAGATGCCCCTCAACTGAGGAATGGATACAGAAATTGTGGTACATCTACACAATGGAATACTTCTCAGCAATAAAAAACAAGGAAATCATGAAATTTACAGGTAAATGGTGGGAACTGGAAAAGATCATCCTGAGTGAGCTATCCCAGAAGCAGAAAGACACACACAGTATATACTCACTCATATAGACATATAATATAGGATAAACCTACTAAAATCTGTACACCTAAAGAAACTAATCAAGAGGGAGGACTCTTGCTAAAACGCTCAATCCACATCCAGAAAGACGCTAGCTTCTTTTAATGCCTCTTATATTTCATTGGCCAGAAGTGGGTTCCGTGGTCACCCTTTCTGAAGAGAAGGAAAGCTTTCCATTCTGTCTGTAGGAGACAGAAAGTGGACCAACCGTTCTGCAGGGGTGTGGCTGCTGCAGTGGGCACCTGGCAATCTTTTTGTCATATGAACTGACTTCATGGTGACGGTCTCCTCTCCATCACCAAGTGCTCGGTCTGCTGTGGTGCTTTGCTTTCTAGAAAGGAGCAGAATGTAATTTTTTTGTCATAATATTGCATTTTTATTTTCAAATGATTCTCTCTCCAACCCCCAAAACATGGTGTTATTTTCCTAGAAAAGCACAGCTTCCCCATGTCAAAGCAGTGCTTTCTGTCGTTTTGAGACAGAGTCTCTCTATGTAGCCCAGGCTGGTCTTCAGCTTTCTGACTTGTGCTCCTCCTGTGGCATTGCAGAGTGTGGGGACTACAGGCCTGTCACCGCACCTGGCTATACATTTTGCTTGTATAAATGAAGAGTCAGAATAGGTGATTTTTTGATTTCTGATATTCAAGGGAATGACTGTGGTGGATCTTCTTTTGTGGTATGAGGAGGATTGCATTTAGGATTTGTGCATATGAGGTGAGCATTCTACTATTGAGTTGTTGACCCAACTCACTGTCTACTTTTCACCTTGAGATGGGGTCCTTCTAAATTGCTCAGGCTAGCCTTGAAATTGCAACCTTCTTGCCTCAACCTTTTCAGTAACTGGGATTACAAGTATATGGGTGCCAGGCTCAGATTTTCTTTGTTATTTCTGAAAAAAAAGAGGGAGATAAAAATCCCCCAACATTATTTCATTAAAATCTGTGTATTCTAGGAGATAGGATCCTATGCTCTGAACCCTAGAGACAGATATCATCCTGTGTTAGAAGCCCACAGCCTACCCAGAGATGTTATTTTGTGTTAGGGGGCTCTCCTAGACACATTTCCAGTACTAGGAATACACCATTACATCCAGAGAGATCACCCTCCATTAGGAAAGTACCACTTCATCACAGCTTTTCAGTCCCGTTCATCAACTCATAGTAGAGACTCTATCCTTGACATCTTATCTGTGGTATTGGAAGTCACCAAATGCTCCTGTGGGGTGATGAGGTTCTCATTTCACATCACCAGTAGAAAGAAAATAAGTACAGAAATGTCCTTGGTAATTGTTCACAATTCATCATACAATGCTACAGAGTTACTCAGTACATTAACCTTTCATATGTAAGAAACAAAATAGATTGTTTTAATCCTCCTATAACTGTGATTAGTTGAAGAAATTGATTGACCTTAACGATTTCAAGATTTTTTCATCTGTTCATAATTAACAAATGCATTCTGCAATTGGAACGTTTTTTTAGTGTATTTTTTAGGCAGTCTCGATTTGACCTCTGTGGAGACACTCTGCAGCTATGGTTTTTATTTGCTTTTTTGATTGGTTTTTGGCAAGCACTTAGAAACTCCTACTGACTCCCCCCAATGACACTTTCCCTTTTGCATACAAATGGTATCTCTAACCTATTTTTTGGCTGCTATCAAATGTCCCTGCTTCATGATCTATAAATATGAAGATGATGAGCATATAAAGTTCAGTGTTTAAAATATGTAACAAAGTTAATGTGACACATACTTAATGATGTGCATAATTGTTATTGGGCTTATGTCACAGTAGTGGAAAATGTATTGATAGGGATGGAGCCAGGACTGTTCTACTCAATAGTAGGATGACAGAGGAAATGGAAGGGTTGAAAAGGAGGAGCTGTTAAGCAGGCCTTTCCGTTTCAAAAGAGGCCTGGTGCTTCCCTGGTCCCTTCTCATTCTCTCAGTTCTCTCCCAAGAAGCAGTATCTGGTATTCCTAAGGTGATGTCTCAGGCTTTCAATGAACTACTATGTCCACTCATGGAGATGCCAGGCATGAAGACATAGGCTTCCTGTCTTGACATACTGGAAAGAAAAGATACTCATTTGACAGCTGGGTGTCAGAGAGTCGAGAATGAAGGATTCTGGTGTACTCATTTTTTAAATATATATTTATTTTTTATATTAATCACAGGTTATTTACTTTTTATTCCAGCCATAGCTCCCTCCCTCCCAATCCCCCTCCCTCCCTTTTCTCCTTCCTTCCCCTTTCCAGGTCCACTGCTAGGGGAGGTCCTCCTCCCCTTTCATCTGACCCTAGCTTATCTGGTGTACTCTTGCCAGTGGAGGGAGCATTACCTTTCAGTGGTTCCACTGCTCTCAGCTTGAAGATAGCAACCCGGCTTTCTCTCTGGATAATGATCACAAAGTTGTCACTGACTCTCTGAACATGGTGTTGGAGTTTGCCTCTAATATACAGATGGTGTAGGTTATGGTCATTTATTTCTTGACCAGCCTTGGGTCTCAAACACTCCCTGTCTCAAACAGCCTCACTCTTCCTATCATCATGATTGCATGCTCTGCCTCAACCCTTGCCCAAGTAGAAAGTCCAGTAGCAGATCACCTGGTTCTAACCCAACTTTTAGTCACATTTTCTCCTTTGCATCACCCATCAACGAAAGACATGTAAAGAAAGTTCGTATTTTTAAATTCTTTCACAATACAAGAACAAAATAGTTTAGTGTTGCCTCCAAGAGAGAATAGCATGATATTGGTTGAATTTTGACTGAGAGAAGGAGAATCTTATTTGTGCTATTTGTGTTCACCTGGTTCAGAAAAGTTTGAGGGAGGGAAATAGAGGCCAGTGAGGATAGAAGCATCAAGAAAACCAAAGGGTGTCTGGGTATGAGAGTGATGTCAGGAAAAATTACTATGCCAAGTAAACTGAAAGAGAAAAATGTGCTAGATGACACCAGCTTTTAGTGATATGAGCAAAATACTGAAGAACACCAGAGGTAGGAATGCCAGTCCTCAGCTCTGAAAACCAGACAGAATCCCCAGCCAAGGTATTCCTAAATTGCTATATAAGCAATACAAAGCCTTCTAAGGATAGATAACTGATAGACTTGTAGGGAGAAAGGGATACAGAGATAGGTAGGTAGATAGATAAATAGATAGATAGATAGATAGATAGATAGATAGATAGATAGATAGATAGATAGATAGATGAGAATCTATAGACTGATGAATGATAGATAGATGATAAATAATAGATAGATACATAAAATGGTTCTTCTCTAGGGCTTATGACTTTCTTAGCCACAGGTTTTGACCATAGTTACAGTATTAGGCTTGAATTACCTTCTGTGGAATGGACCTCAGTCCAATCAAGACAGTGGTTAGTAACCCTGTAAACTCTCTTGCCATGATTGAACCAACTTTTCTTGCCTGAAAAGTCTAAGTTGTAGCACTTGGGGGCCAATGGTGTCATTCTTCTCTAGAAGTCTGCATATCACCTTCTAGCACAATTCTAGCTAGCAAAGAGAATTTCCTGATCATTTTAAGGCTGATTTTTCTGTGTTCTTCAGCCACAGTATGGGGTGTCTTCAATTAAAGTGAGCAACTAAAAGCAATGGCAATAACCTTCACTGTTTTGGATGCCTCTGTGTCTCTCTAACCAATATTTGTAGAGAGATAACTCATGCCTGGAACTGAAAATTTCATTTAATGACCATGTCTTCTGGGAGCAATATTGTTTATTAACATAAGTAATAATTATTACTTAGGCTCAAATTTTCTTTAAAATATTTTAACTTAACTTAGAAACTGATAAAATTTTATGTGGGTTTTTCATACACCCTTAGGTTTGTTTAGCTCTCTCCACAACTTCTCCCCTCCCCTTACTCCCTGGCACCATTCCCACTTAGCAAATTAACTAAAAGATTCATTCCAAATTAGAATGCTCACTGAGGAAGAAGAGCTACATCTATGCAACCCACAGAGAACAAGAGAGGGTGCTGGCTGCTCTTTCACAGGATACAATCTTCATTCCCAGAACTGACATCATGGCTCACAACCATCTGTAACTACAGTTTGGGGGATCCAATGTTCTCTTCTGGCTTACTTGGGAACTAAGCAACCTATGTGGTACAAAGACATACAGAACAACAAAAACACCCGTTCACATCAAATAAGTATATAAATAAATAAACAAACTTTTACAAATAAAAGAGCAACAGAGTAGTGTCATTCTGATTTCCACAGCTACAGGATTTCAGAAATGTCATTATTCACATTTGGGCATGGAATTTGAAACCCACAATAATATTTGAAACTGTACACTTCCAGTGTCTATAAAAAGCTAACTGGAATCACAGATGGAAAAACCTGGCACATGTTCACAGCTGGCCCTTGTGTCTTTCCATAGTGAGTTCTCACGCATTTTACCAAGTACTACCAAAGGGATTTGAGACATGGTGTTATATGCATTTAAAGTATTGAAAGGTACTTGAAAGAACTCTGGGGATAAGTTATTTTTCCTGGTATAGGAAAGATGATGAACCGTGAGTGCAGAGCCTGGGGAAACGGCTTAGCTGGGAAATCACCCGCTGCGCCAGCACGAGAACCTGAGTTGGGATCCTTGGCGCTGTGTAAAAGCTGGGCACTCATCAGAACCCCAGCATTGAGCGTGGGCAGAAGCAGACACAGGCAGATCCCTGACGCTCCCCAGTCAGTTATCACAGCTAACTCAGTGTGCTGCAACTTCACCAAGAGATTCTCGTTCAAAGAATCAAATGAGAAATCAATCGATGAATACGTATGAAGTGTACCCTTGGCTTCCCCACCCATGTGCCCATGTGCACACACACAAATACATACACAAAAGGACTAGAAACTTTGTATGTATGATCTATTTATATATTTAGTATATATTCATATGTATATACACAGCATATATATGTGCATACACACATATGTGTATGTTTACATGTATACACACATGTGCATGTACATAAATGTAGACATATATGTATATTCATATAAATTTGTATAAATATACATTAACATATATTTATGTTATATAAATATATACAGCATTATATATGATATTTTGTCATCTATACATTTTGTTTTAATGAAAGGTACAGTATTTTCACAGATAGCTGCACATCACAATAATGAATACCATATCATATTTATGTACAAAAATATAGTCTTTTCTTATGAATGCTAAATGTTTTCCAAAATTATGTTAAAATTCAGTGTAATTATACATGGTCAAACACAGACCGTTTAAAAGTCTATTTGATTATATAAACAAACTAAAGAGAATGCTATCACATTGCACATTCCACTGTGCAATTGCCAGCTCTTTCAGGACAAAGAGAGGATGGTGTTCTCATTTGTTTGTTTGTTTTCATACAATGACAACTCACTGGGCACAGAGCCTCACATACAGAACCTTTCAGTATGGATAGGATGGATCAAAAAAACAGGCATGTATGCTGACTGGCCTAGCAAAATAGAGTGGGATCTTCACATGGTTCATATGTAATGTTACCTTAGCATGTGCAGAGTATATGAAAGGTATGACCAGAGGAACTGGCCCGGAACTAGAATAAGGTCGAGACCTGTCCAAACCCTGAAAATCTCAGTCATAAGACTGGCAAGAGTAAGGATTGCTCCCTCCCTGTTCTGTGTGTGCATGCCCCGTGCATGTAGTTTTGTGACTCCCACCTCCGCCCTCCTCGAGGTAGTCATGTAGCCTGGTGACCAAGACATGCCTAGCTAGCACATGGCACTTCCCTTCGTACAAATGAAGCATTCCCAGCACCTCAGCCAATGACATACACTCTCTGAAAAACCCCTATCCACTTCCTCAAGGTTTATATAGCCCTTATTAACCCCAATGAAAAGAGCGGTGTCACTGAAAGAGCTGTATCAGAGAGTGCTATGTCCCCTCCCTCTGCACTCACTGCTGAATTGGGATCCTCTAGCTGACCCACCTTCTGGGCTCAGCTTCATTCCTTTGAGTCCAGCACCTGTATGCATCAGTGTCTGGACGCCCTGAAGTAAAGAAGCAGATCTCAAGCTCCAAACAACAAGCATGGACTTTAGAGCCAATTGCCTGGGTTCAAACTCTACTTCTTTTGCTTCAGTCTCTTTTAATAGAGTATGAAAGTAGTGGCGCACACTGGGTGGGTAGGAGTTTGGCTAATTAGAACATGTAAGACATTCGGAATAGCAACAGGCATATGGCAAGCATATAATGCTATTAGCTGCTCTTTATGCACAGTAAGCATATATGCCCGAAACCAACAAATATGCATTCTTTCCCAAACTATAACTCCTAGGGATGCCTTTTCTAGACACACACACACACACACACACACAGAGACACAGACAGACAGAGATACAGAGACACAGAGAGACACTGAGACCAAGAGAGAGAGCAGGAGGAAAAGAGAGAAAGAAAAACATGAGTAGAGAGATGAAAATGCATACAAATTTAAAACCAAAACTAGAAGTTCTTTCCCAGGCTGCCAAGGAAAACATTCAATTTTTCCCTGGGGTCCAGGTGCTGAGTCTGCCCTTTAAATAAACCCAGTCTGTCCTTATAGCTCCAGAAGGGATTCTATAAAAGACCCATGAAAGGTTTCCAAGATCTTTCTCTGGAATAATTCCATTCTACCTGCCACTAATGCTATTTCTTGGTCTTTTGTGGCTGTCTCATCTTTTCAGCTATCAGTTTATATGGCCTTTGCCCTGGATCTTCTTTCTTTTTCCATGTCCTTGGCCAGCTTCCTCTTTGCCTCGCATCTCAGTGACTGGTGGAAACAGGTAAAGGTTGGGGATGTGGTTAGTATGGCACTCATAACTGCTCTGTCAAATGTCCTAACTTTTTTTCTGCTAACAGTCTAAAGTCAGAAGGAAATTAGAGGGTTTTAAAAACTAGACAAATAGAGGGGTATAAAGATTAAATGAGTCGGTGAGTGTGGAATAGTTTATAAGAATACATGAAGAGAAAGATCTGAAGCCCTGACTCCAAAAAATTCTATTGAATTGCAACAGGGTTCACACACATTCTGCTCTCTTTTCCAATGAGAGCTTCAACTATCACACACTAATAAACCATGGGCTACACAGTGAATGGGGAGCTGGTCTCTTGTACTTTTCTGATGTTTCCACACAGAGCTAAAATTTAATATAGTAATGAGACAGAAAGAAGGGAAACTTGGGCAAAGAGACAGTGAGAGAGCATTTCAATTGTTGCACAGACATATCCAAGTCATCAAGGTGGGCACAGTCCAAAGTGTTGCTTCTCAGTACAGAAAGCATCAACACAGTAGGTTGTAGGAGTGCAGCAGAATGGTTGTGTGGAGAAACTTCAAGAAATAACAAGCAGAGGTTTCCAACCTGTCCTATGTGATGGAGTTCAAACCTCATAGACATTTAATGCACACATAATATAGAAGTAGCGTGGCTCCAGCAGGTGTGTTTACCTTGTGGCCCTTTGGTCTTCTGGCCAAGCCTCCATCTCCAGTGAGGAGTTTACTCATCTTTGGTTTGAGGATACATGATGGAAATGTGGACCAAACATCCAAATTAAGAACAGTATCTTGAGGCCTTTGTTTCTTGAGCACCGGTCTTGCAACCTGGGTCCTCATGGTTGCCGTGGGTTCTGCCATTTGCAAGGGCATTTCTTTAAGTTTGTCTGCTCCTGAGCACTGCCTTTGTGTCTTCCCAGTACATCCCTTAGCCAGAAAGAAAGGCTTTCAGTAGTCATACAAAGTTAAAAGGAACTGGTATTTGTTGTTGTTACAACTCCTAAAACCCATCAGCTCTAGTCATTGTCCTTCGGTGTGTACAGCTTTGGATTAAGAACTATTGAGTGATAGCTATAGTTGACCTGGATTCTACCTAAGATATGCGTGCTGGCTTTTCCTTCAGTGACAAACAGTGACCCTTCCAAGAGATGGCTCAGCTTTACTTTTTTCAGCCACAGGAACTAGTCGCTGTGCTGATTCTTTTTGAATCTACTTTGTGCCTTTGCTCTTTTGATACCTGTCTAGTAAAATGCTGGTGTCAATCCTTTTTTTTTTTTTTTAGCAGTGGCTGATGTCTAGAATCGAATTAGGGAAGGAACTACAGGGGTATGTACGA
Source organism: Pachyuromys duprasi (assembly GCA_028658305.1). NCBI lineage: Eukaryota > Metazoa > Chordata > Mammalia > Rodentia > Muridae > Pachyuromys > Pachyuromys duprasi. Next base: position 21,353,631 of record CM053744.1, read on the forward strand.
TGAATAAAGTGTAATTAATAAAGAATTTAATAAAAAATTAAATAGAAAAAAAAGAATTAAATTTTGTCCCAAAGCCAAATAGATTTTTTTGCAATTTTTCTCGCACCCTTTTGTAGCAGCTTTTAGCGCTGGCTATATGGCTATTCAGCTTTGCTTGCTATTTTAATGATGTGGTGGTATTTTTCTTTTCTTTATCAGAAAGATGATTCATCTCAAAATATTAGCTAGTTCATAACTGCAATACAAACTTAAATATCTTCATTTGGTTTGGGTGAGAATTAATTTGAGTGTATATCAGTATTAATTTGAATCATGCAATAATAAATTTAGTTTTATACATACTTGATACATAGGATCTTGCTTTTGAGAGTTTCTATGACCCCCTACACACATTTTGCACAATTTATCATGTTACTTTCTCATTGTCATGATAACCTACCGTACGAAACAGCTTAAGGAAGAAAGGGCTTATTTTGACTCACAGTTTCAGTGGACAATCCAACATGGCAAGGAAGTCATGGCTACAGGAACTTGAGGTGCATTGCATCTACAGTCAAGAAGCAGGGGAAGATGAATGCTATGCTCAGCTTACATTCCATTTTTGGTTAATTTTGTGTGTGTTCCAGGCCCCAGCTCACTCACATTTAAGATGGGTCTTCATACTTTAATGTACACAATCTAGAAGCTTCCTTATTGGCTTGTCCTGAGATTTGCCTCCTATGTGATTCTGGGTCCTGTCAGTTGACAATCAATAGTATCACAACTTTCAAATTTAGTGCCCGTCTAGGAAAAGAGATAGGGTAAAAGATTCCCTAAAGCACTGACTAACTTTTTCACATTTTGTATTTATACTTTATTATACTGTGGGATAATCTACTTTTCAGAATAAGAAAGATAAGCTAATACGTTTCCTATATTTTGTCCCCAATTTTTCTTATTAAATCTTTTTTAATTTGAATTTGCAAAGACTGTGACCAAATTTTTTTATAAATGATCCAAACAAGCAGGGTGCCCAACACAAAGGAAATCTATATTCAATATTTATTGAATTAATTAACAAGAGTATTCGATCTGTTTGCTTTTGCTCTAAATTAACAATGAATAAGCAAGAGTATTCACCAAATACACCTTAATATTCACAATGATAAGTCCAGTCATCTACAAAAAGTTACCTTGAAGTGGGTTCCTTATAAATTGCAGACATTCATCCATACACTTCCAGAAACTGGAGGTCTGAGGTCAGAGCTCCTACACAGTTGGGTTCTGGCAGGAACCCTTCTGAGAACTGCACAAGTACATCTTAGTATGTCCTCACATTTAGTGAAAAGGGATGGCAGAACCTTACTGTCTCTTTTATCCACTAATACTTTTTACGAGTGTCCCACCCTCAAGACCTCTTAACCTCCTAAACATCCTGTCTCTTAATGCTGTACCAGTGGAATTAGATGTCACCAAATGAATTTTCAGAGAACATGGAAATTTAGCTCATCAGTTTCTTCTGCTAAAACCTATGAAAATGAAATATAAAGACAACACACATGATGGAGGTGTCAAAGGCAACAGCCAGAGAGATGATGAATAGCAAGAGAGCAATCCTTTGAAACTGTTTATATTCATTTGTGTATGAGGAAGTGTGCATAACACAGCACATGTATAGAGGCCAGGAAACAACTTTTAGGAGTCAAAGTTTTATTCCATTCTGTAGGGCCCCAGGGAGTTAGCTCTGGCCATTAGGCTTGGCCATCAGGTGCCTTTACCTCATGAGCCACTTCATTGGCCCCGAGCAAACAAATCTTACAAATTTATCCTATCCTATAGGATCTCTTAGTTCTTCATATTATTTTACCAGTGCCTCTGAAAGAATTTGAGAAAAGTGGGCTTCTAAAAGTTCCAGAATTATGTGTGCTGGAATCATACTGTACTGTCATGGCTCATCTGCTGCAGAAGACAGAAATTCCAACCCATCTAGATTAAGCAGAAGGGCAAATTGTTGATCTACTGACTCCTGCACATGGAACCAGAAAATGAGGGAAACAGACAACAGAGCAAAATCACATCTGACTTACATGAGCTACACACCCTATTCTGTCAAACTTTCCGAATAACTTCAAATATACAGATAATTATGAGACATAAGTGAAACAATGAATTCCATGGATTTTCACCTTCGCATAGATCTAGGTATACTAAAACCCAGATTGATATGTGAGTTATATAATGCATGAAACTATGTTATTCATGGCAAAAAAATGTCCTCTGACTACAAAAATTGTTTTTTACTCAAAACATTACCAGTTCTAGGTAAATTTAATACTTACTGCAATCTAAATGTCATGTAAATAGTTATTAGTTTATATCACTTATGGAAAGCAGTGAAAAGAAGAATTCTGTATGTTCAATCAGGACATGCTATTTCATAATATTTTGGTCAGGTGTTGGTTGACTCTTAAAGAGGTGTCACCCTTGAATATGGGAAGCTGAGAGTAGCTCTGTTCTGGACCTTCTCAGACAGTAACCTTTCTGTTAAGAAGTTTGGACTGATGAGGGCAACTGGTCAGGGGCATTGATGTGCGCACGGAAAACAGCAATACTAGGTGAGTAGCTTGGTGGGATGACAGCCACTCCGAACCTAGAGGCGGTGATCTCTGGGCAAGGCAACCTGGTTTGTTAAGATGTTAGGACTTTACTGTGCAAACTGTGGAGTCCTTTCAAAACAGGCCACACAAGCAGGCTGCAATTTTGAAGATATGGTCTTGCTACAGATAAAGGAAGGATATGGGTAGATCTATTAGCCAGAGACAACAGCAAATCAGAATATCCCATGGTTCCCTGTGAGAGTGGGACAGAAACTTAAGCTCATGGAAGAACCACCGCAGGAAGGTAAGATACTTAAGATACTGGCATGCAAGTGCGTACAAGTCTATTGGATGAGAGGGTTTAGAGAGAAGGTCTCTGCAGCAAGATTAGGAAAGCCAACTCACCTCACTTCCAATACCTTCACAAAAGTCTGTATTTACATTTTTACCTCTAGTATTTAATTATTATTGTTCTATGCTTACACGACTTTAATTACACACCATATGTATCTTTCTCTTTCTATGTGTGCCATTCAAATTAATCAGCCTCTTCTTCAAGGGTGAACAATCAAGGTGACTGGCAGGACTCAAAGCAGCTTTGGGATTCAGGCTCCAAATCTTGACACTTGCGTTTCTTCAATGTGGTAACTAACGTAAAATTCTCAGCAAATTTCATCATAAAGGCAGAGACTGTTCTCATGCACTTTGGCACATTTTATGCTTTCAGTGTTAGTCCTGGAATACCAATACATACTTTTAGGGTCAGAGATATGAAAATTCCCATCTCAGTGTGGCCACAAGCTAAGACTATTCATTATTTTAAAGAGCCTTTCCACATAAGGAAAACCCACAGGTATTTTAGGGTGTAAATTTTTGGCAAGGTCATCCGAGATATTCCTATAAATGCATGCCTTGAGGTCTTTTCTGAACATGGTTAACACATTTGGGATAAACATTTTCTAAACATAAAATGATTTTTACATCAAATAAATATCGACATGCCTTTTAAAGGTCATCTGACACAAGGCTAGAATACTAACAGGAGACTGACTGATGCATGAGTTTTCACCAATAAGTGGGGCAGAAAATCACTACATTTATTTTACAACGTAAGTTTCAATTAAAAAATTGTATCACTTTGACTCTCCCCCATACGCACCAGGGAGTAACAGCCTGGCTAGATCCCAGGGGAGGACATTGTAGCCAGCCATGAGGAAACAAGATGAACTGGGGTCAGATGGAAGGGGAGGAGGTCCTCCCCAGTAGGTGGACTTGGAGTGGGCGGGGAGGAGATGAGGGAGGGATGGGGAGAGTGGGAGGGAAAGACGGAGGGGTCTACGCCGGGGATGCAAAGTACCTAACCTCTGATTGATATAAAAATAATAAATAAACAAATAAATAAGTTATTCAAATAGGAACAAAAAAAAGTATCACTTTATTTTGAGCTTCTGTGGTTTTTGGTGTACCCCAGGTGTTTGGTAAAAGTACATAAGCTACTCACATATGCCGCTTGTAAAATGTTTTCCTACTCCATTTTCCCCTATGAATAAACGAAAACCAGAGAACCTGAGGTGAAAAAATGGATGCTTTTTAAACTATTATTTATCTCTCCAAATTTCTTTTTTTTTTCTATGTTGTGTTTCATAGATTGATAAAGGCAACAAAAAAGGAAGAGAATTGGGCTGGGGAAGACAGAATCAGAGAGGAAAAATAGTTTGTGCTTTTGAGATAAATGATAGATTTACAGGCATAGGACAAAAGACCCAACTGTTTTTCTAATGCATATTTATTTTTGTTTTCCATCAAAGCACAAATATGTCTCTGGGTTTTTGTGGTAATGTATATGTTATAGTCAGAAATGTTTGGCCTTCACATTTGCTGTTTGGGCGAAAGGGTATACAATGTGACACAGCATGACATACTGCATCTTCTACAGTGCGATGTTTTATTTTATTTTATTTTTATTCTTATTTTTTTGTTTTCTTTTGGGGGGGAGATTGCAAGAGCAGAGGGTGGATATGGAGGGACAAGGAAATGAGTGGGATTGGGATGCATGATGTGAAATTCACAAATAATCAGTTAAAAAGTTATAAAAAGAGAAGTATTTCTACCTGAATGATAATATATATAAAACAATAGATTATAAACTATTATAATATATAAGATAGGGGGGGATCCAAGATGGCTGCCACGAGAGAACACTGTGTCTGAGGAGTAGGAGAGCAGAAACAACGCAGCGACCAGGAGACTGAACTCTGGGACCTAAAACGCCAGCATTGTGAGTGCCAGGTGAGCGGAACTCCTACGGTGAGAAAATCAAGTGGGAAAACCCTAGGGACACCCAGTTATTACCTGGAGAAATTT
>CM053744.1:21359070-21396814 GCA_028658305.1 Pachyuromys duprasi
GTTTAGTGTGTCTGGTTTTATGTTGAGGTCTTTGATCCACTTGGACTTTAGCTTTGTGCAAGGTGATAAATATGGATCTATTTTCATTTTTCTGCATACAGATATCCAGTTGGACCAGCACCATTTGTTGAAGATACTGTCCTTTTTCCATTGAATGGTTTTGGCTTCTTTGTCAAAAATCAAGTGTCCATAGGTGTGTGGGTTCATTTCTGGGTCTTCTATTCGTTTCCATTGATCCACTATTCTGTTTCTATGCCAATACCATGCAGTTTTTATTACTATTGCTCTGTAGTACAGCTTGAGGTCGGGGATGGAGATACCTCCAGATGATCTGTTTTGTAGAGAATTGTTTTGGAGATTCTGGGTTTTTTGTTTCTCCATATGAAGTTGAGTATTTTTCTTTCAAGGTCTATGAAAAATTGTGAAGCATACCCCATTTTTTAATTGGATTACTTTGTTTCTTGCTTTTTAACTTCCTGAGTTCTTTATATATACTGGATATTAGCCCTCTGCCAGAAGTAGGATTGGTAATGATCCTTTCCCAATCTGTAGGCTGTCGATTCATTCGGATGACAGAGGACCATCTATTTTTTAACTTCTTGCTGTCTAATAGGTTAATTAAGAATCTAGTCTTCCCCATAATCCTGCTACTTGCTGCTGTTTCTTTATTGTCAGCACAAGGTGTTGCCACAGTCTGAGACCTCCATACTTGGAAACGCCTACCTTTTGGTCCAAATCTCTCTCTTTTTTGTAGTTGTCTAAGAGAAAAATTAATATAATGCATCCTGAATTAGAATAGCAGGAGCTTAGATAGCAGATAAATCTTACAAAAAGGGAAGTCTTTGATAAATGTCTGAGTCTGGTGAAGAGTGATATAAGTAAGCAGTGATTTTAGTGACAGGCTGATGCTATAAGCCAAGCACAAACGTAGTCACTCTACCTGCCCTTAGGCTTATTGGCTGAACTAAATGAAATGCTGCCTTTGAAGCCTAAGGTGTTCCTCATCTCTGCTCCTGTCCATGCTGCTACCCTTTATACCTTACGGAAAACTCACCTTGTCATGACCTGTTTTCTCTGTGTTAAATCCAACTGTTGATTTATGTCCCTTTTGTGCTCAAGTCTGTGGACTGAATTTTAGTCAGAGCTGCTTAATTTTTAGACATGGTATATGAGGGCCTTGCGCTGGCTAATTTTGTGTGCCAACTTGACACAAGCTAGAGTCATCAGGGAAAAAGGAGTGTCAGTTGAGGAGATGCCTCCACGTGATACAGATTTATGGCATTTTCTCAATTAGTGATCAATGGGCAAGGCCCATTTGGGTTGGTGGTCCTGGGTTCTATAAGAAAGCAGGATAAGCAAAGCATGAAAGCAGGCCAGTAAGCAGCACCCCTCCATGGTCTCTGCATCAGCTCCTGCCTCTATGTTCTAGCTCTGCTTGAGTTCCTATCCTGACTTTCTCAAATGATTGAGTATAATCTAGAAGTGTAAGCTGAATAAACTTTTTCCTCACAACTTGATGTTTGGTCATGGTGTTTTTCATCGCAGCAATAGAAACCCTAACTAAGACAGGCCTGTTCTGTCTCTAAATATATACCAAGACAGCTGAGGTTTTTGTGCTCCATGCCTTTGTGAGTTACTGAGTTCCTGGAGTCTTCTCAGTAACATTAGCCTGAATGAAGCCATTAGTGAGTAAACAATGAGAATTGCTTAACATCTGCACTAATACATAATGTGATACTACACAGGCAAAGTACAGAACAGAACAACCTCTCTCTTTATTTCAGACACCGTGGGAGTTCCTCTTCAGCTTTATAAAAGCCCAGAGTACTTGGCTGCTTGTGTGGAAATAATGCAAGTTGTAATTTGGCCAAAAAACTGATAACCATTATCAGCCGGACACAGAGCCTTTCTGCTTTATGTCAACCATTAAGCAAGAGATGTCCCTGTCACATATTCCTTCCAGGCTGTTGGGATGACTCATTCAGCACACAGGCTCATGGGGTGGGGATGAGGAGTGGGCTAGAACTTTTTACCCGTGTGGATTTATTTCAGACTCTTGGCAAACAACATGGCAGAAATAATGATGACCTGTCACACAGAAGAAAGGGAGGCACAAAGAGACCAAAAAAAACTTGCCCTGAAGCTCAGATGAGCAGCATGTCTGAGGCTTGTCTATGACAACCTGACAGCAGACCTTGCTCTTTTCGCCTCACACTGTGCAGACCACATGGCCTTGGAGCACACCTTCCTTGTTATTTACCACTGCATTAATTAAGCGTGCCTGATCTTCTAGAGTGTGCAAGATAGGAATTAAAGGCAAATTATACATTATCTCCATGGCATCTCGAAAACAGACAAGAAGATGTTGAAGAGCTTGCATGCCCTAGACCATTCGAAAGTAGGTGCTCTGCCCTCTCACCAACCTCTTTCTAGCAAGATAGGGGGGCATCTATATTAAGGATTTTATTATTGCTTTGCTATTAGCTTACAAAAGCTATGTAAAGTATAACAGGATGGTCCACTTTAAACAACAGAACTTTACTTTCTTACAAGCCACAGCTAAGTTGTTGGCTGGCTTCTCTTCTGAGGCGGCTCCTCTGAGCTTATGGAGCACAGCCAATCAGTGTCTTCAGACTACTATGTCCAACTTTCCTTTTTTAATGGAGATATTGGTCATACTTAAGGGCATACCTGATGACCTCGTTTTAGTTTAGATTACCCCTTTTCATGATACTTTCTTCAAATTTAGTCACATTCTAAGGTACCAGGAGTGAGGACTTCAATATATATGAAGGTGGTGGGTGGCAAGGTTATAGCTCAGCCCATAATACTGTATGAATATCTCTCTACCCATGCCTCCATGAAGTCCTTAGGTGTCTGCAATGACTGCGTGTGCATCTGTCTATGCCCCCAACACACTCAGACATGCTAGGGAGACTTAAAAACCTTTCCCAGCTTGAGACAGGGAAAGAACAAAACTACGTACACTGTAAGTGAGGTATGCAAATGAGGTGTGGGGAACATTTCCTGGAGATAGACAGGCTGTTAGCTACTCAGAATCACCATCTATAACTGTTTGCATATGCTAATTTAATATTTGTCTTATTAAAAATGTTACATAGATTTGAAGCATAAAGGGAAATTTATCTGCCAAAAAAATAGGATGAACTTCCCCAGATTTACACCACCAAGCAGTGGTAAGGATATGTTAAATAGCTCCTGGGACAAGATAAGAATAAGTCCTACAAATGGTGGGAATAATGAACAGAAGTTTGGAGGAGGCCCCGTGTAATTCACAGTGAGTTCATTATCCAGTGTTGTGAGAGTGATCACAGTGATCCTGTAAATTGATTTTACCTATTTTTTCATGGAAATAAATAATAAAATTAAACAACAAAATCTGTAACAAATTGAATGGTACTTTGTAGACTGTTATGTGTCAAAATAATCAAGTATTCTATGTTTGCCTTTTCAAGATAGTAGAATCTTTTCTCTCAACACTTTACAACTCTATCCAACTAAATTTTTAATGCTTTTGAAAAGCAAGGCTCATGTTTCTTTTTTGTAAATAACTGGACAACGTTTCCCACCCAGTGTCGGTCAGAGCGACAAACGCAAGTCTTCAAATGAGCGCCAGCGTGGCGCTGTCCCCGCCATGCCGTTAACCAGCTTACACTTGCGTGTGGTTCGAATGATCCACAGCGTGCCTGCCAAATCACCGGAGCGGACTTAACAGACCACAAAAAAGGCCATTGTTAAAACTCGGTAAGCTGACTAAATGCCAATGTTCACCGTGGGTGTTAAAGTCCACAGCTTTTCTACCACCAAAAAACAACAGCAAAGGAAGAGGGCAGACCAGCAGACATCACAAAACACCTATTTTATCAGAGGAGATTTTCCATCAGAACGAAATTAAAGTTAGCGTATTAAAACCTTTTTCTCTGTGGAATCGTGGCAACACATTTGCATCCCTTGGAGAACTTCAGGCGTTTGTAAATAAAAAAATGTTGATAATATTAGAAATATTATTTCTTCACTTATAAAATTAAATAGAAAAAATTCCTAATCAATGAGGAGCCACCAAATAAAAATAATCATTTTCATGATGTCAGAAACTACTCTAGCCCACAAGGTAAAGTGTTAAAATACAACTCACTATGTAGACCAGGCTAGCCCCAAACTACAGAGATCTGCCTGCCTGTACTTCCTAAATGCTGGCATTAAAAGTATACATCACCACCACAGTCAAACCTACTTTTACTTTTATTATTAATACAGTTATCTGATTCCTCCAGATTACTAATAACATCTGAAATACTATATCTCAAAGAATAGCCTTGATAATTATACAGACCAATCTTTTTAAAATACCTGTGTCTCTGCAAGAAGGAAGCTCAGTCCGAGAAACTTTAGCAGGGGTCATCAAAAACCCACCAAAGTGTTACGGGAGTGAGCGCCATGTCACAGCATCACGTGCCCAGATGGAGGCCTAGCAGTTTGTGTCTTCACGGGCTGCACTGGAATATAGCCATTGTCCAGGGGAACTTATTCTGGAGAATGAGTAGACACTGAAACCAACAGCAAGAAGAGAGTGGGCAGACAGGGGAGAAGAGAACAATGCCACCACGCCCTCCTTTTCTTTTGACATTTTTTTTGAGCCCAAAGTTGTGTGACTGAGATGGAAGAAAACACTGTGGCTAGACATTTTCATTCCCTGGAGAAGAGACATGAAACATACTTCCATCTGTGAGCTGAAATTACTTGTTCAGGAACAGTTACTGAGAACAATAAAAGCACATCTGAAAGTCTCCCTAATGTGTCCAGTGCATTTCATAAGCTGCTTGTACCAGGAAAGCATTTCATGCCATGGATGACAGAGCATCCACCATCTGCAACTATGCTCATTCTACAAGGCATCTGCCCATTCTTTATCATATTTTGTTCCTTGAAGACTTTCAATTTTTAATATAAATATGTATATATATATGTGCATGTATACACATATATGTAAATATATGGCCAAGTTGCTGAAATAGTACTTAAAGTTGGCCATGGGCTTATCCCTGCAATCCAGCACTTGGAAAGTGGAAGCAGGAGAAACAGAATGTTAGGGCTATCCTGGGCTATGTAAGACCCTGTCTCAAAATCAAATAACAACAACAAGAATATACAAACATAAAAATAAACAGTATTCTTAAAACTCAATTTAAAATGTCAAAACTGGTGGCTGGAGGGATGGCTTAGCAGTTAAGAGTATTTACTGCTCTTATGGAGAACATGGGTTCAGTTCTCAGCATCCAAAGGGAAGCTAACACCCATCTGTGACTCCACTTCTAGAAGATATAGCACCATTTTTCTGGCCCCATCTGATGTCATGGTGGACATTTACACATGCAGGAAAACACTCATGCACAGTCTCTGTTCCCCTTACTAGGGAACCCACTTGGATACTGAGCTACCATGGGCTACATCTGAGCAGGGGTTCTAGGTTCCTAGAACAGCACCTCTGCAGCCCCTTTTCTTCATTCCTCTGAAGAATGAGATTGGATAAAAAAAATTCATCATGCTAAACCAGGCCTTTCCTCCCATTTCTGGAATCTGCCTCGCTAAGGACAGGAAGGGCCTCCATCAGCTGTGCTCCATGCTCAGCAAGGCAGAGGCTACCCTTGAAACACTTTTCTGCTCTTTTCCAGAGGTTAGCCCAAGTCAGAGAGGAAATCACAGCACATTCACGTCGTTGATGTCTAGTTACATCAGTCAAAATGGCTAGTTTCCCATCAAAATCTGTTTGCATTGCCTTGTGTACTTATATACTAAATTTCCCAGCTTACTTTTCTTTAGGCTGGATCATGTGACCAGGATCTAAGCCAAAGAATGTGAGTTGCATTTATGCATGTGACTTCTTTCCTTATATTACTATTTTTAACATATTTTTTTACTTATTACAATTTATTCACTTTGTATCCCAGCTGTAGCCCCCACCCTCATCCCCTACCAGTTCCTCCTTCCTTCCATCCCTCCCTCATCTCCCTCATTTCCTTTCATGCCCCTTCCATCTGACCCTAGCCTATCAGGTCTCATCAGGACTGTCTTTCATAGTCTTCCTCTGTGGCCTGGTAAGGCTGCTTTCCGTCAGGGAGAGGTGATCAAAGAGCAGGCCAATCAGTTCATGTCAGAGACAGTCCCTGTTCCCCTTAATAGGGGGCCCATTTGGACACTGAGTTGCCATGGATTACAACTGTGCAGGGGTTCTAGGTTATCGCCATGAATGGTCCTTGGTTGGAGTAACAGTCTCACAAAAGACCCCTGGGCCCAGATTTTTTTTTTTGGTTCTGTTGCTCTCCTTGTGGAGCTCCAAACCCTTCCAGGTCTTTCTATCTCCCCCCTTTTTCATAAGATTCTCTGCACTCTGCCCAAAGTTTGGCTATGAGTCTCAGCATCTGCTTTAATACCCTGGTGGGTAGAGTTTTTTAGAGGCCCTCTGTGGTAGGCTCCTGTCTTGCTCCTTGTTTTCACCTTCTTCCGATGTTTATCCTGTTTGCCTTTCTGAATGAGGATTGAGCATCTTAAGTAGGATCCTCCTTCTTGCTTAATTTCTTTAGTTGTACGGATTTTAGTATGATTATCCTATATTACATGTCTAATATCCACTTATCAGTATATACCATGTGTGTCTTTCTGCCTCTGGAATACCTCACTCAGGATGATCTTTTCTCGTTCCCACCATTTGCCTGATATGCATACGACTTCTAAAAACTGGTCTGTACAAATCCCCCACTGTCACCTTCCAGCATGCACCTTCCCCAGTTTTCAGCAACAAACCCTGAAACCATAGCGGATGAGAGAGCCACTCGGTGAAATGTTCATTGAATGACCATCAATGGCTATGTCAGCCAAGTAGGAATACCATTTTAAAATTCCTATTAGGAACATACAGATAAGTAGACAGATTGTGTGTGTAACAACCATTAGCTGTGAATTTGAAAGCAATGGAGGGAGCATATGGCTGGTTGGGGGATGGAAGGGGAAGAAAAATACAATGTAATTTTATTTAAATTCAAAAATTATTTGAAACGATTTGAAACAAGCGGTTGTTAAGTCACTAAAACTTTAGATGGAAGAAGAATAGAGACCAAAGATGGTAAAACACCATGCCTAGACATTTTGATTCCCCACAAAGGAGACATGGAACACACTGCCATTTGCGAGCTAAAACTAGTTGTCCAGGAGCAGTTACTGAGAACAATAAAAGCACATCTGAAAGTCTCCCTAAGGTGCCCAGCGTATCCCATAAACTCCTGTACCAGGAAAGCATTCCATGCTCTAGGCTATGGATGACAGTGCGCCCATCATCTGCAACTACTTTGCTCATTCAGCCTGTGAGGAAACTGTCATTATTTATCTTGTTTTATTTCACAAATAATTTCAAAACTATATGTGTAAATATATGTGTATTACTACATGTATAAATATAGCATACACATGTTAATGTATCACACATATATAACTATATACGGCAAAGTTGTTGAAATTTGCTTTAAAACAAGGCAAGTATTAGCACAAGTAAAGCCATGTTCTCCAAAAAGAATGAGGAATGTTAAGATACTGACTCTTTCCAGCTGAATGCTGGCTATTTCTCAATTTTCTCTAATCTTTGCCTTCTGTGCTTATAGTACTGGCTGAATCCTTAATGCCACAGCCAATTGCAGGGTTATTTGGTATTTAGGTGTTTGGGGTGGGATTTAGGGTCTATCAGGTGACCTGCTAGTGAATGTTGGTGGGCTTCGCAAACTAGAGTGATCTGAAGCTGGCCTAATAATTAATGTGTCATAGATAACAGACAGTCTGGCCTGGGCTTTGAGAATAGTTCAATGACTTCTGGAACATGTACATGTCATTCATTCACACATTAGATCACATTTTCTATTAGTGACTGTAAAGATTTCACTAGTGAAGCTCTGTCCTCTGGCCTGCATTAGCATTTGACTACTGAATGACACCATTGCTGGGTGCACCTTTTTGTGCACTATGTAAAGGTGGTCTATGTATATTCTAGTGTTGATTGCTGTTCTGGCAGAGAGCTGAGTACTGGCCGGATTTTGGTATTATTATTCTTACAGATCATTACTTGTCTCATGTTTTGTAAACATTCACCTTCCTCATCTGCTGATTGGCTTAATAAAGATCTGACAACCAATAGCTAGTCAGGAAAGAAAAGGCAGGACTTCTGGCCTGAGAGAGGGTCTCTGAGAGAAAAATCAGATGCGAGAGAATTTGCCAGCTGGACTTGGAGGTGGAAGAGCAAAGAGGTAGAGCTGGCCACGTGGGGGGGGGCATAGGGCCAGGATTATTCAGGTTATAGTAGCTGAGAATGTGCCTAGCTAAAGGCCTAATAATGTTAATAATGTTTATTATAATTATTCTAGCAGGTCCAGAAAGTCCTGCTATACACCATGACCATGGCAACTCTTATAAAGTAAGGCATTTGATTAGGACATGCTTACAGTTTCAGAGCTTTAACCCATTATCCTCACAGGGCTGGGGTATGAAGGCATGCAGACAGCCATGGTGGCAGAGACTTCTACATCAATATCCACTTCAGTAGAGGAAAAGGAAAGAGAGAGCCATTGAGTCTGGCTTGGGCTTTTGAAAGCCCTGAGGAAGGGGCTTCAATCAGGATATACAACAAATAAATTGTGAAAAAATTAAAATTAAGATGAAATAATGAAAACTCAAAGCCCATTCCCCAGTGACACACTTTCTCCAACAAGGCCGCACCTCCTAATCCTTTCAAATAGTGCCACTACTTATTTCCCTATGGGGACCATTTGTATACACACCGTCACAACTCCCTTGTGATGAAATGGTAAAAGTGGCCAATGGAAAGCCAGTAGTGTCCAGAGAGCAGGTGGAAGCAGGTGGTTGCTGAATACATGGGAACCCCAGGTACAAACAGAGGCAATTGCATTTAAGACTACATCTCCCTGACATATGGATACTCTGAGACATAAGTTGACTCATGGAAATCTCCCCCAAGATATGAAACTTGAGAACCTGAACCCCTGAAGAATGGGAGCACTGGCTGTCCCATGCGGTAACCGTTCAAGCTGACCTGACTTAGAAGAGATTCAAGCCTTCTATGTAAACGTATGAGATATGCAACTGATAGCACGTCTGCCTTGGTATTTCTGTCTACACACCCAAAACTGAAGTTTAAAAGAAAAGAAAAATGAATGCAATACCTGAATCTTATGGTTACTCACTTTAGCATAATTACTGCGAGTAATGCTTCTAATTATACCCTAAACACTTATCTTTATACCCACAGATAACTTTGGCTCTCACTCTTAATCAATCAAGCTTCTTTTTGTAGAATATGGGAATATTACAGAGACATACAACACATAAAAATCTAGAGAATAAGTGATCATAGGTGTCCATTCCCTATTGGTACATCCATAGTACAACTCCCACATCAAAGACTCAAAGAACATTGCAGAACAGGAGATAAAATGATTGTAGGACTAGAGGACCAGGACATTTGATATGAGATAGTGTCTTTTAGATATGAAGGATGCAGCACCCATAAGGTCTCAATAAGTTTGGTTGCCTAAACAATGACAGCACTGGTTCCTAAGCCAACATATACGTGGAAAAATTTTAAAAGGCTTTGCTCCTAGATGAAGAGCAACCAATGGCCACCAATGGCTGCTGAGAGAGGGAGAATCAGTTTTCTACATGGATGAGACTCTGACAGGTTATCCAGTGTGAAACTAAGCGGTCAGTCACAAAGACATATATACATAAAGCAATGTTCACCTTGACCATGAATTAGAAGTCCTGAGCCATTTTTAGGATTGTCACTTTGAGACATAACAACACACACATTTAATCCCAACACTTGGGAGGCAGAGGCAGGTGGAGCTCTGTGAGATCAAGGCCAGCCTGGTCTACATAGAAAGTTCCATGTCAGCCAGGGCCACATCATGAGTCCTTGTCTCTCTCCCCTCAGATCCCCAGGTCAGCTGAATCCAAGTCTCTGCAGGTATTATACAAGAAAACAAGACCTCCCAGAGGAATCTAACAAGTAGCTAGGGTTGGGACTGCTGCTTTATTCTAATCTAAAGCTTAAGATAATTACCTAAAAAATGCTTCAACTTCCTACAGCCTTCAGCCCCAGGAAATCTGAGGGTATAAGATGAGAATTGATTAACAAAGAGAAATGACTAGAAATCTACCAACTATGCAGATGTACACTCTAAGTCAGTCACATAAGTGTATTTGGTTTTATATTTTAAAATTTTCTCACAATCACTTTTATATCAGAAAGAGAGAAAGATATACACAAACTGACACACATTCATATACACACATAGTTACATGTTCTTATTACCTAATTATGAAGCCTTATAATGTGGGTCCTTGCCAACTGTTTGCTTTGACAGCATAGCCATATTTGCATCTGACATTACTCCATCCTTTAGGGTCTTCATTTAATAGTGGAATTATACATGATACTGACTAACAGTAGACTTGGCATTAAGCTATAACAGTGACAGCTGCTGTTTGCTGAGTGCTTGTTGTGATGAGGCTGCAGTCCTCCACACTCTTAGACAAGTGAGATCTAGCTTATTTTGGGGGTGTTTTAACTTCATGTTAGGTGCTCCACAGAAATGCCTTTATTACTTTTTCTTTTATCATTTTCACAAGAGATGGAATCTAGAGCCTCATACATGCTAAGCAAACACTCTGTAGTTGAGAAATCCCTGGGTGTGTATTTATGGATTCAATACATATTTGTTTCTTTGTCATCTTGAGATCGGTCTCGCAAATTTGCCCAGTGTTTAAACTCACTCTACAGTCCAGGCATGCCCCTCCCCCCACCTGAATCAACTGCCAGAGTAACAGGGATCACTGGCCTGTGCTTTCAGGCCCAGTTTCTGTGGGACTGTTTCCAAATATTGTCCCTTGAACTTTATGGTAGTTGCCAGTTTGATTTCTAGTGTTTTGACAACACTAGAATCAGAAGCAACTCAGGGAGGAAAGGGTATATTTCATCTTACAGATTTCAGCCCATCATGATGAAAAGTCAGAACACGACATCAAAACATGAACTGTGAAGTAGGAAATCAAGCAAAGGCCATGGAGCTTACTAACTTGCACCCTATTGCCTTGTCTGTGTCAAAACATCCATGCACAGGTGACTGTGCTTTTTGTAATATTTTAATTAGAGAAATCCTAATTTTAAAATAACAATCACAATTAATTTGTAAAGATATTTAGGACTTTGTGGTTTTTAATATTAATTTTTATTTTTTAATACTAATCACAGGTTTTTTACTTTGTATCCTAGCCATAGCCCCCTCCTTCATTCCCTCCCAATCCTACCCTCCCTCCCTCATCTCCTCCCTGCCCCTTTCCAAGTCCACTGCTAGGGGAGGTCCTCCTCCTCTTCCATCTGACCCTAGCTTATCAGGTATCTTCAGAACTGGCTGCAATGTCCTCCTCTGTGGCTTAGCAAGGCTGTTTTACTCCATTATAAGAAACTTTTCTACTCCATTATATTCCAATCCACTGTAAGAAATACCACATACATAGTAAAACTGCATTTTTGCATGAAGCAAATAAACAAAACAGCCCTATTTAATCCAATATATTACTTTAAGCCCCTTTAGGAAATTCTGAACAAATTAGGCCCCTAAGAAGAATAAATAGTTTATAAATATGTGGTGACCACACTTTCTTTCTATTCCTTTTAAGTAATTTCATTTTCTTTTTTATTATTTTATTTTTCTACATTCTATTGTAACAAGGTCTCAGACCTTAATAGTCCCTGAGAAGTAGTTAGCACAACTAACTCCATGTTGGGAGTGCCGTTCAGGTTGCAAAACTCAGGATGTAGACGGTACCACCTGCCAAAACTAAAACAAAGG
Organism: Pachyuromys duprasi; assembly: GCA_028658305.1. Taxonomy (NCBI): domain Eukaryota; kingdom Metazoa; phylum Chordata; class Mammalia; order Rodentia; family Muridae; genus Pachyuromys; species Pachyuromys duprasi. Next base: position 21,371,004 of record CM053744.1, read on the forward strand.
CTCAGTCCATCAAAGTTCATATGTACTATAAATGTACTAACCTTGCTTTTTGGCTTCTGTAGTTCTCCTTCTGGCTAGTTGTTTTTGATAACTGAAGTATGTCAACCCAGGTGATTTTTTTTTTTTATGACTGAAAGCTCACCTTGAGAATGACTCAGGGCTATAGTGGGATCCCAAACACCCAGAGTAGTAGATGGCCAGGTAATAAAGACTTTCTATTGGCTTAAACCTATTGTTGAACCAGTCTTCTCTGGTGAATATCCTACAACAGTATTGTGCTCCCTTTTGGATGGCCATACTAACTGTGTTTCAGGCATAGGTCAGACACAATATGAAGGCACTCTCTTAAATAACTAAAGCTGTATTTCAGTCTAGATATAGGAATAGATTTTGTGATTGGTCAGCTTGGTTTGTTATTGATATACATTAATGCTGTTAGGAGACACAAGCTCTCAGCAGGCATAAAACTTAAGCCATACATGGACACATGAAGTATGACTAGGGACTTAGATTTTAAGGAATTTGTTCTAATTGCTGTGTGAATACCCATGAAAGGAAAAGGCCACAGTCCATTCAGAAGACTCTTGAGGAAACAAGGGATTTATTATGGAGGCTCAATAACCAATTGCTCAATTTGGAAGTGGGGCTGGGACCCTTGAGTACAAAAGAAGAAAATAAAAGGACCCCAAGCTTGATAACATGAATGACAGTGGTGTCACTCACTACATGATGAAAAAGAGCATGAAGATAATTGCATATTCTTTATAAGGGAAGATGTCACAAGAGGTACGAAATGGGCAAAAACGTGGGAAAGTGGACCTACCAGAGAAACACAGTAAGACTTCCTGAGGTGCCAACATGAAGTCTACCTCCCTTATGTCTGAAGTAAAATTGATGTGCTCAGTTGTGCCATCTTTGATAATACAAGTAAGAATAGTAATAATAATGGGAAACTGCTCAACTATTTCACCACCCAATGTTTTCCCTAAGGAAGCTGATTGGATGACACCATGCAGGGTGTCATAAATTAGGGCTTTCATTACTGTGAAGAGGCACCATGACCATAGCAACTCTTTTAAAGAAAACATTTAATTGGTGCTGGCTAGGATGTTCATAGCATGTCCTGGGCTCAATTACAGGCAGATACAAATAAGCAAGCAAGCAAGCAAGCAAGCAAAAAACCAACCAAACAAACTGAACTAAGTAAAAACTGTTCTTGGCAGTAGGTTGGGTGGAATGGTGTCTTGGTCACTCTCTGAAAGCTTGTAAAGGCTTTTAAGAAATAATAAACAAATGTTATTTTCTTTCCCGAGTGGTCTTATCATGCAGTGATCAAATCAGGCAGCAGCAATATATTAAGGCTGTTGACATGAGACCAGCTGTGGCAGATTACAGCTCAGTAGATGTTTAGGAATTAGTCCTGATAGCAAAGTGTGCCAAAAGGAGTGATTAGTCTAGCTGCAGTCTTGACCTAAATAGCAAATCAGGCATAGAGCTGGGATTAAAATTCTGACACCCATGTTTTCGGTGGAAGTGCATCTCTCCCTGGGTTGTGTTCCATACCCCTTTATCAGTCCTGCGGCTTGAGAATTCACAGCAAAAGAAAAATTATTTCTAAGAAGCATCTTTCTAAACAGCAGAATTGAAAGGGCAGGGCGAAGGCCCGAATTCTTTCCCTCTGGCAATTGGGACAAAGAGTTTGAAGATGCTTCAACTGCTACTCTAACAGCTGTCATGCTTGGTCAGTGTGTAAAACACTGCATGTCTTGACATGTAGACATGCTCTTCCCTATACCAGCTTTCTGGTGTAGGAGGACAACTTGGTCGTAAATAGAACATAGGAGAAACAACCAGTTTTTAAACATGATCAATTACAAGTAGTGACTTAGAACATAAAAAGTAATAAAAGCACAATCATGTGAAAAATTTCAAAGAAAAAAGATAAGAATGTATTATAGTAAAGATGTTTCTCTCGGTTTTGGCTCAAGTCCCAAATGAAATGTACTAGGTTTACTTTCCTCACCTAGTCTCTCAAAACATATCTGGGACATGAAGTTGTTTGGAAAGTTTCTGGTTAATCATAAGAGGAAAGAAGCCCAAATTAAAAATCAACAGTGTATCAAAGACTGTAACAGAAAAAAAGTCATTTGATAAGTCACAGCAATGAAAACTACCAACAGCTGTTCTAGTAGGCCTACTGTTCTGAAATGTGAGAAGTTAATAAAAGATCAAAAGAGAAAGACATGCGTAGCTTTCGTTTCATGCTCCCAAAAGAATCTTTCTGGAGCTTTCCATTTGTATACGGTGTGCTTGCCTCAGAAGTCAAAGGAGCTGCTGGACTCTAAGCTTTCTTACACTCCTGTCTGTAGAATACATCATCTCAGAGAAGTAAAGCTGCCCACCCTTGGCGGCAAGAAAGAGAACATAAAAGAGGAAATGAGATACAAGTGCCATTCTAAGAGCAGGAACAGAGAATTAGCCAGACACAAAGGAAGTGAAGTTACAAATCAGAGTCAAATTAAGAAACAAGAAGGGAAACATCAGAGAAAAGAGCCGGTGGAGCAATTGCCCTGTCCCTAAAGCCATAGCCAGAGCCAGATTTCTGGAGGGAAAGGCCCACTCCAGGACACAGCAGCTGTGTGACCTCAGGGAAGCTGTTCCAGTTTTTTCAGTTACCTGTTGTGTGTAATGGGAGCAATGGAAGCTTCCTTAGCACTAAACAGGACAGTCTATATACATGCTTAGAACAACAGCACCTGCCTACTCTGCAGTCCCAAGAAACCTGCTCTCAACCAGGCACTGTGGAAGATGCTTGGACCGTAAGCACCAGTAGGAAAACCAGCTTTGCTGAGTGCTAGGAGCCAGTTCCCCTATCAGATTATCTTCACTAAACATGTGAAGTGGAATCAATCTGATATGAATACTCCTGGTTTTTTTTCTATCTACACATAGAATTGTTACTTTCCCTTTGTTATTCTGATACGTATGATTTTACACCTGACAGACTGACCTTTACCACTCATTTGGATTATTACATCTGATGGGAAGTCCTTGTTGGACAGGATCATTTCAAACTAGTCTGAGCATCCAGAAGAGCACAGCTCCTAACAGAAAGAGGTGGCTCTCCCCACAAGGCCAACTTAGGGTAGTCCGATTTTCAAAACATTTGCTTTATGGAAGAACAATGGTAGTGTGTGTGTTATTGTAGTCGGTATTTTGAATCCTGGTCTTTGGTAGCCTAGGAGTACACAGTGTGAGCTCCTGAAGTGAGATCGCAGTGAGCTGCAGCTTAGGGTCAGCCACGAAGTCACGAGGGTGAAGCACCAATATTCTGTAGTGTACTGTGTTATTAAACTGCAGAGTTCAGTTAGACCAGGTATGGCAAATGACTTTTTGTCTAAAGAGTGTTTTTCATTTATGGTAGGCTTATAGGGTAACGATCTCATTATAAGTAGGTCATCTGTACATACAAACGGGTAAAATGGCATTCTTTAGTTTTGGGGTGTTGATTGTCTTAAATCTCCCTCACCCCCACCCCCCACTTCTTTCCCTGACCCCTTTATAATATCTCCCTGACACTACCATGTGCCCAACATACATTGCTTTTAGAATTTTTCAAGTAGAATTTTCAGTAGAAAGTGTTAACCCTTCCAGTTTTAACAGAGAGTTTGTGTGGGATTTTTCTGGTGGCAAAACTCAATCTCCTCTCCTGAAGCACCGAATGGCTCCTTCCTTTAAATATAGAGGACTAAACAAAGGGGACTATCTCTGGGGCAGGACACAGCAAATCACCCCACTCTGTGTACTCTTTCATAGAAAGCTGGTTTTAAAAATCGTCAGGGCAGCCTTAGTGCTTAAGGCATCCCAACAATGTTCGGTGATGTTGGGTAGATTTCGTTTTTCCTGATTCAGTGTCTCATTGAACATGTTTTGAAAGATGTCTCTCATTTCCAGGCAGGGGTGTCATTATCTAAGAGTTCACTGTAGTGAAACGATACACACTCACGAATGGTCACCTGCTTTGTGAAGTGGGACTGATCAGCCAACATAACATAGAAAGACGTAAGACAAGACAAACCCAGATATCGAAATGTCCGCACATAAAACTTCTATAAAACTATTAAGTCATGTATGTAAAGCCATAGCAAAGTGTGCTTCTAAATGACATAACTCACTTGGTAAAGTGTTTGAGGTCAGAGTCTCTTTGAGCATGTTGGGTAGAGTAAGAAGATGAGACACAAAAGGGATGGCAGGGTGGCGAGTGTCTACAGAGAGTCCATTTGCCTGGTACTCAGAACCGAGACTCCACCATTCCTTTCTGTGGCTGTTCTTTGCTTCTGGCTCAAACACAAACATCCTGCAAGTTTTTTTCCTGTTATTATTATTATATTTATTACAATTTATTCAATTTGTATCCCAGTTATGGCTCCCTACCTCTTCTCCTCCCAATCCCACACTCCCTCCCTCTTCTCCCCCTATGCCCCTCTCCTAGTCCACTGATAGGGGAGGTCCTCCTTCTCTTCTCTCTGGCCTTAGCCTATCAGATCTCAATAGGAATGGTTGCATAGACTTCCTCTGTAACTTGGCAAGGCTGCACCCCGAACAGGGGGAGGAGATCAGAGAGCCTGCCACTGGGTTCATGCCAGAGACAGCCCCCTCTCTCCTTACTAGGGAACCTACTTGGAGACTGAGCTGCCATGGGCTACATCTGTGCAAGGGTTTTAGGTCCTCTCCATGCATACTCCAAGGCATACATCTGAAATATGCTCAAGTATACAACAAGGACATTTTTTCAAACATGTTCGTAGCAGCTCTATTTGTAATAGCCAGAATCAGGAAGCAACCTAAATGTCCCTCAATGGATGAATGGATACAGAAATTGTGGTACATTTACACAATGTAATACCACCCAGCTCTCAAAAACAAAGAAATCATGAAATTTGCAGGCAAATGGTAGGAACTAGAAAAGATCACCCTGAGTGAGGCAACCAGAAACAGAAAGACAGACATGGAATATACTCACTCATAACTGGTTATCATAATTGGTTATTAGACATATAATATAGGATAAACACACTAAAATCTATACTCTTAAAGAAACTAAACAACAAGGAAGTCCCTAGGGCAGATGCTCAATTCTCATTCAGAAGGGCAAACATGATATACATCAGAAGCAGGAGAAGACAGAAAACAGGACAGGAGCCTACCACAGAGGTCCTCTGAAAGACTCTACTGGTCGAGGTATCAAAGCAGAGGATGAGAGCCAAACTTGGGCAGAATGCATGGAATTTTATGAAAAAAGGGGGAGATAGAAAGACCTGGAGGGGACAGGATCTCCAAAAGGAGACCAACAGAGCCAAGAAACCTGAACCCTGGGGACTCTGAAGAGAATGATACTCCAACCAAGGACCACTCTGAAAGTTTTAAGGTCAAATCAGCTCCCTCCACCAAGACACCCTGCAGTGACTTATCATTTCTACCTGGCCAGTGCAGCTTGTCTGGTAGAGGATCCTCCAGACCATGCCTCACCACTGTTTATATTTTAAGAACTTCTTCAGTAGCACTTTGGTGCTTCTTGAGGCCAACCTTTAAAAACACAATTTGACAAGTCTAGTTACTGTGACAATAATGAGAATTCTTCACATGCTCTGACTTAACCCCACTTCTGTGACCTAATCCTCTAGTCAGTTGCCTCTAACTGCCATCTTGGTAACTGTAGGTACCTTTAAACTGAATATACTCAAACCTGTTCATTCTTAAGCCCAAAGTTCCTCTTGCAATCTTGTTCATCTTAGAAAACGACAACTCCAGTTGCTTCCTGGCTTTTGTGTTTCTTTTCTACCCTCATAAAATGCATCGGAGAACAGTGCCTGATCTACCTCCAATGCATTCCATGAAGCCAAACATGCCTTAGCATGTTCTGCCACTTTCCCAGCACTAGTCACTCTTAGTGATTCCCCCACATTATTTTCGCGGCCCCTTAGGTGCTCTCCTTGCTTCAACACTTCCTCCTGTACTGTCATAATGAACCTTTGATATTCTCATATAATACCACCCCTTTCTGTCTAGAAATCTTCCAGGAATTCTCCCAGATTAAACTGTAAGACCATATACATTCTTCCCTCCATTGCTCTGATCCCCTTCTTTCACTATCTGCTTCTCTCATCCCTTCCCACCTTTGAAGAGCTCACTATCATTCTCAAGTACACCAAACACTACCTTGTCTGTACTAATGCACCCAGATGTCCTTCTTCCTGTTGCCAACAACTGATTCCCAAATATCATTCAAATCCTTTACTCTTTGAGCAGTATGTTTAGATATTGTCTTGTTGGAGCAGTTGACACACAAAATAACACTTTGTGCAAAGTAAATGGCCCTTTCCTAACCTCCTGATCCTTCTCCCTTTGTACGGCGTTGTTAACATGACAGGATCTAACACCTTAGAGTTCCGTTTTCTCCAATTCTGCCACATATGCAAGAATCACGCTTTGCTCCCAGTTGTCTCCGCCAAGTCTGGAAAGCTGTATAATAACAGATGAACGGACTCAGTACAGGTATCGGGAGGAGGACGCAACAAAGTTTCTTTCCTCTTCTAGGGAGCCACAGGCTCAGTGGTCCAAGTCATCCCACCAGAAAAGTGAGGAGTCAAGTTGGGAGAAAACCATGGTTAGCACCAGGCTAGAAGCTTGTTAATGCTTAATCAATACAGTGAACTGAATTCTGGGCTCCCTGAAAGCCTGCCAGGGACAGGCAGGGCAGGGAAATTAACATTTCCTAGTTAATTATTTTCTTAGAGCCATATAAAAGCAAGTTGCAGAAAGACTGCCTCATGACTACTAAATACCTCAGATATGCACTGGCTCCTTACAAGGCTATTCTTCCTCAAAACTGAAATGTAAACTTCCAAATCAGGAAATCACCTCATAAACATACTGCACCCTCCACAGACCTCATTCAAAGGTCCCCCCCCTTTTAATTCTTCCATCTACATCAGGATCCTATCCAGAATCATTTGCTGGATTTAGCTGTAACAACTTGAGTCTCTTCATTTGCATCTGTTAGTGCTGTCTTTCATTAGCTTAAGAGTGTTAGCACAGACCTTTCATGTCATAGGATATACCCAGAGCCCATTTTGAGTTTCCTGATGTGCAGACCTAGAATGTGCATATTGTGACAAAATCTGCTGTGCCTTCTCAGCGTATCTCACCAGAAGACACACATTGTGATTGAGCCCATGGCTGGTGGCCGGCATCAAGAACACTTGGTCTGCTTTGAGTCTTCTAAGGTTCTCTTCAATAAATACCACCTGTCCCTTGTGAACCAGAATTTTTCAGAAGATGCTTGGCTAGCATCCAGCTTAGCACCAAATATCCACCCCTGCTTCACCCATGGCTCCCACTAAGCCACCAACACTATGCTGAATGGAGTCTTCCTAAAGCCATCAATCAACCATGAGCCTGTATTCCCACCATCCAGAAGCTCAGCTCCTTCATCTCGACTTGTTTATGTCAGCCCTTATTTATGTTACCAAAGGTTAGTGTGTTATTCATTAGGTCTTAAGTATTATCTTCAGTTTAACATCTAAATTGTCCTGATAATGCTTTCCAACCAGATTCTGTGTGCTTATATCTTATGATCATGCATTTTGAACATATCCCTATGAGAACTGTCAGAATTACTTTGGACATCCTTAGACCTAGCTCCAGACTCGACGCTGGGAGGATGGCATTTGGAAAGCAAGATCTGGGAGCCATTTGTTGTATCCTTTGTTTCCAGGCTCTGAATAGAAGAAGGGATATTCTCAAGTGTTGCCTTATTCATGTGCTCACACATGTATAGACATAGTTTTTTTTTAAGTTATTCCAAATTCATTTTAACCCAATCCAAAACTTTAAGATGCTTTTAAACCTTCTGTCTTTGCAATTCCTGCTACCCACTGTAGAATTAAATAGATAGTATATATATAACTTGGCACCTATTTTACTGTTTGCTCAGGAGACCTACTCTGGCACTCTTTTGGTCTGAGTTCCCTCCTCAACCTTGTTCTCTCTTCTGCCCTTCAACTGAAGGAAAGAAGAGCTAGTGTATTCTTAATGGCACCTCTCTGACTCTTGAAGCTGGGAAGGGGAGATATAGAAAAGTACCGAGTTTTTTTTCTTTTTCTTTATCTTTTTTTGTAAAGCACACCAACAGAATCCGCCTGGGGATTTGGAGCCAATGGACTCTTCCGCCAGATCCCAGGAGGCTCAGGAGCCAGCAGCCACCTTCCCCTCCTAAGCATTAGGCACTATAGAAAAAGCACTTCTCTAGTTACTCAAAAGGCCATTTTCTGCACAGACTAAGCTAGAAGCACATAGAAATCCATAGACACAAATTCTTCTGTGTTGCTCTTGTACTTGCTTCTAGGTTGCTCGAAGCTGGGGTTCTCTGTGCTCCCCCAGTAACCAGCATCTGTTTGTATGACTTCCAAAGAAAGAGAAGCTGCGACAGTAAGTAGACACGATGCTTTTACACATGTTAAGTGCTGGGGCAAAGCGGACTTTTTAAAAAATAAATTGGCATTGGTTCTTTGAAAGAGAACCATGTGGAAAGATAATATAAATGATTAAGAACTACCACATAAATAAATAAGTAGAAAGCTTGTATTACTGGTATATGAAGAAGTGAAAACCAAGGGGCTCTGCTATTAGAATACTACTCTAGGGAAACTCTTCTCCACTGGCTTGTTTTAATCTCTGTGCACTACTGGAGAGCACTTTACAACAGTAACCCAAACAGGGCCTACTTGCTTGCTGACCCTGTGAATCCTCTATCCCAGATCCTGGCTACTAGAGTGAACACAGTAGCAAAATGTCTCCAGAGTTTTAGTATGAGGAGACATCCGTTTTCTAAGTAAACATGTTGCCTTCCAGAGGAAAGGAAAGAAGTCTCTTCTACCCAAGCCACAGACTGGTCCCCTAGACCAGCAAAGTGCGCATCACCCGGTACCGCACCCCTGACCTAATTGTAAAACTCTCCTGTTTTAGAGTCAATCAGTTCTGGTTTTAAATCGCGATTCTGACAGCCATTGTTTTAGGTATCCAGGTCTGTGGGGGAAAGGACCTCATAACCAGACAGACCTGGGACGAATACCAGAGAAACCTCTGCACATCTTCCAGCAAATGAAAAGGCTGTTCAAAAGAGGTACACACACTTGACTGCATATAAAACTCCCACAGCTGTTTCCAGTTCAAAGGCTCAGTCTTCACCCTTTTGCCCCAAACTGGTCGAAGACTGAATTTGAGGCCCAGCAGAGGTCGCTGACGCCCAAGAAGAGAGACAGGGTAAGCATGGCAAGGGGAGCACAGGAGCTTTGACATCATACTAAGCTCCTCCTTGCACACACACATTACACACACACACACACACACACACACACACCGCTGTACCCCTCTCCACACGCACGCTCTCTGCCATCCCATCCGCCCCGTACCGTCCCCTCCCTCCGCAAGTCAATGTCCCGGGCGTAGCCACCTAGTCAGGCCAGAAGCGCAGCGCCCACTCCCTAAGGAACCCTCGCGGAGCAGGAGCGACAGCCGCGACTGCAGCGAGACCCACAGTCCCAGCACTCGGGACCTCGAGCAACCTGCCCCCGCCCCGCCAGGCCACAGCGAGCGGAGCCACCACCCTGTCCAAACCCCAGAACCCCCGCCACCTCTATGAGAGAAGGCGGCCCTTGGACTCTTGGCAGCCGGAGTCCCCTGCAAGCGCGCGGCGCCTGCTCCGTGTCCGTGCTGGATCACCGAGGAAGCTCGATGCCAGCGCCGCTCGTCGGCTGAGAGGGGACAGGGCCGGCTTCTCCTGCTCGCCCGGGATCCGGTCTCCGCAGCGGCTGCGCGTCCCAACCCGGGCTCCGCCGGCCCTGGAGTGAGCCACAGCGACAGGAGGACCAAAGCGGAGGCCCGGGGTTGGCCCGGGCTGGGGAAGGAGGGACGGAGCGGGAGAAGGGCGCAGGGGGCGGGGAAGGGACCCCCGAGGAGAGAGGTGGCAATGTCTCTCATCCAAGCTTGCCGCAGCCTGGCTCTCTCAACATGGCTGCTTTCCTTTTGTTTCGTGCATCTGCTCTGCCTGGACTTCACCGTAGCGGAGAAGGAGGAATGGTACACCGCCTTTGTGAACATCACCTATGCGGAGCCCGAGCCCGGGGCCGCGGTGGCGGGCGGCGGTGGCGGCGCGGAGCTGCACACCGAGAAGAGCGAGTGCGGGCGATACGGCGAGCACTCGCCCAAGCAGGACGCGCGCGGCGAGGTGGTCATGGCCAGCTCGGCCCACGACCGCCTGGCTTGCGACCCTAACACCAAGTTCGCCGCGCCGGCCCACGGCAAGCACTGGATAGCCCTCATCCCCAAGGGCAACTGCACCTACAAGGATAAGATCCGGAATGCGTTCCTGCAGAACGCCTCGGCTGTGGTCATCTTCAACGTGGGCTCCAACACCAACGAGACCATCACCATGCCCCACGCAGGTGAGCAACCCCGGGGGCGTGTGGAGGACGTGGGGGAGGGGAGCCCGAGAAGGGTCTTGGGGGAGACCCAGCACTGCCTCCCAGGTACTTTGTTTAGCCTGGAAAGTCCTTGCAGCACCAGAGGCCGGTCTCTTATGTATAGACCTGTTTGTTTTGTTATGCGTCACTTGGGGACAGGGAAGGCAGTTGCAAGCAGGAGAGGTTTCAGTATGTTGGGGAATAGCAGAGGGTTCACAGTGGTGGAGTGACTTTTCGCAGGAGAACTTGGGAAGTGAAGTTTGAGAGACAGGGCTGGGATAGTGTTCTCTTTAGTGACCCGGCCCAGCACCTGTCTGGACGCAGAAGATCTGATAACTCAGCTCTGTACTTCTTCGTGTGCATCAGGTGTACGTAGCTCGTGCAGGCGGATAAAGAGGCAGGTCAAGGGGCCTGCCTGCGACTGACCACCTGCAAACCGCTCCCGCAAAGCCAGGTGCCAGCCCTTCTCAGCAGCCCCTTCTGCTTGCTGAGCCTCTACAGACCGTAAATAATTGTCACTGCACCGGCTGGCTCTGCTGGGGTTGTCATCTGGAGGAACTGACTGACAGGCTCAGTGGTGAATAATCGCAAGGCCCAACAAGCCAAAAATAGCCATAAAGTTAGAATTACTTTCCACTGCTGTTGTCCTTTGCTTGCCTGCTTTCGATATGCTGACGACTGCACTGAGGAAGGACAGACCTGTGTTGGTGACCACAGGGACCAGGACTAGAAATAAACATGATCGCCCCGATTCAACGCACGCTATAAGCAGTGTTTTGGTGAGGGGAGTAACAGAAACAACAAGGCTGTGTTATTCGTATTAGCACAAGCCACTGGTCATAGAAAACTGCCCTACTTGAGTGTAAGCTTCTACAGAAGTACCTGAGAGGTGGGTCTTTCCCCCTTGGGTTTCCTGAGGTCAGGTGAAAGAAATGACAGTAGTGTTTTTCTGAGCAGAGTAGTCCAATCAAAGCTATTATTTCAATTAAAGGCCGGGTTTATAATAAGAAAACAGCTGAGATGGAATGCCTGGATTGGCGGTATGTGCAGACATGTATTCTTTAGAGACAGGTTTCCCTCTCAAGAGCACGAATCACCTATTAGTGAAATATACAATTAATTTGCCCAGAGTAATCAACACCGGCTGTTATAGCCAAGGGCGTTTGTCAACTTTCTGGCAAACAGGTCGAGAGGCAAAAACATCAGAGGCTTACTAAAAAAACAAAAAACAAAAAACAACAACAACAACAAAAACAAGACAGAAAACAGCAGCGTTTCATGAAGAGAGGCCATTACCTTCTTAGAAAAGTTCTGACCCTGCATGCCAGAGGCATTTGCAGTTATTTCCTTGAGATCTTGGGGAGGGGGGAAAGGAGGAGGGAGTGGGCTGTAATCTGACCTTGAATCATAGGACCACTGCTAAAACTTGATCTCCAAGGATGTTTGCACTATGAAAGAGTGCTTGGAGTCATGTAAGGTATCTTTCAAATAACATTTAATATGGAATATATAGATTCAGGGAATGGGAAACAGAGCATGCAGGAGTAAGTCTGGGTTCTGTAAACACCAAGGTTGTTAGCTGAATTTATGGATTCCTTAAATGTTTTTATGTGTGGGCATGGAATCTTAAACTGAGCTTCACTATGCACAGCATAATAGTTATCATTTGTTCCTGACTAAGAAGCTGTTTTCAGAACAGCAGACACATGGGATCAATTAATGGCTCACCCGTATCGAAGAAAGCTATAATTTTATTTTCTACACAAAAAGATGCTTGAGGCATACTGAGAGGGAAAGGCTTGGGATAGTCTAAAAATCAAAAGCCCAGAATGTATTATTTCTCCATATCAAAGAAATGATGACTGTTAAAGTTGCCTACTGCTAGCCTTGAACTCTCCATTGTGCCTTAGACAAGTTCCAGCATTAGCCAGAGCAGGAGTGTTCTATGGGCCTGTGTGATGTTTGACCAAGGTGAGCACATTAGTCTGATTGTCAGTTGACACTTGCTTCTAGAACCTGAAGGCTCAGCTTTCTCCTCATTAAATATGACTCAGACTCAGGAATTCAGTTAGGAAACCATGTACAGGTTAGATGTCAATGGAATATTCTTATTTCATGACCCTGGAATGCAGGACACCATGGGACGACATTGTGGCCTTTTAAATCTAGTCACTAAGTTTATAGGAAAATTAAAAGCTAATATCGCCTTACCTCTCCATCAACACCTTGATAGCTTGGGGGAAAGAAAGCTTGGACTGTTCTTCTGGAGCCCATGTATAGCATTGATGCATCTGCTGCGACAGAGTCCTAACATACCCGGCAAATAATAGATAGGAATAATTTTCTTCTCTCTCTTTCTTCCCTATGTTCCTTCTTTCAGTTTTCCCCCCTGAATCCGTGGTTTTGAGTTTCTACCAGTTCTGCAGCTGTCGCTTCTCAGTCACAAATATGTGGAAACTCCTGATATATATGGTAGCTTATTTAATAGTGAATTACTCTGCTTTATTGATATATGGTTTTCACACTATAAAACTTGTTAAATGGAACACACCATGCTGCTTCACACATTGGCCACTGAGCTAGGCAGTGGCCACCTTGTCTAACCCCAAAGATATTTTTACCTGCTTATAGTTGCTTTTCTGTACCAGTCCCCAGCCCCAATCAAATGCTAGTCTGATTTCTTTCTTTCTTTCTTTCTTTCTTTCTTTCTTTCTTTCTTTCTTTCTTTCTTTCTTTCTTTCTTTCTTTCTTTCTTGCTTGCTTGCTTGCTTGCTTTCTTTCTTTCTTTCCTCTCTCTCATCTCTATGTATTTGTCTTTTGTTCATAGAGTATGAATGGAATCCTTTAATACATGGATTTGGTCTAGTTTTCCACATAGCATAACCTTCTCAGTGTTCATCATTGTTGCAATAATTGTCACTGATTACTATTTCATTTGTTTTTATGCCAAAAGGTATTCCACATTTTATTTATTGTCAGTTGATGGAAGCTACATCATTCCTACTTTGGGGTTTTTAGGAATGGTGCTGCTATGTGCTATTTGTGCGTGTGTGTGCGCTTGTGTGTGTGTGTGTGTGTGTGTGTTTCTCTTAGGTTTGTACTGAGGAGTAGAATTTCAGGGTTACATGGCCACTCTATGTCTCTTAAGGAACTGCTGGATCCCTTCCTTGTGCTGGTTAGGTTTTTGTCAGCTTTGCACAGGCTAAGGTCCTCTGGGAATAGGAAGCCTCAGTTGAGAAAATGCCCTATAAGATTGGCTTGTAGGCAAGCTTATGGGGTATGTTTGTGATTAATGACTAATGCAGGAAGGCCCCACCCAGTGTGGGCAGTACCATGCCTAGGCAGATGGTTCTGGGAGGTATAAAAAATTTCAGCCTGAGCATGACCCTGGAAAGCAAGCTAGTAAGTTGAGTTCCTCTTTGGCCTTGAATTCCTGCCTTGACTTCCCTCAGTGATGGATTATAACCTGAGAGTTATAAGATGAAACAATTGCTTTCTTCTCCAGGCTGCTTTTGACTGTGGTCTTCAGCCCAGCAACAGAGAGCAGACTAGAGCATTCGTTAACTATCTAAGTCACTTCCTATTACTTCCAGCCATCATGAGGTGTCAGTCCCTGAACCTCCTCCTTGGCACTTGCTGTTAACCATCTATTAATCAAGGTCAGAAAGAGGCAGTGTCTTTATTATAGTTCCATTTTGATGACAGTTACTGTTTTGTGGATATGATCTTGTTATATAGCCTATTCTGGCTGCAAACTCACAATCTGCCAGCATCAGACACAGAATCCTGGAGTTCTAAGCTTGTGCCACTGTACCTCACATAACAGTTATTTATTTAAAACCTGCTCTCAAATCATCTTTTCCCTCTTTTTTTTTGTTCTCCTCCCCCTTAGATCAACCACTACTTCTTCTTTCTTAGATTTTCATTTCATGTAGCCTTTGTCCAAGAGAGGTGAGAAAGAAGGAAAATGAAAAGAAGAAGGAGACAGGGGAAACAGAGGAGGGGCGAGGTGGATATGTCTCAGTGAGGACAGGTACAACGGAGGATCAGCACCTCTAGAGAAGGTATCCCAGGACCATAGCAAACAGCTGCCCAGGAGTACAGCCTCCTCCTGGGCAAACCCGGATGTGAATATCCAATGAACATGACAGCAGCGAGACCCATTGGAGCAGGGCTAGTGCCTTCCCAAGAGCTTTTCTCCAGTGTCCTTTGAGGGAAGGACACCAAAGCCCAGATGTAGGTAAGATACAAGGCAAGTGGTCTCCTTTGTGGAGAGCATGTGGAGCCAGGCTCTAGAGGAGACCTCTCGCCTTGTATTCTGGCTCTGCCATTTGCATGTTGTGTGACTTGGAACAACTTATTCGACCTCTCAGGGCCTGAGAGTCCTCCATTGTAACAGAGGGAAGTAGTATCTACCTGAACTGCTTATTGTGTGAGTTTCAAGAGTTAGTATATAGATATCTGTATCTTTTTTCATTTATTTATTTATTTCAATTTATCCACTTTGTATCCCGGCTGTAGCCTCCTCCCTCTTCTCATCCCAGTCCCACCCTCCCTCCCTCTATGCCCTTCCCCAGTCCACTGATAGGGGAGGACTTCCTCCCCTTCTGTCTGACCCTAGCCTATCAGGTCTCATCAGGACTGGCTGCCATCATCTTCTGAGCTTGCACTTGTCAGGGTCTCTCACTGAATATGTATCTTGCTGTTTTGCGTAGGGTGGTTGGTTAGCAGCCCTGGCATCCACCTGCCTTCAACCATCCTATGACTCGGTGACACACAGCAATAATCAGAAACAGTGAAATAAACCACCAAAATCCCCTAGCTCACTAACCCTCTAGCAACCTTAAGAAATAATTCTCAATTCATTCTTTCATGCTTTAGAGACAGAACAGCCATCCCATTCCCATTGGCCACCTCCATTGTTTGAAAGAGAGTGTCCTGATCCCCTGATAATCATCCAGGGGTATGACTCTCTGATTATACCAGTAGAATGCCTTTTCTAGGCTGAAACTTCATTGTCCCCAGAGTGAGGACATGCTACCTGTGGCGAATCTCTATATGTGCAGCATCCTGTGTCTGAGTTGCCATATAGAAAAAGTGGTATTTTCCCTGTTTCAAAGGGTTTGCTGGTTAGCTTTCTGTTTATCAATCACTAGTACATAGTTACAAGGTAGATGAGTTTCTAGTTGCCTAGGAAGGACTTTGATGGCACCTGAGTGATGGGGGAAGGTGAGGGAGGCTGCAGAAGCTACAAATTATCTTCAGAACTTGGAAAGGAGGCAGACAGAGAACACCTACATAGTCTTGACTTCTCCAAGGTTGGAGGGAGATAACGGAAGTCCTGCCTATGAAGATGGATGTGTTCATGCTCCCTTGATGGCCCTTTCTCCTTCTGCCCCAATCTCCATATAAGAGCTAACTGCTCTTGCGTTTCTAGAATGTCTACCACACAGTTTTATTTCACATTTCCCAATAATTGACATGCTTCCTTCTCTTCCAGCATATCATAGCTCTTTCCTAGGGTAGTGATAATATGGACCAAATAATGCTTACTCTGGGTTTGGGATACCCTAAGAACACTTGTGTTTGACTTAATTCTTAAAATGCTGAGTCAGCTTTCATATCTATCCCCATTTCTACAGATGACCTAGTCACACAGGCAGTAAGCTGTAGAACTAAGCCACAGAAATAAGTCACAGATTCAGGTGGCCTGCCCTTGGAATATAGCTTATAGCCTAGACTTATGCTTATAGTCTATGCTTATAGCCATTACCTCATGCTCACTCTCAACTCAAAGGCTATTGCAAAAACTGGCTGTGGTCAGTGGTCACATTGCACAGGGCAATACTTGCTTCAGAATATGTTGATGAGTCTGTAGGCAAATCCATTGCCAGTTGGAGAACAGCATGACTGCAGCAGAGACAGGACCTTACATTTAGGTCCTTCTCCTCCTCCACATCTACCTCCAGGTCATCCTTTGGGCTGGCTCAGTCACTTTCTATTCTTGGTTTCAGTTTTCTTCTTCATAGAATATAAATTTTAGATGAATTAATGTCTAATAACTATTAAAATGTATTGATTTATTATTATTTACAGTTTATTCATATTGTATCCCACCTGTAGCCCTCTCCATCATCTCCTCCCTTTTCCACCCTCCCTCCCCTTTCTCCCTCCATGCCCCTCCTCCACTGATAGGGGAGGTCCTCCTCCCCTACTATCTGACCCTAGCCTATCAGATCTCATCAGGACTGGTTGCATCCTCTTTCTCTGTGGCCTGGCAAGGCTGTCCCCCAACACACACCTACCAGAGAGGTAGGTGATCAAAGAGCCAGCCACTGAGTCCATGTCAGCGACAGTCCCTGTTCCCCTTACTAGAGAACCCACGTGGAGACTGAGCTGCCTATAGCCTACATCTGAGCAGGGAGTCTAGGTCTTCTCCAGGCATGGTCCATGGTTGGTGCATTGGTCTCTGCAGAGGCCCCTGGGCCCAGATTTTTCAAGTCTGTTAGTCTTGTAGTTGAGCTCCTGTCCCCTCCAGGTCTTTCTATCTCCCCTTCTTCTGTAAGATTCTCCCCACTTTGCCCAAAGTTTGCCTATGAGTCTCTGCATCTACCTTGCACCCTGCTGGGTCGATTCTTTCAGAAGCTGTCTGTGGAAGGCATCAGTTCTGTTCCCTTTCTTTTCCCACTTCAGACGTCTATTCCATTTGCCCTTCTGAGTGAGGATTAAGCATCTTCCCTAGGATCCTCCTTGTTGTTTAGCTTCTTTAGGTCTGTAGATTTTTGTATGTTTATCCTATGTTATATAGCTTGTAAGTGAGTATATACCGTATGTGTCTTTCTGCTTCTGGCTTACCTCACTCAGGATAATCTTTTTTAGTTCCCACCATTTGCCTGCAGATTTCATGATTTCCTTGTTTTTAATTGCTGAGCAGTGTTCCATTGTGTAAATGTACCACAATTTCTGTATCCATTCATCAGTTGAGGGACATCTGGGTTGTTCCAGATTCGAGGAATTATGAATGAAGCTGCTATGAACATAGTTGAACAAATTTCCGTGTATGGTTGAACATCTTTCAGATATATGCCCAGGAGTGGTATAGCTGGATTTTGAGGTAGCATTATTCCTAATTTTCTGAGAAAGCTCCAGATTGATTTCCAAACTGGTTGTACAGGTTTACATTCTCACCAACAATAGAGGAGGCTTCCCCTTAGAAATGTACCTTTATGTGTTAAAAATATCAGGATATTTCTATTAAAATTTAATTTAATTTTTTTTTACTTTTGTTGATCAGAAAATTCAGTCACCTTGTCTCCCTGCCTGGCAAGAAATAGGCTGACTACAGCATGTGCACTGTGCTCTCTAGCTAGCCCAAGGCCCCAACACCTTTTAGGTCTCTTAGCCTCAACACAAGCTAAGCATTTTGGAAGCTCAGCTTTATCACAGTCCCTCTAGGGCTAGTGAGATGAAGTTGCAAAAACAAACTTGGTTCAGGAAAGCCAAAGCATTTGCATTGTTCAAGTGTTTAGAAATGGAAGGGATTCCTTTGAAATGCCAAGCTTTCTCGGGCAATGGTTTGGGCCTGATTGGGAACACTAGACGTTGTGGAGCTACCAGGCCCTGAGTTCTTGTACCAGTAACTTCTTAAGGACTTCCCCAAGCCTGAGATTACATGATCTGCTGCTTAGCTATCTGTCTTCACTTCAGTTTTCTGTTAAGATTCATACATAAACTTTTTTATGATTGGCCTTAAATTCACACCCTCGATCACCTTCCTGGCTAGTTTGGGGTCTCTTGTTTATTTTACATTAAACTATAACTCTTCCCCATATTTCCTGGCAGACAGCAGTCGAATAGTCAGGAATCGCAACCTCTGTTATTAAAGGCCATAACTCATCAGCGGTGTTAAATAACATTCTTGGCAGTGTAACTCAATATGGGCTAAGCATTTCCAGAAACAGAATGACTGGTTTACACATTTCGGTCATAGAAAGACATGCCTGGGGGATTTGGAAGGAATCCTACCCTCCTCTTTCTAAACATTATTAAGAATTTAATCATCATTCCTGGTTCTTCTCTCCTTCAAAAAATCCCCTGAATTCTCAAGGGGAGTTTTATAGGCCATGAAATCTAGAAAGATCAAGAAGGAGCTTGGGCTTCTTCTGCAAAGCTCATTCTTGTAGCTTTTGAAGAGCGATGGTTATACCTCTTCTGTGGAGCTAATATCTGAGAAGCCAGTTTCCTCATTTAAAAGGAAGGAGCTCAACCATTGTAGTCACAGTTCTGGGTGGGAAACATGGAATGTAAAGAACTGGTATTTTTGACAACACCTAAAAGTCTTTAGTTTATTCCCAAAAGAAGTATTTCACCTTTTATATGCTCTTAAGAGGATCTTGTTATGGGTGAGTGACTTAGAGACTCTGGGGCCTTGTGTCTTTCCAAAGGTAAGCTGAGAGATGCTAAATTTGAGTTAAGATGAAATTCAAATCTTCAGGTTATCTCAAACCTTGAAGATTTTCTGTAACATAAAACTCCAAGAAACAAGACAAGTTGCAAGGCAGGATTCAAGCCCCAGTTATGACTGTTGTATTAAATTGAGGCCTTTTTATAGGTTTGGGATAAAATGAGCTCTTATTTTTAGCTTGGATGGACTAATCATTTGGTGGTTGAATTAGTGGTAGATAAAGGTGCTTCCTATGGTTAGATCTAAATCTTGCTTTTTCCTTCCTGCCTTCTGTCCTTCCTTCCTTCCCTCCTTATTTATTTACATATTAATTTACATATTTGTTTTGCATGTGTAGATGTGTGTGGGAGTGTACATGCCATGCCATGTGTATAGAGGTTACAGGGCAACTTTCTGGGAGATAGTTCTGTTCATCCATGTGGATGCACAGTTGAACTCAGGTCCCCAGGCTTGGCAGCAATCGCCTTTAGCTACTGGGTCATCTCACAGCTCTAATTCCTAGTTTTCCTACAATAAAAGAAAATTATTTTTCTCATTGTTTCAAATTATAAATTAGTGTCTGTTCATAATGTATGTTTCTTTGCCTGGCCTTCGGTAGGGACTTTTGCTTTTGCTGTTCCATGACACACAGTGCCATGCAGAAAATCTTTCTGTCAGGAAGTTGAAACTTGCCTTCTGTGTTGTTTGACACTTTCATATGCAAGATATGAACACATAATGGGGATTTTAAATTTTAAAAATAATTTTGTACTAAATGTATGATTTTTAGGGCAGTGTATAAGTGCTTATGTTATGTAATAGGCACCCATGTTAGGAAATAGGTCCCCAGGAAATCCTGTATTTCTTAGTCAATCATCTTGTTTCCCAGTTGTAGCTAGCCTTACCTGCACCATCCTCTTACGCACTCTCAACAAAGCAAAGCGGGTTTTCAGGCATACTCTCAGTATACGTGTGTATGTGTGCATACATGCACACAAACACTCATACACAAATGCCACTTTTTTTCTCCTCTTTATTTTTCTCTAGTCTCTACTTTCTAGAGAAGTGATTCATCTGGCTATCATACAAATACAAACTGACTAAATCTACATTGGAAATTAAGTCCAATTGACCCAGCCAGTAGGGGACAGAAAAAGATGTTTTGTCCTCCATCTATCAGGGAAGTTTCTAGAATATTCTTCCTCTTCTGATGCTACAGAGCTAGCTGCTCCTTGAGCTCTTTTCCCTCGCTGATCTCATCACAGGTTGTACCTTGCCTTCTCCAATGAAAACAGCAGCAGCTGTCTGCTTCTCATGCCCAGAATACTGCACTTTCTACTTTCAATTTCATGCCACCATTGACCTGTTTGCTGTCACCTGCCAGAACCTAAGCCCTGTGAAGCACAGCTTCTAGACCTTTGTTTATGGTTAAGTTCCCCAAGGCTTGAAGGGCCCTTGATAGTGCTCAGTAAATATTACTAAGTAGCCTCAAGACCAGAAAGATGGATTACATTGTATGGTAACCTTAATTTCACAGGAAAGACTAATCCTGACATTAAACTCCATTTTCTTACTCTTCAGCTCATATAGATGTTGTTGGGTAGAGTTTCACTTGAGACTCCTATGACAAATGTGTATCCATTTTGTAAAAGAAAACATGCACCTGCTTCTGCCTTCACCTAAAAGGAAAAAGGCATGCTGGTAACAAACTGAAGGACATAAGACATCATACGTGTCTGCTATTAGACAAGTACAGTGTTCATTGTCATTCAGCACTATGAATATATATATATATATATTAGTTTTTAAAGTCTTATTTTAAATGAAATATTTATGCCAAAGACATTTTTTTTCATGGAACCAGAGTTTCATAGTGCTGTTTGTTAGAACCATGAAGCAGGAGAAGTTCCCATGTGGACAATTTGAAATTTCTCTGGCTTCTTCTGCAAAACTGAAAAATAGGAAATTTTAAAAAGCTGAGGACTGCAGAGATGGCTTAGCAGTCAGGAGCATCAACAGCTCTTCTAGAGGATCCAGGTTTGCTTCCCACACAGAGGCTTACAACTGCCTGTAACTCCATCCTAAGGGGATCCAATGCCCTCTCTGGCCTCCATTGCTATACAGATGGTGTACATTCATACATGCAAACAGAACACCCATACTCAGTTAATAAAAATAAAGGCTAAAATTTTTTTAAGTGAAATCCCCCGGAGAGGCAGAGGCAGGCAGATCTCTGATTTCAAGGCCATCCTGGTCTACAGAGCAAGTTTTGGGAGAGCCAGAGCTACACAGAGAAACCCTGTCTCAGAAAATCACCAAAATGAAGAAAAATTAAAAGTAAAAAGCAAAATAACTGATTTATGCATTGTGGTGGTTTGAAAGAGACCTCGCTTACATTAGGGAGCGTCTGAATACTTGATACCCAGCTGGTGACACTATTTGGGTACGTTTAGGAGCTGTGGTCTTGCTGGAGGAAGTGTGTCACTAGGAGCGGGTTTTGAGGTTTCACCAACCATGCACCCCTTCCAGTATCCTTCTTTTGCTTGCTGCTTGTGGTTAGAGGTTCTGTGATCAGCAGTTTCTGCTGTGGTGCCTGCTTGCTTCAGTGCCTCCCCATGTGATGAGGGTTGACTCATATCCCTCCAGAATGATCACCCCCAAATAAACCCTTCCTTCTATAAGTTGCATTAGTCATGGTCACAACAATGCAAAAGGAAGTGATACTTGCATACACACATGTATGCAAGTATAATATGTACATATAAGCATGCGAATGTATATTTGTTGTCTGGGGCTAAGGAAGAAAACCTAGACATAATACATTCAACAAACACATCAGTCATTTTCTATGCTCCAGGTCAAAACTGGTATAAATCTTGCCTTCAATATGATTTCAGTGCCAAATAGACAAATTTGAAAATTATGAATATTTTAAAAGGCAGGGGAAGGTAAAAAAAACCATCTATAATCCAACTATTCACCTACTCCATTGATTGATTTATTTTGAGTGTATAAGTGTTTTGCCTTCACCATCTATGTGCCTGTTGCCTGCTCAGGGCAAAAGTGTATTCCCTGAACTAGAGTTGTGGATGGTTGTAAGCACAGTGTGAGTTCTGGGAACTTAACTCAGGTCCTCTGAAAGAGCAACAAGTGCTCTTATCTGCTGAATATCTCTCCAGCTCCTACTCTATTTATCTACCCACTTCATTGTATTGACTTATACCAAATTAATAATTTATTAATATATATGCCTATATATTTGGAGATTGAAATTTTTAATGGTATGTTTTGAAATTCCTTTGATACTCCCGTATTTTTCTGCAGTGTTTTTGCCTCCCACCAACATGAATGTTCCTGTGGTAGCTAAGCATGTTTACATAGCCCTGATTACCCTCTTAGCTCAAGTACCAGAATGCTCAATTAGTCAAAGGCTTTTCAAGTTTGGCTGCAGAGCAGGTCTCTGGGGGTGTTTCTTTTTGTTTGTTTTGTAGCTTGTTAGTGAACTCTTCAGGTGCGCTCTCTCTGGTGTGATGCTTCATTGAAGGAACAAAACCACACTGACATGTTACTGGTGATGATGCTGATGCTGAAAAGTCTCGTCCCTGCTTATTAGCATCACATGGCTGCACGCTGGGTCAGTTTGGCAGCTGATACAAATTGCAGGAGGTGAAGGATCCATGACAGTCAGTGATAGCACCATCTAGCTTATGACCGGTGCTTTTCCCCAATGCTTCACTACACAGTTCTGTGTCTGGGGGATATTAAATGCAAAACAGCAGCAATGCTCAGGAAACTATGGTCTCGTTCGCAGTTCCACCTCAAATCAGCTGTACCCTTGGCAGGTCCCTCCCCTCTTCTGGGTCTTATTTTCTATCACTGGAACCTCCTGAATAGGATCTTGGTTCCCATCAGTTTCTTCCCCTGGTTGCAAACTGGAATCATCTGCAATAGCTGAAAATTGTTGCTCCCCCAGAGAGCCTGAATGATCAGTGTGACATGAGCTGGGTCCTGGGATGATGCTAGTTGAAAGCCAAGATTAACAGCTCCTACTTCAGATGAAAGTCTCCTCAAGTTTTGTTGTTGTTGCTACTGCTGCTGCATTATCACTCAGTGTTGTTTTTTAATTGAGGCAAAAATATAACAAGAAATATAGTCATGTAGTTCAGGTCCAAGGACTGTAACATACACAGTAAAGGCTCTGCAGTCCAGTCTCTCCCAACCACGACAGAATCCTTATTTTATATTTTTCTCATTTATATAACATGGCTCTGTTAATTAATTTTATATTTTCTAGCTGACACGTAAAATCTGTACATATGAGTGTGGTACAATGGGATGTCTCCCTCTGTGTGTGCACTGTGTTTTTGAATCCAGGGTAACTGTATCTTCAAACATCTATCGTTTCTTAATAGGATAAACACTCAAAGTTCTTTCTCGTTGCTTTTTAAGATATGCAGTATATTATTTTTCTGTCGTCACCCTACTGTGAGTGCCACCCAATCTTATTACTCCTCCCTATCTGCTCCTTACCTGCCCTCTGCTCTTCCTACGTTTTTCCATCACATGGTTCATTATTAATGATGGAAAGAAAGTATGTTGTTATTTTGAGAGAATCAAAACCCCACTTGGAAGAAAGTAGTAGTTTCTGTTTATTAATTATTTTCAAGGATTATAGCAATAAAATGATGAGGGTGCGTGTTCAACAAATGTTATTGAATCATGAATTAGTGACTCACTAGTATTAATGGGATTTTTGGCATCCAGCAAGAAGCTCAAGACAGTGAGTACTAGAAAGCACATAGTAAGTCTGAAACATCAGTGAGTCAAAAATGATAGTGACAAAATGATAAAGGAAAATAACATTTGATTTAAGTCATTTGTATACTAAATGTTCATTATTTTCTTATGGTCTTTCAATCTGAAGTGGGTGAAATGCCACATTGTTTTTAACGAGAAGGAGAGACCCCCATTTCTCTCACATAGTTATCAGTGTCTAGGTTGGGATACAGAGTAGATGAAGGTGGTGGAGACAGCTCTGGTGCACACTGAACTGGTCCCATGCCTAGAGACCAAAGCCACAGGGGACCAAGATGGAAGTCTAAGGTCAGGCAGCTGATGAGCGTGGCTACTGCACCACCATTCTGGGCTGGCGGAGGCATAAGCCATGCACTAAGCACTGCATGTCTTCTGGGTCAGATGCTTTTGAGCTCAGGAAGCCATATTCTAACCCAAGCTTTAGAGTGTTTGTTTATAAAATAAACATGGTGCATTCTCTGTCAGAGCTGCTGTCCCTTATAGCATGTAATGTAGCAAAAGAGTGCTGAACAAATGTGAACTGTAATGATGATCCAAAAAGACATATTCTGAATACAATTTCCCCTGACTGCCAGTGTTATTAACATGTTAGTCCAACTGATGAAATGTTCCTGGATTTTTGCTGTCCCCTTCCCATAGTGGCCAGCTACCATTCCAGTCTACTCCTCAGCCAACACACAACATGCTTTTGAAAATACGGACCTAACACAAGTGCTTTCCTAGTTAGACCTCACTATGACTTCCCGTTAGGCCAGGAACCAAGCCAGAGGTCTCACTTTGCTCTCACTGCCTCCCAAGCCTACAACCCTGCCCTGCCTCCTCCTGCCATGGATCCCATTCCTTTCTAACTGTTCTTTGCTTCTTGACTTAGATGATTTAGGCTTGTTCCAAACCCAAACTTATTAGAAACCCCTTTCCCCAAAAATTTTAAAGTGAAAATATTTAAACAACTTTTGTGTATCTGAAATATCTGATAATGATGCCAAAACAAGAACACATACACACATACATGTAAACATAAACACACACACACATGTCCATTTACCTGTTTCACTAGGCTTAACCACTATTTGTAAATTGAATTTGTTCTTTTTTTCACACGAAGAGAAAGATACCTTCTGGTAAAATATAGTTTAATGACCTTTTAAATTATGAGATTTTATTGCACAGGTGAGCAGGAATCGTGCCTAGCCGCCACCCTCAGGTTCTGCAGATTTCTTCCAGATACATCCATGTGTCACCCCTTCCTATTCCTGACTTTGCTGAATTGCCTCGTTCACCAAGGAATCTTGCTGGTCACTATGACGAAAGTTCATGTGCCTCCCTTCTTTTGTATTTTTCTCACCAATTCCTGGAATCATTAAGTTGCTTCATTATCATTTATTCTATTTCTCTTTCTTTCTCCCATGTAAACACATTCTATAGGGGCAAAGAAATTGTCTATATCCCTAGACCCTGGGAAAAAATGATATGTAGTAAATAGTTATTGAAAACAGGAATGAGCCAGAAAATGTATACTATAATTCTCAGGAACACTGCTTATGTAACAGATGGAATAATGACTTTACATTACATATACTTTAGTTGGCTCATATTGAAGGCAATGTTGAATTAGAATGACTATCTGATTCCATGACCTGTCAGTTGCTAAGCTATTCTCTGAACTGTGCCCAGAGAACAATCTTTTCTAACCTGAATTTTTTTTAATTTTAACATTTTTATTTTATATTAATCACAGGTTATATACTTTGTATCCCAGCCGTAGCCCCCTCCCCCATCCCCTTCCTATCCCACCCTTCCCTCCCTCATCTCCTCCCTGCCCCTTTCCAGGTCTACTGATTGGGGAGGACCTCCTCCCCTTCCATCTAACTCTAGCTTATCAGGTCTCCTCAGGAATGGCTGCAATGTCCTCTTCTGTGGCCTATCAAGGCTGCTCCTCCCTCGGGGGGTGGGGAGGTCAAAGAGCCAGCCATTGAGTTCATGTCCAAAATAGTCCCTGTTCCCCTTACTAGGGTACCCACTTGGGTATT
>CM053744.1:21396914-21439796 GCA_028658305.1 Pachyuromys duprasi
CCCCTTCTTTCATATGATTCCCTGCACTCTGCCAAAGGGTTGGTTATGTGTCTTAATATTTGCTTTGATACCCTGCTAGGTACAGTCTTTCCGAGGCCCTCTGTGGTAGGCTCTTGTCCTGTTACTTGTTTTCTCCTACATCCAATGTCCATCCAATTTGACTTTCTAAGTGAGGATTAATCCTCTTACCCCAGGTCCTCTTTCTTGTTTATCATTTTTAGGTGTATAGATTTCAGTATGTTTATCCTATCTTATAGGTCTATATAAGTGAGCATATACCATGTGCTTCTTTCTGCTTTTGGGATACCTCACTCAGGATGATCATTTCCAGGTCCCATCATTTGCCTTCGAATTTCATGATTTCCTCCTTTTTAATTGCTGAGTAGTATTCCATTGTGTAGAAGTACCACAATTCTGTATCCATTCCTCAACTGAGGGGCATCTGGGTTCTTTACATCTAACCTGAATTTAATCCGTGATCCATCTCCACCTGTTCAAAATGCTTCTAATCTGTTTCATGGAGCTCTGCTGGGTGGTTCATGAGGGAACATTTAGAGATAATATCATAAAAATGGTCTTTGGAACAAGCTGCTATTAAACACAGATGTGAATTTGAAATAAGCTACCTAGGTATAGTGCTGCCCAAATGACCTTCCTGGGATATGGGCATCTGGTAGACCCGAAGCCTCCAGGAGCCCTGAGTGTTAGTATAAGACTTTTATAGGCTGACAGAGATCTGTGTATGAATCTCTTCCTCCAGGTAAACACTGCTTTATTCTAAAAAGAGTTTAAGGTCCTTCGAGAAAGAGGTCAGGTTCTTCCAAATGAAGGAATTAGCAAATGACAAATGATTAATGATATATGGCCAAATTGTGACCTTTAGAACCATGGCAACGTTAAGAGAGAAAGCTCAAATTTTCATTCTTAAATTAAAATAAGAGAAGTGGTATCTGTGAAAGTGGAATTTTGATTCAATAATTGAAGTTTTCTTGGAGAATATATTTAATCTATGCACTTGAGTATCTACTTTCTAGCTCGGAAGAACTATATCCATAGATAGTTTGAAGTAATGGGGTAATTTCTGGGTTATTTTAACATTTACTTTCTATATATAATATCATAACGGTATTTTTACTTTAGCTTTTTTTTCCTTTCATAGATATATTTATTATTTGAAACTGATTCCATCTTCTCAGGTATAAGTCTCCAGTCATCTCTCCCACCAGCATATGTTTCCTGGGAGGAGTTCCTGGGAGGGGTTCCTGGGAGGAGTTCTGTGCACACAGCCCTTGTACACTGGTACCTAGCATAGATTTCATGATGTATCTCAATCTTTAAGAATGTAAACCAATTGTCCTGCTTAACTCTTACCACTCTTGATGGTTTTTACCTGGTGGGAGGCACCTGGTTTTCAGAGCAAGCTTTTAAAGGAAGGAATACAAATCTGCAAGGCTCACTTTGCCACGCAAGTCCTACCCACCCTCCCAGGACTCTGCCCAGTGGAAGTATGAAAGGGATGCTTGGTCCTAACTTGTATTATGAAGCCATTACTCTTTTTTCAGCCTAGAACTTTGTCACTTTCTTGAAGTCCTCTTCACCTAATTACAACTCAATTCATTTAAATTAGTAAGTCTTATTAATAAAATAATGAAATTATTCTCGTAATTTTGTTTCTTGCTATCTGATACCTCTACTTTCTTGTACCTATTATTTACAAAAGCCTTTTGTGTTTAAATTTGCTAATTTAGTCGTGGTGTGAAATATATATATATGTACATATATTATAGGTAAGAAGAATAAAAGCCATTTTCCTTATTGATGGCAATTAGAATATATTTGGAACCTTAGCATAACTCTGAGACTGCTTAATGTCTTTACACTTACTCTTTGAAAAGGTGGTGCATAACTGCTAAAATGGGTTTTGCAAATTTGAGAAAGAGTGGAAATTTTGTGTTAAAATGAACTTTCTAAGTAGGTTAAGATATTATAACATACTGTAATCATTATGTTAAAATAATTACAACTCACTGACTTGTGAAAATATCTTCCATTGTCTCCTACTAGCAGTGCATCATATTTACTCCTAGACCAATTTAAACAAGAAAATATAAACACACACATACATACAGCTCAAATTTCAGCTCTTGATTAGTTTGTTTGGTCATTGCCATCTTCTAAAACAAACAACAGATTGTGTTGCCATGCAGGGAAACTGACTGAGGACATGGTCCTTCCAAAGCCCTATGCATTTGGATGAGTCAGTCTCAAATTCTCTCTGAGCTTTCTGAGGAACAGGAATTTGTAGCACCAGCAAACATTTTGCCATTCTAGAAATAGTGGAAGATGCAAATAAGATGCTGTCCAGGTACCTGCCAGGTCATCTGCCACTGTGGAGGTCTAGATTTTTCAGTGTTCCAGGATCAGAAAAAAAAAATACATATACAAGGAACCTCACTTCATCCACGAGTTGGGGCTCATCTGCCAGGGTCACTGGGAGCAGAGATCAAATGCAAATGAATGTGATGTAATCCTCTCCGCCTCCTGCCTCCCAGTGACTGTCCTTTCATCTACTCCCCTGAAACTCAGTTTCAGACCTGCCGAAGCATTCGTGAGCACATGGACACAGAGCAGCACACACACGGGCTCCCCAAAAAGGTGTCTGTCCAACTCTCATACAGGTTTTAAAGTGAGATGACAGATGAGAAACCTGTCAGCAACCACCCTCTGAGGGACAGACTATCTATTCTTACAGCCTCAGAGCTCTGCCTCCTCACACTCTGCCCTCCCTTCATTTGGGAAACCACATTGTAGAGGGAAAAAAAAAGTACCATGGCATCTATTCTTATTTATTTAATTAACACCTTACTTATTGGAGGAACTCAGAAAATCTTTATTAAAGACTTATCAGAAAGAAGAGAACTTACTGTTCACTCTGAGAATGAAGCTGCTGGGGATTGTATTCTATACCTCAAGATTACTTAGGTTATTTCCACTCATGACCCCATTTTAACCCAAGAAATGTGTGAAATCCCAGGCATATAGGCATATAAAAGAGATACAAATAACATATTTAAACATTTAAGAATTTTAGACCAATTCTTTGATACACATATCATTTTACTGTTTGTTAAGGACAAAATGAAATATTCATGCTAATGAGATGAATGTACTTATTTATTTTTGTCTGATCTTGTTTATATCTTTAATATCACAAGATATAGAATATAAATATCATATTTATATTCATATATCATATATTCATATATCATATTGATAACTTTTGGAGCTGATCAATACTTTGGTTTTGTAATCTTCAGTGCTGAAAATTCACCTTCCCATCAACACATAGCATAAATGGCAAAAATTTGTGTAAGGTCATTTCAGAAATTATTAGAAATTCTGTCCTAATCCTAAGCAATAATTCATGTCTTTAAAAGAAATGCAAGTTAGCAAAACAAATAGCAGTGCTTGTGTGCGTGTTATAGGTACATATTTATGTGGGTGTGATGTGTGATGCGTTCATGTAAAAGGTGTGTGGTTGTGTCTATGTAACTATGGAACCCAGAAGTCAACATTGGATGTCTTCCTCAATCATATTACACCATATTTTTGAGACAGGGTCTCTCACTGAACTTAGAGTTCACCAGTTTGGCCAGGATGGTTGGCCAATGAGATACAGAGATCCACTTTCTCCTCCCTGCACAGGTAATACAGATATACAATACAGTGTCATACATGACTTTTACCTGGTGCTGAGGATACAAAACTGGGTCATCATGCTTGTGAGACAAGCACTTTTCTTACCGAGCCAACTCTACAGCCCCACAAGATAACAACTTTTAAAACCAAGCATTCTAATACAGTACAATATAAATATAAGCTAACATGATACTTACATGCTGAAGACATCTTTGTTTTCCACCATTAAGCCATTGTGATTCTGTAAGAGCAGAAAACTTCGAATGTGCAGTGAAAGCACTTGAGTTTGTCATACACAGTGCAGGCAGTGTAATTCCCACTACATGCTAGGCAGCATGTGTTGTGTAAAGTGCATGTTTTGTGTGTTCAGAACACGGGGCTGCGGTGAAGTCTCCAGAGACAGCCAGCACAGGTGAGCACTGCTAAGCACGCTCTGAATTAACTATGTGTTCCATTTTTGGATTAATTCATGGGTTTTATGAATTTGTAATTTTTGGCATTGATATTTTTCTGTGACTCCCATATTTAGTTATGCAGTGACATGTGAGGCCCACCGTTTAAGCAGCTAAACTGCCACCTGCATTTCACAGGAAAATTTGTCCAAAGTCACAGGTTTCCCTACGAACAATAAAGCTATGATTTTAATATAGAGCTTTATGAATTTCAAATACATCATGAGGTGTATAATGTTTTTAAGCCACTATGGATTTTTTTGTTTACAGTATTTTTACAGGGGCAGATTTTCTTAAAGCTAATAAGCTGTCTGGAGATACTGTTTTCCACACACACAAAAATTAGGTAATGATAATTTTCCGTTGGCATTCTACTTATAGTATATTTGCAGAATTGCAAATCTTTTCATTGAATAAGATGCATTTCTCATAATAGATTTAATTATTTCACAAGCCATGCTTTGTCTCCAGGATGTATGCTAATGCCTTTGATAGATTGTGTTTCTTGTCTGCACATTTTGGCTGAACTAATAGTTACAGTTTTCATGGAATAATTTACTCTTGCTAGTCAAAAGTGATAGTGTTCTAGAAGAAATGGGTTCCACTCCTACCCATAATACTATTAATATAAAAGAGACCTATGAAAATTCATAGTACTGAATGCTAATTTTACTTCTTTAGAAACATCATTCCATTTATATTCTCTTACTGTGATCCTCAAAAATGCAAACATTAGAATTACATGTGTAAACCCCTATCATCCCCTTATTTAAAAAATGTTATTTCAAAGTCAAGATTAGTGACAGGACCCCCCTTGCGTGAATCAAAGGTGTCTGCACATGTGCAAAGGCTGTGACTGGGCTTGGCTGAAGCCTGATCTGTGTAGTCCCAGAAGAGTTTCACTTGCTCATTAAATCGCTACCATCTTGACTTTAAATGCGATCTTCTTTACTTTCATGTGTGGTTCCTCAGGCTTAGTAACTCACTTGTCTACTTTTAGTGTCACCTTTGTTGCTTACATTGACATCAATCTTTGTATTACATTTGCAAAATTCTTACGAAAACATTAAGGAACCCTTCATCTCCACCTCGAAATATATGTGTGCTGCATTGCTCATGCACAGAGCTCTGCTGTGATAGGCCAAGACAGGTCTACTTGTGCAAACTTATACTCTGTCTAAAGATATATTGATTTATATATATATTTTCTGTCTGTAGCATCAAAATTGTCCATATATTACCATGTTACCTGTAAAGTAATCACAAAATACAATCATATTTTCACTGATGGGAAATATTTTAGTGGTCGTCAAGTTCAGCTCCTTATTTGATTGATTAAAAGTTATGAGTTTCTAATTCTATTTTGCCAGTGACATATAGCTGGGATATAGATCCCAAGTTTTTTAATTGCTTTGATTATTTATTTTTGATAATTTATTTACTTTGTATCCCAACTGTAGCTCCCTCCCTCCTCCCCTCTGAATCCTACCCTCCCTCCTTCTTCTCCTCCCATACCCCTCCACCAGTCCACTGATAGGGGAGATCTTCCCCTTTCATCTGATTCTGTCCTATCATGTCTCATCAGAACTGGTTGCATTGTCTTCCTCTGTGACCTGGTACAACTGCACTTCCCCCACAGGGAAGTGATCAAAGAGCCAGCCACTGAGTTCATGTCAGAGACAGCCCCTGCTCCCCCTACTAGGGAACCCACTTGGAGGCTGAGCTGACATGGCCTACATCTGAACAAGGGTCTAGGTTATCTCCATGTATGGTCCTTGGTTGGAGTACTGGTCTTTGCAAAGACCCCTGGTGCCCAAGTCCTATTGCCTTTCTTGAGACCATGTGGCATGTGATTTGTATGGCTAAAAGGAAGGCTTTCTTCAGTGTTACCTCAGAGAGTGTTTCCTCAGACCTCTGTCCATCAGCCTCAATGTAGGTAGCACTCTCAGACTGTGATCTGTTGCCCTGCTATGAAGGTTTGTTGATGGTGGCCCTGACTCCGAAAGTTTAGTTCTCCAAGGATTTACCAGACATGCTTCTCCTTGTCAGATTCCAAGCAACAATGTCTGTCCCCTAGTTCTTTCTAGCTTGTCCCCATCACTAGTCACCTTTCCCCTTAACAGCTGTCTTCTTTACTGCATTCACAGTACCTCACCTGATAATGAGCAAGCCACAAAGTCCCCAGATGCCATGAAAAAAAAAAAAACATACCCAGAGCATTTTACCACCCAATGGTTCTCTTTTACACGATTCCTCATCCCTTCTTTCAACTTTGGAAGCAGTTTGTACTCCATTTTCCTCCTTGTCTGCCCCCAAAATGTTGCACTCCAGGCTGCTAATATTTGGTTCCTGTATTTGGAGACCCAAATTAGAGAATATGAGACAGAAAACAGCAGTAAATATAGGACTAAAACTACATCCCAGTGTATCTGGATTTTCCTAGCATCTTAGCTTCCGGTGTCCTTCTTCTCATCACTGTGGCTATCAACTTAAATAGATACCTGTTGAATTTTTTTCCATCTTTTAAAGGCTTTTTAAAATTATGTATGAATGTAAATGTGCCTGAGCTAGCATATGTGCATGTATGTGCCTCCCAAAACCAGGAGAGGGTGTTGGATCCTCTGGAATTGGAGTTGCAGGCAGTTGCAAGCCCTATGACCTAGGTGTGGGGAACCAAAACCTGGATCCCTTGCAAGAACAGAAAATGTCCTTCACCACCGAGTTGTTTCTGCAGCCTGTTCTACATCTTGAATTGACCTTTAATTCTCATTATCTAGAAGGTTATTCCGATACAAGTGGTTTCAACATAGGAGGAAAAAGAAACCGATCTTATACTTTGGCCTATGCCCTTCTCTGTTCTAGGACCCCCTCTGTTCTTAGGATCTGCCATATAACCTTGCCTTTAGGAGCTATCTGAAGTACTGTCACCATCTAACTCCTTCTAGATATGGATGCTTTAAAGAATGTTCTCTGTCATGCTAAGTTTACATTTATTTTAAAGCATTGATGTCATTGTACACAAATCTTACTGCTGCATATGCTTATCTTCACTCATTACATTTCAAAGAACTCAGGAGAAGAATAATTTCTTACCTGCCTTTGATTCCTTTCTATCAAGTACACTAAAGAGTCAAACTTCAGATTCTCAGAATACATTTAATGGAACTGAAGTGACCATAAAATTGTCACTAGTGTATAAAACAGACTCTTACCAAGTTTAGAATGGTAATTTCTACTATATAACATTGGTAATGAAAATAGAGGAAGAAAGAGATGACAATTACGATAATGTCATATCTAGAACTAAACTGGGTCAGGGTTAAGCAGCCACACAAACCTAACCAGCTATTGATTTCTCCTTGATTCTGAGTTATAAAATTGTCATCATGACTGCCATCATTCACTAATATATCTTGCTCATGATGCTGAGAGGTTTGAAGTAGATAATCTCATTAATTGTCTCAGGACTTTAGGATGAGGGTTATATCCAGGTTTCACAGATGATGTTGATAAGTTTAAGCAACATACACCAAGTCACTTGATAATATAGTAAAAAAAAAACCTGGGACTTGAGCCCCAAGGGTTATAAAGACTAGATGATAGTGGCAAAGGGTGTGTATTTACAAGATGAGCACCTGTCTTTGTGCTCCAGTTGAGTGTCAAAGAAATGAATCAGTTACGTCCCCATATGAAACTGCTTATTAACTCTTGCAAATTAACTGTCACTCAAGCAAATCTCTAAATGTACAGAGGCTTCATTTGTGTAATTTTCAAATGGAAAGAAATATGGCACTTCAAATTTCATTGAATCTAAAATGTTATCATTTAAAGAACTAACAGAGTTATATGTATGTTAGAAAAATAAAAGACTCTTACGATTTCACTGTACCTGGTATTGGCTGTACACCGCATCATTATTTCAGAGATGTTGAAGTGTTTTTCTAATTTCCTTAAAGTTGATGAAATATGTTAGAGGCTTAGTGGGGAGATGTTAGGGAATGGTGAATGTAATCATTCCGTATAGAACTTGGCATATGGAAAGTACTAAATAAATGACTCTTATATATAAAAATATAAGCTAGTGATAATGCACTACTAGATAGTATAAGAAGCCTTCAGCAACTGACACTGGAAATATCAGCTATTTACTCAATTAGAATGCCATGTTTTAGAATACATTTTAAGAAAGCAGTTAAGAGCATGCTAGAACTAAGAGGACTGGGTGAAAATTAGCCCTTCTAATTGGGAGAGCTTTAACGACCAGTGTGCCCCTCAAGCTGCAAGCACATGTGCACCCTAGGTCAGAAGGTGAGGGGCACCGCGTAGGAGGGGAGGACGTGCTTTTCAGAAAGAGTGCTTTCACATCACCTCTTCCTGGATGCTATGCTACAAAGTAAAGTGCAATATCTCACTATGGGAGCGGCTGCAGGGAAGGGGAACTGGGACAGGTTAATGCAGCATGAACCCTACTGGTTGTAATAGAAATTAATTGGCGTGCTGGGATTTTTCAGAAGACAACTGGAAAATCTATCAGAGGAGAATTGGCAAATTCTCTACGTTTGCTTCTGGACAGTGTGATGGAATAAAATGGTTTGATCGTCTCCAGCTTTCTGAAAGTTATTTATATGTAAAAGAGGCAATGTACTTTATAGATGAAATACCTTTTCAGGGCATCCAAATGGCATGTGGATAACCCAGCAAAGGACTAGCAGACTTCACAGCCACAGAATGTGGAGTCATCATCACCCAAGTGCCATTTTGAATGAAAGCAAAAGAAACTATCCATTGTCAAGAATTTGCAGTGTACTGTAGCCATTTAGACAGACATGATTGAATGGCTACAGTCTGACTGAACAGACTGCGTAGTCTAAGCTACTTCACAATGGTTCATTACCTGCCTCAGTTTCCTTGTATATCAAATGCAGATAAAGAATGCAACTGTGCTTGTTTCCTGGGTTCTTCTGAATGTAAGTAGGTTTAATTAGTCTATTCATTCTGTTTCTCACTGCTGGACAGTATGCCTCACAAATAACACAAGAGAAGAAGGGTCGATTTGGGGGATTTCAATCCATCATGGTACAGAAAGCATGTTGTTACCTGGGACTGGACAGTGAGCTTTTGCCAGATAACACTGAGCAGGAGGCAGAGATCCAGGCTGGAATAGGATGGGACCTTAAAGGCAGGCCTGCTCCTCAACTCATGTCCTATAGATTCCGCAAGTCTCCCACGACAGCGACAGCGTGACAAGCTGAGGACCGACTGCTCGAGCGCATGAGGGCAACATTTCACCTTCAGACCTTGCAGTGCATTTCAACTGTGCACGCATGTAAGTAATGAACACATGCTCTGCTTTTGCACAGTGCCATGTACTCTCTGATCTTTGTATGTATGTTCAATAAAACCATTTAGTGGCAAAGGAAAGGGACCCATGATGCTAAGGGTCATACTTCTTTCAGTGCAGCTGTTTCTCTGTGTTGGGATTCTACTTGTTACCTAACAGTTGATATCATGATGTTAGATTGCACCACGTCCATGTCACCCTTGAGGTGTGGGAGCATTAGGATGCACGGTAGTGGTTTCATCTGCTTTTATGATGTTTATGTGTCTCTTTAGTTTGGGCAATGCCATTATAATCTCCTACCGATTGTAGATTTGGGGTAAATGAACAGACGTGGAAAAACCTTGTTATGGGAGTTTATATTTGACACAGTGCTTTCCCTTGCCTGATTCTGAGTCTTTTTACACTTCACAAAATTAGCTCGTCTTCCAGATAACGAGACACACAAGGTGTGAGTCCTGGCTTTGTCAATTGGTGAGACTCAGATATGCTGTCACTCTCATTTCAGAATTAGTCACTGAGTACATATTTATGAGTGGTTGCTGAGTAAGCACCTACTGTGAGCTCAGGGCATGAAATCCTAGCTATACAAACAGAACAAGACAGCTTCTTCCTAAGGAAAGACAGCAGCAATGACAAGGTGCCATGGACCGTCTCCACACAGTATTAGTGTGAGTAAACTGCTGCTTGAACCCCCAGAAATGATGAAAGGGACTGGAGCTTTGAGAGAGGCTTCATATATATGAGGTTATTTTAAAAAAACAGAATTGAGGAAGCATATCAAAGCACTTTGGGCAAAGGCAGCAGTTGCATTGTGGGAGCGAAGTGAATGACCTAGGGTGACAAGTCAGATGAACTGGGCAGTGAGGTTAGAGTGCAAAGCAGGCTGAGATGGGAAAGGTGCTGAGGGACTTGAACACTTTCTTCTAGGTGAATTGAAAGCAGAAAGGGCCTTTAAAACAAGTACTGTCAGAATTCTAGCTATTTCAGAGAACAGCTGTGCAAGGGGTATTGAAGACCGTGCCTGGTGACACTGGGCTAATGGAGTATACTCATTAAAAGGCTGATAGCAATGGTGTGAAGGCAGCAGAAGCACTTTCTAGAAATTTAGAGTGGAATGAAAAAATAATTGGGCGGGCAGCACTGTAGCAGAAGGCAATGCGAGGAAGGGACAAGGTTTGGATGTGGCTTCTGTGTTGGGGATTTTGAGTTGGGATGGAGAAGTATGCACAACTGTGTGCTGGCATTGTTGCTTGATTCCAGGTGGTTAGAACAGCTGTGGTGGGTGGATGCAACATGGGAGGTGATGCAAACTGGAAGACAGAGACTCAGGGGAGGAAACGAATGGCATTTAGAAACTGTGAACAGAAATGAAATGTTTAATTAGAGGAAAGCTAAAGCTGGAAGCCTAGGAAGGAGAGACTCCCGAGACGGTGATGTATGACGTCACCTGGTACTGAGGTGAGGTGGAAAGGTTAAGGCCACCAGCTTTGATATGTGTCGAAGCTTTGCTCAGTCATGACAGAAACTTGAGAAATAGATCATTCGGGGACTTAATGACAGAAAACACCATAAACGTGTCTTCCACACATGGACGGGAGAATCCACTCCACACCAAGGCCTGTAGTGCCAGCAATGCCCAGCATGTTACTGGACTATGGGCTCTATTGCCCAGTGGTAGGTATTTGTATATCTGATATAGCTAAGTAAAGAAAAGGCTCAATACATACACAGGATAAAGGTGAAAACACGAGGCACCTTCCAGGCCCCTCACAACTGGAAGTAGTTCCATGTGAGCCCTAGAGTGCACTGAAGCAGAAGTCCTGGGGCATACCTGCCCCTCCCCCCCGAAGCCTTTAGAACCCTTGTTTTCTTGGGCAATACTAACTTCATATTGATTTGAGTTTTCCTCTAAGATAAATTAGTCTTAGCATATGATCTTTTTTCTACTTGGCAAATTTTAAGGTTTCTAAACTCTTTGGTGCTTCTGTGACAAACATAACTCACATTGTTCCTGTATGTTTCATGAGATTTTTCATTTCAATTATCTTAAGTTAATGAGCATTCTTGTTAAAAACAGACACAAATACGTTAATTAGATGGGACCTACACAGATTCAGGGAGATCAATGTTACCCACTTCCACATCCTGTCCCACAGGAAGGTCGCAGAAGCTCTCTAGGACAGTAAGGCATGGAACCGCAACCTCCTGTGATGAAACTGCCTTCTAGAGCACTTCCTGAGGGACTTCCCTGAGGCTACTGTAAAGTTAACTGTGTGTGCGTGTGTGTGTGTGTGTGTGTGTGCCCATGCACACATATGCACGTGTGATGCGTGTGGCGAGTACACTCTAAAATAATAACAAAAATTGCTGGAGAGATGGCTCACCAGTTAAGAGCAACAGCTTCTTTTCAAGACCACCTGGGTCTGAACAAGTCAGCACCCACATGGTGGGTAACAACTGTCTGCAACTTCAGGGGACCTAGTGCCCACTTTTGACCTCTAAAGACACAAGGCATGCACATAATGACCAGAAGCACATGTACACAATAATCCATAGACATAAAAGTAAATAAATAATAAAATTCTAACTAAAATTTGTGGTAATTATATAAGGCATAACAGTTATTTTCATCACCAAGTATTATGTTACACACACTTCTGTGTGAGCAGACATGCCTCTTCACAGCACATTTGTTTACATGGCTTTTCCAGCAGGCTTGTCTGCACCAGCTTCCTTCTAACATGAGATGAATGTGTTGTGTTTTGGAGGCTACGGTGTCACTAAGCAATAAGAATATTTTTAGCTCCATCATAATCTTAAGGGACTCCTCTTGTATCACAACCTACCAAAATACCTACCAAAATGCTACTATTCGGCGCCTGACTCTGTCAGGCAAGGCAATCACAAAAGTGCTGTCCATCATCATTCTGGCTCCTAATTTGAAAGTGTTCATCACTTGCTCTAAGGGCAAATAACATAAGCAGATAGGACAGCCTGGAGAATCCTTCATTCACAAAACTATTCCCAGAGGCTTATTTCTCTTTGCATAAGAACACAAGGTTGGTGCCAACATCGCTAATTCTGTCACTTATCTCTTCAGAAAGAATTTTCAGAATGTTTGGTTATATGGAATATGAAGAATTTAGAATGGTCTTAATTTAACTTCCTTAGACTACAGCATACAGGGCTGCAATTCTAAGAATGCAGACAGTACATTGTCGCCAGCTGGGTGTGAAGGTGCGGGCCTGTCCTTACTCCCTCACCCCAGACAGAATTGTTGCTAGTTGGAGGCCACCCTGGGCTACATAGTGAGTTGAAGGACAGCTTAGACTAAACAGTGAAGGTATTAGAAGTGTCTAAATTCCTACATAGAGCTTACCAGGAGGAGCTCAAGGTAGACACTCCTTCCAAACTTACAAGCTGTGCACTGGTGCACTAGAATATTCAGATTTTTTAATGGTCATCATATTTTAAGCCATTGCATATACTGGGTTAACAGTTTTACTTTTTTGACAAAGGAAAATTGACATGTCTGGCTTTTCTTGTGAGGGCAATCAGTGCAAGTTTGGGACCTTGGATGGAGTCCACAGTTACTATTGCCAGTATTTTACATGCTGAAGGTTTCTGAGAGGGCCAAGCAAGCTTTTGCATAGCCTTGAATATAGCATCCTGAACACATGAAGTTATTTGAATGGGACATCTTTTCTCTGGAATCTTTAAGTCTCTTAATTAACTTTCTTCTTCCCTACAGAACCCACCCCTACCACAGTCGTGCTGATGCTGGTTGCTCAGTTCTGAATCCCGCTAGCACCATTGGTCAGCACTGAGAAGTGATCAAATAAAAAGGTTTCGGTGCTGAGATATTGAGGAATGTGCTGTTGTCAGC
Organism: Pachyuromys duprasi; assembly: GCA_028658305.1. Classification (NCBI taxonomy): domain Eukaryota; kingdom Metazoa; phylum Chordata; class Mammalia; order Rodentia; family Muridae; genus Pachyuromys; species Pachyuromys duprasi. The sequence continues at coordinate 21,410,293 of CM053744.1, forward strand.
AGCTGGGAAAATGGAAGCAGTTAGAAAGACGCTTCTTACTGTTCTGCACAGTGGCCATGAAATAAGCAGGAGCCTCCCTGGGTACTGTTGTGCGCCTCTCGCTTGATTGCGAGCATTACCCACCCCTTCCATGCCCTGAGCAGACTTGCCAAATATTCTCACTGGGATTCGGAGGGAGTCAATTAGGTGATAGGCACAAACCAAGAGAACACAACCTCTACTACTTCCCTTGAGGTAGCTGAGCCTCTTCATCCGTTTCTTTGTAGCCACAGACAAAAAACACACCGTCTTCATTAAGTGTTTCCCTGCAGCAGCGTGACCTGATAGATGAGTGTGGCTTGACTCCAAACCGAAGTAAAACTAAATGCTTTCCCCCTGCAGTTTTACTGCCTTTAATAAAAAATTACATGGTGTTTCCAGACCACTGTGTTTGAAACTTGTGTGTAAATGGAAGAATTCTCAGACCCAAGGGACAGACCATTACATCGCAAACTTCCATACTAATGTGTCTAGGATTACTTGCAAATAATCCAGCTGTTTCATGGCATCATGGTAGCTGTTCTCTAACTGAAGGTCAACAGCTAAGTGTTGAGGGAGCTTTACTTTCAAAATGTACTGGAGAACAATAGTTCAGTTCATTGCATGTAAGATAGGTAGTGATTGCTTTGTGACACCTGTTTCATTGCATACCCACAGTGGGTGTGTATGATGTAACTATGAGTTAAAAAACGGTGAGCTTGGGTGACAATGTTAGTCAAGTTTGTAGCTCTACGTCCACAATGCCTTCCTGAAACAATGTAAGGACAGAGAGATTTATTTTGGCTCGTGGTTCCTAAGCCATCAGGCCATCATGTCAGGGACATGATGGTATCATGGTGTCTGTCATGATGATGGAAAAATCTGCTGGAGGTGTTTCCCATCACAGCAGGCAGAAGCAGAGTGAGCAGACCTGGGATCTGAGATCAAGCTGTAATCTCCTAACCCCACCCCTGATGACCTAGCTCTGCCAAGGAGGCTCATTTCCTAAAGCTTACATAGTCTTCCCAGATAGTGCCCCCAGCTAGGGAGGACACATTCAAAATGCGAGCCTGTGGGGAACATTTCAGGCTCAAATACTAAAAGTGGACTCAGGAGTTGGTTCCTTTGAGTTACCCACCCCGTGAGCACATGCCCTCTCTCTTGTCACCCAGAAGGCAGGTAGTCATCTATTTGTTGCCTGCTGCCATCCAAATGTTAGCTGAATGTAGCTACTTGTAGCTTTTAATTTTATTTATCACCTTTTTACTATTTGTATTTTAGCTCATAGTTGGTACTTACTGAGTAAAGAGGAGACTCATCCTAAGCTGGAGAACATTCTTTGCCAAGTTAAAGACAAAAGGACCTGCAACACTCTCCTTCAATTTTATAGAAACAAGGTCTGTTTAAGAGCACGCATGGATTGGACCACTCCTCACCCCCTTCACATATGTAACTGATGAGCAGTTTGGTCTTCCTGTGGGTCCCCTAACAAGTGATGTAGGAGCTGTCTCTGACATTAAGTCTGTTGCCTGTCTTTGGATCAATTTCTCCTAGCTGGGCTGCCTTGTCTGGCCTCCGTGGAAAAGGATTGGCTTGGACCTGATATAACTTGATGTGCAGGATGGATTGGTATGGGGGATCCCCTTTTCTGAGGAGAAAGGGAGGGAGGGAAAAGAGAGGGTGGGAATGAGGGACCAGGAAGAGAGGATGGAGGGGGCTTAGATTGGGATGTAAAGTGAATAAGTAAATAAATTTTACAAAATTGTTTATCAGTGCCAGAGAGCTACAGGTTTACCTGAGAGAAGGGTCTCCAGCAATGCTCAGCAGGGTCATGTGAGTGCAGCTGGAGGAGAGAACACAGGGTAGGTGATGGCCAGTTCTCAGATCTGCAGCCCAGGTTTGGGAAGATATTGTAACCAGTGCCTTCATTTCTCGTGCATCTGACACCTGGAAGTAGTGAGTACACAGCAGAGAGACCGGATGCAGGGTAAAACATGGCCACCCCAGCAGCCCCAGCATGTCATCAGTAAGGACTAGGAGAGCCACAGATGTAACGATAAGAACAAGCTCTGGTCTTTAGATTCCTTCTTTTTACTTTTATTTATTTAGTTACTTATGTTGCTCGAGACAACCATTTAAGCTGTGCTCAGTTCATTCCAGGGTGTGAACTAAAATGTTGTCTGTTGTGTCTATGGAAGCTCAGAAGCTCTTCCTTTCCAGCTCTCTGCAGGCCTCTGAGCTGTGAGTTTGCCTCTCAGTGAACTCTCTGTGCTAATGCATAGGTGTACCAGAAAAGCAGGATAGGCTTCTGGATGGAGCTACTCTTGTTTGAACACTCCCACTTAGGTAGAAATTTCACAGGGAGACAGAAGGTGACATAATCTACTTCTCTTTCAGTATGAGAATAGCAAGTCTGCCTCTGGAAGGGGCCTAACTGGCTGAATGTGTTGGAAGCCAGGTATGTTAACTGCTTTAGGAAAGGCAGAGGTTGGATCGGGAAACAACCATTCAATATAGGCCATTGTGTTTCCCTCCAGTCTCTTAACATTCCATGTCTTTCAGCCATCCTAAAATTTTAGCACAGGAAACTCTAAAGAGAAATTCTAATCAATATTTCCTTCTTGCTAATAGTTCTGGTGAGAGCAATGGAGAAATGATTTGAAAAGAAGCCCAGAATGTGGTTTTATTTATTAGCTGATTGCGGACACACAGGAAAGCTGAACATAAATAAGCCTACTTCCCTAGCATGCCTCTTTGCACAGTAGGCTCAGAAGATGAATCCCAAGTTAGATATCGCTGAGCTGAGTAACTGTCAAGGCAGGAAAGGGTGCAACAAAATCATGCTCATCTGTTGACTTTGTGTCATAGTGGATCGGCCTGCAAAATAGAGGTTGGAACATCCTCCCGGCATCATTACTTATTTAGTAGTAGTTGTACAATGTTTGTAATCAGATCTATGGTTTTATTGTCACTTTGGACGTGGTAGAAAAAAGAATATTGCTATATTCCACTGGGCCATTAGGCAACTTTCCAGGACTCAATCCAAAATTACATCTTCAAATAGAGAGAGAGAAAAAAAATCTCTCCTCTCTTCCCATGAAAAAAAAATTTATTTGATTCTTTTTGGAAATCACTGTTTTGAAAATGCTGAAAGTATTTCAAGACAAGACTGAAACATAATTGGCACGCTTCAGAGTTAGGTAAACAAGATGGAAATAAAAGGATAAAATCTAGTGATCAGTTGGGTATTCCTACCCCCTTGAAGCCTCCCTCATGTTGATTTTAATCTTTTTGTTGTTTAAAAGTGTAAATACTTCTCTAAGATTATTTCACCTTTCTGTGTAGCTTCTGTTTTTATAGTTATCAAGTGACCTTGCTAATATCTCTCTCAGATGCATTAGATGAAACTGAACTAGATTTCAAATATACATCTTTGCATACACCCAGCTTTATATTGGTTGTAAGGATCTGAACTCGGGTCCTCACAAGTGTTCTCATTTTGCCACTGAGCCATCACTACAGACAAGTTTTTTTCGGTGTACAGACTAGTAATGAAAACTGAAGGAACCAGTTGCACAGTATCTGGCTCAATATTACACAACAAAACCGTGCATTCAAAGTTAGTTTAACCTTTGGTAATGTGAATGGCACATTCTGGCTTTTATCACTCTGTCAGAGACAAATTCCTTAGTATAAACCCTGCATTCAAAGTGGAGCTTCTGGCCTCTGGTTTCTCCATGTGCTTCTGTGAAGTAGATAGTTAAAAGAATCTTGATCTTCACTAGCCCTTCTGCCTCTTCATGAGGCTTTTTAGGATAATTCTTGAGAGTCCTATACCCTTCATCCTGGGTAGGAGACACATATTAGACTGAAGTTTTCATGAGACCTGAGCATGACTTTGACTGCTGGCCACCCAAAGTTTTTCTTTCTGCTTATCTGACGCAGAATCCAGCCTCACTTTCCCTTTAGGTTTTTTTTCCTCCTCCACATTTTCCTCTTTGCAGTCAGACATTTCTCTTCTGCTGTGTCGCAAAGCAGTTTTATCCTCTCCCTGAAGTCTGGAGGAGGTCAGCATTCTGCTTTTGAGTTCTCTCTCCTGCCCTAGTAAAAGGCATGCCATGCTTCCCAGGGCCAATTCTTTCAAAGGTAATATTTTCCCATCCTTTTATACAAGCAATAGTAAGAAATGTGAGTAACACACAAACCATATTAAAGCTATAATAAATCTTAACATTAACTTCACTATAATTGTGTAAGAGAGACAAAAATAATAACAGTTCAAAACATGGGGGGAAAACCCTAAACAGACACATTTCACAGGGGGAAAGTCCTCTGTTAGAGTTATGTAACTATAGAATAGAACCGTGGAGGGAACAGGGAGATCCCGAGGCTTGTGACTCTTAAACCCAACTGGAAAAATACTTAGAAATGATTTTAGAATCACGTGGTCCTGGCTAAGGTGAGTGAATCAAAAGTTCAATAAAGTTTTTTGATGTTTCTAACCTTGACTTTCAAGTCAGAGTCATTCCTTTTGCAATGGCAAACACAAATCAAACTGCTTCTCCTAATCCAAGGTTGACTTTTGGGAAGGGCTCCTTGAGTGCCTTACATCTCCTCTTTTGAGAAAAGATTTCACACTTGGTGGTGGTCCAGACTGGCCAGTGAGCCTCAGGGATCTGCACATCTCCAGCACTCAATGCTGCTACTATAAGCACAAGCTACTATGCCCTGTGGTCTTAACAACATGGGTCCTGGGAAACAGAGGGGAAGTGGACCTGGGGAAGAGTAGAAGTGGGGGGAGGCAGGGGCTGGGAGGAGAGAGGTGAAGGGAAAGTACAGTTAGGATGCAGTATAGGAAAACAGAAAAATTAATTGATTTAAAAAGATATAGGTCTCAGGGATTGAACTCAGATCCTCATGCTGACACGGCAAGCTGTTCCAATAGCCTGAAACTGTTTTGGAACTGGGCAACAAGAGAGGAGAGCTGAGATGAGAACGCAGACCCAGAGGCAGCTATGTTAGCAACAGTACTGCTCCCGCAGGAGAGATCAGGTCAGAAAACAAACTCAGAAATTCAAACCGTGTATGCCCTCAGGACCTTACATCTGTTTCATGGCAGAGCCCTGGTTGACCCTGATATGCAGCAGTGCCGGCGACACCAGTGGTCACACTTCACCCTCAGCATCACAGAGTCAATGGCACTGTGTGCTAGCCTATCCCAGTGATGTCTTGCTAACCCAGTGGAACACTTGGAGGCCAAACACTGGGGACCTGGGTGCAGAGGAGTGGCTGGAAGGAGCTGTTTCTCATTAGATCAGTTTTGTGCTGCCTCTGACAATCCAAGATGACTTCTCTGCAGCCTCTGACTATAGAGTAGCTGGTCTCGAGCAACCTAGTCAAACATTATTCTTTCAGGGGAAATGTGGTCAAAGCCAAGGAATAGGCTACCATCTCTTAATTTTTCATATATGCTGATGGTAGCTTGAGTTACATATGTACGTGTGCCCCCTCTCCCAATCTATAAGTTTTTATGATGCCAGGACTTGCCTGAAAGCAGTTGGCAAAGTTATCAGGTCTGAAATTGACTGGCAACCCTTAGTAGTTAAATTTCTCTCTAAAGTATAACCCTGACATTAACAAAGCTCAGATGATGAAAAAAAAACTGAGAAAAATGCTTGTGTGCATAGATCAGGGATTTGGTATTCCTTTAACTTAAAAAAAATACTGCAAACATTAGCAAGAATGATAAAAAAGGCCTCAGTAGGAAAACACCCAGGTACATAAAACCAGGCAGTTTACAAAAAGAACTGTGGCTAATGAGGCTAAAGTTAATGTTTCATATATACTTAGGGTTGGAGAGATGGTCCAGCTGTTAGGAGCACTCGCTCCTTTTTCAGAAAACCTTTTCCAGAATCTAGTTCCCAGCACTTGGATTTGACAGCTCCGGTTCTAAGAAATCTAATGCCCTCTTCTCTCTCTCTCTCTCTCTCTCTCTCTCTCTCTCTCTCTCTCTCTGTCTCTGTCTGTCTCTCTGTCTGTCTCTCTGTCTGTTTCTCTGTCTCTCTGTCTCTCTGTCTCTATCTCTCTCTGTCTCTCTGTCTCTGTCTCTCTCTGTCTCTGTCTCCTCTCTCTGTCTCTCTGTCTCTCTCTCTGTCTCTCTGTCTCTCTGTCTCTCTGTCTCTCTGTCTCTCTGTCTCTCTCTCTCTCTCTCTCTCTCTCTCTCTCTCTCTCACACACACACACACACACACACAAATGCCACCAATTAAATTGAACAATGGCTATTCTTTCTACTGTCATGCACTTGACAAAGCTTCTCACCGTGTGTTCTCACAGTTCTCACAAGACTTTCAGAATCAAGTGATTCATGGCCAAGAAACAAAGCAAGATCATCCTGTTCCTTAACGGACTTGGATGAACACTGGCAACAAAAGCAGGCACAACTGCAGAAGATGGCACTGGAGGAAAAGAAGTTGGGTCTGTATGAATTCATATACCACGACATGATTGACAGTTTTATGCTGAATCGTGGTCATCCACCAGTCCTAGCAGATAGAGCTGAAAATTTTAAACCTCTGAAGATTTGGTCATGTTTAGATTGGGAATCTGGTTTGCTTTTTACCTGCTTTGCCTAAAAGAAATTGGTGGATTCATAATAAAATATGTATAACCTTAAAAAACAAAATAAGATGAAGAATGATATCTTACTCCTTAAATTTATCTACATCCTTTATGAATTACCTGTAGGCTTTAATTATTAATCACTCAAATACAGATAAGAAGAAACTATAGGTAAAGTCAAGTAGATACACTGATATTAAAAAAAAAACTTTTTGCAGACTCCACCATTTCTGAATCACTTGGTTATGTAGGCATCAGTGTCCATGTTTGTCAACCCTTAAGATGCCCTTGAGGTTCCTTAAGATGCAATGCGACCAGAGCATTGCTTTAGTATCTAGGAGTTTCCCTTCAAGCCAATTATACTCATCCTGTAAGACTCAGAGGTGACATTCTCTTAGTCTTGAAGATGCCAAGTTGCCTGTATAGCATACAGCCATAGCCCTTCTGAAGTCACTAGTTGTTAGGTGATTTTCTGACTGAGTGTTGCGATGGTGCAGGAAGTGGCAACCACGTGGCAGCTGCCATGTGCATGACAGTGACTAGAAGTTGCTATAGAGTGTTAGATAGGAAATTCATGATTTCAGAGGCACACTAAAAGTAACATATCAGTGGATTGTAGGATTTGCTACCATAGAAACACAGTATTAAAGTCTTCTTCACATTTGACAATGGGTATCCTAAAAATTTATCCATCACACGGACAATTTTGGCACAGAAATAGATCCCTAGGAATTAAGTAAAGCACTATTACTGTAAATAGGAATGTTATGAAGGGATGTGTTACTTTTCAAAAAGTAAAAACTTAAAATAACCCACAGATGTCTGTACACATCTTTTAGCATGTAGCCATCATGTCACATATGGCCAATCATCCTTGTTCCAGAATGCAGCTAACTTTAGTTAAGAACCACTGTTCTTGTCCAGATCCAATGATGCCATGGAACTGAAGAGTAAGGGACGGGCTACAAAACAGAATATACTTTTTCTTCATGTGTGGGAAATTATATTTCCTTAGTGATATAAATAAGAGAGCAACCCTGTTGTCTTTTTATTGTACCCAAGCCAGCAGTAAAGAGGGTGAGTTGCTTTTACATTTAGAATAGACACTCATAGGTTATATGTGGTATGGTATGCAGAATAAAAAGATGTGTTGAAGAGTTCTCAGTAGCCCAGGAAGAGACCATGTGGAACACAGTTCAAAGGGTAGAATGTTAAGTGTTAATGTGCTCAAGAGTGTTGAGTACCTCATACAACAAGAACACTGAGAGATGCTGAGGAAATTCAGTAAGCCGAAAGACATGGAGATGCCTAGCAAAACACTTGGAGTTCTGGTGGTAGAGAGTTCACTCTCCTTTGGGGCTCTGGAGAGTCTTTCCAGAAAAATGCTAAAAACGCTGTTGGACTACAAGAAAAATAAGAAATAGCCACATATGTGAACAGTGTGCTTTAAAAAATTTCTGAGTTGAACTTTTAAAGACATTTATCACACACATGTATGAAAGTGCACAAATCATAAAGGCACTGTTGGCTGTGTTTTCAAGGATGAATGAACAGTAAGATTAAGAAATAGAACACTAATTCCCCTTCCTGCTCCCGCCAGTCACTAGCAACTCAGGGGTTCCACAATCCCCACTTCAAATTCCAAAGATAAAATTTGCCTGCTCCTGAACCTTATGCAAACTAAATCATACAATAAACTCTTCTGTGAGGCCCGTGAGCATTTTTTCTTGTGTTCTAATTTGAACTATGTAGTTCTAAATGATCCTCTAGTATAGACTTAACCTCTTCAAGGGCATAATTGTATATTAAGCATGTTTGTAATCTTGATGTTTGTCCCAAACTGGCTCTGTAGTGGCATAAATAAAATTTTTTCATCATTATTATTACTACTACTACTTTTATTATTTTACAATTATTCACTTTGTATCCTGGTTGTAGCCCCCTCGCTCCTCTCCTCCTAGTCCCATCTTTCCTGCCTTTTCTGCTCCAGTCCCTCTCCCCTAGTCCACTGATTTGAAGAGCCCTCCTCACCTCCTGTCTGACCCAAGCCTCTCATGTCCCATCAGGACTGCCTGGATCCTCTTCCTCTGTGGGTTGGCTAGGTGGCCCTACCAGGGAGAAGTGATCAAGGAGCAGGCAACCCAAGTTCATGTCATAGACTGCCTCTTCTCTCCTTACTAGGGAACCCTCATGGAGACTGAGTTGTCCATGGGCTACATCTGAGAGGGGGGTCAAGGTCCTCTCCCTGCATGCTCTTTGGTTAATGCAGTCTCTGCAGTCCCCCTTGGCCCAACTTTTTTTAAAACTTTGTCTGTCTCCTTGTGGGGCTCCTGTCCCTTCTGCATCCTTCTATATGCCCCTTCTTCCATAAGACTCCTGTGCTCTGTCCAAAGTTTGGCTGTGAGTCTGCATCTGCTTTGATCCCCTGCTGGATGAAGCCTTTTAGAGTCTGTGGTAGGCTCCCATCCTGTTCCTTCTCTTCTACGGTTTCTAATGTCTATCCTGTTTTCCCTTCTGAATAAGAATTAAGCATCTTCCCTAAAGTCCTCCTTGTTGTTTAGGTTTTAAGTCTGTAGATTTTAGTATAGTTTTCCTATATTAAATGGCTAATGTCCACTTATAAGTGAGTATATACCATGCATGGCTTTTCTAGTTCCATCTATTTGTCTGCAAATTTTATGGTTTCCTTCTTTTTAATTGTTGAGTAATATTCCATTGTGTAAATGTACCACAATTTCTGTATCCATTTTTCAGTTGAGGGACATCCAGGTTGTTTTCAGATTCTGGCTATGGCATGGATAGACATTTGAAAGAAATTAATTTTCTGTGTTTTAATGCAAGCAAAGACACTCAATGGCAAATTTTCTATCACTGGGGCTCCTAGCACTGAGTTAGGCCCTTGCAATACTGAAGGTATTTCAAGATGGCCCCTTGTTTGATGAAACATTGATTCTACTTAGGGAGAAGCCAAAGAAGCTCAAGTTAAAAAGTTCTACAGATTATGGTCTGTTTGGGTAACTAGTGTTTGGCTCCATCAGATGCTGTCCACGGCGAGTGCAACTGCAACAGCTCCAATGGTTTCTAGTTCCTGAAGGCATGGCTGTGTTTAGATGAAGCTCAGAAGATTTTTATACCCACAGGGAGAATCAGAGAATACTAGATAACAGGAGAACTCCCGCTCATTAGCATCTGTTGTTACCATACAGAGGAATTTTAAAGTCATTTAGGAAAAACACAATTCCCATCATTCTTGAAATATTTTGGGTTTTCAGCCAAGTATTCTGAGGACTTTCTTTACTTGTAGGGCTCTTATGTATGTAATGAAATATGCAGGACTATAAATCACTGTTGTGTGATCTAGAATAAAACATGAGGGATTGTTTGATCCCAATAAAGTTCCATACTGTATTTTTTATAAAGTCAGCAAGCATGGCAAAAGCTGTTAAAATGTCATTAACATCAATGCTTGTTTTCATATTTATTTTCTGACTGGTTGCTTAGCAACATGGATGCTGTATGAATGGTCTACTCATATTTTAAGCCCCCTTAACGAGTAGAGGAGAAATGTCATCCTAAGATGGACACAATTCATTGTTATAGAAGCTAAAAATATCCTAAATGCCACCACCGTTGGTGGCAAGGATTTAGTGCCACACCAGTGACCACTTAAGTCTGCTGTGACCACAGCAAAGATTGACAGCCAGCCCTACCTATCAGAGTTCCTGAGACAGAAGCTACTACCATCAGTGAGGAGGCAGAGATATAGCTCTATGCCACTACCCTCACCAGCCTGAGAAAGTCCTTTAAGCTTTCAAGGACTTTCACTTGGGCTAACCTGGGATTTGTAGCTCTGCTGTAGTAAAAAAGAAAGTGCCTAGCCTGTGTGATGATGCAGAGTTGGAGATTTATTAAGAACTATTAGCGGGTCTGTAGAGATGGCTCAATAGTTAAGAGTACTGGAGGCTCTTCCAAATGACCCTGGTTCCATTTCTAGCACCCATACAGTAGTTCACAACTGTCTGTAGCTCCAAGATCTGACATCCTCACACAGATATACATGCAGAAAAACAAAACAAAACACCAATGCACATAAAATAAAAAATAATAAAGTTTAAAAAAAGAAATATTTTTATAGGTTAAGTGCATGGATAAGAGAGAGGTTCTCAAAAGAAAGTAAGACCTAAGAGTGTATGCATGGAGTCATTACAGAAGAGGCAGAGAAGTAAGACACACTAGAGTCAGGGTACAAGACCCTCAGAGAGAAGCCATTGTGTGGCATTAGCCATTTGTACCATTTTGGTGGCTCTCCAGTTATATCTCAAAAAATTACCATGGTGGTCTGAATAGACTCCCCATAGACTGGTGTTTGAATGCCTGGCTCATAAGGAATGGCACTGTTAGAAGGTGTGGCCTTGTTGGAGTAGGTATGGCCTTGTTGGAGGAAGTGTGTCACTGTGGGGGCAGGTTTTGAGTTCTCTTATGCTCAAACTATGCCCAATGTGGCTCACAGTTTTCCTTCTTCTGCCTGTGAATCAAGATATAGAACTCTCAGGTCCTTCTGCAGCACCATGTCTACCTTCACAATGCTATGTTTCTCACCATGATGATAATGGATTCAACCTCTGAATCTGTAAGCCAGTCACAATTAAATGTTTCCTTTATAGGAGTTATCTTGGTCATGGTATCCCTACATAGCAATGAAAATACTAAGACAACTGCTAAGAAGGCCTTCATTTTTGTTTTGTGTCTTTACTAATAAGTCAGATGAGATGGCTCCAGAGTTGCCTTAGATGGAGTTATAATTTGATAAGGTGATGTCACAAGCCACTAGATCTACACAGGGAGTTTGGTACACATCCCTTCTCTGTAAGTGAGGGGGGGGGGATGATTCTTAGAAAACTTCAGGTTTCCTGAGCTGTGCATGGGTCAGTGGCTATGGAGGCCGGGACATCTTCACTCAGCTCTCTGGCAGTTCACACTGATTCTTCATGATACTTCCTCTAGGGTAGTCCTCACACCGGCCTTTTGTGTAGTCTTATCGCTCAGCCTGGTTTGGAATTCATTATAACCCAGAAGATAGGTCTCAAGGAAAGAGTAAGGTGCTTTAAAGATCTAGCCTTGTAAGCCATGGATATTCGTGTTCACTGGTTTCTTTCTTTCTTTCTTGAAAAGAAGTTTCGTGTGTCCCAGACTAGCCCCCAACTTACTGTGTAGCCGAGGATGACCTTGAACAGAATTCTGATCCTCCTACCTCTACTTTCCAAGCACTGAGATAATGGGTCTGTGCTTCCAGGCTCTGTTTGTGCAGCACTGGGGATAAAAACAAGGGTTTTTAGGTTTGCATACTAGGTAAACACTCTACCAACTGGTCTACCTCCTTACTGTATGAAGTGTCACTTCTACCATAATCTTTTGGCAAAGAAAGCCTGGTTTTACCAGAATTAAGGAGAAGTACTTGTACCCACCTCTCCATTGGATGAGTTTCCAGGTTACACTGAAAGAAGAACTAATGAGATTTGAGCTATTGCAAGGTATCTTACACATGTGGTACTGCAGCGTATACTTACACATCCGATCTCCCATGCTGTTCAACCTGTACTCTTTATTTACAGCATTTGTTCCATCTCTCAGTTCTCCTGAGTATCCACTCAGGTTCATGCTGTCCTGATCTAGGATTATTTGTGAGTCTCGTATTGCTGATCAGAAACCCACTCTTGCTTCAACTCTAAATTACTTCACAGGCCATCAAAGTACTCTAGGTAGGAAGAACAGAAATGTTTGTTGTTGATTTGAACATCTTTTATTCAATGTTTAAGTAATTTTAGAGTGATAATCTATTCTGACATTATTTTTTAAATGTCCTGGCCCTGGTCTTCAGCTTTGTGGAAGATTAATCTATTTGGTCTGCAAATCTCCTCCTATAAAAGGTAAAAGTATCATTCCATTTTAATGCCTGAGGAATAGTTATATCCTGTTTAGTCTTTGTCTTTAAAAATAGCTAATTGAGCAGATATTTCAGAATATATGATACTTCTTCAAGTTCTAGAAGAGCACTAATGTTGTTCCCCATTGTTGAGGAGAAAATTATAGTACATTAGGTCAAGGAAAGAGTTGTTACTAGGCTGAAATAATCACTAAAATAGAGAGCCCTCAGGAGTAAAGGGCTGTCATGTGTCATCTTATTTGTCATTCCTGCCTAGAAAATGAAATAAATGTGTTCCCTTTTGGATATGCAATCCACTTGAGTTTCAATGTAATGCATTTTGGAAGCAGAAGTGTGGAGACAGGAGCATGGACTTGACTCTCATGTTGTATCCACAGTCAAGAAGCAAAGGAAAATAGATGAATGCCGCCACTCAGTTACATGTCTCCTTTTTTATTTTTTTCAATTGATGACCCTAACCACTGGAATAGCACCTTCCATATTTAGGGTGGGTCTTCCCAGCTCACTTAATCTAATCTAGATAATCCCTCATAGGCAGACCCAAAACCTGCCTTAGTGATTTGAGATTCTATCAAGTAGACAGTATCAACCATTACATCCTGTATTCATTTATATTATGATGATGTCTTATTTGGTTGTCATTAGAGCTTCCCATGATGCAAGAGACTTAAACTATACAGCTTTGTACATATATGTGGAAGGTGTTTGTACACATTCATCACACTGGCAGAAAAGATTCACAACCACTGTTGTGCCTTTTCTTAGGGTCTCTGTGTCTTTGGGCAAAAAAAGAAGAGACGAACTGAGACATAGAACACATCTCCTCATGTCATGTTGGCTTTGTACTTTACCTTTACCTTGCTATCACACCCCAAATGTGTTTTGTTGACTCTGCCTCTTGGTTTGATTCTACTCCTGTAGCTCAGTAGTTTAACCTCCAAACAAGGCAGAGGTGGAATTTCTCTTGAAATCTAACAATGAATAAACCAACCTAGCTTAAACTCAGAGTTATAGAACAAAAGGATGAAAAGAACAGGAAAGGGGGAAGGGTATAATTTACGATCAAACTGTAGTATTGGGCATAAGTATTTTCAGCCTAAGTCATTTGTTTGTTTTGTATATATTTATGATGTTTTTCTTTTCTTGCAAGTGGAAAATGTTATTTTCCAAGAACATTTTTCTCAGTTTCTACTTATACAAAATCAGATTCAATTAGCTATGTGCAGTTGCTATTAAGATGTGACATGCTAGTGTATGTTCGGGGAGCAAATTGTGCCCTATTATTATTTGAGTCAGCATCTTTTATGAACAATTTGGACAGCTTGTTTGGAGTATGCCTTTTGCTGCAAGCATACAAAGAGCCAGAAAACACAGTGTAAACTTATCTGTAAGCTATAGTGTGTCTATTGAGGTAGAGAAAGTAGGGAAACACAAAAAGTGGCAGGATACCATATGTGTATTGTACCCATTGCTTTAAATACATAAGCCCTCTACTTGATGATTAAAGACAGCCATTCTTAAATGATGCCTGCAAATGTAGGTAATGTGGATAAGCACACACCGCTTCTTGACATGGAGGAAATGTTGCTCTTCCCCACCATCTTTGCTCTTGTTTTCCTTCCTAATGAATGAGGAGAATGGGATGGAAAGTCAGAGCATATTGAGGCTTCCCAGAATTCCTGCTCTCGGGAAAATGCATACAATCCGGAAACACTAGGGGAAGCCAAAGTGGCATGTATGGTCATCGGACAGGAACTGAGTCAAGTACCCAAGTTACCCTTCAGTTTTGAAATTAGGATGTTCCCAGAATATAACTGTGGCTCACGATGCATCTACCATGCTGCAGAAGTCACTGCTTACTCCCTCAGCCCTCTTCTACATTGCCTTTAGGCTTGGTTTTTAAGCCTTCATGGAATTTAGTCAATGACATGTTTTTGATCACTGTCATTGGATTATTTTAGTCCCTTTAACTCTAAAGAGTTAAGAACAGTAAAAGAACTCTGAGCTCAAATTATCCCATCTCAGTGGTACCTCTCCCTTGCTTGTTGTGACTAGGAATTAACACGGATGACAAAGCTAAAGCTGCTTCTAGGAAGCAGCTGCACTTGCTTTCCCTGGTACGGACACATAATTACAGCTTGAAAGGGAAATGCTATTGGATGCAGAGTGACCGTAAGATTCGGAGAACCGCAGGGGGCAAATGGAACTGCCTACAGCTTTGAAATTAAGCAAAATTCTCCACAGGGAGTAGCAAGATAGAAGACAACTAAAAGCTTTTCTATTTTATTAATAGTGCGTGGTACCGGGGCTGTGGCTAGGTGGGTAGAGTGCTTGCTAAACTGCACGAAGCCCTGGGTTTGACAGTACTGCACAGAGCAGACATCATCACTCACATTCTCAGAACCCAGTAGTCAGGAAGTAAATTCAAGAGGTACTCGTGGTCTTCCATGCCTACATAGCAAGTTTTTGGCCAACTTGGAATAGATGAGACTTTGTCTCAAAAACAAGAGTGAATGGTGGCATATGCGAAAATCTACGGATAGTATTGGTTTAAATGGTTCTTTGAACACACACAAATTAAGGAATTTTTAAATGTTTATTTTTTATTTTATGTGTATATGTCTATGTGTGTCCTTGAATGTATGTATATGCACTACATATGTACAGGAACCTCATGAAGGTCAGAAGGCCATCTCATGAAACAGGAGTTACAGATGTTTGCAAGCCACCATGTAGGTTCTGGGAATTAAACCTAGATCTTTTGCAAGATCAGAAAGTGCTCTTAACCACTGAGCCATATCTCTAAACCCTAAAGAAATATTTTTTAATCTACTAATATATTCTAAATATAGGTAGATCCACATATTCAAATTTGTTTTATTATTATCTTCTAAAAGATCTTGTGCTAGGATTATAACTCAGTGGCAGTTTTCAATCTTGAGAGCCCAAAATAATTAAATAAAATTAAAAAATTAAAAATCGTGTTACCTGTTTTTGTCTTTACTTATAAATGTACATTCTTTAAAGTGGTAGTCAGGGTTTTGTTGTTGGTCAATAGACTTTAGAAGATAAAATTGTAATTCTTTAAATATTTAAATGTATGAATCTAAAGTTTCCAACATGAGTCTGTCCCATGTTAAGATTAGCTGGGCAATACATTTTCTCAAGTCTGTCCAGTACAAGCAGAAATCTATGCTTCCGTTGTGGACAAACTGGGCTTCCTCTGGCCTCTCCTGTTCCTCTGTATTCCCGATCCCTATAGCTCAGAGTGAGTTGTTTAGTGAATAAAGTTAAGATGGAGTGCTGAGAAGACCTGGGAGAAAGGTGGAATAGTATCTTGATCAAAATAACAGCTCAGGAAACATCTAAAGGTTGCTCGCTGTAGTGACTGAAAGTCTGTGTACACAATGTAATTCCCCAGTGTTGACATGTCCTTAGTGAGCCCCAGTTTTTTCTAGACCATGAGCACCTAAGGTAGAACTCTGAGGCTACTTGCATCTCCCATTGACTGATTTGAGCTCTTGGGACTGACTGTGCAGATGGCCCAAAAAAGCTGCACAGGTCCTATTGTGGTTAGAATGATGTGTCCATCAGAAAGGCTCTCATGTTGGGATCTTGGGTCCCAGCTGGTGGTCCTACTGAGAGGCAATTGAATCATGAAAATACTGGCTACATTGATGGGTTAATCCAAGGAAAGGTATCATGAATGGTGTATTAGAGACTGGAGCTGGCTTGGGAGAACTAGTCACTGAAGATACACACTGAAGGCATATCTTGTTTCCCAGTCCTGTGTCCCCACCTCAGCCCCTCTTCCTTCCTCCTCTTCTTCCTCCTTTTCTTTTTCCCCTTACTTCACACTTTCCTGCTTCTTTTTGCCTCTTAACTTTGTCCTCTCCTCCATTGCCCACCATGGTTCTCTGCCTCAGCATAGGCCTCACAACAATCAAGCCAACTATGAATGGAGACCTCTGAAAGCATGAGCCAAAATGAATCTTCCCTTAAGTCATTTTCCTGCAGTGTTTTGTGATATCATATGACAGGAACACAGGCCTACAGGTAACGCAGTGCTATAAGGAACCCACTTGTCCAAGGATGACATATTAGAGTCACCCCCTGCTCCTCAGTGGGGACAGCTACATCAGATGACCCCCATCAAGAGCTGGACCTGTAAATCTGGTTTGGCAATCACCTTTGGCCCAAAGACTGTTCCTATTTTACAGGCCTCTCACTGCCTTCCCCAAGAAGGCTGTTTATTCCCGTACCCTCTTTGCCCCTTCACCTTCAGCATAGCTTTCCCTACAGGACCTGTGCAGCTCCAATATGCTAACATCACCAAGGACTGTCAGCCTGGCTTGAACACTAAATCTGAAGCTCTCCTCTGAGTGGAGTTCCAACTGTCACTGCCCTTTCTCACACAGGTCTAACTAATCCCTCCAGAGGCTCATTTAGAAGCAGAAAATAAGAAAATTATAAATGCAGTTCAGGCAAGTAGTCAGTCTGTCATGAACAGGCCTTTTCTAGAAGACCCCCTTAAAAGTGGACACATTTGGGATGATTAAGGAAGACATGTAGCTAATTAAGAAATCAAAAGATATGCCATCAGCAGACACAGCCTTGCATTTTAACGATAGATAGATGGATGGATGGGTGGGTGGGTAGATGGATAATCTAAATGCATGATAGTGCCCAATACTGGATTGCCTAAGGACAAGATGTAGACAAGAAATTTCTAATTTGATAATGAACCAGAGCATTTGTTTTCTATTTCCCTTTCTTAGCAGAAGCAAACAAATCAGTAAGCAGTTACCTGAGAGGCAGTGATGACACAGTATAGAGGTGCGGGTTCAGAATACATTATAAGAGGTTCCCTTCACATTCCTAGGTGAATCTGAGCCAAGGGCGACTGCTCTGGCTCTGTGGGAAGAGCTTTTTGTTGTAGTTTCTTTCTATTGTTTTGGTTTGGCTGGAAAGGTATTTTTCAGTTGTTTGTTTGTTTAAAATGGTATCTAACTTCGTCTTTTCTTTTGAAATAAGGAATAATTTCCACAGTTTTCAGCATGACATAAACTCTTTCAGGTTCTTTTACTGTCGCAGGATTTAAGCCACATTTATGGAGCCCTGCGAGGCCTTTACGTGCCTTGTGTTCTATAATCCTGTGACAATGCTGTTGCTCAGTGTCGCAGTCAGTTTGAAGTCACCTAACATCTCAGAGATGTTCCAACTCCAAGGCCTGCAGTTCTGACCATTCCAATAAAGTGTCAGGACACCAGCTGAGAGACAGGCAATAGGCCTGAATTTAACAAGCCCATCCCAAGGCACTGTATGGCCTGGTTTACAGCAGAGGGGGCTGAGGCTCTACAATCAGTAAGTGGTGGAAATAAGAGCCAGGCCCTTCTGACCCCATACCTCTTTCTCTTCTCACTACCCACAGAGCCCTGAAGTTAGAGCTGATCACAGGAAGGGAAGCGATAGCTTGATTTTCACTCACTAAGAGCAAGGTGCCATGCTGAGCACGTCAACGTATTATACACATTTCTGTTCTTACATGAGGATTTTGTAGGGTAGAATATAAGGACCAGATTTATGAATTCAACTAATCACAGGTGCAAACTACCTTAAAAGAAGAGACATTTGTATTGAAAGTACACATATTTTTTGTTTATTATTCTCTATACAATACAGTTTACATCACATTGAGTACTATAGTTTAGAGATGATTTAAGAATATATAGTTGCTACAAAAAAGGTTGCATGCGAACTACAACACATCTTATAGACTAGATTATTTTCAAATGGAGGTGACCTAGGGATTCTGAAAGACAATTGCCAAGAGTCCTGACTGAGTCTAAGGGTAACCACTTGCTATTTCTGCTAGTTTCCTAAATGAATGTCTGGTTCAAGGTCACATATGGTAGACCTAGAACCTGGGCCTTGAGAGTCTTATCACTATATTTCACTTTACATTTTTTCTCAAAGGATAATGTGAAAACTAAGAGGTAAAAATTAAACTCAACAAGGAAACTCAGTCTCTAGTGCCCTGGGGCCCACAGTTCTGTCTGGGATGATGAGTAGGGTGCGCAGGCAGGTCGCTGGCCTAGCAGTTGAGTACCTGCTGAAGCCTGGGACCTTTTCCAGGATTATCTGGGTGATCTGATGTTGTTTCCAATTGCTTTCTTCATAGTAGGGTTTTCTATCTACTGGAAATCCCAGTTTCAGGGGATTGTGGGGCCCACAGTTCAGTCTGGGATGGTAATCAGAGCACACAGGTATGTGGCTCTGGGCTGGTGACTGAGCACCTGCCAGGACTGGGAACTCTTCTGGGGAGAGGATGTGGACAAAGGGGAACCTTCCTCCATTGCTGGTGGGAATGCAAACTTGTATAAACACTTTGGAAATCAATCTAGCACTTTCTTAGACAATTAGGAATAATGCTACCTCAATATACCACTCTTAGATATATATGCTCAAGTATACAACAAGGACATTTGCTCAACCAGAACCTGGAAACAACCCGGATGTCCCTCAATTGAGGAATGGATACAGAAATTGTGGTACATTTACACAATGGAATTCTAATCAGCAATTAAAAACAAGGAAATCATGAAATTTGTAGGCAGATGGTGAGAGCTAGAAAAGATCATCCTGAGTGAGGTATCCCAGAAGCAGAAAGACACACATGGTATATACTCACTTAAAAGTGGATATTAAACATATAATATGGGAAAATCATACTAAAATCTGTACACCTAAAGAAGCTAAGAAAGCAGGAGGACCCTGGGTAAGATGCTCAATCCTCATTCAGAAAGGCAAATGGGATAGACATGGGAAGAGGGTGAAAACAAGGAACAAAACAGGAGCCTACCCCCAGAGGGCCTCTGAAAGACTCTACCCAGCAGGGTATTAAAGCAGATGCTGAGACTCATAGCCAAACTTTGGGCAGAGTGCAGGGAATCTTATGAAAGAAGGAGGAGATAAAAGACGTGGAGGGGACTGGAACTACACAAAGAGAGCAACAGAATCAAAAAAATCTGGACCCAGGGATCTTTTCTTAGACTGATACTCCAACCAAGAGCCATGCATGGTGATAACCTAGAACGCCTGCACAGGATGTAGACCATGACAGCTCAGTCTCCAAGTGGATTCTCTAGTAATGGGAACTGGGGCTGTCTCTGACATGAACTCAGTGGCTGGCTCTTTGATCACCTCCACCTGAGAGGGAGCGTAGCCTTACCAGTCCACAGAGGAAGACAATGCAGACAGTCCTGATGAGACCTGACAGGCTAAGATCAGAGGGAATGGGAGGAGGACTTCCCTTATCAGTGGACTGGGAACGGGGCATGGGAGGAGAAGGGGGGGGCAGGATTGGGAGGGGATGAGAGAGGGGGCTACAGCTGGGATACAAACTAAATAAACTGTAATAAATAAAATTTTAAAATTAAACTCAAAACTGCCTGGTGCTTTCTCTGGAGTTTTTATTGGTTAATATTCTTTGAACTACACAAGTCCTGATTTGTTCATTGAGTTGGGGAGAATAGCAAGCCAGTATTTACAGCCCTCTGCAAACATGCTTCACACCATGAATGCAGCACAGTAGCCAAATGCTACTTAGCATTTTTTCACAGAAAATTACACACATCTGTTAACCAACTGCCTGCATTTGAACCTGACAGCTGATAAACACAGTGAGACAAAAAGGCTTTTCTCCGCCGCCCTCTTTCAGCCCTGCCATCTTTGTGAGCTTGCCTTGGCTGTCTTGTGCTTGAAATAGAAAACTCTTTTGATGAGCATATCTTTAATCTTAGTACTCTTTGAAACTGAGCCTCTGATTCGGAAGGCAAACTTGACAGTAAATTAACACAGGATTCAGTAAAATCTCAACCACCCCCAAACAGAAGAACCCCTAAGTTGTAGCCTTTTCCTGCTGGCTCCTCAGCCCCAACACATCTTCTCGCGATCCGATGAAGCCTCTTGGGATTTTAACACAGAGTGGATGAGAGAAAAGACTCCAGTTGCTTTAATTTATTGATGCCCCTTGCTGGCTATGAGCAAATTCCTACCATATTTTGTAATTTGCCACACACAACCCCACGTGATGGTCACATACACTAGCATGCAGTGGTTACACATTGTCTCACTTTTGAAAAGGATACATTCCAATGAAATCAATTCATAGCTTCTACATAGCCTTCCCACTTTCCCACCATGATGAACTATAAAACACTGAGCTCAGACTGTCATATATGCCCTGGGACTCAGATTTCCATAAAACATGATTCTTTTCCTCATTAAAATCTAAGACTCTTTCAGGCAACAACTGATTGGAGTTTGCTTCTTTTGTTTCAAAGCTATTGCAAGAAAGCATCAGAGACTTCATAATTTCAAAAACAACTTAACCTTGAGGTCATTTTAAAAGAACAAGTCCCTAAGCAAAGTCAGAAATACAGGGCAAGGCTCAAAGCAAGGCCATCCCTGGCCTAGAGTTGGAGTGCTAATCGTTTTCAGCATGGTATAAGTTCAGGTGAACAAAACCTTTGCAGATGTCAAATAATCCATGACACAGGACAGTGTGACTGACTATTCAGTCAGGAAGTGGACACATAGGGAAACCAAAGTCTTCAAGTTGAAGGTTGAACGGTAGAGGAGTTTGTTTTCTTGGCTCTGTTTTGGTTTCTACGGCCACAAAAACTTCCTCTAGAAACCCTACTCCTTTATAATGTGCACAATGAATTGCTCGACCATGACTTTTTAAATTCCCATCTGCAATTTCATTGCTTTTGGGTGTCCCCTCAGCTTAAGAGGATGCCACTGCTAGAAATTCATCTCTGGGTTTTGCTTCTTCTCTTCCATATAAATAGAAGGAAGCTTAGTAAATACATCAGATTGTCCCAGATCCAGATGGGAAAGCTTTTTTTTTATGACCTGTGGCTTATCTAGCTAACATTCTCAGACTTACACTTTGGGGATGGGGAGGCAACATAGCAATTGTGATAACACCAGGTTCCTGGAAGGTGATGAAATCATAGCTTCTTTTTACACTAGGACCATCCTCACCACTGCTACTTACTATTCTGTGAATGAATTAAATATTGAAAAGTAAATACATTTTAATTTATATGTTATTTCACACTCATTACATGAATTTTTTGTGAGTATTTCCATTTTGTGGGCAGTGAGGTTTTCATTCTATGCAGAAACAGCAGGGAAAGTTTGTGCCTCCTTTCCTTGGGAGGCCCCCGTCTAGATTCTTCAGCCAGGATCATGATTTTAACAGACTGAGTCACCTTAACAAAACTCAGAGACAAAACTATATTTAAGACAAAGGAGTTATACTTTGTTATTGTACAGCCAGAAACTCAGCAGCCAAAAGAAACAGAATACAAAACACAGAGGCTCATAGTTTCCACCCGCTCAGCAAATGGTGGCTGAGCAGTTGCTTGAAATGCTTAAGACTGACAATGAAGATTAGGTTTATAGCAGCCCCGGACAGTCTTTGATCACCATTTGCCGTGTTGGTTTCAGATGTGTCCCTTCTTTTCTGCTTCACATTTTGCCTACTGGTGTCAAAGGCAGTACTGTGACAATGGACAAGAAGAGAGGGGAGTATTATTCTTACTCCTTGAGCAGTATTCCTGGAGTGGTATGTATTTCCATTTTGATCCAGATCTCACCCACCGATCTCTGGGCTTCCAAACCCATACTGGGAAGAAGAAGACCCTCCTCAGACAGGGAGGTATCCCAACCTCCTTGTGGCTCTTCAGCTTCTCTTTGTAGCCAATTTGCTTTGTTTAAAATGGTAAGAGTTCCTTTTAATTTTCAGACGTGATTCAAGCGTTAAGCTGGCAAGGATAATCCAGGAGTCACCCTTTTATCTTCTTATTGTCTGAATTCCCCTTACCTCATTCCTGGCCTCACATTAACAGTCTGAAGTAACGCTACACAGTAGCAAGGCTTACTTGGGTGAAAGCCATTGTGATTGTGAGTCTGGTGGTATGCAAACTCAGGTCTCTGTTTACCGGCTATCCCTCAATGTCATCCTTTTCTGCGGTTAACATATTTCATTCAGTACATGTTATTTTTGGAAAAGTTTCTTAACATTCAAGGTCAGTCATCACACAAATTGCACCATGCTCCGTTTATTTAGCCGTTCTGTCCTACAGTGCCTGCAAACTGTCAGAGTCTTCTGCTTGCCCCAGAAGTCTAGAAAGAGCACTTTCCCAGGAAGACTCTTCCACTTCAGGAATCTTCTCCTTCATTGGCTTCCTCTCCCAGTGCTTTAGCCTCCAGAACTGAACACATTACCAGGCCCAACCCTCTCTACTCCATTTCTCAGAATCCTTTTCTACCAGCCTTTAGCCAACATAACCCTGCTTATCCTTCTTGTCTTAGCTAAGACTTTGATTTCTATCATCTCCAATCTTCTATAACCATAGATTGTAAAGATGGCCACCAAGCCTGATTAGTCAGATTAAAAAAAAAAACAAAAAACAAGAGTTACATGGTGTTTCTGTTTGGAGACTATATTTGCCTGTCATTTTCTATCTAGTTTTTTTTCACCAAGCATAAGAATTTAGTTGATCTTTTGGCTGATGCATTTGTAAAACAGCAGCAGGAAGCATTACGACTAATCTCATTCCAGAATCTTTCCACACATAACATCATAATCAAGCACAAACCTTCTGTCATTGGGGCATTTTTCCTGCTATAAAGATGAAGAGACTAATGCATAGGGACTTACCTTGACCTATAATAAATGGTTGATCTTCTGACATTTTGCCCCAAGGGTAATGGCTTCATACTGGCTGCAGACAGTTAGGAAGGCTTCAGGAGTTGTCCTTCCTGGCAGCTCTCTAGCTTGTCCTCCTATGGTCTTGTCTCTGAGGTGGCCAATGCTGATTTCTATGGCCAGTCTCTGGAAGCTAAGGAGGATGCAATGGCCCCAGAAGGACCTTGCTGCTTGATCTGAGCCTAGTTTCATTTTTGTCAAGTGCTGTCCCTTTTTTTGTCTTCTACTGGGTCATCATGTCCCCTGTTCTCCTGAAAGCTGGAGCTTGTGGTGGGTTAGGCAGGCCAGCACTTCTCAAATCAACCAGAAGCCCTAAATGTCAGCATTCATGACTATTACAAATACCTGAGAGAAACAATGTAAGGGTGAAGAGAATTCTTTTTTTAATGTAATTTATTTATTTTTATATCAATCACAGGTTAGGTACTTTGTATCCCAGGCATTGCCCCTCCCTCATTCCCTCCCACTCTCCCCATCCCTCCCTCATCTCTTCCCCGCCCCCTCCAAGTCCACCAACAGGAGAGGACCTCCTCCCCTCCCATTCGACCCCAGATCATCTTGTCTCCTCAGGGCTGGCTGCAATGTCCTCCCCTGGGATCTAGCCAGGCTGTTACTCCCTGGAGTGTATGGGAGAGGGTCAAAGAGCCAGCCATCGAGTTCATGACTGAAACAGTCCCTGTCCCCCTTACTAAGGTCTTCAGTTGGACACCGAGCTACCATGAGCCACATCTGAGTGGGGGTTCTAGGCTATATCCATACATGGTCCTTGGTTGGAGAAACTGTCTCGTATAAGACCCCTGTGCCCTGCTCAGTTTGGTCTTTGTGGAGCTCTTGTTCTCCCCAAGTCTTACTAACTTCCCCTATTTTTATTATTACTTCCTGCCCTCTGCCAAAGGCTTGGTTGTGAGTCTTAATATCTGCTTTGATATATTGCTATATTGATTCTTTCAGAGGTCCTCTTAGAGAATTCTTTTGGCCCACATTTCAGAGGTTTCAGACCATTGCTGTGGGCCTGTAATGAGGCAGAGCCTCAGTTAACCTAATCCATGTAATCCCTCACAGACATGTCTAGTGGTTGCTCTTCTAGGAGATTCTAGTCCCTGTCAAGTTGGCAGTAATAATGATCAACCACTCTAACAAGCCAGGCAGATGACAGTGACAACCATCACCTGAACAAAACAGACAGATGACAGTGACAAACCACAACTGGGAAATAAAAAGCACAGGAGAGAAACTTCCAAAGTAGAAGTTGTAAGTTTCTGAAGGACAGAAAACCATCGTTCAGTACTGCATGCTACCCTTTTTACTTTGAGTCTGATTCTTAAGGGTGATTCTGCTAATGCCATGAAGAACCGAGCTAAGCTTAGAGTTCCTGTAATCATAGATTCTGTGTACCAAATGGAAATAACACTGACATGGAAGTGACTCTGAATAGGAATAGTAAGTTAAAAACGGACTCTTTTCACATCTGTTAGATGTTATAATTCACAGCCTTAAAATATTTAAGATAAAACTATTTTAAATGGATCTATATTTCTGATTGCCTTTCTATATTCTACTTGATGGTGTCTGAGATTTTTTTTCTGACCTGATAGAAGCATAGTACCTGGTGTTGTGGTAGTTAGAACAGCTCATGAAGGATGTGGTGAGCTTTAACTATGCAAGCCTTGTTTTCCATTGCTCATTACATTGTGTGTTTGGGGGGTGGGGGTTGTCACAGAGCCATGTGAAAAAATCAAGAGGACAACACAGGAGGTCTGTCTTAGTCACTGTCCTATTGCTGTGAAGGACACCATGACCGAGGCAACTCTTATGAAAGAAAGCATTTAATTGAGGGTTTACCTATAGTTTTAGAGGTTTAGTCCATTATCATCATGGCAGAGACCATGGTAGCACGCAGGCAGGCGCTAAAACAGTAGCTGAGAGCTACATCCTGATCCATAGGCAGAGAGAGAACCTAGATCTGGTATGAACTTTTGAAACCTCAAAGCCCATCCCCAGGGACACACTTCCTCCAATAAGGCCACATCTCCTAATCCTTCTAATCTTTTCAAACAGTTCCACTCCCTGGTGACTAAGAATTCAAAGAGATGAGCCTGGGAGCCATTCTTATTCAAACCACCAAAGCAGTTCCCCTTTTCCACTATAGGGGCTCCAGAATCCCAACTCAAATCATCAGGCTTGAAAGCAAGCACCTTTCCCAGGTAAGCCCTCCTCCTGGCCTTTCTTGTCACTCTAAAAACACGATGTCTAAACCATAGAACACTATAAGTGGAAATTAGAATCGCCATCCTCCTTTTCTTAGTCTATCTCTTATCATATACTGTCCTTAAGAACCCAGCAGAGGCCTTTGCTGCAGCAGGGAGGTTCATGATATCATTTTCAAAAAGTCAGTGTCTGACAGGAAAGTTCAGCCCTCCACCATACAAGCCACAAATACTATCCCCTCCATAGAGGAAAGCAAGCTGCTGCCCCTGTTCCTGCAGCAATATTTGACAGCTGTGGGTGGAGTTGCTCATTGGTTAAGCTGTGGAACTTAGTTGTCACACATGTTGGCAGCAGCGGCAGCAGCAGCAGCAGCAGCAGCAGCAGCAGCAGCAGCAGCAGCATCCACACTGCTGGGAATTTGCTGAGAGGCAGCTTCTCAAGTCCTAAAACTACCAAACCATAAATCTGCTCTTTAATAAACCATCCAAGTGATTCATGTCTGGTTTGAATTGTTTGAAATTTTGTGAGGGCCTTTTGTTTGTGATATTTTCATGAGGGTTTATTGTTTTAATCTTAACCCCATGACAATAAAAATGCATGTTATCTGCAAAAAAATTTTGAGAAAATTTTAGTTACTTAAGTATGTTATTTCATTTAGAAAATGCAATTGATATTCTAACCACAGATTGTTTTGCCTCTAACTAAAGCAACCCCACACAAAAGCGAACTATCTAAGCCTTGATGTATTTACAAGTAAACAGTCTGAAGTTATTTGAAAACATAATGGTAGATTGCAGGTGCACATTATTAGTAATTTAGATTTTATACTAATTTAGATGCATAGCTAAGTGTTCTACGTTGGTTCTCTTTTATGGTTTTCATTCTTTTACTATGGTCTGGGAAAAATATTCTTTGAAAATGTTGTAAAATAGCTGTTGAACAGAAATAATATACTGTTGAGCAGAACTGATATTACAAAGATCTTTTAATGTAGCTTGCTTAGCAGGATGGTATAACTTTTGCTCAGAAAATCTTATAGACTGAATTCAGGAAATTGCTCTGCCATTAAAATATCCATCAGGCAAGCAAGAGAACTTGAGTTCAAATCCCAGCACCTATGTAAAATCCAAGTGTGGTTAAACAGCTAGCACTAAGAAGGATATAGGAGCTCACTGGCCAGTCAGTCTAGCCATTGGTGAGCTCTGTACTTAATGAGAAACCTAGCTCATAATATAAGGTAGAGAGTAATAATCAAAGGTACCTGATACTGACATCTGTCCTCTACATGAATACATATGCAAGTGCACATACTGCACACACACTACATCATGATTGGAGCTTCCCCTCCTTCCTCTCCTCTCCCCTCCCCCAGCTGCCTCCTCCCCTTTTTTCAGAGAAGGAGAGACCGCCCATGGATATCAATCTGCCTTGGCATATCAAGATGTAGCAGGACTAGGTACAACTTCTATTGAGACTAGACAGCAGCCCAGTTAGGGTGGAGGGGGAATCCAAAGGCAGGCAACAGTGTCAGAGACAGCCCCTACTCCTGCTATTAGAGACCCACATGAAGACCAAGCTGCACATCTGTTACATATATGTAGGGGCCAATGTCTGTCCTATGCCTGCTCTTTGGTTGGTGGCTCAGTCTCTATGAGCTCCTATGGGCCCAGGCTAGTTGATTCTGTAGGTCTTCTTAAGAGGTGTAGACCAACTGAAAAGTTATGAAAGGTAGCACTGGTATTGTTTTCTAAAATTAAGTTTTTGTGTATGAGTTGCAGTTTGCACATTTGTGATCTTCATACCACTGTTTGTAGAAAACACACCACCACTGCTCAAAGAAAAGGGTAATTGTGCAAGTGTTGGTTGTCTATGCTAGCGCAGTTTGTGGCCTTGCTGAAGAGTTAAAATTTCCAAGGCAGCTGATAGTGGTGTTTCCCTACAATCCTAGTGCTTAGAGGTAGAGGTAGGAAGAGAGGAAATAAGGACATCCTTAAATGATAGCACCCTCAAGGCCTGAGGGTGACATGAGACTGTTGCTTGAAAAAATGGAAAAGCATTTCTGAGGAACATGTCAAATATATTTTTGTACATCAACTAGACAAATGATAGCATTCAGCAATCACTGGCCCACTGTTCCTGCATCTAGAGGCAAAGAAGCATCAGAAGAACTTCACAATGAGAGGAAGAAGTTTGTGTTGATTTTTCCCTCTTCAATTAGGATAACCTTGAGCCACACCACACGAATGGCCTCACACTGAGAAGGGTTAGAGACATTAAGATTAGTGACATCGGTGAAAGCACCTCATAGAGGGAATTCCAGCATATGGTGTTACCACCATGTGAGCAGACTCGGGAAAGAAACCATTTCAGCGTTCCTGTGTGGCAGATCCTGCTCAGCGAATCTCAGCCTCAGGCTAGAGGATTGTTTTGTAACTCAGCATCCCTGTTCTTAAGGATCATATGAAAGCTGACTTTGTGTGAGTTGATGGAAATCATTCCAGCTAAAGGAGGCATTGCAAGATCAAATGTCAGTGCCACAGTCCAGGGGTCTTTAGGACACCCAAGTAAATGTGAATAACGCTCACCAGCATAGATAGAGATACCATTGCCAAATTTCAAAATCCTTTTATCTTTTAAGAGTAAATTATAATTGTTTCCTTATCTAATTAATTTATAAACCATCTCACTGCCTTTAAATTTTGATTTTTCATTTAGAAAACTAAAACTATGTTACAAATAAGGGGATTTTTCTTCCTGTATTTTATTCTGGAGACTTCTTTATTTCTAAGAGTTTCAGATAGTTTTTTTTTCCAAAAAAAACTATATTGGGAAATCCTTCATGAATTTACTTCTCTTCCTTGCTGCTACCACTCACATACTGATAGGATCTCTTGACTTCTCTTTAGGCAGCTAATCAAGAATATAAGATCCCATTGCTGATATTACAGAACCAAGTGGTCCCAATATACTGTGTATCCAAAGGTACATATAGAACTTATGACTTGTCAAGCTGATGAACTAACAGCATATAAAGCAATATCATGTTGTCAAATCTCCTGCCTTGTTTTTACTTCAACAAACAATGCTTTCAGGACACCTTGCTGATATTAACCCCCTCCTACTTTCCATCCACTATTACCGTTAGTGGTTTCTATTTATCTTTTATTTTTATGTTACTTGTTTTTTTTTTCCTGTGGAGCTGGTGTTATGATAGTTGTAAGTTGCCTTGTGAATGCTGAAAACTGAGAACAGGTCTTCTGCAAGAGTAACAAGTGTTCTTAATGCTGAGTCATCTCTCTAGCTTCTTCCACAATTATCTTTGTGTGATATGTATATATGTATGTATGTATATATTTATGAATGTATGTACATATGTATGTATATATTTGTTGTGTAAGTAGGAGTTCAATATACTCTGTGTGGTAGCTTATGGGAGTAATTATAATCCAGAGCTTTATAAAGTGCTATTTGAAGGTGCTTTCATGGGTGGCCAAACTGTGGCCAAGGCTAGCTATGAATGTAAGGCAATAAAAAAAATCATCAATATACTTGAAACATCATGAGAGGAGGGAGGAGGAAGGGATGCAGGGAGATTGTAATGCAATTATGTGGTTCTCATTTGAATAACATAGATAACAATGTTGTATCAAATGTTGCACTTGCCTAGGTCATGTAACCTTTCATACATTAACATGAGTCGGTATTATTCAAGATTACTCATTGGAACAAATTCCAACCCTACCACTAGAGAATCTGGTTCAGTGAGTATAGACTGATGCCTAGAATCAGCATTTCTTCTTTTGTTTTTGTTTTATTTTTTATTTTTATTTTTTACGTTTTTATTTTATATTAATCACAGGTTATGTACTTTGTATTCCAGCCATAACCCCCTCTTACAATCCATCCCTATCCCTCTCCTCCCTCCCTCAA
>CM053744.1:21440296-21508005 GCA_028658305.1 Pachyuromys duprasi
TACAGGGGGGATACAAAGTGAATAAACTGTAATTAATAAAAATAATTATAAAAAAGAAAAAAATGGTGTACAGAACTAAACAGAGAATTCTTGATAGAGGAATATCGAATGGCAGAAAAACACTTAAAGAAATGCTCAACGTGCTTAGTCATCAGGGAGATGCAAATCAAAACGACCCTAAGATTTCACCTTACACCCGTCAGAATGGCTAAGATCAAAAACTCAAGTGACAACACATGCTGGAGAGGATGTGGAGAAAGAGGAACCCTCCTCCACTGCTAGTGGGAATGTAAACTTGTACAACCACTTAGGAAATCAATCTGGAGCTTCCTCAGACAACTAGGATGAGAGAATCTACCCTGCAAGCTGAAACAATCTTCCTTCCCCAGGTTGTTTGCTGTCATGGTGCTTTGTAAATCAACAGAAAAGCAAACTAAAACAAATTTAGCTTCCAAGATCAGATGAGATCGGGCACGTTCAGGAGGGTATGGCCGTAGACTCAAAAATAGATTTAAATAAAACTTTTAAGCTTTACTTACTTATATTCTGTTACCTTGGACATAATAAATAGGATTATTTCGTTTTCATTTTGTGTATGTCTGTGTGCACATGGGTGTGTGTGTGTGTGTAACTGTAGGGTTGCATTTGCAGCAGAATGAACGTGGAAGTCCAACGACATCCGTGTGTTTGTCCTTACCCTGCACTTTGTTTGGGAAGGACTTATATTGTTCAATACTGCATACACGAAGCTAGTTAGCCATGAACTTCTGGCATTGTCCTGCCTCTTCATCTTTCCATAGGAGCACTGGGATTGCTGACATGTTGCTGTATCCAGTTTTTCAAACTGGATATAGTTCTGTATATTCAAACTCATGTCCTCACACATGCATGGCAGCTCTTTACACACTGAAATACCTCTCCAGCAGCTGTTTTAACATTTTTAAAGGATTGGTTTCTTGCCCTATTTAAAAAAGTAAGCTTCCCAGTTCTTTCCACTTTAAGAAATTAAAATTTCACTGGGCTGTAAACTGGTGGAAAGGTATTCTTCTACCTTTCACAGCCCATCAGATTTATTCTCTTTCTTTAAGCATTTTAACAAATTTCAAAATCCATATGGGCTTCAGAATCAATTCCTTCAATTTTGAAATTTGGCTTATGTATAACCACTGACGTAGAGCTTACTTAATTCAGATCCTTTCAAGTATAGATAAAATGTGCTCTAACTTATCACTTCGCTAATGGCTCACTTACAGAATGATAAAATATTTTAAACATTGGGCTTTGTGACAGTACTATGTCTTAGACATTTTCATGAGTAATTGTCACTCTAGGCACAGTGTGCCCACATGGATCAGGCTCCCTTTGACAGAATTTAAGAATTAGTAAACATTCTTCTTTGATATACTGTAATTAATTGTCTCTAACACAAGTCTGATTTCCTCCTCTTCTGCCTCCTCTTCTGTCCTCTCCTTCCTCTTCTCCTCTTCCTCTTTTTATAAATTTGATGGATTTTTCCACATTTGTATCTTGCATCTACTTTCCCTATCTTTTGCAGGATAAGCATGTCTTTTTTTATTTTGGGCCACATTGGACTTAAATAACAAATATTCCTGTGAATGCTTTCAGTCATTTCTGCTGGTACTGTATAAGTAGATTGTTGGACCAGCTGCCTCCATTGTCTGTTCTGACAGATAAAGCTCACCTTTTAACCAGAGTTCTTCATGAGTAGTTCATAGCAAACAGAATTTTTCTTAGAGGTGTATTTTTATATTTAACTATGGAATGTGATCTCCTAGACCCAGGGCTACAAGTCCCTCTGAGCTGACCAATATGGTTATTGGGAGCCAACCTAGGTCCCTTGCAAGAATAGCAATTTCTCTTAACCACTGAGCCATCTGTCTGGCCACTTAAAACAGGAACTTTTAAGTTTTTTTTAAGTTACTGCAAAAAATAGTAGATAGTTGCAAATAGGAAGAATTATAAAAAGATATGGGAGACTTGGACCCTGATAAAATCAGTTAATGTCTAATAAAAACATATCATTAGAAAAGAAGTATATGGTGTGTGTGTTTGTATATGCCTGTGTGTGTGCATCTGTGAGTGTGTGTGTATGTGTTCATGGTTAAAAAGAAAACCAAACCATGAGGAAAACAACCAATTTGATGACTCACTATAGTCAGTCAACAGTTTCTTGGAGCATGATAAATTTAGACTTTGAGGAAATGAT
The DNA here is from genome assembly GCA_028658305.1 of Pachyuromys duprasi. Classification (NCBI taxonomy): domain Eukaryota; kingdom Metazoa; phylum Chordata; class Mammalia; order Rodentia; family Muridae; genus Pachyuromys; species Pachyuromys duprasi. Next base: position 21,442,524 of record CM053744.1, read on the forward strand.
GCCAAAGCTGGGACAGAGACTAGACACTCAGACCCCGTAAAGACAAACCTGATACTTTGAAGACATCAGTTAGCAGTGTAGTGACAGAGAAACTATAGGAGAGGAGAAACCTAACAATAACATATACTAAGTACAGAACTGTATAGTTGACGCTATGCTAAAGATTTCATTGACAACATCATCTATACCCTCAAAACCATCTTAGGAAATGATCTTCACTATTTCTTTAAGTCAAGGAAATTGAGTCATGGGATGGTTTAGTTGCTCACCAAAGTGCCAGCATTGCTAGGCTGAGATAGAACAGTTCGGTTTCAGGCTCATACCCTTCAATGCATTGTACCAGCTAAAAAGCGTGTACATGGGGCAGGGGAGATGGTGGATGGATGAAGTGTTTGGCTTGCAAACACAAGGACTGCAGTACCCACATTCACAGCTGAGCTCCATGGCACATTCTTACAATGCCAGTGCCCAGGAGGGAGACACAGCAGGATCCCTGAGGCTCACTGGACAGCCATCCAAGCCTCCACTGAGAACTCTAGGCCAGTAAGAGACTATCTGAAAGATAGAAGTGGACGCTGTTCCTGAGAAATGACAGTGAAGCTTGTCATCTAGCCTCATCATGTGCACACATACCACTGCAGCCTCACACACGTGTAATCATAAATGAAAAAGAATGTCTGTCATGATATGAAGGATTTTGCACTTACTGAAATGTATTTTCAGTATGCTTGTCGGGAAAGGTAAGAGCTAACATCCAGGGGTATATTTCATTCTTGAATGCTGCCTGAAGTTCACTTATTTGTCCCTGAATAGTAGGATTGCTGTTGGAGCTTTGTTTTCTTTTCCTCTTCCTCCTCCTCCACCTCCTGCTTCTCCTTGTGGATCTTCTTCTCTTACTCCTTCTCCTCTTTTGTACATTTTCCACATTTACAGTGAATATGTGTTAATTTAAAAGCAAGATATATATATATATATCCTACATATGGGGAATGAAGCTGCTATTTAGTCATTTTAACACAAATGTGCTTCTTAATCTACCCTACCCATAATGCAAAGCAACTGTGGTTTTTACTGCCCAGAAGCCACTTAAAGGGGTCAGAGCCAGGCACAGGTTGCAGGTGGGGGAGGATTGTGTATCATTATTACTATCTGGGCAATGTACTCCAATAAATAAATAAATAAATAAATAAATAAATAAATAAATAAATGAATGAATGAATGAATGAATGAATGAATGTGTGAAATTTGTAAATCAAGACCAACACAGTAATTGAATATATGTGTTTCTTTGATGATACTTTTGTTGTTGTTGTTGTTTGTTTGTTTGTTTTTGCATATATTGGCTTTTCCAGCTAGCTTACAGCATACTAGCAACCTTGGCTTCCTAATATTTAAAAAAAATGTTCAATACATCCTGATGGTAGTTTCTGCTCTCTCCGCTCCTCCCAGTACCAACACACACACACACACACACTGCCCACCAATCACCCACCCACCTCCTGTATCCCTTCAGAAGAGAGCATACCTCCAAGGGATATTCACTGAATACAGCATAACTAAATACAGTAAGACTGGGGTGGCTAGGAGGAAAAGGATCCCAAGAGCAGATGGAAGTGTCAGAGACACCCAGACTTCCACTGTTAGGAATCCCACCAAAAAAACCAAGCTAAACCAAAGCATACATGCAAAAGACCTAGCAAGGACCCACGCAGGCTCTGCGATTGCCACTTCAGTCTCTATGAGCCCTGCTTACTTGATATCTCTGGATCATGTTTCTGGATCATGTTCTGCTAATGTCCTCAGCCCCTCTGGCTCTTACAACTCTTCCTCCCTTCCTTCCAATGGCTTCCCCGTGTTCTATCTGGAGGAACCCCATGGATATCTCTGTTTTGGGCTCACTCTCTGCCAAATGTTTGGGTGTGGGTTTTCGCATCTGCTCCCATCAGCTGCAGGCAGAAGCCTCCCTGATGACAATTGGGCTGGGCATGGATTTATGAGTATATAAGAATATCATTAGGAATCATTTTGTTGATTCTTTCCAATAATAGGTCTCTGGGCTGTCCAGCCTCTGGTTCCTGGTCATTCAGGCAGTGTCTGGCATTGGCTCTTTTTCATGGTGTGGGCCTCAAAGTACAGCAGTCACGGGTTGGCAGCTCTCGCAAGTGCTGCACCTCCATTGTTGCAGCACATTTCACATGCAGGATAGATTGTAGGCCAAAGGTTTTGCCGCTGGGTTGGTGTCTCAGCTCCACCACTAGAAACGTTGGCTGGTTACAGAGATTGGTCAGTTCAGGCTCTGAATCCTCCATTAGCGCTTCCTATTATTGACTGAGAAGCTAGTTATTTCAATTTTATTAAAGGTATTATATTTAATTAGGAGAAAATTATTTTGAGGTATCATGTCCTTACAGCTGAGTCTTTCCACCCATTTCTATCACCATAATAAGACTACTTGGGTGTGGTGTCCTGCAATGTTGGGTCTGAATCCTGTTACAAGGCTTGGTACCAATGACTGTTGATGTCTTGCCCAGGACTGTGGTATGTGAAGTCCAGAAGGGCAGCAGCCAGAATCAGACCCACAAAGCCTGTGGATTGGGACATGTGAGGAGTTATCAGGATGCAGCAGATGTCCTTTCTGGGAGTGATGGAGCAAGTCTACAGGAAAGGGTCCATCTGAGATGTGACAGTGGAGGGAGGTGCAATAATCAGTTATCTCCTGTGGGGTGTATAGGCAGGCACTGTATTCTTTACAGGAACAAACAAAGACACATCAATTAATTGGATGCTTTTCCAGGACCTTTTCTAATATTGCAGCTTAATGATAGAATGCAAACAACTTCAATGCTCTTAATTACTTTTACAAGAATGATTTGCTTTATGGCCCTTCAAAAGACAAACTGAATACTGAGCAATGTCTCTGGATTTCTCTGCATATTCTGGACTATTTCTCTCCCTGAATTATGATAGTAAATCTAAAAAATGAATCACAGTGGTATTCTAAAGTCAGATGGGATAGTTCAATGACACTTTATTCATCATCCACCCCACTCTACCCTTTCATCTTAGTACTGTCTGAAGTGTCTGGAGACACCCACCTGTGAAACTCCTACACTTGGCACAAGCCAGTCCTATACTGTTTAAAACTTAGATTGCCTAGTTGAGTGTTGGAGCATCCAACTGGACAAAGTGTTCCCTTCTCTCCCTCCTTACTCTTGGCAACAACATTGGAGGTTGTGATATATTTGCTTTTCAGTTATAGAACTAAACTATGGGGCTGGGTATGTGGCTCAGGGGTAGACCACAGCACTTTGATCTCCAGCACTGTCATAAATAAAAGAGCTGCAAATTTCCCATTGGCAAACAGAGCCTTTTTTATTGTTGGTAAAGTTCTGAACATAGCAGCAGCTATACCACAGAGTACATTGTTAATAAAGTCAGTAAGGAATTAGGAAAACTTTGCATTGGTATGATCAAACACATATTGACCTAAGAAAACATGCTACATTTTTGTAAAAGTAATGTTTTCCAAACAGTAAGGTTTTAATCACCATTTGACACAGCAAAACATGTTTATAAAAGCTAAGAAGCTAGGTCACATAAGGAAATGTAATATGTTCTCAACATCTTCGTATTTATGGAAGGTACACTTTAAATGATGATTATTGCAATCACTATGGTTTTTAATGAAATTTTCTTTGGGTGATACATATCTAACTGCAGACAAATCAAATAGGTTCAACTGATGATCAGGGTGAGGGAGAAATCGCTATCAGCTTCAGTATTCAGAAAAGAACACAGTGAACCTTTTTTGGTAATAGCTTATTATCTATCTTTTAAAAAGTACATTATTCATAATTCACACATAATTTTAATTGTGTGAATATAATCTCTGTATAATTTTAAATTAAAAACATATTTTTGAAAATAAGAATGAATGTTTGTGGAATACCTGCCATTACTAAGCTTTGTTCTAAGTGTTCAATCATCCCAAAATGAGACCCCAAAACTAAACAAAAGCCTTATGAAATCTAGGAACTATACCTTTTGCCATAGATGAGGAAGATGAAACATGAAACCGTTCAATAACTTTGTAAGAACACATTTCTGGTATTTGGAGAGTCCCAGAGCTCTTCATTTTTATGCAGTTACAATATTATGAATCGTAGATTTTTTAAAGATATAAAGTTCAAGTATACTTTTACATATACTATTTATTTAGCTAGATTCTCTTTCTTTAAAACCTACACTGTATTGTCAAGAAGAAGAATAAGAACAAGAATGCCAGAGGAGAAAACTAGACCAGGAGACACTAATAGGCAGTGATCTTCCAACCCCTTCAGGAGGCAGGAAACTTGGAAAGGAGGTATATAAGAACAAGGCTCTGTTTCTTTGTTTTTGTTTTTCTCTTTATTAAATAATTGAAGATTCTGTATAGGAGAAGAAAAGAATTCAAGGACTGTATCATCATCTTCCTTCTGTTGCACATTTTTACATGTCCTAGAAGGTCCCAAGCACAGGAGGAAGGAAGGAAGGACAAGTGTGACTCCTTGAGAACTTGACCATCCAGCAAGACTCATAATGCTGACAATCAGTCCTCGGGGCCAGCAGCCTGCCGCATCCTGACACACAGCCTATTCTAAGGATCTTGGGCAGACATTAGGGATTTCCAAATTTATGCTGATGACAAATAACTTCTTTCACAGGTATACGTTCATATCTTGTTTTCAGAAAACAAAGCCCAAGGAAAATATCCCACAACCCACATAGGGTCACATATCAGATACCCTGTATGTCAAGATATTTACATTATGATTCATAAAAGTAGCAAAATTACAGTTATGAAGTAGAAGTGAACTAATTTCTGGTTGGGTGTCACCACAACATGAGAAACTGTATTAGTAGATTCCCAGCTTTAGGAAGGCTGAAAACCACTGTCCTAGGTCCTCCCTGCCTCTCCACCCATCCAACTCCATGCCTTCTCAATGCTTACCAAGGGATATCTAATACAATATTTAAAAATAGAAATGTACTACTCTGCCTCTAAAATATAATTCTAAAAAGAAAAGTTCATACAAGGGGCTAGAGAAATAGCACAGCAGTTACGAGCACTTGTTGATCTTCCAGAAGACCCAAGTTTCGTTCCTTGGTCACAACTGCCTGTAACCCCAGCTACTGGGGATTCATCAGCCTCATTTGGCCTCCCTCAGCACCTATACTCATACAACACATACACACAATCTTGTCTTTAACAAAGTAGTTGATGAACAGTTAGCCCTCGGTGTGAAGAGCATACCTACTTCATGGTCTGCTCTGGCTTCTTGGTGTTAACCAGGCCCTGGCACGGATCTGTTTACAAATTGCTGGCCTAAGATGGAATGTGATTTTTTTTTAATTCACATGTATGCCCTAAGTATATGAGTAAAAATTATTTATATGAGTGTAAATTCTCAAATCATTTTTAACAGAAGCATGTTTTCTGTACATCTGGACTTTTCAAATCAGTGGTGGAAAATCATCAAATGTTCATCTTTCAAATATGGCCTTTCTTCCATTCTATCTCATCTCTCTTTTTTAAGGCTCCCATTGTATATTTCTTGGACCTTCTCTTTCTACTTCCTCTGTTTTATCCTTTTTTAAAAATGAAAACAATTTTTTTCATGTAATATAGTCTGATTATGATTTTGCCTCCCTAATCACCTAAATCAGTGATTCTCAACCTGTAGGTTACAACCCACATAGGGTCACATATCAGATGCCCTGTATGTCAAGATATTTACATTATGATTCATAAAAGTAGCAAAATTACAGTTATGAAGTAGAAGTGAACTAATTTCTGGCTGGTTGTCACCACAACATGAGAAACTGTATTAGTAGATTCCCAGCTTTAGGAAGGCTGAAAACCACTGTCCTAGGTCCTCCCTGCCTCTCCACCCATCCAACTCCATGCCTTCTTTCTCTCTCTCTTTAGAAAACAAACAGGTAAATAAATCTACAAACCAGAATAGAACAGAACAAACAAACAAAGAGAGGGGGAAGAAAAAGCACAAAAAAAACCCCACCTGCAACACCCCCTCCCTCCCCTCCCCCTCTAACTCCCTGGTGACCCCACCCCTTTGTGAGGACAGGATCCCCTTAGCTCTTTCCTGAAGCCCTTCTCAGCCTTTTCTCCTAGCCCCCTCTATTCCTCTCTGCCACCTACTGACATACAGAAGAACTCTCTACCAGGCAACTCTCAGTGACCACACTATCCTAAGATGCAGAGAGGACAGCAAAAACCAAGGAACAGAGCACCCACCAACTAAGGCAAGACCAGAGATCAACACCTAGAATCATGATCATCCCAACCCCAGATGCCCAGACACCAGCGCAAAACCACAAACATTAACAACCAAGACAGTGTGCCTCCACCAGAACCCAGCAACCTGCTACAGTAGAAACACAATGTGGCTGAAGCACAAGACAAGGACTTCACAACAGCCTTTACAAAAATGCTCAAAGACCTTAAAGAGAACATGAACGAATCCATTAATGAGTCTGTGAAAATGCAAACAGTGAAATGAAATGATGAAAATAATTCAAGAAAGTAGAACCAGAATCACTAAAGAAAACCCCAACTGAGATAAAACTGTTTCATCTTTTCTTTTGTGTTTTCTGTCTCTAAAACTGTGCTACGTTCTTGGTCATTTCTTCTGGCCTATCATTCCTTTAACTAATCCTGTGTAACTTTAAGGGTGTTTAGTGTTTGTTGTACTCAATTTTTGCATTTGCATTTTTTGTTTGGTTCTAACTACTTTTAATAATTGACATTTAATGGTCTTTAATGTTTTGTGGGAATTCACCCAAAAGCTTGAGAGAAGATTTACCCATTTTTAATAGAACAGCATCTTTTTTCTCTTAAAACACTCATGATTACATTGAATCCTTTTACCACCCTATTTTTCTGTAGATCATTTATAAAATGACTTTCAAATGTAAGTGATGAAAGAATGGGGTGGATACAGCTGGTAGGCTTTGTGTGTTTCCTGATATTCTCTGAATTAAATTCTTGAATGTTTTTAGCTCAGTAGTTATGGTTTTCTAAAGGAGAGGACTGGAGATATGGCCTAAGTGCTATATCTCTATATCTAACTGTGAGGACCACAGTTCAGACCCCCCCCAGTGCACCTCCAAAAGCTGGCAGGGACTTGGTAGCCATCTTGTAATCCCAGTACTCAGGAGGCAGGGACAAGGCATCTCAGGACAGAGCAGTTATCTAGGCCGGTTGAGTCTGCTGAGCTCCAAATTCAGAGTGAACATACTTCAATAAATAAAAAAATGTGACCAAGGAACATATGTGAGGCCAAAATCTGACTTCCATATGCATGTACAAACATATGTTCATTGACATAACGTGCACATCCTACATACATACACACGAACACACACATGCACACATGTACAAATGTGGGAAAGAACAAGGGCTATGTGAAGGATACTTTTATTTTGTTTTGTTTTAATCACATTTACTTACTTCTTGTACATGTGGTATTCAGAGGACAACCTGCAGAGCTTGTTTCTTTCCTTCCAGTCTTTGGTTCCCAAGGACTGAACTCAAGACATGTTCAACTGCAAATGTACTGACAAATTGCCAGCCCTCTATGGAGGATACTTCTTTGCCTACCTGTGGGACTTGCTGATTTGGTTCTTTCAGTTTATTTGTTGTCTCAAGCTGAATCCAGAAATCTGAGGCTGAAGACTTGCGGCCTTGGTTCTGTCCCTGCCTCTATTTCCCACTGCAGCGTTACTCCCAGATAAATAATGTCTTTTCAAGCTCATGGAGCTGAAAACTGTCATGTCAGGTGCTTTCAGGAAAGCAATTAAACTTTTAAGTTCTAGATGTTTCCCACTTCAGAAACCACTTCACAGCATAAATCCATACCCACAGAAAATAGAACTGCATGTTGTAGCAGAACTTCTGTGGTACAATCTCCATTAGATCAGTTTAATATAAAATCTGAAGAAACCAGTGTCCTGAGCTATGGCTGGCTGTGTCATCCAGAAAGCCAGATGGAAGAGACTGCTGCCAACCACCCAGGCCTGTGAAGGGGACAGCCAAGGGCTGTGTGTGCTCATCTCCATTCTAGAGACATCTCAGAATGCCTGTACCAGGCTATATGCGAGCCTGATGGCAAATGACTGTTTTGGTGTCCCATACATGAAATTGTGACACCCTCAAAATGGAATCTATAGTCCCAATGAGTTGAACTAAAATACTAACCATTCTTTATTTTACATTGACTTCATGAAGCAATGCTTTGTAATTATCCTCGAGAGTGTCTGTCTTATATTTACTTATATTTATCTTTTCAAATACTCTTTCCAATACCTTTTTACTGCTGGTTTATGAATGAAAACTGTACCCAATGCTGCCTCTCTGTAAATTTTATTTTGGTTTTAAGTTTTGTGCCGTCTCTACTGTGTGCTGAATGCACCCTCTCATGCATGCTTTCTGTCCCTCAGTAGTGCTCTTTAGTAACAGTGTTGTCCACTTTTATATGTGTCTAATTTAGTTTTTGTTTTATGTATTGGATAAAGGGCATATCACAGCGTGTATAGATGTCAGACAAGAACTCCCAGAAGCTGGCTTTCTCCTTCTACCATTTGAGTTCTGGGGACCAAACTCAGGGCATCATGCTTGACGACAATGCCTTTGTCTGCCTAGCTGTCTCATCAGCCCTGGATATCTTGAGTGATGGCATATTTATTTATTTTTTTTAAAGAGTGATGGCATTTTAAAACATGCTGCCATTTTTTTAACCCTGGTCTTGTTCTTCATTCTCACCTTTGCGTTAGCAGTTTCTTGGTACAGTGAATGGTACATGGCTTTAATTTGACAGGTATGTACACTCGCCTCAGTGCTTTATTATGTTAGGACCTAATATGGCTCAGGGCTATGCCTCACTCACAATTCTCAATGCCACATAATTCTTACTTGTTTGATTTACAGGCCTGTAGATCCTCCAACACCTCCCTCCTAGGCCATGCATCCACAGAGCAGGGCTGCAGCTCATGTGTCTTCCCCTGAAACATTAACTTTTCAAGAGGTATTAAGGGAGAAAAGTACATCTTGACATGCTGTTAAAGAGCCAGTTTCTACTGTGCTCAAACCCTTCTTTAGAACTGAGGTGTGACTTAGTATAAATCATCCTCATGGCAAGTGTCTGAGGTTGCACATTCAAAGTCCCCCCTGGTCCTTTATGTAAGTAATGTCTATATTGTTGACCTTCATAAATGACAAGGAAAGGAAAATTAAATTTCTTATGGTTCAGCCACTTTCGTCGCTCTTTCAAATTTATCCTAAGGAAACAGGCCAACACCATTTAAAGTACAAATAAAAGTCTTGAGCAAGATGATGCCCGCTGAGGTTCTTTCTGTAATGGAGAAAATATGGGCACTAGAGAAATGACTGATATGTCAGTAAATAAAGAGGTGGCAACTTGACAGACTGTTCTAGACATGCAAGTTAATGGTGATAGAAGCCTGGGGGAAATTCTGATTCATGCCAAAGCAAACGAAACAGATAATAGAACTGAGCTTGCTCAGCCATCTTAGCATGACAGTTCTGTGGATGAATGGACACAGAGAAGACAAGCTCATAGAAAGGAAAGGAATTGTGTTAGCCTTGGGAATTCAAGGTAGTTTTATTCTTGTGAAGTATTTCCCTTCAGTGTCACTTCATGGTTTTCATAGCAAATGCACAATTTTTAAAAAGAGTAAGAAAAAAGAGATGAGAACAAATACAGGCTGCCTCCAGTGTCTCACAGGGTGGGCTTCCTGGAGAGCGAGACAGGGGGTTTTAAAGGGACAGCTCTTGCAGAAAAGGTGGATAAGATCATTCCTGGGTTCTCTTTTTCATTACTGCTCACAGGCTTCATCTCTGCTCACCATCAGGACCCAGTACCAATTTTCTCTCTTCCTCGAACCCTTCCCATAGGTCTGCTTCAGCCAGGGACCCTGATGTGTGGGCTTCCCTGTCTTGCTCACTAAATAATTCTTCACCATTGTCCCCACCAATTTAGCCATAATCTTTGTGGTTCTCCAGGGAAGCCACTTTTGTGTTCTCCACCATGTCACACCATTCCCCTGTCTGTAGGATCCTAGTTTCAGTATTGATTTTGATTGTATTCATTTGAATTTTGGTGTGGCTACTCACCTTGATTCTCCAGTGTCATCTACTCACAGGGTAATTGTGTTGTACTTTGCATGTTCAGTTTTGCTGTGGATGCTGTGTTGCTTCCTCAGTTGTTTATTGACAGAGAGGCACTATAGCTGTGTGTCAGCTTTCCCAGCAAGGGGGACAGTTTTTTAGAGGGTTGATCCTTGAAATGGTGATGTTGAATGTTGCCAGACACTTAGGAGGTTGGTCCTATGAGAGATGCTTAGACAAGTCACAGCACACTGTCAAAGGGGATTGTGTGTGCTCAGCCATTGCTTTTCTTTCTTCTGGCTTCCTAGTCGTACAATGAGCATTTTACCCTGCCACATGATGCTCACTGTTGTCATCTTGCAACCCCACAAAGATCCCAGAGTGATGAGTTCAAAGAGAAATGCCCCATCATAAAGCAATAGACCCATCCTGTCTTGACTAGACCCCCTCAAACTGTGAGCTAAATGAAATGATCTTTTAAATTTTTATTTACCACAATTTATTCATCTTGTATTCCAGCTGTAGCCCCCTCTGTCATCCCCTCACAATCCTGCCCTCCCTCCTTCATCTCCTCCCATGCCCCTCCCCCAGTTCACTGATAGGGGAGGTCCTCCTCCCCTTCCATCTGACCCTAGCCTATCAGGTCTCATCAGACTCTCTGCATTGTCTTCCTCTGCAGCCTGGTAAGGTGTCCCCCATCAGGGGGAGGAAATCAAAGAGCCAACCACTGAGTTCATGTCAAAGACAGTCCCTGTTCCCTTTTCTCGGGCACCCACTTGGACACTAAGCTGTCATGGGCTACATCTGTGCAGGGGTTCTAGGTTATCACCATGCATGGTCGTTGGTTGGACTATCAGTCTCAGAAAAGATCCTGGGCCCAGATATTTTGGTTCTGTTGCTCTTCTTGTAGAGCTCAAGTCCCCTTCAGGTCTTTCTATCTCCCCCTTCTTTCATAAGATTCCCTGCACTCTGCCCAAAGTTTGGCTAGAGTCTTTCAGAGGCCCCCTGTGGTAGGCTCCTGTCTTGTTCCTTGTGTTCACCCTCTTCCCATGTCTATCCTATTTACCTTTCTGAATGATGATTGAGCAACTTACCCAGGGTTATCCTTCTTGCTTAGCTTCTTTAGGTGTACAGATTTTAGTATGATTATCCTATATTATATGTCTAATATCTACTTAGAAGTGAGTATATACTATGTGAGTTGCTCTGCTTCTGGGATACCTCACTTAGGATGATCATTTCTAGTTCCCACCATTTACCTGCAAATTTCATGATTTCCTTGTTTTTAATTGCTGAGTATTATTCCACTGGATATCTATACGTAAAAAATGCAAATAGATCCATATTTATCAACCTGTACAAAACTAAAATCCAAGTGGATCAAAGACCTCAACATAAAACCAGACACACTAAACCTGTTAGAAGAAAAGGTGAAGAGCCTTGGACTCATTGGCACAGGAGACAACTTCCTGAACAGAACACCAACAGCACAGGCTTTAAGATCAACATAATGGGACCTCATGAAACTGAAAAGCTTCTGTAAAGCAAAAGACACTGTTGTCAGAACAAAATGACAGCCTATAGACTGGGAAAGGATCTTCACCAACCCTAAATCTGACAGAGGGTTAATATCCAGAATATACAAAGAACTCAAGAAGTTAAAAAGCAACAAATCAAGTAACCCAATTAAAAATGGGGTACAGAGCTATACAGAGAATTCTCAATAGAGGAATATAGAATGGCAGAGAAACACTTAAAGAAATGCTCAACATCATTAGTCATTAGGGAAAAAGAAATCAAAATGACCCTGAGATTTCACCTTACACCCATCAGAATAGCTAAGATAAAAAACTCAAGTGACAATACATGTTGGAGAGGATGTGGGGAAAGGAGAACCCTCCTCCATTGCTGGTGGGAATGTAAATTTGTACAACCACTTTGGAAATCAGTCTGGTGCTTTCTCAGACAATTAGTAATAGTGCTACCTCAAGACCCAGCTATATACTCCTAGGCATATATCCAACCATGTTCATAGCAGCTTTATTCATAATAGCCAGAATCTGGAAACAACCCAGATGTCCCTCAATTGAGGAATGGATACAAAAATTGTGATAAAATGGTCTTTTTTTTATAAGTTTAGTAGCTCAGTTTTTTGATACTGGTGTAAATCTGACTAGCACAGGTAGGCACCTTGTTTGCATCTCCTTGTCAATCTGCACAGCCTTCAGAGGACATACTAGCATCCACTGTATAGCAGGAAACAGGGCTAAGCAGGTCAGAAACTTCAGTAGTTTTTAAACAGGCAGATGACAAGGTCTTACATTTTATGAAAATAGTACTGTTTTGGAGCACTCACTATGTTTGATAAATAATAAGCAAGACATTTTTCATTTATTCAATTATGTGCATGTGGCATAAATGTTTGTGTGTTCCCTTGTGTGTGTACATCTCTGTGTGACAGTCACTCATTAATCTGGACTGGCTGGCCAGAGAGCTTGAGGTATGCACATCTCTGTCCCTACCCTCAGCACTGGGATTTCAGGTGCACAACCACCAAGTCTGGCTTTTGTGTGGATTCGGAGGACCTGTGACATGCAACAGGCAAGTGTTGTATGAGCATTCCCTTACGAGAATTCCCTTCTCGTGATCACAACCTTACTAGTTAGTTGTAGCTATGAGTAATTTTTTTTTCAGTTAAGAGGCCAAGGAATAGAGAAGCTATAAAAAGAACTCTCTGAGAGAATATCTATCCCAGGATATAAAATGAGCTGCTGGATACTAGACACCACAGCTGGAGGGATGGGATGCTGGGGAGATACAGGTTAGTTTAAACATTTCAGAAGTGGACATTTCACATAAGCATGTTAATTGGGCTTTTCTAAAATATAAAAAAAAATAGCTATGATGCTTCAGAGCTGAGTAGAACCCATCTCTTCAGATGGGAACAAGTCTTCTCTGGCTTGTCACAGGCTCCTGCCACTCATAAGGCCTTTTTCACCACTAAGTAACCAAAAGTTTTTCTTCTGATGTAAAACTTTATTTTAGTTGTTTTTTTTCTAACTGTTGAAATATGATTTACAATAGTAAGAATTATAGGGAAAAGTTATCTTATAATTCAAGTTAGCTTATGTTCAAGAATTTGTCATTACCTGGTTCCTATGAGAAAGATTTGTTGAACATAAACACTCAAATGAAGGTTGTGGGTTATAGATAGATACAAACTGACCTAACCAAGCAAAAGAAAACTTTATGCTCGCTTAAAACATCCAAGGAAACTCATTAGGAGAGGACCCTTCTGTATCATTTTAAGGGCAGCATGCCAAGAAAGGTCTCCTTCCTCCTCTCTGCCTCTTCTTTCGTGTGTGTGTGTGTGTGTGTGTGTGTGTGTGTATGTGTGTGTGTGAGCTGTCTCACAATCAAGTCCAGATATAAAGCTCACCAATATGGCAAGTCTCCCTAGTCCACTTGCCTAGAGATTCCTTTGGCTCCACCTTCTGAGGCTAGGTTCAAATTACAGAAGTGAGTGAATTCTGGCCCTCTGGATGGTTCAGCAAGAATTTTAGGCTTTGAGCTATCTCTCCACCACAAAGAAGGGTCTTCCCGCAGGTTTCATTCTCGAGGGTCCAGTGCTTCATGGTGTTACATTTGCCTCGTTCCTCTAGGGCACAGCCATACAGAGACTTTCTTTTTCTTGCAGCAGGTTCTTTCAGCTTCCCATGTCATTAGAGCCATGAATCACCCTTGCCCTTCTTCCCCAGAAATCCTCAGCCAGGAACTGGCCTGTTTTAGCAAGCAGTGTTTTACTGTTTCCTTTCAAGAGTTCATTTTTAATAGAATTTAAAAGCTGGCTACCCAACATGAGCAAAGCTTTCCGTACTTTCATGACAGAAAGTAGGATTGGTCCTGATTTGCACACTGAGTCTGTTCCTGTGAGCAGCTCAGTAGCATGATCACAGTTTATTTCTCCAATGGTATACTCTTAGTTTTCTATTCACTTTTACTCTAGTTAATTGCCTTATCACCCGCTGCTGGGGAAACTTCATTGCAGATGACAGCTTTGAACATCTTTGAGTGATAAGAGAAATGATTGCATTGTCTAGAAATGTATGATACATTAAATTTATTGCTGTAAAAAAAAGTATAACCATTAAAGGAATGTCTTAGTCAGGATTTCTATGGCTGCAACAAAACACCATGACCAAAAAGCAGGTTGGGAGGAAAGGGCTTATTTGGCTTACACTTCCAGATCATAGTCCATAGTTAGAGGAAGTCAGGACAGGAACTCAAACAGGACAGAACTTGGAGGCAGGAGCTCATGCAGAGGCCATGGAAGAGTGCTTCTTACTGTCTTGCTCCCCATGGCTTGCTCAGCCTGCCTTCTTATAGAACCCAGGACCACCAGCCCAGAGATGGCACTACCCACCATGAGCTGGGCCCTTGCCCATTGATCACTAATTGAGAAAATGTCTTGCAGCTGGATCTTATGGAGGCATCTCCTCAACTAAGGCTCCTTCCTCTCTGATGACTCTAGATTGTGTCAAGTTGACACACAAAACCAGCCTTTGCAAGGAGGGATGTAAAGAGAGTGAATGGAGTCTTCATCTCTCTCTCTCTCTCTCTCTCTCTCTCTCTCTCTCTCTCTCTCTCTCTCTCTCTCTCTCTCTCTCTCTCTCTGTGTGTGTGTGTGTGTGTGTGTGTGTGTGTCCAGAACTTAGTAAAGTATATAAAGAAGTTATTGGGTGCCTAGGATTATAGCTCAGTTAGTAAAGTACTTTCTGTGCAAGCATAAGGACCTGAGTTTGAATCCCCAACTCCCATGTAGAAAAGGCAGACACTGTAGGATGTGCCTGTGTCACAGTGATGAAGAAACAGACTCGGGAAATGCTTGGGACTAGCTGGCCAGCCAGTCTGGCTGAATCAGTGAGCTGTAGGTTCAGTGAGAGACCCTGCCTTAAAAAATACGGTGAAGAATAAATAAGGATGACACTGGGCATGAACCTATGCATGAGCATACACACACACACACACACACACACACACACACACGAACAGTTGCTGCTATTTTTACCCTGTATTAATTGTATTTTTGTGTGAATGCTTAGGGGTAGATATTTAGAATATTTGTGTATACTTTAGTTTCTGTTCCTCGAGGTAAATGATTTACAATAAATATTTTCTGGTAAATTACTTGAATTTATTTATTTTTATGAACATTGATCCTGTGACTCATCGTGTGTTTGCACATCAGTCTTTGATGAGTTCCAGGAATGTGCACTTACAAAAGACCAGATTCTTCATCTGGACCAGTCTCTGACTTTCTGTGCTTCAGTTGAAACCTGCTGAGGAAGGCTGGTGCAAGGAAGGGTGCAAGACAGGGCCAGAATCCCTGCAGGGAGAAAGGTGGGAGGCATTTTGACACATTCATTCAGAATTCTGTCACAACATTGTAACATGTATAAAGGCTGGCACTGAAAGACAAACTCTTTTCCATGTGCTTCTAATTTTTTAGCTATAGGCAAGCTGCAGTATACTAAATCTGGGGAGTACATATGCACTTACATGGAGAGAGAGAGAGAGAGAGAGAGAGAGAGAGAGAGAGAGAGAGAGAGAGGATCTTCACATAAGCCCGAGAAAATCTATACTGATCTTTGAAACCAAGTTTAAGCACTTACTTTCTTACTTCTGATTGGCAGGGAGTGTTTTCTTAATTCCTGTATGGGGTTGTGATTCAGAAATGTAGTTCAGACATAGTGAACCTGTGAGATACCTCTTCACATCTTCTCATATATTTTTATTGAATGATGAATGTCCTTCCTCTCTCTAAGGTCCAGCATGCATGAAGCCACATGTGTTGCTATCTAGCAGGCACTGTGCAACCTGTGGCACAAAGATAGTAGAAAGTGAACACAAAGACTTGCCATTTGATCTGGTTCATTCTTCAACTGCCAAAAGTAAGATAAAGCAAAACAGTGGTGATGGTATCTGAGCAGCACAGATGTTTGGAAGCCGAGGAAGTCCTCAGCAGATTGGGAATCCTTCATGACACAGGGGGTCAGTGACTCCTGGGCCTGTTCTTCACAGCTGGCCCTGGTGGGTGTCAGTAAATAACAGTTGTATGAGAGCGGAACCTGCCCTGCGGCTTCCTCCCAGACTGCTGTTGTGTGTTTCCTAGAATACTCTAATAACAAGTTTACATAATTGCCACAAGCTTTGGCAACTGCAGAGCAGACTGTGGTCCAGTCATGGATGTGAAGAATAAAAAAGACAGTGTCCTTTTTAGAGAGGAGCCTTCCCGTCTGTATAGTGAGGAGACAGAATCCCAAGCATTTTATAGAAATGCAGTTGTCTCCAGCCCCCTCCTAGGTCCTCAGAAGGGCAGGCTTCACGGCCTGCCATTCGTTAGATGAAGCTCATGTATCATAACTTTTAGCCTGTCGCACTGACTGATCTCATCTTTGAATCCTAATTTCAACCTTTCTGTGAGTTTTAAAATGTTCCAATTTCTATCTCCTCTAGTTTCCCCTTTGTGGCTTTCCTGTTGAGTCATAGTTTTTCTTTAATTTGTTCTTTATTTCAGCTTGACTTTACACAGACAATTTTTTTAAATGTATTCTTAATCTGCCTTTTTAAAGAGGATTTCATACATGCAGAGTGTATTCATATCACTCCTGAGCATGCCTCTCCCTCCCCTTTCAAATTCTCCCATGTCCTCTCACTCCCTCTCTCAAATTCATGATCTCCTCTTTAAAGACACACATGCACGCACACGAATACACATGCACACACACACACACACTCCTGATGACTCATTTAGTGTTGCTGGTATGTGTGTGAATTTAGGGATGGCCACTTGGGATTGGATAACCTATTAAGGAGCTCCTCTACTCTGGAGAAAATTGATTCTCTCTAGTTCTGCACCCATTGATTGTCTGTTGCTCTTGTCTGGCATGGTAGGGAGCTTGTGGACTTTTCTTTCATCTATAATGTCTTGTCAGCTGGTGTTGTCATTAGGTGGATCTTTTTTAGGCGACTCTGTTGTCAAGACTTCACAGGTGCCTCTTGCCTATGGCATATAGAGGGCACTATCTCCCAGCAGGGGCCTGGGTCCTCAGGCTCTTACAATCTTTCTACCCCATTTCTGTGGTCTTCCCTGGACCTTAGGTGTTGCATTTTAGATCTCTCAGTTGGAGCTGGGATCTCTGGCTCATTTATTCTCTGCATTTTGACAAGTTGTGGCTCCCTTGGTGAAGGGTGAGAGCTACAACTCTTTGTGGGTATAGGGTATAAGTACTTTAAATGAGGTTAGAAACTACGTTGATACAAGAAAATAGAGGTTATGCCTCTCCAGCTGTGAGTAGTTGATTAGTTTTATAGCGCTGAACATTCATTTTCTCCTACTGAGCTGGCCTTACGTCCATTCAAAAAGCTGTTTGTTATCCCAAAATTAAAAGTGCCACTACCACACCACTGGGAATATCTGGCCAGGCTGGTCGTTGTGTTTTACACGTTTTTCAGCCACAATTAAAGAAAACCACTTTCACAGGATGACTGATGTCTGAGTGGATCAATGACCAAATTTTTGAATAAAAAAAAATACAGCGATTTAATTGATACGTATATCTCTTAAGCTATAGAAGAGAAACAAAGAGCTTATCTTACAAGTGAATGTAAATGCAAAGGTAAAAATGATATTGAGGATTCGTGGCCACAACCCCCACTTCAGAACCCATACAAATCATCCCTAACTCCCCAGGGCACACTGATAGCGTATGGATATCTGCAAGGAACAGGGAGGCTCAACACAACTAACATTTATTAATGCTTAGGTTATTTATATATTATATATTCCTCAGTCTGTTTTGTCTGTTATAATATCTAAGACAAGGTAATCGACACAAAAGAGGGTTGTTTCTGTTTGTTTGTTTGTTGCTGCTGTTATTTTCTTATGGATCTGGAGACAGAAGAAGCTAAAGTCAAGGGGCCTTACGAGGTAAAGGTCTCCTTGCTGTGTCATCTCACAGTAGAAGGTGGAAAGGCAACAAAGCACGTGCATGAGAAGGTAATATGTGCTGAGCTCTTCCTTTACAAGGATCCTTCTCCCAGCAGTAATATAATGAAGCCACCTGTGAGAACAGAGAGGTCAGTCCCACCTCCCAACGTTGTGCTGGGGCCAAGATTTTAAACACAGAAACTGCTGGACACATTCAAATCAGAACAAAGAATAAAAATCTCAAGCTGAATTCAAAGTCAACAATGTATTTGTAAGAATATGTCTACGTACTTTCAGCTCCATTCACACAACAAATATTCTAGACGAGATGGTAGCACTCATACGTCATGTGACTTTGATGGGTTATACTGAGACCTGGGAGTTCTAATTCAATTATTTCTGAGCCTTTTGAAATAAAAGTTTTGCTCAGCCATTTAAAGGAGTCAGTGTATGGATTCTTTGGCATGAGTGGAAAAAATAAAGCTACTACTACCATGCCCAGCACACACACAGAGAAGAAGAGAGGGGAGGAAAATGAACATGCAAATGTCAGAAAGGAAACTGGAAATGTGGGAGGGATATAGGCTATGTCCAAGTGACACTATGCTTTCACTATACAGTTTATGTGGATTTTCATTTGGCACCTGCCAGTAACTTTGTTTTCCAAGAGCTTTTAGGAGTTGGTATCTTCAGAGTATAGAGAAAACTTAGGAGTTACAGTGATAGAGTCAAACTGGGTTTGTTTCCAGCCCCCCCCATTTGTTTTTGTTTTGTTTTTAACAAATATTGGCTTGCAGAGAACAAGCCTCAAGGATGGAAAAGCAGCTTGAAGTGGTTGAACTTTTAGAACAGTGCCAGTTTTTGAGAAAATATTGGATGTCCCTGTGTGACTTGAGCTAGGAGAAAGAGGTGGTAAAATACAAAGACCGGGAGACTGGAGAGGTAGCCTGATGCACAAGCATGGGACCCAAGTTCAGATCCCCAGGACCTGTGTAGAAACCAGGCACAACTGCATGTGTCTGTAATCCCAGTCCTGGGGGAAGCAGATACAGGTTAACCCTTGGGAGTCAGCCAGTCTGGACGAAACCTGAGCTCCAAGTCTAGAGACTGTCTATAAGATAGGGTGGAAAGTGATGGAGGAAGGCAGCGGCATCAGTGCACTTGGGATCTTGCAGTCAGCGCAAAGCAAGCACAGTTCAGCAGTGGGTGTCAACAGCTGCTGCTCTCACAGTAGCATGTAAGGCACTAATAACAAAGTCCAGAAACTGTCCAATGAATGTGTCTAGCAATATTTCGCTATGCAAACATGAACACGTTCTATGTCTCCATGCCACTGAATCATTTTTAAAATCTCTGAAGCAAACACATTTTGGTAGATTTTCTAGTATTTTATGTTTGGAAGCACTGCTGTGAATTGAACTTAAAATATTTCCTTGTGGCTGTCATCTACAATTGATTAATTGTATTGCACATAATACATATACATTAGGTGTAATTTATAATGCTTCTCTTGTGTTTTGTTGCTGTTGGTGGATGGATTTGATTGATCTCTGAGTGTTGAAGAAGCCTTATATACCTGCCTCAAGTCTCACTGAAATTATGCCTATTTATTTATTGGAAAATGCGTTCAATTTTCATTGAAGACTCCATAGTTTCAAATTATTAACATTTTTCCTAGGCAACCATTTGTCATTCTGGTTTGGAACTCACTGGGCTCTGTGATCACATCATTTCATATGCCTAGATAAGGCATGGTGAAACCCTCACATGTTTCTTCCTTCTCTGTGTTCTCAAGTTTCCCCACCCACAGCTGTTCTCTCCTGCTCTTGGACTCTTCCTTTATTGTTGCTGACCTCAGAGTTCTCCATCTACATTCCATTTCCATCTTTGCCCTGTTACATTATCTAAAGAAAATATTCCCAAGTTGTGTACTTACAACCCTTAACACGGTAAGCTAATTATTGGCTTGAATATCTTCCTAACTAAGCTTCAATCTTGACCCACAAGTAACTTCATCTAGATTTTTCAATGTAGAACTTCACACAGTGTATTAAGAGCTCAATTGATTTTTTATATTTTTATTAATTACACTTTACTCACTTTGTATCCCCCCTGTAGCTCCCTCCCTCTGCCCCTCCCAATTCCACCCTCCCTCCATCCCCCTTCTCCACCCATGCCCCTCCCCAAGTCCACTGATAGGGGAGGTCTTCCTCTCCTTCCTTCTGATCCTAGTCTATCAGGTCTCATCAGGCTGCATTGCCTTCCTCTGTGGCCTGGTAAGGCTGCTCCCTCCTCATGGGGAGGCCAATCATGTCAGAGACAGTCCCTGTTCCCATTACCACTTGGACACTGAACTGCCATGGGCTACATCTGTGCAGGGGTTCTAGGTTATCTCCGTGAAAGATCCTTGGTTGGAGTATCAGTCTCAGAAAAGACCGCTGGGCCCAGATTTTTTTGATTCTGTTGCTGTCCTTGTGGAGCTCCTGTCCTCTCCAGGTCTTACTATCTCCCCCTTCTTTCAAAAGATTTCCTGCACTCTGCCCAAAGTTTGGTTATAAGTCTCACGTTCTGCCTTGAAACCCTGCAGGGTAGAGCCTTTCAGATGGCCCTCTGTGGTAGGCTCCTGTTCTGTTCCCTGTTTTCTCTCTCTTCTGATGTCCATCCTCTTTGCCTGTCTGAATGAGGATTGAGTATCTTAGCCAGAGTCTTCCTTCTTGATTAATTTCTTTAGGCGTACAGATTTTAGTATGTTTATCCTATATTATATATCTAATGCCCACTCTCTCCATATCTCTTCAACATAGTTCTTGAAGTCCTTGCTAGAGCAATAAGACAATTAAAGGAGATCAAGGGGATACAAATTGGAAAGGAAGAAGTCAAAGTATCACCAGTTGGAGATGATATGATAGTATACCTGAGTGACCCCAAAAATTCTACCAGGGAACTCCTACAGCTGATTAACACCTTCAGCAAAGTGGCTGGATACAAAATTAACTCAAAAAAAATCAGTAGCCCTCCTGTATACAAAAGACAAAAGGGCTGAGAAAGAAATTAGGGAAACAATACCCTTCACAATAGCCACAAAGGACATAAAGTATCTTGGTGTGACCCTAACCAAGCAAGTCAAAGACATACGAAAAAAATGTCCAATCTCTGAAGAAAGAATTAGAAGATATCAATTAATATTTTTAAATAAATGATTTTTGTAATATTGCCAACATTTACTAAACAAGATAGTATGTTAGATATTTTGGATAACAATGCTAAAAGGTAACATTAAAATTTTAAAACTTCAACCAGATATATGCTGCTGCTAGAATTGTTAGGACTCACTGAGTGAAAAAAAATAAGCATATAATAAAGCATCTGCCATAAATGTGTCTTATCAGCATATACTGAGCTCTTTCTGCAAACTATAAGTCTTTGAACTTCATGCATAAACACTGATATCTTCAGATGTTAGCATATATCATTAGCTGTTCACTTTTAAAGTTAATTTTCTTTTAAAGTGGGCATGCTCTATGGAAATTTAAATTTTTTTCCAGCCTTGTTTAATTCTCCACATGCCCATCACTCTAATTAGCTAACTTATACTGCCAATTACTCACTGTCTTTTCCTAATACACAAGTGACATAGATCAGCTCCTCCCAGCTTTCCCAGGAAAGATGAAATCTGCTTTCACAGCTGGGAATAATTCAGTCTTTGGCATACAGTGTCATAGCTTTCTATCTTGGGAAAAATTCTTTTTTGGTCAGACAGTTTATTACAAAAATAATTCAGGCTTTTGTTTACATGATGAAAAAAGCAAAATAAATGGTGTTATTTTATTGGGAAACTGGGACTAGTCCCTTCAAAGCAATTTGAAAATTCCAAATCTGTTTGAGCTGTTTTGTTTCCTTTAAAAGAAAGTGGGACTCTGAATGTTCTTACCCAACTCTATGTTTCTGGACTGTTTTCATGAAACAGATTCACCTGTCTGCTCATTGAAAGAAGGGTCTTGTTAGCAAGGGCCAGGCAGTGGCTTCATAAAAGCAGAATAATCACATCAACTTAAAAAAAAAAGATCATTTCCCTTACAATGGCCTTTGGAGTGGATTTATGGGTCCTGAATTTTGTGCTTTAGAAAAGGCTAATGGAGACAGGGATGTTGAGAAGTGCTCTTCCTTAGAAAAAAAAGAAGGCAGGCCTGTAAATGGAATGTCACATTTAAAAAAAGAAATAGAAGGGACTAGAGAGATGTCTTAGCAGTCAAGAGCACTTGCTGCCCTTGCAGAGGACACATGTTTGATTCCCAGCACCTACATGGGCAGCTCATAGTTACCTGTAACCCTGTGACCATAGCAACTTCTTCTGTCAGCACACTGCACTCACACACATGCATATACATATTTGTACACACACACAAACATACATTCACACATATATACACATATATACATGCACTCATACACAGCATACTTGCTCACACACTCATGCACATACACAAGTACACACAACACACACATACAGACAGACACGTACACACACATATATACACGCATGTATACACATACACACAAATACATACACATGCTCACATATACACAATGCTCTCTCACACAAACTCACACTCATACATGCATGCAAATGCACACACATGCACACATACACACATGCACAAACACACACACATACATGTGAAAAATTTTGGAGTTTTTTTTCCCAAGAATTCAGTGTTCATTCCAGTAATTAGGACAGCAATCAGTCTATAACCTTTCATAGAGTCAACCACTATAAATATCACTTCTTATGCTCTGATAAAGAACAGTACAAAAAATAATGAAAGATGATCCCTAGTAAGCCCCAAGTCAAAAGCCAAGAAACCTAGTAGTCAAATAGAAAATAATAATAATAATAATAATAATAATAATAATAATAATAATAATAATAAAAAGTTGTGTGGCTGGAAATGGCTTAGCTGTTAAGTGCTCTGGCTCTTCCCAGGGACTCAGGTTCTTTTCCCAGCACCCATGTGGGAGCTTACACCTGTCTGTAGCTCCTGTTCCAGAGGATCCAACACCTTCACACAGACACACATGCAGGCAAAATACCAATGCACACGAAATTTAAAAAATTAAATAATTTTAAGATTAAAAAATGAAAAACTTTAAATGAGCATTCTATGACTTGAAGCAATTTTGAACTAAGGGTTTTTTAGGGTAGGATAACTTGATTACAATTAGGAAATTCATTTCTTTGGCTGGGCTGGGCTGCTTGGTCATGGAGTACTATATTGTGAATAATTTCATTTCTTTTCATTAAATGTCTGAACTAGTGTTAACAATGTTTCTCTGATAAGTTTGTAAGTTAGCAGTACCCACAAGTATGTTGCAATTAGAACTTTCCTTATATATAAAAAAGGAATCTATTTTTATAACCACCTCACAATAGAGATTTACTAACTAAACAGCCAATGACATGCCTTCGTACAGCCCATTATTCTAAATGAGGGGTCCAATGTTCAAAGCCACTAGAGATCTTTTGAGCATTACCAAAAGGTCCTCAAGGTACTTTTGTTTGGTTCACCATATAGAAGCTAAAACCCAAGTTCTAAGTTTGGTATTTTCAGACAGCTGTGATCTGCTCCTCAGCTGTCACTGTCGCCTCATCTCTTGCTTAGTCATTAGGCAATTTTGCGAGTGCTTGCTGTATGCCAAAGACAACCATAAAGTGCAGCAGTGAGATAGGGCAGGCACAGCTCTGCGTGCAAGCTTTAAATACATCTCCCTCCCGAGGGGGGAAAGGGAGGCTGGACTTTTTCTCGTTCCTCATGCCTGTACTGTGGATATTTTTAGAAGCCTCCACATACACTTCCTGCATGAACTTGTACAGATTTAAGGCTCTCTGAGCCCCCAAAGCCCTGTGCTGCCATGTCATTCTGCCTCTCAGTTCCTCATTCCTTCTACAACCACCAACTGCCCCCGATCATTCTGGATGTTATTCAAACACAGCTTCAAAACTACAGCTCTTCCTTGGACTGCCAATGGTGCTCTCTTCTTTAAATTTCCTTATCCTCCAAGCCTGGCCCCAATGATTGACCTAGTGGCTTGCTCTCCAGCAGGTACTAAAGAACATTTATTAAATGGAAAAAATGGGACCATGAAAACATCTTGCAAAATTGTTCCCCAGTTTACACCAGAGACATCAGTTTACTATTAATGTTTACAATCTTTATTTCTTGACTCTAAGTTTGCATTTACACCACCAGACATTACCTATGCAGCATGATGAGTGTCATGTGGACTGTGCCTCCCAGGCTTATAAAGGAGCCAAATGGGCAAAGGGTATCGCTGCAGGTAGGCAGAGTAATTAATGAGAGTGTCTGCCTCATGGTGCTGTGTTCTTATAACTAATATGCCTCCCAAAACATTAGTAATATTTGATTAATATTAGTAATTCATCTTCATTTACCACTTCAGCATTTTGGAACATGCATGTTTTCCTCCAGTCCTCTTAGTGCATTGCTCGCTTGCATACTTTCCCTCAGGCCTCCACTAAGCATTCTGCAACCTTTTTCTCAGGCTGTATGGGAATTCCTCATTGGCATCTGTGAAGTCGAGCAGCAGAAAGGAACTTTGGCATGGGACCTGTCACAAGCTGGCTCACACAGAGAGGACCTGTAACCTCACAAATGTCACTTCCTCCACTCCTTGGAGGCAGAGCTCCTGAGTAATTTGGATTAAATGTCTCCATCTGAGCTTTCATTCTTCACTTAGCAAAACTGAAGCTCTACCCTGATTGAACAGCAGCCCATCCTTCCTCCACCCCCAGACCCCAATACTACACTACCATTCTACTTTTTGTTTCTACCATTTAACTATTTTGTATACAGTGTTTCTCTTGTGACTAAATGCCGTCACCGAGTATAATGTCAGGTTTCATCTGTTCTGCAATGATGTAGCAGTATTTCCTTCCTTTGTAAGACTAGATCATATATCATATAATATTCCTTCCTATGTATATGATGAATTTGATTACCCATCATCCAAAGATAAATACTTGCTTAATTGTATGCCTTGGATATTATGAACAATGGCACAATGAACCTCTGCTTTATCGCTTTGAGAACTTGCTTCAATTCTTCTGGACATTTGCTGTCATAATTTATAAAGAAATTGTGTTTTGTTGGCATAAGCAATGATTTCAAGTATCGTCAGGGTTAATCATTTCATAAAGTTATCCAAATTCTCTTAAATCAATAATGATAATAGTAAGGAGAGTCATTGTTAACTCCTTATACACTAACACATTAGTAAGAAACACCATATTCCTTATTGCTTAGTAAACCCATGCATTAAGTGCTAATCGGTTTAAATCTGATTTAACTATACTAGAAATTTAACCAGGGTTGGAGGTGGTGTGCAAGGAATTTGCTTGACCAAAGATCTAGTAGGCTTAAATTTAAGTGTTATAGAGAATGCCTGGCTTACATGATGCGGCCCTCCTCACGGCGCATAACAAAATTATCAACCATCGCAGTAGAGAAGGTCGTCTGGAAATTGCATGGAATGGCATGTGATAGTGCCTGTTTTCTGTTAAAAACAATCAGTGAAATGACATATTCAGTAACTAGCATGCAATCCAGGAGAAATTTTTGCTTAAAAAAAAAGAGATACATGCTTTCTGTGGTTTCTACATAATTTTTCATCTCATAGAATATCAATATGTTCACGCTTTATATATAGTCAGCTTCTCCATTAAAATGCAGGTAGATCATGGGCCCTTGCAGGAAGAAATGTGAAAAACATTTAAGTCATCCGTTCTTAGAATCATCTGCTTCCTGAGCCTGAGAAAGGAAGTAATTATTAATAAGTGCCACATAGTTGTGTTGGAGGGTATGTGTGTGTACATGTCCATAAAGGCGTACACATATACGCACATGCATGCAGAGAATAGAGACTGATGTCACATGTCTTCCTCTATTATGGTCTACCTTATTTTCTGAGACAGGATCTTCCACTGAATCTGGAACTCTGATGGGAAACGATGGCTGGCCAGCCAGCTCCAGAACCACCTGTGTTTACCTCACCAGCAGCGTGGTCACAGGCTGCCATATCCTGCTTTTCCCATGGACGCTGGAGATCAAACTCAGATCATCTTGCTTGAGCAGCAATCATTTTACTGAGTCATGCTGGTGTGGCTGAATATTTGTGATTGCTCATTTCTAGATATTTCTGAAATTAACATCACTGTATCAAAGAAAGCCCCCTAACCAGTCGGTCGTCTCTTAGAACATGGAGATTGCTGACAGGTTTTAATTGGAAATGATATTGTTTTTATTATTGGAAAGCATGAATAAACAAAATGTCAAAATTACCCTTGAGGATTATATAAGTGTGTTCAAGATAAGAAAAAAAATTTACTGTATTCCTCATACTGAGACTAGCATTTAGAACATCAAGCAAGCAATAGCTGGTACCGAAAAATAAGTTGAAGCCTTTAGTCTTCATATAACCAAAGCAGCTGAGAGAGCAGAGCTGTACCAGTGACCTTCACCTATTTTGTTTTTCTTTTTTCTCCAATGTTCCCTACTGACAGTGAAATTCATACTCCATTTGCCTAATGAATCATAAAGCTGGAATTTCCTAAGAGCATTGTCTATAACAGTTGCAGCAGGCTTCCAGAACTGTCTAGCAGGGAACAGGCTTCTCTCTGTGTCTCTCTTTCTCTCTGTCTCTGTCTCTGTCTCTGTGTGTGTGTGTGTGTCTGTCTGTCTGTCTGTCTGTCTCTGTCTCTCTCACTCAAGCTCTTAAGCTATTGGCAAAATCCAGCCCCCTATTAAATGACTAAGACTAAACCAACTGTTTGGAAATGTACCCCATCGTCCTTCAGCAGGAGCCTAGGAAAGAGCTGGGTAATGACAGGGCATCTCTTGTGGTCACACATATAATGGAGATTAATCACAAGGGGTTCTAACTAATTTCAGGTACTGTCTCTTGATGAATGCCAAACGTGAGCCCACCCATCTTTGTTCCCTCCTGACATCTGTACATCCGAATGAGTCTGTTGTTTAGTGCTCTACATAGTAATATGATTAATTCTACACAGGGGGTGTTTGGTTCCAGCTTGTCCCAGTACCTTGTACACAACACGCAAAGTGAAATTTCAGTAGTGATTCCCTCAGCAGCAGGGTCTGCTCAGCTCTGGAACATCATAGTCTAGCTTTAATTTCCTGCCAGATCTACTCTGCATTAAATCTGCATCTTAACGGAGCAAAGCTGGTCCAGAACTCTGTGTGCACATGCCCACATGCATTGTATAGACACATGTTTGCAGATGTGCACTTCTCTATTTGTCTGTAGGTGGTGACTGAAGGTCAACCTCAGACGTCCCTGCTTGGGAGATACCCACCTTGTTGTTGGGTGCTTTTTTGTTTTTTTTGGATTTACTTTAAGTGTTTTGCCTTGTATGCATGCACTTGTAGTCCTGTGGAAGCTGTAAGAGGGTGTCAGATTCTCTGGAAATGGAGCTGAGAAGGTAACCCAATCACTCCAGAGTCAGAGAAGCCTGGCCATGACCATGACAGCATTCAGCACCGTCCTGGGGCTAGTTTTTTTCCTTGTTGCTAGTGACTTCGCTCTCAAAGCTGACCAGCTGCTAGAAGGATGACTGCAGCTTCCTAGCCTAAAGCCCTATCAAGGCCCTGCCGTACAGCACACAGGGAAATTATCATGTGGAAGGTCTCATTCAGTAATAACTCCTCCCCACCCCCTTTCTCTGGGTTTTAAAATTTGAAAAAGCATTTTAGTTTTTTATTTCACTTAAAGTTTTAGCCTGTGCATTTGACCAAGCTATACCCCCAAGCCAATTACACTTATTTAAATAGCTGATGCTTATTTTAAAAATTAACAAATTATCTCTTATTCGGAACACTGAAAAAAAATCTTTGCCAGAAAAAAAGAAATGTTTCCACTCCCCGAAATGATGGTTCACCTCGCTGTGGAACTGTAGGCCATTTTCTTCCAGCTCATGAATCTTCAAATTGGATCTAAGTCACTCCTTAAGTTGGTTGTTCATATTTGGAGTCTTTTCTCCTTTAGACAAATGACTGTATTCAACATTTTAAGTGCTATTTGCTCACTAGTTTTTCAGTCTCTGGTTTTTTGTTTGTTGGTTTGGTTTGGTTTTGTCTTTTGTTCTTTGTTCTTTACAAGAGTTTTTCCCAGCTCCTTAAATGACATTATTTCAGGGCTGTGTAGTTTACGGGCTCTTTCTCTCACCAGAGCTTCTTGAGGCCGTCTGGCCCTGTTACATGCTCTGTCAGCCAATTCCAACCCAGTATACAGGTTTCTCATTTGCTTTGTAATTAAGGACCCTGAGTTTAATGTCTGGTGACTTGTAACCAGTGAAACTCCCATGTGCCTGAGATAGCAACCTGTCTCCATGTTTTATTTCTGGCCCTGCTTTCTGCGGGGTCTGGGAACAGGTTCACCTGACTCTTTACTTGAATTTCTAGCACGTTCTTAAATTTGACACTCAAGCATAACTAGGGAGAGACCATATACTTAAATTGTAAGCTTTTATTTTCTCCTCTCAGAGACCAAATGACAACTGTCAGCCTCAACCTTTGTACTCTAGAAGGACAAACTACTGTCCAGAGTTGGTGTTGTACAGTGGGAATACCATTCTGTGGTTCCATTGCTGATGCAGATCCCAGTTCCAGCTCCTGTCCTGAGCCTTAAGAAGACCCAAGTTTGAGCTTGTGGATGCCAAGCTCCACCATGGGCAGGACCAAGTCAACAACATCTCAGTCATTGCATCCCCTCCTGTCTGGGTTTTAGTTTTCTTCTTCTCTAGAATTTTCCTCACATTTCTGCAATTGCAGCTTTCCATTACAAGGAATATCTGCCACAGTATAGGAAGCGTTTCTTGAGATGAGCATTCCCTAATTATTTCGCCACAGTTCCAGCAGCTGGGGTTGAGTGCATGTAAAACGAGTGTCAGAATGCATGGAGAAAGTATCTTAACATTCTGGAAGGATTATAAAAGTAAACAAAAGGCAGGAAACCTTGGGGGCTGTTAGCTTTTATTGTTCTGTGTGTATACAGACATGCTGTCTGTCCTGAGATCCATAAGCTCTCTGAATATGTCAAGGACTTGAAATGCAGAAAGTGAACTGGCTCACTCTGAAGCTATAGAACAGACTGAACATTAAAGATGGCACAAAGTATTTCAGTAACATTTGTTGTTAATAACACACCAATATATGATTTTATATATGGTAATCAAGTAAATTTTCACCAAATTAGTTAATTTCACCAAATTCTTTTTTCTGTGTCTGCTAGAAAAATTTTAATTCTGTCTGTGCCTCTTCTATGTCTAGTGGCCAGCACCACTGTACACAGTAAGCGCACAATAAATGCTGGGTGAATAAATAAGCAAAGGCAGGTGCTAATGCCTAATTGTCATTATTCTAAAACTTAGCAAATGATGGGAGTTCTGCAGCACCTGCGAGGATTTCCCATGCATAAATCTCACATCCGTGGGAAGGTGAGGTAAGAGAGGAGAATTTAGTTTACTGCATCGTAACAAATACAGATGAAAAGTGGCTGAAAGAGGGCTGAACACATTCAACAATTGCGATGGTAGAACAGCACAGGCATCTTCTGCAATATTCTTTCGGAGAGTGTCACCCTTTGTGAAGAACGCACTTTCTCTTAGTATTTCCTGGGTCTCAGTCTCTGAGCCACCTTTCATTCATCCACCATGTGGGTATTCAAAAACTGCTTGGAGAAGAAGATGCCACCTGTTCACTCAGAGTGCTTGTTCATTTTCAGGCCTTTCAAATGTCCTTGGTCACTGAATTATCCTCAGATAGATGAAGGAGCTGCACCTAGCAAAGGCAGCCACAGACACTCTGCTTCCAGCTCTTTGTAGCCAGGAAGCCATTTATGAGACATTTCTAAGAAACTTCATTTTCTCTTGTCATTCTCTACATTCCTAAGCAACCTGCTAAAGAAGCACATATGTTCTTTCTTTAAGATGGATGTTTCAGGGAGAGGAGAAAGGGAGAAACACCAAGAAAAAACAACAACAACAACAACAGAAACTCGAAGAGCTGGGGGCTTCCCAAGAACCACTTGCTGAGCAAACATCCTACTAAGGGATCGCACACCTCAGTCTGGAATCTGGTGAAGCTGTCCATCCTCACGGCCATTTTTGCATGTGCAAAGGAGTCCTTTCCCTCCCCCTTTATTTCTGAAAGTTGTCACCAATGTCTTCTTTACACACTTTCCAAATCTTAGCTGTTGTCACTGTGACTGTCATTGTCGATGTTGCTGGCACAGCTGTCTGCTCAGCTAGGAGAACTGGAGTCATAGCTCTGGGTCTCCTGTCCATTGATTGTGGAGAACAGTGAGTGAGTGAGCTGGGGCCCATGAGCAGTGATCAGCTGTGGCCTCAGAGCTTCCCCTGTGAGTCTGGCAAGGCGCCACAAAATAAGTATCCTACATACTTCTCTCATGTTCAGAATATTGATTCCAGGGATCTGGAACAGAGAGGCAGAGGGGACAAAGGAACACCATGGACAGGACACAAGAAATAGAAGGACACCAAGAGGCTTTGGCCTTAGGCATTATGAACAACCTGATTTATTGGAGTTGGCTTGTGTTCCAGGGCCAGTGATGAGGAGACAGGCATATAGACCTAATAGCTGAAGCATATGGAAAGGGAAGCTGCCTCTGAAGTGAATTGTCTGTAATGTTTTTCAGATGCTCTTATTCAGTCCTTATGCTTAGTTCCAGTTTGCAGGCAAGGAATGCTCCATACCTCAGCTTTGTTAGTCATAGGAACAAAAGGTCCCAGCAGCCATGTGCAGATTTCATAATAGTGCTTCTTCCCCTGTGACCTCTGACCCCAGGCTTCTGGTGCCACTCAGGGGCATTTGTCAGCAGACGTGCTCCTTCATTGGAGTGCACAGCCATTCTGAAGAGCACCAGATATGGCTCTTACTATTTGGTGTCCTGACAGGGAAAAAAAGAACTGTTCTTGAGCAAACTCTATTCAGGTTCCCTGAGCTCTGATAACCAGATGGAGATTTTTAAGCTGTGTTCTAGACTGAGGCTTCTCTTCCTTGGTTGTAACAGCCCTAATGAAAGCATGTTTCCAGAATTTTAGACACTAGTCAGCCTGACAAAGTCTCGGGTCTTTGACATGCTGAACCACAGTGTCCCCTTCTCCTTCAATGTGAAAGGCTCTGTTTGTCTAACCAGCTCTTACCCTCAACATTGGTTACTCAACAGAGGAACCGAATGAAAGAGTTTCCATTGTGAAGACCTTCTGAAAGAAACACATCATGAAAGATGTGCATGTGCCAGAGCTTTAGCCTGTCCCTGGGTATGTGGAGGAGATAGGAAGGGTGTGGCCATCCATAGAGTCTAGACAACTGGTCTACCTTTGCTCTGTGCCCCTGCTTTGGAAGATAAAGAGAGTCCACCACATTTAGGTGTTATAGGGCAATAGGAAGAGACACTACAAACATGCCATACACAGGAACAGTGTTTCCTGAAGCCATTCATACTCTGTAGAAGGTACTTCTGGGAGAATCTGGTGACCCAAACCATCCTGGTCTTTCTAGAAGAGAATAAGCTGGACTCTGCATCTGCTCTCCTCTTAAGCTGGTGCCTTGTTCAAGTAACAGGATCTGTGCTTTGCCTCAGGATGTAGAATTCATCCTACCTGCTTGCATATTATCCAAATGAGGCCCACACCCACTGGGGAAGGGAAAATAGAAAAAAGGAAATATCTTTAAATATTCCCAGTGGACAGAGATCCATCAAAGTATGCTACAAATAATAGAGCAGGAAAGCCTATCACAATGTTTAAAAAACTATAAAACTTATGCCTTTTTGTCATGGACAACTAAGATGAAATAAAACTACCAAAAAAAAAAATCTTCAGTGAGAAGAAATGAGAGAAGATCACTTTGCGGATTAGTAAGCTTAATAACTGGCATTCTAGAGAAACACTGACTATAAAAAAAAATAGATAGGGGATATGATCAAGCGAGGGTTCAAATTCAGGATGTGATCAAGTAAGGACTAGAGTTGTAGATCTCTAGAACCCACATAATAAGTGTCTGTCCCTGGGGAGTGCAAAATCCCTGGAGTTTACCAGTCAACCAGGTTAACCATGTCCGTGAGCTCCAGGATTACTGAGAAAACTTATCTCAAAACATACAGTGAACAGTTATTGAGGAAGACACCTAACATGGACCTCTGGCCTCCACATGTACACACGTGCATATCCATCCTTACATGTGAGGACACATACAAAAATGTGTATAAATACAAAAGAAGAAGAGAAATTAAGAGAGTGATGTTTGCTGAGAAGGTGAGTTTGTGACTGGCTAACCTTGATCTACAAGCCAAAGTTAGAAATCAACCATAAAATGTGAAACCACTGTCTTCATGCCTTAAAGATGCCTTCCCTAGAAGTTTGGTAGGTTCTGTCAGAGAAACAAAAAAACACTGATTTCTGGAACCATTGATAACTCATATAGCCGTTGTTCAAAAATCTTCTTGAAGTGTTTAGCATTAAAGATGCATACAAGTCACTTGCTCAAAGCACACTTAAAAATGTGCATTTCCAGATGGCAGATATTTAAATCTCAGTTTAGTATTGAACATATGCTTCAGTCTGGCAGTGGAGGACAGGCGATGTAATGGGAATGGAGATGAAGGTTCAGCACGTACTTCTAATCCTTTAAACAGCTCAGTCAAGCTGTCACTACAGAACTCTGAGAACCACCGATCTGAACTAACATATGTTTGACAATATCTCAGTTGGCAGAATGTCCCTCTAACCTGCAGCAAGTCCTGGGTTTGATCCCCAGCACTGCATAAACTGGGTGTGACAGTGCATACCTGTAATCCCAGCACCCATCAGTTCAGAGTCATCCTTGACTACACAGAAAATTCAAGGCCAGCCTGGGCTACACAAGTTTGGAGAAAAGTAGAAAAATGGGCAAGAGCAAGCAGTTTTTCTAGAAACTTCGATTTGGGTATTTATCATTTCAGTCATTATAAATAAAATCTCTAGAGCCTAGAATCATTTAAAACACTCTATTCGGTTTTGGAATTCTCTCATAAAAATTCTCTTAAAATAAAGATCTGACTGTTTGTATTCTCCTAAATCTAGTACTTGGGTCAAAGACTCTTAAGCATGATGATAATACCTGAGAGAGGAAAGGAAGGAAGAGAAATTAGGTAATTATATTTTTAATTAAATAAAAATAATGTATATTTATACTAAAATGACCAAGTTCAACTGTGAAAAATAACGAAGTCAGTGCCTTTAATCTAAGATAGCTTTATACAGGAACCTTGGGAAGACAGGCTCAGGAAGAAGCCAAGTAAATGGACTTTGGAATCAAAGCGATCAGTCTCCCCTTGAGTGTCTTCCATTTAATTTACTTAGCATTGTCAAAAGAAATATGTTTTTGTTTTGTTTTGTTTTGTTTTTTACCTACCAAGACTCCATAGAACAGAAACGTGTCAACCATAAATGGCTGAAATTATTTTCTTGACAAGTATAATCATGATTCCAGATGTCTCACTATTCTGAAAAGAGTAAATTATGTAAAAAGAGTCAGAGAAGAACAGAATGAATAAAAGAGTAGAAAGAAAGCAGAAAAACAAGGTCTTAGGGGCATGAAAGCACAGTGATACAACAGTGACAGACACATGTCATCATCCATTTGTCAGAATGCTTAGAGTACAAAGGACCAACAACAAATTCTAAGGAAAATTATGGACTTCAGTTGATAATGGCATGCCAGGGTAGGTTTGCCAACTAGAGAGTACACTCATTGTTGTTTAATATCGATGGGGAAACTCTAGAAGAGTGTGCTGAAAGGGAGAGCATGCAGGGACAGTCTGTATTTCCCATGCAGTTTTTATGTGAAATAAAACTGCCTTAGAAATTACATTCTAGTAATGAAGAATAAATAGGCCCTTGATGACACCACGATCTTAAGACTTTGCGTGAAAATGACAGTGGTTGATGGCAGAAATTGGAGTGCAAGGAATGATGTTGGCTTCAGAGAAATGAGATGAAGTTCCATTTGAGAGTTTTAATACATGGAGGCGTTCAGCAAGAAATTAAAGAGACTGCACTAGATCTTAGTACACAGCAGTACTAGATTAAATTGGTATATGATAATATTGATTTCACAGACAGGATTCAGGAACTGGGCAGAGAGATCATCTAAATGGTTTCTGATATTTCATTGGTTGGTGATGCTCTGACCTCCAGGGATGCTGGATGTGGGACAGATGTCCTGCTCACATCTGGAGCTGTTGAGGCGCTGGCGGAGCAGATTTTCAAGGGAGAAGAAGGAAAGACCTATGGAGGAATGGATGTATAAAGATGGCAGTTTGCACAGGAAACAGAGGTTAGAAGGAAAACCAAGAAATCCCGTGGAGAGGATCAACTGTGGCAAGGAGAGTTCCAACAAAAGTAAATTGTCTGCCCACTGCAGAGCTACCCAGCTAAGAAATGTGCCAGCTGTTTAGAAGTTGGCACCCTTGAGAGACCCTTTGAGGGGTGAATTGAGGCAGAGGCCGAGTCAATAGCAATTGTTGTCCTGTAGCCACAGAAGCAGAAAGCAGTGGCCCACAGGCACACAATGGTCACGAGAAGATCACTTTACCGTGGGTGGACACTGGAAAGAGAGGAGGAAGTCAAGGGAGAGGTCACACAGACAGGATTGGAAACAAGGAAGGTAGAGTTGGATTCAAGGTATTTCGCTTGTGCTGGAGAATAGGGGAGGCGGATCGCACTGACAGGTAATGCAGAGACTGGAGTAGAGGAAGAGCAAGTGTTGAAGGAGACAAACATTCACTGGAAGAGAAGGAATACGCCAGCAGTAGAGTGGAGTCCACACAGGCACATCTGTGAGCTGGGACAAGTCACACCACATGGGACCCTCAGGTTAGTAAGTGAGAAACTTTTCAATAGCTTCTTAGGGTTTTTTTTTTCAGACAAAAAAAAAACATAGAGTAATATCTCTTGTTTCCAGCATTTACCTTCAAAGTGCAACAGAATAGAGTTGGTAATGTAGCCTGGAATCTGTAGGTGAGCTCTGAGGTTAATTCCAACACTGGTACTGGCTTGGCAGTAGTCGCCACCCGTGAGACTCACCCTGAGGTGAGAATACAGAAACTCCAGCTAGAACACTGAAATAAATTGCTGAAGCGCTTCATAATGGAGATTGGTACAGAGCCCTAAAAGAACCCTTTGGCCCTAAACACCCAGGAGAAGTAAACAGGTTTTTGCTTCCTCTTCCCACTAACCTTCTCTTTCCTACCCATGGGGGGGGGGTCAGTGGAAAGGATGTAGAGGCATAAACACCATGAATAAAGTAGAATTTTAAAAACAAAATACAGAAACTTTATTCTCATGCTTAACTTTCCACGGTTGTAGGAGCTTTTGTAATATAAACATGACCTCAGAGATTCTGAAGTAGTACTCAATTAGAGAAGCTCCTGTGAGTTACTGTAAACACAGCAGGAATTTGCATGTCCCTGTGCAGCCTCCTTTAAACGGAACACTGGAAGGTCTTGCAATGAGCAGCCGTGAGTGGATTTCTTTCCTTTGGTTGAGAAGTAACAGCACCTAAGATACATAAAGGCCTTTGGAGGGCTTTACAGACATGTGTGTATCCGCTCTGATCTGATTGCACAGTTAGGTTGGTGTGTATAATTCATGTGTGTGCATATGTATGCACAGGATTTTGTGTAGATCAGAGGATAATTTCAGCTGTCATTCTTTGAGTGCCATCAATATATTTTGTTTCGCTTTTTTTTACATTTTGAATTCGTTATGTGTGTGTGTGTGTATGTGTGTGCATCTCTGTTTGCATACACACATGCACCTGTGTATAGCCATATGGAGGGCAGAGGATGACTCATGGGTATCTGTTTCCTCCTTCTGTCATGTTGGTTCTAGGAATCAAATTCAGGTCATCAAGGATGGGGACAGGAGCACTCCAAGCCTTCTTGCTGGCTCAGACCTAAATTTAGTTTTTGAGACTGGGTTTCTCACTGGCCTGTAACTCACCAAGTAGGCCAGCCTAGAGTGGTCAGTGATCCCAAGGGATCCTAAGGAGTCCCCTAACGCTAGAACTACAAGTGTGCCACAGCACCTAGCTTTAAAAAATGGGAAACAAAACTGGGTTCTGAAAATTGAGCTTGGTGTATCATTTTTGAAAGACGGAAGAGTTGGTGGATGAGCTGTCTCCCCAGCCCTGGCTTTTCTCTTACATTGCTTTAGCACACACAGACACAAAGACATACAGCCATACACATGAGGTGAAGGGAAACAGAGACAGAGAGACAAGACAGACACACAGAATGTTGCAATAGTACAAAGTGTAAGAGACTATTTCTTTTCGTTTCTTAACCAGCAGTTAGACTTAAGGACGAAGGAACTGATATCTTGCAGCAGCACAAGCAAACAGCTTGAAACATCAGAACAGCCTGTCAGAAGCCTGTGGGCACCTGCCCAGGACCTTGGGGATCAGGGAAGGCCTGTCCTGAGGCTGCTGCAAGAAGAAAAAGAGCAGCTGCCTAAGAGCTCTCAGAAGCTCTTTGCAGGCCCTGTGTTGGAATCTGAATTGTGGCTTGCTGAAAGAAAAGAGTCTTTATTTCACAATAATTTTGATATGATTGAAAGTGATTTAGTGAGGAAAAATGATTTTTAAAAAGAAGCTGTACTCATCAAGAATGGGGCTAACCAGAAGTGCAGCTAAAACCTAAGAACGCACTGAAGTCTCGAAGCTCAATTTCATATCAAAAGGGCTCTTTGTTCGTCAGAAGTACATCCTGTGATAAGCTTCCAAAATTCCTTTCACTCTAAGGAGAGGTTTGTGCACGTGAAACTTGGTACTCTGTCCTAACACTGAGTTGTATGATCGCTGAGTGAAAGAAAACCACCTCCTGCCTCGTTTATGAGTCTTCTGTCTACGTGGTGATTAAGAAAGCTGAGGCAAACGCAGCTGAGAGACCTGGAAGGGGAAGATAACCGGTGTTTGCTGAACACCTCGGCACTGCGCCAGGAGCTTTTACACACAAGACTGATTCTGTTCAGCCCTTACACTCTCGGAACGCTGTGGTGTGCTACACATCCATGTCACTGAGTAATAGCCTGGGTGAGCTAGAATGCAACTCACACCTACTGGATCTCAGTGTTTAATGTTTTGACGCACAGCCATGTTGCCTTCCCTGTGGACTATGCTTTTGTAGCTTTGGTTTTTCTTTACAGGAAGTTTTAGAAGTTGTGTCTCTGAGGTGATGATGGAGCCCTTAGAGAGGCAGCCTCGGAGCTCAGCAGCCATGATTCTGGGGCAGCCTCAGAGGGGACCATGCCCCCCCGTGGGCCAGTACAGCATGGTTGTTTATGAAGTCCACACTTGTGCCCTTTTGTTTTGAAGTAGGAAGACAGAGGAACTGTACTAAGTTCACAGCTTTCAGAATTACGACAAGGGAAAAATCCAAACAAGTACAAGTGCAACTGGTCTTTCCACCTGGCAACTAGCCTATCTCCAAAGCAGGTTTCCATTTGGTAGAAAGAGTGACTTTCAGACTTTTATTTAGGACTACAAAATGGATTAGGAATGCAAATGGCACACACTGATACAGATTTTTAAATGCCCTAGATAAAAACATCCCTTGGTTACACAAAAGACCGTCTTAGGAATATCACTGTCACTGAGAGCCCAACATTACCAAGGGCTCTAGAGAACCATGCTTGGGTCTGAGAAGCATGTTACCTCCCTCAAGGCAAGGTGGGAGTCTGCACACAGTCCACACTATTGCTTTTCTTTTAGTCCCAAGCTTATACATCCAGGATCCTAGAACCCTCAGTTCTGGAGCCCAGGCAGACCTCTTGGCCATGGCCGTCATGTAGAGACTGGGCTGCCCTTCCTCTTTGACTCATCCCAGGTCCCAATGGCAGCTTTTGGTAGCAGGTGCCTGGTCTGCCCACACATGCTCATGAAGGCCTCTCAGGGTCTGGATCGGGAAGAACAGAGAAGCCACAGACCACCAGAAACTAGTCTTGAACACAAAAGCTAAGAATCCTAAATTCAAGCTTGACTCTTCTGTCCTACCCATCTCGAGAGAGGTAGGGAGAAACATTCAGCTCTGTTACCTTACTGCTTCGTGGATCTCCCTTGCTGTGTATCACACCTGTGATCTTTTCTGGGAATATCAAACTATGTGGCCCGAGGGATGTAAGACTCAACACATAGAAACACTGGCAAGAATGCCTTGCCTGGCATTGAAGCACCACTCTTTCTAGCCACAGACTCAAAACTTAGTTCAACATCTAAAACTCCATGACTCTTGTTAAAACATTTAGATGTATTAGTAGCCCAAGGCAGTGACTGCTTTTTAAGTTGCTCTTGGAAAATCACATTAATCTCAAGTTTCCATTAAAAGGGTATTGTGCACTCCAATCAGTTGCTCCAGTCTGGCCCTGAATTTTCATGCCAGTATTTGAGCTGTGTTCCAGAATGTTGTTCATTGCCTGGCTATTGGCTTACTAAGAAAGTCTACAGTGGTCTCCCTTATACATACTGCTTCCAAGAGCCAGAGTGGATTGCCTGGAATCATATCTCTCCTGAACTCTATGTATAGTGCAGTGCCCTCTACACAGAAATCTGTTTAAGAAACTTTAATTTCTAAATTAGGAACATTAAGAAGTAAATAATACTAAAGCAAAAAATGATGACAATAAAATATACTAAGATTTCAACCCCGTGAACTGTTTTTTTTCCTAGAATTTGGGGACTGCAGTTCACTATAGGTAGCTGAAACCATAGAAAACAGAGAGGGTTTCTCTACTGATTGTGGCACCTAGGAGAAACTCAGACAGCATGCTTTTCAGAAAGCAAGCTGACCAAGAAGCATTCATTATCCACGTGTGCCTCACAGTTTCCAGGAGTAATCTGCTGCAACAGACGGAACGAGCATTGTTGAACCTGAGAGAGAAGGGCAGTATTCAAAAATCCAGAGAGACACCCAGCAAGTAAAGATGTCTACACGGGAGACGTCTGCACTCTGAGTACCCTGGAAAACACCTACAGCACAGCCCACAATGCCAGCACGGTGTAACAGAATAATTTTATATTCACAGTATAATATAACAGATTAGAGTCAGAAGTCAAGAGAAGGGAAGAGGGGGATTCAGCATTTTCTTCCTCTTCTCCTGGATAGAATTTCATGAAGGTGAAACAATGTAAAATGGGAAGGCTTTTTATTAAGAGAAAAAACAATAATAATTAGTACTTCTACAAACCTTATTGCATTTCCAGGAACTGTTCTTAACTGCTCCATCTTATCAGCCCTTGACACACATCATCCTCATGATGAGGGTCATCTACTCTCTCCTCCCTGTCTGCAGATAAAAGTGATACATATTGAGGAGGCCTGCTAAACATTTTGTCCACATGACTCAAAGTGGGCTGGAGTGGATTGCTCAGTCTGTACAGTGCAGCAAGTCAGCCCTAGAACATGAAAGTAGACAATGCAACTCCATGGTTTATGATTTCAACCAAGGCGATGTGGAAGAAAAGTTCCTGCAGACTCAAGAGCTAGAGTATGTCCTGGATGTAGCAGAGTAGACCGTTCGTCTAACGTCACTGGTTGGCATATGAGCTGGGCTTAGCTTTATAGGACCTCATCACATGTCTTTCTATATAGTGTTGCAGCATACTAGAATCAAGTCATAGATACTGGGCTACTGCAATGTTGGTGCAGGGATAGACAAATACAACAGTGGTAGAGTGAGGACCAAAACATACACAGTTACTCTGAACTGCAGAAAAAGGGAGGGAAAAGGGTAATTCCAAGAAATGGAGTTTAACACACTCCATAAGATGTCCAAAAAAAGGACCCTGAATCTTGACTTGAGGCATGTAGAAACAATAACTTCAGAGAGATGACAAATCTGAAAATAAAGGGTAGTAAGTAGTTATTTCCTTCTAGGAATCAAGATCCTAGGTACATTTCTTTGTGGCCTTAGATAAAGATCTACTGAATCAGAGGGAGAGAGCATCAACTGTGGAAGCTGTAGCCATCCATAGTTGATCTGAGAGTGTGTGGACTTAAGAGACTATGGAAAGAGAGAGTGGAGAGCTACCTATGACATACCCACTATACATAACCAATAAAACTTGTGTATTATAAAGAACTGAAAATCAGTTAAAAACAAGATAGCCAGTCTCTAGTTAGAAAATGGCCTGGGCACTATAGATGAGGATATGTAAAAACAGAAACTCTAAAATGATGCTGATAGGATTTGCAATGACATGTTGAAATATACTTCTTATGTACATTCATGGTCTGAAACTCCAGAGCTATAGCTACAGAGCATGTCTAGCCCATGACAGGGGTGTCTGCCTGATGGATAAAGGAACTTCAGTTCATTATATCTGAGCTCCAGCCATGATGGCTGAGCTCCATTGCAATGTGTTTGGCTTGAACTGGGTCCATTTCATGACTCATGGTGACAGTTTGCATCACTCAGGATCTTCACCCAGATACTCAGTGGCTTCACTTTAGCAAATGGAAGTTCAGGCACCCAAAAAATTTAAACAACCTTTCATGCAGGCATACGTACTGTTTGGAGATAAGAATAGAGGTGGTAATCAGACACATTCTTCTGTTAATCCTATTGAACATGAACACACACACACACACACACACACACACACCCTGTATACTCAGCTCTCAGGCACTGGGAAACAGAACATCAAATACCCTCACTGCCAAGATGAAGATTGGATTGTGTTAGTCCACACACACAAAGACCTTTATGAGACAAGGGCTGTTTTTCTCCCAGCATGCAAGCACACCAATTCTTTGGCCTAAGGCTGTGCCATTAACAATGGGAATCTTTTTATCAACCTGTCTTCTGAAATTTAAGGAGCTTCTCAAACTCCTTATGTAAGAATTCCTATTCAATAATTCAAGACATTCCTAGCTTTGTAACTTGATCTCTTGGAGGCAGGCTATGACAGCGGAGAGGGGACTGCATCTACGATTAACCAGGTCTACCCTGAATTGTGACCCTCCTAAAACCTGCACTGTAGGCCCTCTGGCAGCTAAATGGAAAAGGCATTCTCAAGCTCCCAGCTGAGTCCTAGCTTGACTCAACCTTGAACAATGTTAAGTTTGAAGCTCACACAGAGCACATATACAGCATTCACCCGTGGGAAGGGAAGAGATGTGGGACAGACAGGTTGCTGCTAGCAAACTTTCATTCTGTTATTCCTGTTACACCAAGAAGCATAAAGCAAACTACCTGTGACCAAATAAAGCTTTTAGGTCTTGATTTTGTTGAAATAATTGGGAAGTTTGGCTTCAATATCTAAATTTGTTTTAAAATTAAAAAAAGTTAAATGTATGAAGAGTGGATCTGGCTGCCTTGGAAATGCACAGCATCATTGGGATTACTAAAATTGCCAAGAATCACCTAGCGAAGGATAGGTGATCTGGAATAAATTGTCAAGAGTGCCTGCCTTTTCTAAATACTGTGACAGGGTAAGTTACAGGAAGGATATGGGATATCTGTAGTTGAGCCTTCTAAGCAGCAGGGGACATGAGACTTGAGGAGGCCATCTTCTAGCCAGGCAGGACCTATAGTGGAGGAAGGAGAACCACAACCCACCTATAAAACCTTTGAACCACACTTTACCCTACCTACAAGATGTACAGAGATAAAGATAGAGACTGAGGGAATGACCAACCAATGTCTGGCCCAATCTGTCACGCATCCCATGGGAGAGAGTCAACCCCTGACACCATGAACGATACTCTGCTATGTATACAGACAGGAGCCTAACTTAACCATTCTCTGAGAGGACCCCCAGCAGCTGATCAAATCAAATGCTGAGACTCACAGCAAAGCATCAAGCAGAGCTAGGGGAGTCCTGTAGAAGAGTGAGAAGGAAGGCTAGAAGAACCTGGAGAGAACAAGAATGCTGCAAAAAGACCAAGTGTCAACTAAACTAGACCCATGGGACTTACAGAGATGGAAGCACCAACCAAAGAGCATGCATGGACTGGACCTAGGCCCCCTATACATATGTAACCGATTGGCAGTTTGATCTTCAAGTGGGTTCCCTAGTAAGCTGAGCAGGTGCTGTCTATGACATGGACTCTGTTGCCTGCTTTCAAGCACTCTGCCATATACAGACTGCCTTGCCTGGTCTTAGCGAATGAAGAGGAATTCAGTCCCAATGTGACTTGATGTCCTGGGGTATGTTGGAAGTGGGGGTAACTCCTCTCTTCGGAAGACAAGCAGAGGGAGGATAGGGCAAAGAGGGTAGGAGGCAAGGACCAGGAGGAGAGGTGGACTATGTCAGGATGTAAAGTAAATATACAAATTTAAAAAATTAAAATATATAAATAATAAACAATAAAAGAGAAGCAGTAAACATTAGTAACTTAGTAACATTAGTAAATATTATTTTTGTAGTACATTTTTAATCATATCATTAGTATTTGAAACTATTGGGTGTGTGTATTAGATAAGAAAATAAAAACAAGAAACAATTATCTTACATATATTATGACAACCTGGAAACAGTGATTTTACAAAACAGATATGGCTACATAAAAAAACTTATTTTCAGATATAAGTCTCATTAAATTCAAGAAACAGTAGTATGTTCAAGAAATATAAATAGAGGAGAGAGAAATGAGAAAAATGAATATTCAGGTAAATCACACCCCTTTTCTAAGTATAATACTTGAATATTTTATACTTATTTTTTTAATTTTTATTAATTACAGTTTATTCACTTTGTATCCCCCTGTACCTCCCTTCTTCCTCTCCTCCCAGTCCTCCCCTCCCTCTTCCCCACCTATGTCTCTTTCCTAGTCCACTGATAAGGGACTCTATCAGTTCTCATCATGAGTAGCTGCATTGTCTTCTTCTGTGGCCTGTCAAGGCTGCTCCCCTCTCAGGGGAAGGTGATCAAAGAGCAGGCCAATCAGTTCCTGTCAGAGACTATGGAGCCCACTTGGATCTTGAACTGCCATAGGCTACCTCTGTGCAGGGGTTTCAGGCCATTACTTTGGAAATCAATTTGCCGCTTCCTCAGACAACTAGGAATAGCGCTTCCTCAAGATCCAGCCATACCACTCCTAGGCATGTATCCAAAAGAGGCTCAAGTACACAATAAGGACATTTGCTCAACTATGTTTGTAGCAGCTTTATTTGTAATAGCCAGAAGCTAGAAACAGCCCAGATGACCCTCAACTTAGGAATGGATACAGAAATTGTGGTACATCTATACAATGGAATATTACTCAATGATAAAAAATAGGGAAATCATGAAATTTGCAGATAAATGGTGGGAACTGGAAAAGATCATCCTGAGTGAGCTATCCCAGAAGCAGAAAGACACACAGGGTATATACTCACTCATAAGTGAGTATTAGACATATAATATAGGATAAGCATACTAAAATCTGTACACCTAAGGAAACTAATCAAGAAGGAGGACTCTGGATAAGATACCCAATCCCCATTCAGAAAGGCAAAGAGGAAAGACATCAGAGGAGGGAGAAAACAGGACAGGAGCCTACCACAGAGGGCCTCTGAAAGGCTCTACCCTGCAGGGTATTGAGGCAGATGCTGAGACTCATAGC
This sequence comes from Pachyuromys duprasi, assembly GCA_028658305.1. Lineage (NCBI taxonomy): Eukaryota > Metazoa > Chordata > Mammalia > Rodentia > Muridae > Pachyuromys > Pachyuromys duprasi. The sequence continues at coordinate 21,486,401 of CM053744.1, forward strand.
CAAACTTTGGCCAGAGTGAGGGGAATCTTATGAAAGAAGTAGGAGATAGTAAGACCTGGAGAGGACAGGAACTCCACAAGGACAGCAACAGATCCAAAATGTCTGAGCACAGGAGTCTTTTCTGAAAGTAAATATTTTTTAAACTACAGCTCTAAGTATCTGTATTTTTCAATTATACTTAAGAATATAACACATGGTGGAAAAAATCAGATTTTAGGTATTTCTTTCATATATATATACATATATATACTTGAATTTATACTGTATTAGTAACAGTGTTAATCTAAAATAGAGACATCAAAAAACAAAACAAAACAAAAAAATCCCACAGATGTCTCAGAAAGTTCATCCCTACTGAGGAAAAGAAATACTAGACCCTAAGGACACAGCAAATTCCCTGTCTTGTCTCCTTTTGCATTTTACAAACTTTGGTTTTTCAGTGTAATAGACTGACTTCCAAAGGTCATAAAGGAATTTAAACTGTAATAAGTTTTCATTTCTTCTTTCTCTGTTGAGCTCCATTGACTCATACCTACACTGGAAACACAGAAAGAGCTGCAGAGCAGCCAATCTTGCCTTCATTTCAACATAAGACAGATTTGTCAGATATTCAGTTTTGTCTTTGTGCAGTGGCTAGATAACAAAGAACCAGGATACAAATTATTCTACATACAAAGAAGATGTAATTACATTTCCTGTACATGTAAAGACCTTTAATAGACAGGAATTGTCATTGATCTAGGATGCAATTATACAAATCACATGACCTCAGGCTATGACATTAGTCACAAGTCTTGGTTGGGTATCTGATTCCTGGTGCTTCTACTACTAAGAGACTCCTCTGTGAACAAACTGTGAAAATGCTCATCAGAAAGTGAGAGGCCTTAGGCACAGAGTTAAGAGACTGGGTCCTACTAAACTCATGTGACTGTTGCCAAGCCAGCAAACAACACTACGCTGTCTTCCTACTCTAAATGCTGAATAAAGCAATCATTCTGGCTAAATCCGTCATGTCCCATCAAATCATGTGTCTATAAGAGGATTAAAGTTAAAGGGCCTGGACATTGGACTGTGCCTTTGGCTGTGCTTCATTCCAATGTTTCATATTGCCATATGTCACTTCCCTGGAGATCCCACTGGCCAGTTCTTACTGCTGTCACACTGAAGTGAGGATTTAGTTAGTTTATAGAAAACTACAGAACCAGCAGCCAGATTGGTCAGTGAACGACAAAGTAGAAATATACAAACAAACAAACAAACAAAGGACGTGTATATTGTCTCATTCCCTTCTTTATCTTCATTCTAGTTGCTAAAAGTACAATTTAAATGTATAGCAACTTTCAAAAATAAAGTGCTATTATAAAAAAATATCCTGGGGCTGAGGAGATGGCTCAGTTGGTAAAGTGACTGCCATGCAAGCATGAGGATCTGAATTCAGATCCCCAGAACTCTCACGAAATCAGACAGCATACATCTGAAACCCAGCACTAGAGAGCCTAGGTAGATTGCCGGTGTTTGCTGGCCAGCCACACTGACCAGATCAGTGAGCATAGGTTCAGCAACAGACCCTACGTCAAAAGATAAAGTGATCCAGGCATAGTGGTGCACATCTTTAATCTCAGTACCTGGGAAGCAGCGACCTCTGTAAGTTCAAGGCCAGTCTGATCTAAATAGTGAGTTCCAGGGTACCCAAGGCTATGTAGAGGAACCGTGTCTCAAAATAATAAAATAAAATAAAGTAAAATAAAATGTGGAGAGCAATTAAGGAAGACATCAATGTTGACCTATAGCCCCACACACAAATGTGCATGAACATGTGCATGCACATATGTACCCCATAAGCTCACACCAACATCCGAACACACACACACCCCACAGGCCTACAAAAAATATCTGTCTAGTCAGAACATGTAAGGTCTCACTGAAGTAAAGAAAAAGAAGGTTGGTTGCAGCCATGTGGGATAATCACACTTCTCAGAGATTTTTCTGCCATTCAGTAAACACATTCCAAATTGCTTGGTGCTTAGGCTCTAACCTCTGGTGCCACCCACTCATTCAGGAACTGTTACATCTGAAGAGTGTTCCTGCTCTCAATAGCCTGCATTTCAGCACAGGCTTCGGTCTTTGAGGTTTTTCCCCCCACCTTTCCACTGCCGTTTCCCATTGCCCCAGCACTAGGAACAGGATGCCCAACACTTGATCCTTGCCTGACTCCAGTCTGTTCAGTCCAATCCACACCAATCTTTCAAGTGCCATCTTTATTCAGGCAGCTTGGAGTTCCCCTCTCACCTTAGGACAATCTGCACAGATCCGTCTTTTCTACTTGTTTTCTTAATGCCACTGTAGTTTCAGCATGCCCAAACTATAATGTCTTCCTAAAATCTACAATCTCCCATGTTCTTCAACCCAGAGAAATGGGCTAGATAAGAAATAGCTCATTCTTGCTACTAACTGCTGAGGTACATTGTGTGGAAGTATGTCTCTGTACCAGATTGTTGATTGCTAAACCCACAGAGAGCTAGGTGCTAGCCTACTAGCTGAATCTCCTTAGTGTTATTTCGTGGCCCATCACCGATTTCATATTTTGTAAACATTCGTCCTTCCTCACTTAGGTATTGGATGTAGTTAAGAGCTGACAGCAAATAGCTGGTCAAACAGTGAAGGACGGAACTTCTGGGAGAGAGAGGAATTCTGGGAGGAAGAAAGCAAAGGTGGGAGATTAGTCAGAAGGACATGGAGGTCAGATGTGAACAGGAGCAGAGAGGGAGAACTGAGCACGTGGTGGAACACAGGACAGGTTTAGAAGGCTTAAGCTAGAAAGCTGGCTGGGAATCTACCCAACTAAACCGCCTAAGCTTTAAAGTAGTAAAAAGCCTCTGTGTCATTATTCATATCACTGGTGGGTCCAAAAGTCCCGCTTTAACTACCTACCTGTTTCTCCCTCATCCCTCATATACCTCTCATTGTTTATTGATTTCTTCTTACTCTACCTACTTACACCCAGCATTTATCAAACATGCCATGTTCTCGCTTCTTAACCAGGGAACCTTTAATCATGCTGTTTGTTAAAATAAAAGTCCCTCACTTAAGCAGGCTAAGGAGACAGCTGAGTCAGCAAAGTGTTTGCCGTGCAAGCATGGTGACCTGAGTTTGATCTTCAACACCCACATGAAAAGTCATCTGGGTAGGGCTTGTGTTTATAATCTCAGCACTAGGAGGCAGAGAAAAGAAGGTCCCTGGGGACTCACTTAAAGCCTAGCCCAGTTGACAAATTCCATATTCAAGTGAGACCCTCCATTTAAAACATACACACACACACACACACACACACACCCTTCCCTTGAGGTTTCTTTTTCAAGGGACCAGTCTTCTGTAATCATTCATCTATCAGTACATCAGGCCTGGGGAAAGGCAAGCAAAGTGTAGGGTTTTCAGGCTCTTCTGGAAACAACCAGGTTGAAAACAATTTTTCACAACAAGCAGGAATAACACTTGCATTACAACTACAGTAGCTCCTGAAGCCCATATGACTCAAGGCAGCTTTTCAGAAACATATCCCAGCAGGAACAATTTTGTAGATACAAAACACAGAAAGAGGTGTGATAAGACATAGCATTTGTGACCCAAGGTTCACTAATAAAATCCTGTTTCTACAAGGGGTCACGATGGCATCCACATGTAACACTCAGAAGGATGATCGATCTGAGGGCAGCCTGGGCTGCCCTGTGAGAAGTCATCTCACAGAGAAAAAGGGAAAGAAAGGAAAAAAGAATTTTATCTTCATATTCACCTGGATCTTCAGGCTCTGACCTTACCAGACTGTTCTCACAATGGCATTTTTTTTTTAGAATCTTTTCAGACATAATTCTATTAGTGACATTTGGATAACAGAAAGTAGAAAATTATAGACTTGACTTCAAATTTCAAGGTGTTATAATTGTCTGCCTCTTTGTTCTCCTCTGCCTCCCACCCCTCCTCTGCTGAGACATTTCCTACTCTGTCTTCAGAGTTCAGTGTTTAAAACCCACCAGAATGCCTTGAATTCAAGCCCTACAGAACTCTTGTTTCTAGAAGATTCTTAGAGAATCTTTGTTTTTCTTATTACTAATTATCACAGTTTTCAATTATGCATTTACTAGTAGAGATTATTTTTAAAGTCAGTATCTGTCACCCCCACAAAACTTTAAGCACCGTGGAAATTGAGGCCACACACTGTTCACTGTTGTAGTCCACATACCCAGTAGATACTTGCTGAGTAAAGGAACAGAAAGAAACATAGAACTACTGCCCTGAGAAACTGGTCTCAGAATACAAATTGACTTATGTCCCACATCTTGGCCCTCTCTTTCCACTGATGTAAGAGGCAGCCTCTCTCTTCAGGTTATTCTGAAATCTAAGCAGTCAATAGGATTCTAATGGCCCAATTCAAGGGCCTTCTCAAGCCAAGACGGAAGTAAGGAAACACTGAAAAGGAAACCAGTGTGGAAGTGAAGTTGTGGACGAGAAAGAAATAAGTCCTCACTGTCATCTGAGCTTCTCTTGGGATCCCCTCTCTGTGGTGTACAAAACCATGCAGCCCTGTGGTACTTCTTGATAAATGGATATCTTCCCAAGGGTTTTAGGATTTGGGAATTTGGGCATACACATGAGGGATTAGAGTGAGGGAAGTGTTGTCAAAGTAGAAAAGGGGGAAGGGAAAAGTGAAAAGCAAGTTCCCCTTCCTTCTCCCACCTTATCCCTGCCCATCAGTCCATCTGAGGACTCCATCAGGTGGGTGATGCCCACAGTATGTAATTAAATGTGGCCATTGGAGGGCTCTGGGCTTCCCTCTTTCACATCTCCTAAGAGACATGCACCATGCAGCCATGCCTTCCTGAGGGGTAGCACCATGTCAGATGATAATACACTGTGAGTTTGCCAATTGTGAGCATTCCCATAGCTTGTTCTTGATGTCTTTCTCAAAATTCGCTCCTTAACCATTCTCAGAGTTGGCATATTAAGTGTTAAATAATGCTCTCTAGAAAGAGGTTTTTCAGTCGCCCCGGTTCCAGTGGCTTTAGTATGCTGATGACAGGTATGACTCTGTCTTTATCCTTTTAATATGTTGTATTTTTTGGCCATGGTGGGAATTGAATCCAGGGCAGAGTACATGCTAGGCAAGAGCTTTGTCCCAGCTCTTGCATTTTGGATACAGGGTCTCACTGTGTAGGTCAGGCTAGTCAGTGCTGGAGGGCATCGATTGTGCTGTGACTACTGCGAATAATGTTTCCTCTTGGTGTGCAAGCTCTCCTACTGAGCCTAACTCACATATCACACCAAGAAGACGCTTTTGAGATCACTGAAGCTGACTTTTGCTGTCTAAAAAAATGGTGGGTCAATGAGGGCAGGGAACTTGTCCAGGTGGCAGGGCTGAAACAGGAGCACAACCTCCACTTATCCTTGCCTCAGTTTACCCCACAACTGCCTCTGCCTTGCGTAATAGTTGCACACCCTGCTGAAATTGCATTCCTATTTCCTGAGGCTTGCAGCATCCCTGCGTGTGAAGTACAGCAGATTATGGGGGGCGGGGGAGGTGTAGATTAAATAAGAACATCTTTAGTGTGATCCCAAGAAGGCGATACATCCTCTGATGTGGGGAGCATATTGAATAACTCACAGGGAAGTGTTTTCATAAGACAGAGATAGTGAGTGTTTATATAACCACATGGTTTGGACCCAAGCTCTTAATGGTTCAGTGTGGCACAGCTTGAGACTGAGACAGAGGAGGAGGTAAGGGTGGCAATGGAAAGCTTGACATCTTAGATCTGTTCTTAGGATGACAGGCTGATGATGGGACTTTCATAGGAGCCAGATAACCTGATCTGGTAAGCGATTCATCATGAACAAACTGTACACATACTCCGGGGAGGGGAGACACAGAGAAAACCTGGTTGAAAAACATTTCTAACACTCAAAATTCTGTCTCAGTAATTGATTCTGCTTTGGCTACCGTATTATCTGTAAAGAAATTAAGTAGGACCAAGATACTATATTCCCCAAATGAAAATGGGAATTCTAACCATGGACAAGTTTTATTTGATATGCTGGTCAATATTATAAATAAAATATTAAAAACATAAGACAGAAACACACAAAAAATGTTGGTATGAAACAAGTAAGTTTAACAATAAAACAGTGTGCTGCCTGTTCATTCTACACTGCCTAAAACCTTCTTTGCCAACAGCATGCATAAATATTATTTTATGAAATCAGGACAGATTTAAATTTTTAACAGCATTCTTAGAATTTGATTCTATGCTCTTAAAAACTCCTGATTTAAAAAAAAACTCTTCATTATTAACAGAGCCCTCTCTTTCCACCTTATACATTCATGCCTTATTTTGTTTATACTGATACATTTTCACTTCTTGGCAGCTGCTTTGATTGTTTAAAGAATCTAGGGAGCACATGCTGTATGGAAATGATACACGAAGTCTCTGATAATTTAGCTGCAGAGGCAATGGCTCCTTCTGTCCGTTTCATCAGAATCTTCAGCTCTTCTTTGGTCTCTGCATGCTTCGCTTCGAGGAGACCAGGAGAGGTCAGTGGGATTTAGCTCTCACCACATCACCCTCCTCACACAGAGGTCACAATTTAGATTTGGAACAGCTAACGAGTAAAAACCCCTGATTTTTAGGAGCCCTTTTAAGTGGAAACACAGCAGATTGGGGCATATCATCTCCTCCACTTCTCTGTTCACTTCCTCCACCAAATGTGTTAGCTCTTGTGCCCGCTTCTAACACAAATGACAAGTCTGTACATTTAGATTTTATTATAAAGCCAGGTGGGAAATTTGTTCAGTGAAAGGCAGAAAAACAATCAATGGTAAACTCTAAAAGTCAAGCTAAGAAATAAACAATCCTTCCTTGTTAAAAAATTTATTTAATCCTTGTACAGCCTCATCCAGCCCCCACCCTCCTGCACTTTTATTTCTCCCCTCATGCCCCCTCCTCCCATCCTCTCATCTCCTTTCTTAGAGAAAGGGAGGCCTCCAAGAGGTGCCAACCCACCTTGGCACCTCAAGTCACAGCAGGACTAAGCACATACCCTCCCACTAAGGTCAGACAAGGCAGTCCAGCTAGGAAAAAGTCCAGCAACAGAGTTCCTACTCCCACGGTTAGGGAACCCACATGATGACCAAGCTGTACATCTGCTACCTATAAGTAGGGGGTCTAGGTCCATCCCCTGCATGCTCTTTGGTTGGTGGTTCAGTTTCGTGAGCCCCCAAGGGCCTAGGTTAGTTGACGCTGTAGATCTTCTTGTGGTGTCCTGACCTCTCAGGGTAGACTTTTCCTTCTTCCCACTCTTCTACAAAATTCCCTGAGCTCTGCCTATTGTTTGTCTGTAGATCTCTACATCTGTTTCCATCAGCTTCTTGATAAAACCTCCCAGAAGACAGTTATGCTAGGCTTCTGTCTGCAAGCATAGCGCAGTTTCATGAATAGTGTCAGCAGTTGGCTCTCTCCGGGGGGGGGGGGGGTCTCAGGGTGAGCCAGCCATTGGTTTACCATCCCCTCAATCTCTGCTCCATCTTTATCCCTGTGCTTTTTACAGGTGAGACACATTTGGGGTTGAAGGTTTTACGGGTGGGTTGGTGCCCCCCTCCCTCCACTGGAAGTCCCACCTGGCTACATAAAGTGGCAACTTCAGGCTCCTTATTCCCCTGCTGCTAGGAGTCTCGGCTAGAGTCACCCTTGTAAATTTCAGGAGTCTCCCTTGTCTCAGAGATGCCCTCCACACCAATTTCTATTCTCTCTCACAATCTTCCCTCTTCCACCCTCCCTGACTCTCTGTACACCTGATCTCCACTCCCATTGTCCTCCCCACCTGCTCTCTCTCACAGTTCCCTCCTTCCATCTACTTCAGATGCCTATTTTATTTGCCATTTTGAGTGAGATTCAAGCATCCTTCCTTGGGCCCTCTTTGGCTTTTTTGGGTCTGTGGATTGTACTTGGTTATCCTGTACTTTATGACTAATATCCACTTCTAAGTGAATACATACCATGTGGGTCTTTCTGGGTTACCTCAATCAGGATGATCTTTTGTAATTCCACCGACTTGCCTGCAAGTTGCATGATGTCTTGTTTCTTATAACTGAATAGTATTCCTTTGTGTAAATGTACCACATTTTCTTTATCCATCTTCAGTTGAGGAACATCTAGGTTGTTTCCAGTTTCTGGCTATTACAAATAAAGCTACTATAACATAATCAAACAAGTGTTCTTGTTATATGGTGAAGCATCTTTTCGGTATATGCCCAGGAGTGACATAGCCGGGTCTTGAGGTAGATCTGAGAAAGAGCCAGATTGATTTGGAGGAGTGTTTCCCTTCCTCCACAGCCTCACCAGCATGTCTCTCATGAGTTTTTAATCTTGGCCATTCTGATGGTTGTTAAATGGAGTCTCAGAGTCATTTTGATTTGCATTTCCCTGATGACTAAGGAAGGACATTGAACATTTATTTAAGTACTTCCTGGCCATTAGAGATTCCTCTGTTGAGAATTCTGTTTAGTTCTGCACCCCCTTTTTAAATTGGGTTATTAGGTTTGTTGGTGTCTGATTTCTTTAGTTCTTTATATATTTTGAATATTAGCCCTCTTTCAGATGTATGGTTGGTGAAGATATTTTCCCATTTTGAAGGCTGCCATTTTGTCCTATTTACAGTGCCTTTTGCCTTGTAGAAGCTTTTCAGTTTCATAAGGTCCCATTTATTAATTGTTGATCTGAGAGCCTGAGATGGTGTTCTGTCCAGGAAGTTGTCTCCTGTGCCAATGAGTTCAAGACTGATTCAATACTTTATCTTATACTTAGATTTAATGTATCCAGTTTTATGTTGAGGTCTTTGATCCACTTGGGTTTTGTGCAGGGTGATAAATATGAATCTATTTGCATTCTTCTACATGCAGGCATCCAATTAGACCAGCACCATTTGCTGAATATGCTTTCTTTTTTCCATTGTATGGTTTTGACTTTTTATTTTTGGTCAAAAATCAAGTGTCCATAGGTATGTGTGTTTATTTCTGGGTCTTTGATTCAATTCCATTGATCAACCTGTCTTATTTTATGCCAATACCATGAAGTTTTTATTACTATTGTTCTGTAGTACAGCTTGAAATCAAAAATGGTGATAACTCCAGAGGTTTTTTATTATTACAGAATTGTTTTAGCTATCCTGAGTTTTTTATTTTTCCATATGAAGTTAAGGATTGCTCTGTAAAGAATCATGTTGGAATTTTGATGGGAATCGCATTGAATCCAAACAACCCTTTTTCAAATTAAGTTTTGTCTTCATGGTCTTGTACAACTAAAAAGTGGGAAATGCAAATCTCTATCAATGACTGAACAAGACATGGAGGAATTGAGAGAAGCAAGGCAACCATACCATAATCACAAGCCAGAATTGGTGACCTATGAGAAGCTTGAAATAGCTCTCATAAAGGGGGAAGTGTAAAGTAAACAACAGACAAGGGAAATACCAAGACAGGTCTTGGAAAGTCAGCTTTGATGGTACAACACAGAACTTAGTTCATTCTGCATTTTTTTCCAAATAGATTCTTAAAGGTGTACTGGCTTTGTGTAAGTGTTGCCATAGTCAAAATAAACTTAGTAACCTTCAGCATAAACTTAATGAAAACATAAATGGGAAATATGTGGTTTGTATCTTAACAGGTTGAGGCCATACCTCATATACATGGTTAGCATCATTATTGAAATATAAATAAAGTCAGGATTATCATTAATTCTTTGCCTGGGTAGCAATATTAAAGGCTACAGATAAATTGTCACCATGTGAATCATTCCCTTAGTATTTACAATATGATTCCTGAAAATCTCAACTGAAGTGATTCTATATTGTCATTCTAAATTTATCCAATCGTATTTATGTTTGATGCTATTCGTTGTCCTAGCAAATTGAAAAAAAAGAAGAAAAGAAAATTTTCAAATAGGGATGTCTATTTAACATTTATTAAGATTAATTTATTTTGCCCATCCAAATGTGGTGGTGCATGCCTTTAATCCCAGCATTCAGGAGGCAAAGGCAGGCGAATCTCTGTGAGTTCAAGGTTAGACTGCTCTATACAGAGTGAGCTCCATGATAACCCAGGGCTGTTATACAGACAAAGCCCTGTCTCAGATGGGAAAAGGGAAAATATTTTAGACAAGCACCCATTTGGCTTATAAAGAGGCAATTGAAAACAACATCATATTCCTTTGTCTTGAGGTCAGAGTAAGCCAAGAACCGAGTCAGAGTTTTGGAATCAAAGGAGGCACTGTGCACATCTGGACATTGGTGTCTATTCCACTATCATTGATTTATACATGAAAACTTCACTGCTTTTTTTTTTTCATGTTCTGAGGCAGTGGTTAGTCCATTGTCATTGTGTGAACTTGGTATTTTTCAAACATGATATATTTTGTTGGTAAACCAATATCTTTTTGTTCTTTGAGACTACAATATAAATTCAAGGGGGAAAAAAAACTCAACACTTCCCATTCAGAGTCCTAAAAATTTTTCAGGTTAAAAATTACAACGGAGGCTACCATGGCTGAGCAAGTAAAGTACTTACTGCTACCAAGCCTGAGGACCTGAATTCAATACCCAGGTGTATGTGATAGACACAGAGACCGGACTCCGACAGGTTGTCCTCTGACCTCCATGCACTTGCCACTGTATGTGCAAAAGCACACACATTCACACGTGCACACACAAGTGAATGGATGTGATTTTTAAAAACTTTGTATCCAGTTAAGAAATCCTACACAGGTAAGATAAAGAAAGACAGTCGTGGTGGCAAGTGGACGAGAACAGGTTTCAATATGGGAGACCTAGAAACAAATCTACCATGCTCAGCTCAGCAAAGCAGGAGAGAAGGGAAGCAGATGATGAAGCCAACAGGAAAACAAGAGAGCCTTAAGTGAGAGGAATAAGACCTAAACACAGGCTGTCTAGACCCGGCAATGCAGTTTTCATCACAAGCCATCTATTTGGAAGACAAAATCTGTAGTAGCTGCCCTTGCAGGCTAATGAGTGTGGAGCAGCTGGGAAGAGATGAGCTTTCTCATTACTAAATTGGATTGTGTGTTCACGCTTGTCCTTTCCCTTCATATCTTCAAATTTTGATCAGATATGAAATGATAGAAATAAAATATTCTAAGACAAGATTCACAAAAGCACTCAGTAAAAAGCAGCAGAATGGGACTGGCTTTCTGTCCCCACACTCCATAGCTTCATTAATGACAGTGCTTAGTGCAACCACAGCAGATCACAGTGGGTCTGTGCCTTCTGGGGTCTGTGCCTTGGATCTGCTCATCAGAGCAGTCGCATAGTTCTTTTAGGTGAATGTTCCCCTACCCCCACCTTTCTTCCTGAGCTAGCTGCAGAGATTTCAATCCCCTCGTGTGATAGTGAGACAGAATATGTTTCCCCTGCTCTTTCTTGGAGGGCTGAAGATTTCTGAGCACTCCCAGTGGGGTCCTCTGCCCTGCCTACCATGAGGGCAATGAGTGGACTCGGGACTAGCAGCTACTGGTTTTCAAGCTGAAGTAGATCTCTCACAGAGTGGGAACTCCTAGTTACAGGCTGCTGTGTATTGCTCACAAGTATGAAGCCAGATATTTTTGGAAGCTGACTTGACAGTGCGAGCTCTATCTGTGAGTCATGAATCCTGGATCCCAGGAGCTGGGAAAAGCAAAGAGATATCCGTGAGACAAATCCTGTCAATGGGGCTGACAGCAGAGGGCTGCATGTGAGGGCTGTCAGGTCAGCGCGTGAAACCCCGACTTCCCCATCCACACGCTGTCAAGCTTACTTAGCGGTGTGGCCTGTGCAGGCCAGGGAGGCCAGCCCTCTCCCAGAACTCAGCTGACCCCAGCTAGAGGGATACCCACCTCCACAGTCACATCTGCTCAGGCTGCATGATGACTCAACACCAGAGATGGGTGGCTTGTTTTCTTGAACAGAACCCAAAGACCCAATAAAGCTCGTAGGGAGCTACTTGGGACCCTGAGTTAGGCAGTTTTGTTTGGCATTGCTAACTTCCGAGTCCATTTTCTTTTTAAAATATTTTTATTTTATTTTTTATCAATTACATTTTATTCACTTTGTATCCACCCCCCCGTAGCTCCCTCTCTCCTCCTCCCCCAATCCCACCCTCCCCCTCCCTTCTCCAGGAATGTCTCTCCCCAAGCCCACCTTTAGGGGAGGCCATTTTCACTGGGGCTTCACAGAGAGCATTGTGTGTGGGTGCTTCCTACAATGAAGCCAGAGGCTTTCATTTCTCGGGAGTCTCTAACGCCACTCCACCAGCAGAAAGCACATTTAAAGTATTATTTTTTAATTGTGGTGGTGAGGGTTGGGGGTGTTGCAGGTGACTACAGAGGTCAGAAGAGGGCAGATTCCCTGGAGTTGGAGTTACAAGCAGTTGTGAGCCCCAAGTTGTGTGTGCTAGAGACAAAACCCCCATCTTCTATAAAACAGTATGTGCTCTTAACTGCTGAGCCAGCTTTCTGGCCTTTTAAGGTAATCTGTAAATGAGTAATGCACAAGTCTGATTTGGAATTCAAGGGGGAGGGCATACCTGGTGAAAGCTGCATTTCCCTCTCATTCCTTCATCTGTCTGTTACAGTTACAGGTGACTTAATTTGCATCCAGGCAGTCTATGAAGATGCTTTCCTCCCCCTTTCGTGTGAATGCTGGCCCATTGGAGGCACTTTTGTACCTTTTTTCATTTAGCATTAAATAGGAACAACTGCAGTAAATATCTGTTCACATGGAACTGATGATTCTATATGTTTTACAATGTTTGTGAAATCCTTCCCTGTGGGTATGCTATGGTTTTCTAAACAGTCTGCCATCTCTAGCCCCTAGACTACAGTTCTAGAGTTCATATTATATTCGTAACAAAAGCTTGAACTGAGCTGAAATCCTATAAATCCTACCTCACATGCCTCTGTGGTTATCATGTGCTAAGAGTGGGGTAGCTGTGTATAAAGTGCACCGTGCAGGAGAGAAGCTGCCATGTTCCTGGTGTGTTTGTAAAAGAGGATTCCCAGTTGATTGCCTACAGAGTTGGGACTTCCTGCTAGTGAGGAAAACGTGCAGATTTCTCGCCTCTGTGCATCTGGCTCCTAGTTTCCATTCTGTGTTGTTCTCAATGCTTCCTTATACCCAGTTCAAACTCTTCTCCCCGACGTATTTTCCCTGGTGGCGTCTTTTCCCTTTTGTTACTGGATTATGCCCACAAAATAAACATTTGCTGCTTGGTATCAAGTAGCCTGACTCTGGGACTCCTGAACCACTTTTTTTTCTTTATTTTTAAATTGATTATAGTATATTCACTTTTTATCCCAGCTTCCTCATTCCCTCCCAATTCTACTCTCCCTCATCTCCTCCCCTCCCCCTCTCCAAGTCCACTGATAGAGGAGGTCCTCCTCCCCCTCTATCTGACCCTAGCCTAACAGGTCTCATAAGGACTGGCTGCATCATCTTCCTCTGTGGCCTGGTAAGGCTGCTCCCCCATCAGAAGGAGGTGATCAAAGAGCAGGCCACTGAGTTCACATCAAAGACAGCCCCAGTTTCCATTACTAGGGAACCCACTTGGAGACTGAGCTGCCATGGGCTACATTTGAACAGGGGTTCTAGGTTATCTCCATGCATGGTCCTTGGTTGGAGTATCAGTCTCAGAAAAGACCCCTGGGCCCAGATATTTTGGTTCTTTTGCTCTCCTTGTGGAGCTCCAGTCCCTTCCAGGTTGTTCTGCCCCTTCTTTCATAAGATTCCCAGCACTCTGCCCAAAGTTTGACTATGAGTGTCAGCATCTGCTTTGAGGCCCTAATGCATAGAATTTTTTAGGGGCGCTCTGTGGCAGGCTCCTGTCCTGTTCCCTGCTTTCTCCCTCTTCCGGTGTCCATCCCATTTACCTTTTTGAGTGAGGATTGCTCATCTTACCCAGGGTTCTCCTTCTTGCTTAGCTTTTTTAGGTGTACAGGCTTTAGTATGTTTGTCCTATATGTCTAATATCCACTTATAAGTGAGTATATACCATGTGTGTCTTTCTGCTTCTGGGATACCTCACTCAGGATGATCTTTTCTAGATCCCACCATTTGCCTGCAAATTTCACAGCACAGGCTTTAAGACCAACAATCAATAAATGGGACCTCATGAAACTGAAAATCTTCTGTAAAGCAAAGAACACTGTCATCAAAACAAAATGACAGCCTACAGATTGGGAAAGAATCTTCACCAACCCTGTATCTGACAGAGGGCTAATATCCAGAATATAAAAGTTAAAAAGCAACAAAACAAGTAATCCAATTTAAAAATGGGGTACAGAGCTAAACAGAGAGAGTTTTCTGTAGAGGAATATAAAATGGTAGAGAAACACTTAAAGGAATGTTCAGCATCCTAGTTATGAAGGAAATGTAAATCAAGATGACTTTGAGATTTCATCTTACACCCATCAGAATGGCTAGGATGAGAAACTCAAGTGACAACACATGCTGGAGAGGTTGTGGAGAAAGGGGAACCCTCCTCCACTGCTGGTGGGAATGTAAACTGTACATCCACTTTGGAAATCAATCTGGTGCTTTCTCAGACAACTAGGAATAGGGCTTCCTCAAGATCCAGCCATAGCAGTCCAAGGCATATATCCAAGAGATGCTCAAGTACACAACAAGGACATTAACACAACCAAACGACCTCTTAAATGTGGTTTTGCTCTTGAGGCCTTTCTTGGATAACTGTGACATGGTGAGGTGTTCCCTTATTGGCCTTCTGAAGTAGCAAGAGCAGTAGTGGTTGTCTCACTGTAGAACTGAGGTCATTGTCCAAGCGCAGCTGTGAAGCAGAAGGGTTAGGGAGATTAAGCATCCCTAATCATCAAGTTTTCTTTCCCCTGTGGTACATAATGCTGCACTTCTATTTAAGCAGGAGTAGTTAAGTATTGGTAGAGAGATTCGGGCTGACTGAGGAACTGTCCCATCCTGCTAAGTCCCTGCAAAGCCAGGGTGCAACTTTGAATAATAAATGCTCCTGTTCTCTACTCTGCTGAGAGGACGGAATTCTGGAAACTTTTTGTTACTTTTTCACTGCTGAGATTTCTTTACTCTCAAAACTGTTGGCCTTAAGCTCTTTTAAGTGTGGTTTTTGTTGTGTGGCCAGCCACCACAGTAAGGTCACCCTTAGATATTAGCCTCTGGCTTCAGTTCACTAGGGCTGCTTCAATCGGCAGCAGGGTGTATGCGGGCATGCACACATGGGACTATCAATATGTTTTCATAAATAAGCCTCCTGATTGACCCTCACCATGGCTCACTGCTGTCTGTCATGCATGCGATGGCTCAGGGACCCTAGCATCTACTCCCTTTGCAGCCCTCAGGCCTTTGTCCAGCAGACACCTCATCACTCTTGGTGTGGGGATCCAGCTACAGTTTTCAGTCGAGAGCCCTTGGGAATCCTGCAGGGGGATAGCAGTAGAGCCAGAGCCTCTGATGCTGGGAGTGGGCATTGCTTCGGTATTTGCCAGGACTCTTGCTGAATAGGAGAGATCATGAAAATCCTCTTGGCTTTGGTCTTTTCAGGTCTTTCTTTTAGAACAGTAGGAAGCACGTGTGTGTGCTCTTCTCTGTGGTTATGGAGAACTCAGGAGAGCGGATATGGAGAAGGTAATTATTTGGAAGGCTCGCGCTTCATGAGATGCTGGTAACAGCTATTTTTAGGCAACTCATAACTGTTATGCCAGCAGCACACGCACATGCAATATCAGTTTGGGCCACAGTGGACCAGGCCCATGGTCCTTCCAGGGAAAGGCTTACAATGTGTGTCACTGTCTTTTGTAGAACTCTCTGCCCAAGAGCTTGCTCATGGCTGAATGCTAGCTGGTGCACTGCAACTGTCTCCTTTTGAGGGGGAGGAAATCAAGGAAGGAGCTCTCCATCTCAGTGGGTATAAGGCTTGACTGTTTCTGAAATCAAATCTTGGCTATTGTCAGTCTATGCCAACCCAAGCAGACCTTAGGGAAATCACAATCCTAATTTCCCATCCATATAAACAGTCCATATATAAAACTAGGAGAATGATGGCACTTCACTGTGGTTGGGGAGATCCAGAAGGCTGTGCACACTCCTGTGAGATTTTTTTTCCTAGAAATATACCCTGCTGCCACTCCTTTGACTGCGGCCAGAACAATAGTGGCTTATAAATATTGTACCTGTCATGGTCAAGGGCGGTTCATGGATATCATGAAGTTAGAATCTTGAAGTGATCTTGTAATTATAAGAATTGCTATAAAAGGGAAACAAGAAAGTGACAGAAGGAAATAGGGAAAAGCAAACAGGGTGATAATGATGTGGCTCAAAGCCTGGGCGTGTGCTCCACATCTGAGAGCTAGAAAGCCAGACTAACAGTCTCCTTCAGAACTCCACAGAGAAGCATTGCCCTGCCTACTCCCTTGTTAGTAATGCTTGCTTCACACTCTGGACCTCTAACATAGTAAGATGATAAACTAGTTCATGGGCTTGGTACATTCATCTATAGCACCGCCTTGGCTTTGTCTTCCAGTCTGTGGGCCTCCTCTTCTCAAAGGAGCAAGAGTAAGGCCCAGCAAGACTATCCTGTGTGGGCTGTAGAGATGGCTTGGTAGTTAAGAGCCCTCATCATTCTTATAGATGACCAGAGTTCCGTTCTCACACCCATTCCAGGTGGCTCACAACAGCCAGCAGCAACTCTGCCCCCCTGACACCTTCAAATGGTTCCCAAGGGATCCTTCTTGCATTGAGTGCACACAAAATAAGTAATAAATTTAGTCAATGTTATAAACCACATTTTAGCCCAGCATGGTGGCACATACCTTTAATCCCAGCACTCAGAGGCCAGAGGCATGTGGATCTGTCAGTTCAAGGCCAACCTGATCTATATAGTGAGTTCCAAGACAACCAGGGCTCTAGAGAGAGTGTGTGTGTCTTAAACAAACACACAGACAGACTAATCCCCCCACATTTCCTGTGCTTCCTGAGCACTGCCCCCCCACATAAGCCTTAGTTTATTGGGGTCTCTTCATATGACTTTCCCTAGCCAGCTTGTGATGGGCCTTCTGTTTCTCTGATAGAGATTCTGAAGGCTGACGGACAGCATAGGAAAACATGGTGACTTTCCTGGAAGTTTAAGTGAGGAAATTCAAGGGAGCCTATGAGCCCACATCCTTCAGTGAGAGAGAATCAGAGAACTTACAGAGCTCCCAGATAGTATCAGTCACCTGCCTTCCTCCCAGGAAGAGGCAGGATCACATGACTGCTGATTTTTCTAAGGGATCTGTATTACTTGAGAATTTCAATTTTTTAGGCCCCCGGCACTTGAGCAGCTTGGTCTTCATGTGGGGGTCCCCTAAAAAGCAGAGCCTGGGCTCTCTCTGATATGGACTTGGTTGCCTGCTTTTAGATCACTTGTCCCTACCTAGGCTTCCTTGTCTGGCCTCAGTGGAAGAGGATGCACTTAATCCTTATGCAACTGGGTGTACTGGGGTAGGTTGGTAAGGGGGAGGGCTTTTATGAAGAGAAAGAGGGAAAGGGGGAAGAGGGTGGGAGGAGAGGACTGGGAGGAGAGAGGGGGAGGAAGGAAGGAAGGAAGGAAGGAAGGAAGGAAGGAAGGAAGGAAGGAAGGAAGGAAGGAAGAATTTCAGTTCTTGAAAGACTAAATTGGAGTTTGAACTGAAGACTACGTTATTAACTTGATTCTAGTCTTTCTGAATTTCGAATAATTATTCGAATTACTGGGAAAAAGATCAAACATTTCGTTTATTGTTCTCTGTATTTATAGTTAGCATTATTTCTACATAAGTTATTCTTCTCAAATTTCAGTCAGCATATGTTTAGATTTAGAAAGAAACTTGATCTGTTATTCAACAACCTGAATAGTTAACTGTCTTTTGCCTTAATCAAAATCATATTAAAGACTGAAGTCCTGACACCCCTCTTTGTTTATTTCTAGCAAGGAAATGAACTTTTATGGTTTTAATTTGTTAGCCTGGTTCTGAGTTTTTAGAAATTAATATTGTGAAATATTTTCTTAACTGAATGTTGTCAGTGAGGTAAAGAAAAATATTATCTTGTATTTCAGGGCTTCACAAAAGAGAAGGCAGTGGTCATTACTAGAACAAGCAAATGGAAACAATTAATACCAGACGATAAATACTCCACCTTGTCCTTGAGGTTGACTTGCAGACAGCCTTCAGTTGATAAGAGCAAGAGTTTAGCTACCAGATCTGTCCAAGGTGGATGTGTGAGCAAATGGATTGCAAGCACTAGGAGCACAGTGACTGAGGAGGCTTTTCTAAGCCTGGGGTTAAAGCTCAGTGGTAGGGCCTGGAGCCCTGAGTTTGATCCCAAACACCACTGAGACAAAGGAAAAGAACCAATGCTGCATTGAATAATCTATCTCTAATCTAGAACATTCAGATAGGTACCAAGACAGGCCCAAAAGAAGGAGGCACCAACCCCTCCCTTTGGTTACTGGCCATCATAGATTTCCATACAGATAGTCAGTGAGTGGCTTCAGCAGAACAAATCTCTCTCTGAACAAAACTAAAACTGCTCTTCATTCCTCATGCAATGTCTTGTGGCTGGTAGAGGCTTTCTAGAGCTAGAGCCTGTGTAACTATCAACACATGCCCCTAGCTCACATAAGGTACTTATTGTCAGACTATAAATAACAAATCATTAAGAATTGTGTCTCATGTTTAAGATAACAGGGCTGTGATTCAGTGTTCAATTTCTATGTTCAGTTATTATAATACTGCAAAGATACATATCCAAGGATTGGAATTATTGATGTGACTATATAAATTACTTTTGTCCCCTCCAAGAAGTGTGGTTTGTACAGTTGATAGCATCCATCCATAGAGTGATAATTTATCGGCTAGGAATCTGTGGCTTCCATTACTCTGAATTTTTTAAAACTACTTTCAGGCTTCAGCCCACCCTCCATTTATCTTGGATCATTTCTCAGGCCTCAGCTTCCTCTTTTCACAAACTATAGAGGATGGACTCAGCAGCCATTCCCATGTTGGCTCTAAGAAAAATACAACCCTCTGGTCTACAGCAGCTCTTCCTAGCTCTACCCACATGTGAAATCTTTTCCGAGGACAGCTTAGCATTGGGATTTTCTCTGGGTGGGCCTAAGCCCCATCCCCCAAAAGTTACCATGACAACAATAATGTAGTCTTGACTTCAGATTCCAGTTCAACTTTCATGGCCTTGGTACAAAGATCTCACAATGCAGATTTTACTACCATGAGGGGTGAATTATTAATTAAAACATAATTGTCAGGGAAATATCTCAGACAATAACACATATGTACTCCAATACCTATACCACCTTGTAGGAATTTGGATTAAGCTTTCTATAGGATTAAACCACTACAACTTGGGATACTGCCATTTCCAAATCTTCCAAAGTTTTTCAAATAAGGACATTTTGTCTATTTCAAATATTTAGAAAAACTACTGTTTGGGTTTGAATAAGAAATGTTGCCAGGCTCAGTGTCTCACATCTGTAATCCCAGCACTCAGGGAAGTAGAGGCAGACAGGTCTTTGTGAGTTCAAAGCGAGCCTGGTCTACAAAGTGAGCCTACGACAGCCAAGGATATACAGAGAAACCCTGACTCACAAACAAAAGAAAGAGAGAGAAGAAAGAGAAAGGAAGGGAGGAAGGACGGAAGGAAGGAAGGAAGGTAAGAAAGAAAGAAAGAAAGAAAGAAAGAAAGAAAGAAAGAAAGAAAGAAAGAAAGAAAGAAAGAAAGAAAAAGAAATGTTCCCCATAGGCACATGCATTTGATCTCCTGGTTCCCAAATTGTGTTACTGTTTTGTAACGATGTAACTTTTAGGAGATGGAGCCTGCTGGGGGAAGGATGTCGATGGGGAGGGCTTTGAGAGTTAATGGCCTCATCTTACCGGCTGCGTGCACTCTCTGCTTCCTGTGTATGGTTGAAATGTGAACTCTCAGCTTCCTGCTTGTGATGTTATGCCCTCCAGTGTGGTTACCTACTTTGAAACCGTAAGCAAAAACAAATTCTTCCTTAAGTTGCTTTTGGCCATGGTATTTTATCACAGCAACAGAAAAGCAACTAATACAAACATGAACTCAAACTTTAAGAATCTGAAATATTTGGATATTTGTGGTATCACCATTACTAGCATTTAATATTGTCTGTGAGATATTAATAGAACAGGGTTTAAAGTTGATTTAGGGGAGTGAAAGTTCCTCTCTATGTTCCTATATAAGTTTCTCAATGATAACTAACTCCTGAGCCAGGGGAAGTAAACCCATATAAGAGCTGAGTGGCAGTGAGGTTTAGAAAGGATGTGCCCCAAAAAAGAAAAAAGAAAAGAAAAGGAAAGGAAAGGAGGGGAGGGGAATGACAAGAGGGGAGGAGAGAGGAGGGGAAGAGAGGAGAGGAGAACAGAGGAGAGGAGAATAAAAGTGCAACCAGTGCCTTTGAAAAAATGTGGGAAAGTTATTTGATGACATATGGCTAAGGTACAGTAGCATTTGGGGGAAGAAACCATGTAAATATTGGAGTCCAGGCAAATGAAAAAGAAAAAAGATGCAGTTATCAGTTCCAGGAAAACCAAAGAATGAGTAACCATTTGTCATATGTCATCTGACACTGTGATGAACAGTGCCTTGAATTAACAGTGGTTCATCCAGTGAAGAATGAGAAGGGAGTTGAGTATGTCATAGCTGAGTGTCATTAAGACTTAATCCATGAGATAACCTAGAAACCCTGCACAGATGTAGCCCATGGCAGTTCAGTCTCCAAGTGGGTTCCATATTAATGGGAACAGGGACTGTCTCTGACATGAACTAATTGGCCTTCTCTTTGATCACCTCCGCCTGAGGGGGGAGCAGCCTCACCAGGCCACAAAGGAAGACAATGCAGCCACTCCTGATGAGAGCTGATAGACTAGGATCAGAAGGAAGGAAAAGAAGATCTCCCCTATCACTGGACTTGGCGAGGGGCATGTGTGGAGAAGAGGGAGGAATGGGTTGGGAGGGGAGGAGGGAGGGAGCTACAGGGGGATACAAAGTGAATATAGTGTAATTAATAAAAAATAAAAAGAAAGGCTTAATCCATGGTAGCAGCATGGCAGTATACAGTACAGTGTTCAATGTGAAACTCTGCAGCCTCCTTTCCAATGATTACTCCAATTTCATAGAATTTTATGGAACTGGTTAATTTTCATCTGTGTATTTTTATTTGTAATAATTTTTTAATTTATTTATTTTTATCTCAATCAAAGGTCAGGTACTTTGAATCCCAGGCGTAGCCCCCTCCCTCATTCCCCCCCTACCCTCCCACTCCTTCCCTCACCTCCCTCCTCCCCGCCCCCTCCAAGTCCACCAACAGGGGAGGACCTCCTTCCCTTCCATCCAACCCCAGCTTATCCTGTCTCCTCAGGGCTGGCTGCAATGTCCTCCCCTGGGATCTAGCCAGTCTGTCACTCCCCGGCTTGTATGGGGGAGGGTCAAAGAGTCAGCCATCAAGATCATGACTGAAACAGTCCCTGTTT
>CM053744.1:21508505-21540145 GCA_028658305.1 Pachyuromys duprasi
TTGGTAATGATCCTTTCCCAATCTGTTGGCTGTCATTTCGTTCGGATGACAGTGTCCTTTGCTTTACAGAAGCTTTTCAGCTTCATGAGGTCCCACTTATTGATTGTTGATCTTAGAGCCTGTGCTGTTGGTGTTCTATTCAGGAAGAAGTCTCCTGTGCCAATGAGTTCTAGGGTCTTTCCCACTTTTTCTTCTAGACGGTTTAGTGTGTCTGGTTTTATGTTGAGGTCTTTAATCCACTTGGACTTTAGCTTTGTGCAAGGTGATAAATATGGATCTATTTTCATTTTTCTGCATACAGATATCCAGTTGGACCAGCACCATTTGTTGAAGATGCTGTCTTTTTTTCCATTGAATGGTTTTGGTAATAAATTTTAAAACAAAAAGTTATAAGTTCCTTGAAGCAGTGGTAGTACACTCCTTTAATCCCAGCACTTGACAGGGGATGGGGGACAGAGGCAGGTAGATCTCTGAATTCAAGTCCAGCTTTGTTTACATAGCATGTTCCAGGATGGCCAGGACCACACAGAAATCCTTGTCTTGAAAATCCTTTTTCTTAAAAAACCAAAGCAAACTAACAAAAAACAGAGTTTTAAGTCAAGAAATGTTAGTTAATCAAATTATTCAGAAACATGGAAGCAAATATGTAGGAATCTATGGTAGTGATTTAGCAGCAGAATGGATGGTGAGTGTAAAAACATGAGTTTGCAGGCTACGGAAAGCTGGGGCTTTGACTATAACCGTGTAAAAAGTGGCCCAGAACTGATGCTTCTCTTCTTTTGTTTACAGAGAACAAAGCAGTGATAAGCCTTGTTCCAGTTACCAGACTAGGCTAGGCACTGGGTTGTTTTTGATTTTTTTTTTTTTTTGGTTTTGGTTTTTTGTTTGTTTTTTCCTTTATAGTTCTCCATACAACAAAGAAATAGTTGGAATCACAGACAGTGAAAGGCATTCCCAACACCTAAGTTCCCAAATCTGTCTTTCCATTTACCTTCCTAAAAGCTGATGGGAAAAGTGTTCCCTGAACTCTCAAGGAAAAGCAAGCTTGCAGGTTTTGCCTTTTAGAGGGTAGGGTTGCTTCCTTAACCCCTTTCTGTAACTGACACTAACATCAGTAATTTACTCCTACAAAGCAGTATCTGAGTGCCTGAGAGGTTGCATGGCCTTTACCTTTCACTGGCCCTTAATATCATTACCAAGTCAGTGCAGTCACTGTAAAATGTCAACTCTTTGAGAAGATGGGTGTTATTTTGTTGTCGTGACTCTTTTACATAGTATGTCCTGTGCCACTGGGCTAGCAAACGCACTTCCTCTAGTGTGTGACAGATCAATACTTTCCAAAGACAATATGATGTAAGCTGCATGTTCAGTATCAGGCTTCCCCAGCAGCCACAGGTTTTGTAATAGAAGAAGGGGAAACATTAAATTGAATATGGTTTATGCAGTCCACCCTATCTGTAACTCATTTCAATATCTACTCAGAAAAAGGAATTCATTTCAAATATCTAAATATCACTGGAGTCTCTGAAATACTTGATCTTCAAATTTCCATGTGTATTTTGCATTTTAGTACACTACATCGAGACTTACCTTTCCTTCAGAAATACTTGATTTGATTTTAGATGTTAAGAAAATTGAGGTTAATGAGAAGTGCTTTCAAATATTAAAGTTGTTTTAAACATACTTTAAAAGCTTCCTGATGACTGATGCTAGTTAAGGCTTTAAATTAAGATCAAATCATCGGAACCTAAGCTGGAAAGTTTCATTTCCCTGGCCCTCATAGCTGCACTACAGATGCCAGCAGCAGGTAGCTAGTGACAACTGCCGCAGCCTGTCACACTAGACTATCTATTCAGGAACATCAGTGCACAGCACCTGTTCAGTGTTCAAAACTATTCTCTCTTCAAGGCCAAAGCAGGAGAGACTGGAGTCGCCAGCCACAAACTATATGTGACTACATTTATCTTCAGAGCAAAGCTAAAATATATGACACCTAGATTCTCCTTTTAAATTAAAAACATGGACAAAGACCATGCTAAGTTACTGAAGGGCACGTGTACACAGGTACACATTGTGTACTGCACTATTAATTTTTTTCTATTTATGAACCAATTCAAAATCAAAGGCTCCTGTGTAAGAAGCGCGGAAGT
Organism: Pachyuromys duprasi; assembly: GCA_028658305.1. NCBI lineage: Eukaryota > Metazoa > Chordata > Mammalia > Rodentia > Muridae > Pachyuromys > Pachyuromys duprasi. Next base: position 21,510,656 of record CM053744.1, read on the forward strand.
GCTGCTGAGGCACAAGCCATTATATCTTGTTTTTGTGACATTAAAAGGCCATGAAGAAGGAAGACGCAGGGACAGAACTTTTAGCAAGTATCAGTTGCCACAGAGTCAGAACCAAAATGAGGATTTAGATCCCAGCTGTTTGCCTGAGAGGCAGTTATAGGAAACTCCTATAGCTGTTTGGTTACATAGACATGTGACAGAGAAAGAAGGGTGGCCATAAATGCCATGTTACCCAGCAGCCTCCTATGAGGAATGAGGCTAAATGCCACTTGCACAGTTGGCGAAACGATGTAGAAAATGTGCAGAGTTATCCCAGCCCTGGGAGGGAGGCTGTGGTATTTGTACAGCATTTTCTCAATCATTACAGCTTGCCCCCAGGTGGCAATAACTCAGTGCCCAAGCCTTACTGGTCAAGAAAAGCTATTCTGGCAATGAAATCCAGACAATGGCAGTTGAAAATCAGAGCAGTATGTACCGAAAAGGGCTTGTGGGTTTTATAAAAGGGTAATAGACCCGATCCGATAGACACTTTGACTTACGGTGTACAATGTGCTAAAAGAACATGGCAAGTGGGAATGTTTTCAAGATGCGAGCTTGTTACTAGGCTGTTTCCCAGATTAGAACTGAGGGCCTGTGGGAGTCACCAGTTCCCTCTCCCCTGAGAACTAGTGGTGGAGAGGATAAAGGTTAAGGAGACGTAGGGACCAATTGTGTATATAGGAGTCAAAAACCTTTGCACAACAAGGCCTGCCACACCCAGTCCCCACCATTTACCCACCAGGTCAAAGCCTGTGCAGCCACTGCTTTGAAACCGGGGAAGCCTGTCTACTGTCCACTGGGGCTTAACTGTGCTTGCCTTCTCCAAAGGCCAGTCCTTTATTTGACCACACTACTGCTGAGCTTGCAGTTCATATCATCCCACCACAGGAAACACTGTGGGGATTCCCACCTTCCAGAAATTAGAGTAACAAAGGTCACTTTACAAGAGGGGTTGCCCAGTGTGAATTTTGAATAAGGGAATTCTCTTTTTTTAATTTTCATTTGTATTTATTACAATTTATTCACTTTGTATCCCAGCTGTAGCTCCCTCTCTGGAGTGCCCTCCCTCTTCTCCTCCCATGCCCCTTCTCCAGTCCACTGATAGGGGAGGTCCTCCTCCCCTTCGCTCTGAACCTAGCCTATCAGGTCCCATTTGGACTGGCTGCATTGTGTTCCTCTGTGACCTGGTCAGGCTACTTCCCTCTCAGGAAGAGGTGATCAAAGAGCTGACCACTGAGTTTATGTCAGAGACAAGCACCTGTTCCCCTTACTAGGGAACCCACCTGGAAACTGAGCTGCCATGGGCTACATCTGAGCAGGGGTTCTAGGTTATTTCCCTGAATGATCCTCGGTTGGAGTATCAGTCTTAGGAAAGACCCCAGTGTCCAGTTTGTTGTTGTTGTTGTTGTTGTTTTTGTTGTTGTTCTGTTGCTCTCCTTGTGGAGTTCCTGCCCCCGCCCAGGTCTGTTTATCTCCCCCTTCTTTCATAAGTTTGGCTATGAGTCTCAACATCTGCTTCAATACCCTGCTGGGTACAGTTTTTCAGAGGCCCTCTGTGGTAGGCTTCTGTCCTGTTCCCTGTTTTCTCCCTCTTGCGGTGTCTAACCCATTTGCCTTTCTGAATGAGGATGTATCTCAAAGGCAAGTAATTAACAGCCAAGTTCATGTTACTCTCTTGATGTAGTGAAAAAAAAATAGTATACATTTTAGACAAAAACAGTTACGTGATCCAAGGAGTGACAGGGTTACATTTTACATTATTTATAACTACTATGAAAAAAATCATTCATTACCCATTAGACTACCTCTAACAAACCAAAGCAAGACCTTAGAACTGCAGCTAAAAGCACTTGTTATCCCGACTCTAATGAGGATCTAGATATAATGCATTGTAACTATAGTGTCGCTTAAGCCAGGAAAGCTGACGAGCTGCCTCCTATACATTTTATTTATTTGCCAGTGATCTGGAATTCCCAATTTATTGCCTAATTATAAATGTCTCATTGCCTGATTAGTCTATTTCTTTTTGAGTATTCAAAAAAGTTGCCTTTGAGATACATCCTCATTCAGAAAGGCAAATGAGCTAGACGTATTGCTTTGGGGTTTATATTAGGGCAGCAGATCATGGTGGGAGTACATTGATGGGGAAGCTGCCAAACTCATGGCAGAGAAGAAACAGAACAAAGCCTGGAGTCCAGTATAGGTGTTTCCCCATGTGACAGAAGTCTTCCAATCTCGCTCCATCTTGTAAAGATGCCACCACTCCCCAATAAGGCATTAACAGGGAAGCATTTATGGGATCCTTTCCATAGACTGATTCTCTTGGTCTGTTTCCTTGTCAATAACTGACTGGAGGGTCCTTACAGAATTCAGGAGTTATAAGTTGTCCATAAATCCATGTTCATTTCCACACCAGTGGCAATTAATATAATGTACTTCTTACACCGTGTCTTTGAATATAAACTCAGCCTTTACACTAACTGTAATGCCTTAAACATTTATTGTACAAATAATGCAAATGATGTAATAATAGTTCTTATTTACTGAGAATATAAATTTGGTTTGCTGTATCTGAATTTGTCCATTTCTTCTCCAGTCAACATTCTGGGCTGAGTGCATTGACTGTTGACTCATGAGCGGCAATGAACTTTTAGTTTTAAGGGTATTAAAAGCTTAATAAATCTTCCAGAGTTACCCAGCTAGAGGTTACAGCAAACGATTCTATTTTACTTCATTTAAGATTTTTAGGAAGAGAAAAAATGTACTGGAGAATTTTAGTCCCTCGTAATCTCCTGTCTTATGGTTTCATTAATCTGCTCCTAAGAGAGATTTACAGACATTGAGCTTTGTCCAAACCAAAATTTAAATGTAAAATGTTTTATAGATGAGCAGAAGGTTCGTTGGCTTATTTCCTGTGATGGAAGTAAGTCTAATGGAAACCCCATTACTATAAAACCGATCAGTACTCTATAGTTTATTTCACTACAACCTCAACCCTATTGTACTATAATTGTTTTAAAAAAAAACCTGAAAATAAGTTAGTTGTGAGTTTGATTTACTGGTCATATCCCAATAAAAATGCTACAGATTGGGTTCATAAAGCTTCATTTCCGTTTGTACTTAACATTTCCCCTTGTTTTTCACATAAATTCATAAAATTTCCACAGGCTCAACAATAGGAATTTACATGAAGTTTCTGAAAAATGTGGTATACTCTATGAGTTAGTTAAGTTACAACAGCCATTCCAAGCTGAAAGAGGCCATTATGAGCATTCCCCCTTAAAGATTTTCTGGCCTCATAAAAGTTGGTTGTTATAGGTTGTAATGATAACCACTTCACTGGTTATCTTTGATATGATAATGCACTTCAGTGACATACCATAGCTAACTGTTTGAAGTTTTTAGCAGAGAACTGGGGTGGTCCAGGTTGACCAGCGTTTATCTGACAACCCAGAAACATTCCCATTTTGAACTTAGAAATCTTCTGGAGAAATTTTATAACCTGGTTTATACTAAAAATTAACTGGTTTGGCTCCTAAATAATAAAGTGTTGATCCTTAATTAGTCGTACCTTGAATTTAATTTTTTTATACCAGAAGTATCTTTACTGTCAAAACTAAGAGCGTTTCCTACAATATCCTTCGTATCCCCTCCCCCCGCCAAAAATGTGTGAAAATACATGGATTCCATGAAAGCTGTCTGCTTCAATATATCAGATACATCTCCTTGTGATAGAAAGGCTAAGAGAGTCCAAGGGAGCTAATGGGAGGGTCGCTCTTGTGGTCTATGATGGCTTTGAGTGTGTGTACCAGGCAGATGCTCACAACGAAGGTCAATGTAGATATTCTTTAAATATATGAAGACACTAGAGGTGAATTCTACTGTGGGTGCTGCATAAGTTAATTGAAGGAAAATTAAGTTAGAGATACCTAGAAAGATCGTGAAAACATTTTGAGAAGGGCTATATGGCTCAGCATTTTGGGGTTTGCCACTGAGTGATCACATTAACAGGAGAAAAGTTCAGAGCCAGGCTGACTGCAGATTCAACTTGATCATGGCGACTCAATCTTGATATCAGCTACTTCCAGCCTCATTTATGGCTCTCACTTAAGGAAGTTCTCAACTCCTTGGTCCCTTGCAGTACTAAGCATCTCAGCTTATCCCCACAGGAGTCCTTCTTTAAGATCAGGATTTGGCCACCTTAGCACAAGGGACTTGTATTGTGACAGGGCAGAGCGATTTGTATGTTTGCACTGGCAAGGTAATGGCATCAATAAAAGTTAACATGTACCTAGCGGTTTCTATGTCAGGCCCTGAGCCAGATGGTTCAATGTGAATTACCTCACTTCATAATAGGACAGAGTATTTCTTGCTGCTAGGTACTTTTCTTCAAGAACTTTTGTGGTTAAGATTAGTAATTGAGAACATGGGTGGGAAGGAGTGTGGGAAGTTGTCTGGGAGACAGAAGGTATGAGGTAATCGTTTGGCAGAAGGAAGAAAGGTTGAGTAGAATGGGACAATATACAGTGTTCATTTGAGCATAGTGGTCATGCATTTCAATGAGAGCAGATGACTTCTGAAACTGTTCTGTCTGCTTCCTTCACTTGGTGATGTGAAGGCCTAGAAACAGTGGACTTAACAGGGGCTGTTCTGTGGATAAATAGCAAAGCAACAGAGTAGAAGATGTTGTGCAAAGAGCCGCTAAGTGTGGTGTGTGATGGAGGCCAGGTAAGGAGAGAGGCAAGTGGGAGCGGTGGACAACAGAGAACAGCAGGGAGCAGAGAGGGGGAGACAGGAAGTCACATATGGGAAGTTTCAGCACTGGCAGTCTCTAATGGGGACATGGGCAAATAGGAAACATTGAAAACACATCTGAAGAGGACCAGAAGTAAAAAGTGATGGAAAGTGAAGGGCAAACAGATGCCAGAACACACTTTGGGTAGGTTTAACTCTGTTAACAGTGGAGTTACTGTCCACGTGATGGCTAAACTGAGAGTGAACGTGGCGATAGAAGGAATAAGCAAGAAGTTGGCAGAGGGAAGCAAGGAGAGGGAGGGTGGCAAAATGTAAAACAAGTAGTAGAAGCTTCAGGATAGCTTGGGAAGTGACTGTAATAGAGTTCAGAATAATGAGGAATGCAAACTCAAAATGAAGCATGTCCACTAAGCTGCCTCCTGGCCCCATAGTGTGAGGAATGGGATTTAATAAACATACATTTAAATTCTTTCTTAGTATTCCCTTAATCATAATTCAAAGCAAGCTGTGCCCATACAAGGAAATGCTTCCTGGAAAGAGATGAATGGACCATTCCAGGAAAAGAGTGGGACCATTACTAACCCAACTTTCCAAGAGACAGAGGAAGGATTCAGGAACAAGAGTATAAAACTAGGCTGGATTAGATGATATCAGACAGTTACAACCATTTATAGTTATATGGTCTGCCATAAAATAAAATGTAGGCAGGGTGAGCGAGCCTGGAGGTCGGCAGTACTTCAAGTAAAAGCTAACAAGGGCCCTCAGACAGAACACAATACTAGCACACCACAAGGTCAAGAGTAGGAAGAGGTGTTGGTTGTGAACTGCACATGGATAGAGCATCCAAGCTTCTCTTTCTTCTTAAATCTTCTGCAGCCACTACGCCATAGCTCTGACTGGGATCTTCCCCAGATGTAGTAGGTGGGTCAACATGAATTCTGAGCAAGTCTAGGAGACAGCTGCTAGCATCATTAATGGCGGGACGGGCTGTGGTTTCACCAGTTGAGGAGGAACGGTTTGAAAGATGAGCCGCAAGCATTAAGGGGTGGCTGGTGCTGCATGGGAAAAGCTTGAAGCTGTGGAGAGAAACTACAGAGAAATATTTAGTATGAGAAATACAATAATTTGAGGAACACAATAAATATGTTAAGATGTGAAATGGATACAGCTGACGAATTGGTGACCTGAAATCTCAGCTTGAGAAACAATTGTGGTTTGGGTGCTAAGCTTGAACCTTTACACATGGCAGTATTTGGGGGGCGGGAATACCTTTCAGAGCTGAGGACTTATGGAGAAAGCTTCAGTCACTGGGGACGTGCTCTGTAGGGAACTGGAACACTGGCCCTCCATCTCTCTCTATTTCTTGGTCTCTCTTAAGTGGCTGTTCTCTGTTACGTGTTTTCATTGTGAATGATGTATGTGACAGGTACAGAGATAATAGGAGCCAGGAGACTATGGACTGAAGCCATCAATACCATGTTCTGTAAATTATTTCTTCAGGCATTTTTCTCTCAGTGACAAAAAGGCAATCCCAAAATTCACAGATTAGCCAGGATAGAAAAGGATAAACATAGCGGGGCCCAGTGGCACATGCCTGTAATTCCAGCACTCTGGGAGGCAGAGGCAGGTGGATCGCTGTGAGTTGGAGGCCAACCTGGTCTACAAAGTAAGTCAGGGCAGCCAAAGCTACACAGAGAAACCCTGTCTTGAAAAACCAAAATAGGTAGATAGGTAGGTAGGTAGGTAGATAGATAGACAGACAGACAGACAGATAGATAGATAGAGATAGAGAGCTACTAGATACATAGATATATAGATGAAAAGGATGAATGTAAAGACTTAATGAAGTTCTGCTGTGAACATGTGAGAATGACTGAAATAAAAATCAGCAACAACCTGGTGAGAAAGTAAAAAATTAAGATGTCACAGGTAGAATGCAAGGTATGAGAGCCAATCTGCAAAAGTTTCACAATTTTATAAAACTCAAGCACTATATACCTTAAGAGTTACACTATTTGGCTTTTATCCCACAGAAATGAAAATTTATGTTCATATAAAATATCTACATGAATGTTTATAGCAGCTCTACTCACAAGAGCCCAAAACTGATTGTAAACCTATGTCTATCATTCAGAGAATGAGCTGTGGTTTATCACACACAGCCTGTGCTGTGAAATTCTACTCAAAAATGAAAGGGCATAAATTAGCGATGGATCTTTGGGTAAATGTCAAAGGCATTATGGTCAAAGATAGTGAGCTAATTGAAAGAAAACTATTCTGAAAAAGGTGTGTGTGTGTGTGTGTGTGTGTGTGTGTGTGTGGTATGTGTGTGTGTGGTTCTAATTATGTGGTTTTCCAGAAATGGCAAAAATTATACATGTGTAGATATGTATGTATATGTATGTGTGTATATTGGTTTGTTTGTTTCTTAGAAGTTAGGGAAGGGAAAAATGACAGAAAGGGAATTTTTGGTGGTAACTAAATATTTCATTGTCTTCACTGTGCCATGGTTATATGACCTTACACATGTGATAACTGTCAGAAAATTGTGGACATATTTTTAAAAACCTGTACAAGTAAAATCTTGTGATACCCAAGTAATTTATGTACTTGAGTTCTTGACTACACCATCCAGTTCTCTGTTTTCATAATGTAATATAAATACATAAATCAACACTAGTAAGCAATGCAAAAGAACAAGATATATGTAGAAAAGTAGCATGAGATCCACTACAGAAATTACAGAAGAGGAGAAAACAGAGGAAGATATATTTGAAGAAAGCATGAAGTCATATGTTCAAGAATTAAAGGGGAACATGAAAGCCTTCAGACTATGTTCACATTCCATCAAAGTTATGGATGAGGGTTCATAAGTAAACATGGTAGCAACACTTACACAGCCTGCAGCCCTGAGCAAGGGGAGGGAAAGCAGATTGTCACATGACATGCAGCCATGCTGTGAACAGGTTAAGCCATGGGGACATTTGACTGTATAAACTCAAGTACATCAAAGGGCAGGCGGAAGAGCTAAGGAAACACACTGGACAATAGTTCAGCTTGGGGTTGTTTTTGGTTTGGTTTGGTTTGGTTTGGTTTGGTTTGGTTTGGTTTGGTTGGTTGGTCGGTCTTGCTTGTTCGTTTCTATTTGTGTCTGCTTCTGTATGTGCAGTTACATATGTGTGCATGAACACAGGTGTGCAAGTGTACTTCCCTGTGGAGGCTCCATGAGGATGTTGGCAAGTCCCCTTATATTTTGAAGCAAGTTCTCTCAATTCAGCCCAGAGCTCACCTAATGGCAACTAGTCTAGCCAGCAAGTTTGCTCCAGAGATCTAATCTAGCTTCTGAGCTCTAAAATACTTGGGGGCTGTCCCTATGCCCATCTAGTTTTTACTGAATTCTGAAGCTCCAAACTATGGCCCTCAAACTTGCTGTTTTTGTGAGGGATATTCAAAGCCCATGATCAATAGTAGACTACTAATTGTTATCACACTGTGTTGAAAAACTGGTCAGAGAAAATTAGGAAGCAATATAGAAGATCTGACTACAATTGCTAAGTTTAATCACTGATATATTTGTAACATCAGTGAATAGGCAGTGTTTTAAAAAATTGCAACCCTTCCCTGCCCCCCCCCCGCCAAAAAGATGATCATTTTCAAGATACTGTGCTCATTGACCACACTATGAAAGCAACAAAGTCCTAAATACCAAGAGCTAACTAAAAATCACCATGTGCCTGATAAAAACTAAGTCCTACTAAATTAGCAAATTCTGGTTTTAAAATGGCATGTGTTCCTTTGGAAATTTTTATGTCTTTCAGAGAAACTTTATCACATGGGTCTCTTCATTAAATGCCAAAGGTTAATTTATTCTTAGGAGTTTCATGGTGTCCACTGCTGCAACACATAGACCATTTTTCCCTTAGCTTCTCATGGATTAAAGTGTGTGGGAAACACTTCATTTTTGTATGTTTATTTGAATCTTATGTTTTACTAAATAGTCTTTTAATTTTAGTTACAGAACTATGTTGGCTTTTGTATACACGGTCATTGTTGACATTCTTCCTTTTCACAACAGAGTAAGATCCTGGAGTGGAAAGCATCATTTCCATAACATATCAGTGGCCAAATAGTAAGCAATGGCAACATCTAGCTGCAAGAGAGTCTTGGTATTAACATTTTTATTGCCACTTTATGCTCAACGAAAACACTAATACTGAAAGGAAAAGAAGAGCCCATACAGGCAGATGACAAAATCCACAAGATAGACATATGCTTTACTCCCTTAACTTGTCACTGTTCTAAAAACCACCACAATGTTTATGACACCAAATCAACCTCATATTCTGAATAAATTCCACTTGAGCATGAAAATTGTCTTAATGTACTGTTGGATTCTATTTGGGAGAGCTTGATTCAGAAATTCTACATTTTTGTATATTTTTTAAAATGTGTTTTGGTGCAGAAAGTAGTAATAACTTTCAATTTACATAATACTTTGCTGTTTTAAAATAATTTCATGCATATACGGTTTGAGAACTGACAGTAATCAGAAGCTGACTACATTTTTTAAATTAACTATTTGAAGTGTATAAGTTGAAAATATTTACAAGTTAACCGTAAATGTTTTTCTTATAATTGCCTAAATCCTAGAGAGGTAAGACTAAGAATAGACTAAAGCATAGATTGGGGAAGAGGGAAGAATACAGAAGTGTTCACACCACCCAAGGTGCACAGGGAAGAATGGGCATCAGGCTCCAAACAGTGCTTTGCATTCTGCTGGTATTCTAGACATGTCACTAATGCAACAATTAAGCAGAGGTTACTCATCAGCAACACTCTCAGGCTTTGGAAGCTTTGGGTTCCTGACATACTCACATATATCAAATGAGATCATGGCTGCATAGTGTTGTTGCTGATAGACAAGGCACTAGAGACAGTACAAGGTGCCTCTGGCAGTTGAGTGTTGTGTGTCCTGGTCACACGTTATTACCTCTAACTGACAAGGTTTTCCAGGATACACAGTGATTACATGACAGCATTCACTCACCACCCCAAGGCCTGAAGTACATTTGGGGAGAAGATAAACAGTAGGATGATGCAATTTTACTGAGGAGGCATTTGGCAAGGGAGTGGCTTCGTGTTAGAGTAAACATGGATTACTCAAACAGCTTGATCTGTATGTATTTTACCCATAAAGTAGATGCTATCCGTGCGTGTCATTTTCATGTGCCTGTGAGTCCACAAGGTCTCACAGATACCAAGTGCATCAGCAGAGCAGCGTTCAGCTCGGGGACTGTTCCTGTGGCCTCAGCCACTCTCACCAGCTTCCATTTCTCTCCTTTCCTGTCTCTTGCATATCTGCAGCTGCACTTCTGTTGCAGGTGTACTTCTGGATGAAGCAAATATCAAGGAAGAGTGTGACCGCCCACATCAGTACATGCCTCCCTCAAACAAATGAGGCCTGGAACAGCTTCTTGGCCTGGATTGTCTGCACTTATCAGAATAAGTCATCCAAGTGCAGTTTTGGGGGTTTGTTTGTTCTATTTTGCTTTTGGATAGCTTAGACACCCAGTTTATTTTTTATTATTTATGTGTATTCCTGAACGAATTTATGTACAGCATGTGCATTCAAGAGCCCACAAAAAGCTAGAAAAACATATCAAGTCCCTTGGAACTGGAGTTGCATGCAATTGTGAGCCCTTTTGTGGGTGTTGGGAATTGAACTCGGGTCCTCTGGAATAAACAGCAAATGCTCTTAACCACTGAGCATCTCTCAAGCCTCTAGGCATCCCGTTTAATACACCCAGTATAACGTTACTGTAATAGTCTAAAGTACAAAGAGAAATGCTTTGAGAATCTCATCTTTTTCTTCATTATCAGACCTGGCAGTTGTTACAAATATCAGAAATAAATAGGATTTGTGTCCAGATGAATAGACCTGCTCCATTACCATGTCTGTTTCTCTACTTCCCAAAGGATGCAGTATATCCTGAAGTCCCCACAGTGGTAGAGACAACAAGCCTTCACTAGGCACTCAGGTTTAAAACAAACAGTTGAAAATAGTTAATTACACCTTACCCTGCAGAAAGAGAAAATGTTTTCTCAGATCCCTGAAAAAAGATAATAAATAATTTAGAGCTTTGCGGCAATCAAAACTCTCAGTGTTGTTTCTGAAGTGCTGCACTGGATTAAAATATGCCATCTGTTTCCAGAGTGCAGCTCTTCATAATTATACTCTCTGGCCCCTCAAACATGAGTTCTTAATAGGAAAATTGTAGGCTGAGGGCAGAGCGAATAGCACTAGGGCATTCAGGCCATCAGGTAAGAAACAGGTTAAAAGCTTTAAGACTAAAAGCCTGAGGCAGGCTTCAGCAAAATGTAGGTCAGCCTCACAGAATACACAAGGTACAAACCAAAGCCGAGAATTGAGGAGGAAACTAAAGCACACTCTAATCTCTGTCCTTTCTGCTGATCCATTAAGAGAACGCAGTAAATACTGTTTTGTTAGCAAACCGCATTTGGTTGCTAAAAATATAGAAAGTAAAACTATATGGTTTAGAAAAGCTGTTTTTGAATAAGTAGTTGTGTGATGTTGAGTGGAAACAAACCTTCTAAACCAAGTATCAAAACTGAAAGCAATTAAGGGATATATTAATTTGGCTATTAAAATATAAATGTGTGCCTGTCTCCGCTGGGAAAGCCTCTCAATTTACCCCCACATTCTCTCTTTCCAAAAATCTATTCTAGAGCTTTACATAAGCATGTCTAGGGAATGTAAACAAGGAAATAAATAGAAAACCATGACTGTCTCCAGTACTCATAATCTCTAAAATAACTGCTGCTCTGGGATGAACTCCAGCCCCAGGGCCGGATTAGTTCAGAGTACAAAGAAGATACATTTCTGTAAAGTCAAAACACAATTCTGAAAAGTCTGGGAGTGGCCTTAATCTATCTCACAAAACTCCAGACCACACATAGCCATTAGCCAGAATAAACACAGCATGTGAAGGGGCTACTGGATTGTGGGTAAATTTGGCCAAGTTTGAATTCAAACCATCAGTTTCAGTAATTCTTTAAGACAGTAACAAAAGTTGAACACTCAGCAAGTGGCTTGATGCTCTTACAACGTCCGTACAACAATTGTAGGAACACTGAAAATACATAACCAATGACTGGTCGGCCTTTGGGGGTACCTGCTTTTCTTTTAATAATGTAAAAATATTTTATAGTGGTAAATAAATGCTTCTAAGGCAGTTGACTTTTAAAGTATTTAATCAGCCTAAGTGAAACACTGTCAAGGATGTGGGGCTAAAACTAGAGAGCAAAGTCAGAGAGACTTGCCACACAGTCAACCCCCGCCAGGCCCCAAAACACACACACACACACACACACACACGCACGCACGCACGCACGCACGCACGCATGCATGCAACTGGTTCAGTCCAGCTGAGAGATCCTGTCCCAGTTTGCTGCCTGTCTACACCCTGTCAGCATTTGCAGTAGGGTTCCCCCCAACCCCCGAAATCTACAGTACACTAAATAGTTAATGGGTTCCATTTCATTTAATCACTTCAGGTAATGTGATATTTCCACCTGGAAGTGAGGTTGTGTGTATACCAACCAGTTTACATCTTTTCCTGCAGAATGAACTGTGGGATTCTGTCCCATGTGTCAGCCACAGACAGCTTTATTTGCTCTGTTAAATCTGGTGTCACGTGCTTCTGAAAAGACCATGTGCATAAATTCTTAGAACAGCTTACTGAGACTGCCCCTCACACAGTGTCATGACATGGGGACAATGACCCAAATGGCTGATGTCCAAGGAAAGTGCCTCTGCCTTCAAGCTGCGTAATAACAAGGCACGGTGGTGGAAGTATATGAAAAGTCAGTGAGATTGTTTCAAAATTAGCTAACTTTATCTTCCCTTTGCTAGGCAGGAGGTCACATTAGTTGTTTCCGTTGAATTGCGTAAAAATAAGCAGGAAATAGCTCTGAGACCATTATATCAGTTAGACAATCCTATGGGGCTCTTTAAGAACCCCTGGCTTTGTTTGCTTGGGTACTTGCTATTGGAGAAAATTACTTGAAAAAAAAAAAAAAAGAAGAAGCATGGTACTTGGAGATCTGTAATTGAGTGTTTATAGACTATATAGGCGTAGGGGTAGCACACCTCTATAGGTTGGTGGCAGGAAGTTGGGTGTTTAATTCTTTGCAATGAAATGGAAACTCCTTTTGCTCTTTTCGGGGGATTTATGGAAAGATTCACTTTGGTCGGATTCAGGGCAGGATCTCAGAGAGTAGCTGCCGTGTGCGTGCATGCGTGCTTGTGTGCCTGCATGGGGGCGTGGGGGCGTGGGGCGTGCATGCATGTGTGCTTGTGTGCCTGCGTGGGGGCGTGGGGCGTGCATGCATGTGTGCTTGTGTGCCTGCGTGGGGCGTGGGGCGTGCATGCATGTGTGCACATGTGGCTGCAGTATCTGTGAGGGCTTTTAGGTGTCTCAACATTGAATGAGATTCCTGCAAGTGCAAGGTTGTAGTTTGGATTCAAGCATACCATGAGACTGGTTATGCTTTTGGAATAGGACATTTTATTAGCAGATGTACTGACAGTGTGAGCAGACAGCAGTATGACAGGGCCCCTGAGAAGCGCTTGGGGCTCCTTCTTAGAGGTTTCAGAGCTAAGGGTAGATTTTATATCGTTATGCCCAGTTCGGGAACCCCAAAAGACCAGGAATAAATAGACTCCGCTGTAAATACAGGAGGTTTTTTTAATTGTATACGCATTCGAACACGGGACGCAAACCTCCTGTGGCAACAGGAGAGGAATGTGGCCCCGAGGTCTAGGGGTACAGAGGTTTTAAGGGGAAAAAAAAAAGCAAGCAGTGATATACATGCTTTGGCATTACATGATCGGGTAAAGGGAATTGACTTGTGAAATGATTGGTGCAATTTAGGCGCCAAGACTACAAACAGGTCTGGCCTGGTCATATGGGCCGGTTTCCTAGCAACTATATAGAGGACAGCAAAGAAGGCAGTAAGACTAGTTCTTCCCCTAGGGGCATCACTAGACATGTCTCCACCCAGCTAACCTTAGATCAGGCCTTAAACTTTGAAATAATAGCCACCGATTTTTAATCTTTTGGTCTCTCATTATCATGTGTTTGACAGAAGTCCTTAATACATGCATGCAGTCAAGCTGTTTCTGAATCAGTGATGACGATGGGAACGGCACAAACCTGGAAACACGTGTTACTTTTAATCTAGAGACCAAATTGCTGTATTTGGGGGAATTGCCCATCAAAGTGATGGCACTTTACAAAAACGGCCCTGGCTAGCAGCAAGTAATGCTATCACTTGGATAGTACCCTCCCAAACATTTGTCTCTGACTGCCACCCCTCGCCCCACCCTCATTGCCCACTTCCTTGCCCCTCTCGCTCAGGTGTGGAAGACATCGTGGCTATAATGATTCCTGAGCCCAAAGGGAAGGAGATAGTGGGCCTGCTGGAGAGAAACATCACGGTGACCATGTACATCACCATCGGAACCCGGAACCTGCAAAAATATGTGAGCCGCACGTCGGTTGTGTTTGTCTCCATCTCCTTCATTGTCCTGATGATCATTTCCCTCGCATGGCTGGTCTTTTATTATATCCAGAGGTTTCGCTATGCAAATGCCAGGGACAGGAACCAGGTGAGTAGCTCATGAAGAAAAGTATGGCTCTGTCAACTCAATGCAAATGGCACATATTATGGTGTAAATTTTGTAACTCACAAGTAACAGGGTAAGATGAACAGTGTCTTCAGACTCTACCCTTCAGCACACATGCACACACTCTTTGGTAACTTCTGTTGTACAGTTTTTCAGAAATTTCTTACACATCTGCATTCTGATGTTTTACTGACATTGTCATCTAAGATGTTGATTTCTTTCATACCCTCTCCCATTGCTCATTTTTTAAAACAATTGTTTGTTTAAGCAAAAACAGAATGAAGAAAGAAGGGGAGAGGGACAGGAGCCTAGATTATACTAAGAGTGACTCAGAAAGAGACAGGATTTCCTTCTTGGGAACATAAGAGTGTGGGGGGGGATTTTATTTTGTAAATAAAGCTGGTTTTTAAAAGAGTTAAATTTTGAATGTATGTATGTATAAAATGTGAATTTTGTACAATGGAATGCAATGAAAAACAATTGTCTTCCATGTGAGTCCTAGCTACTTACTTCTACTCCATAAAGTATCTGCTCAGGATATTTTACACATATCTAAATGCACTTAGAAGGCATTGTACTGAATATTTGTTTATTCAGCTCCCATTGATGAAAATGTTTTCTTTTTCACACAGGACATACATATGTGATACATATGTGATACTTAGCATACTTTTTAGTATAAGGTAAATCCTGGGAGATTAATTGCTAAAACTATAATATATTATTTAAACTATGATGACTACAATGTTGTCTTCCAAAAAATATTGTTGAACCAATTTATACTTCAACCAACAATATTTAAAAGTAGTTTGCTGGGAACATCAAGTTGGCTCAGCAGGCAAAGGCACTTGACACCAAGCCTGATAACTTCAGTTTAATCCCCAGATTCCAGAGTAGAAGGAGAGAACTGATTCCCACAAGTTTGACCTTTACATCCACCTCTTGGGACAAGAACACATATATGTGTTAGGCACTAGTTTTTCAAATGCTACTTTATTTGGGAGTTCCTTAAAGCTTATACCTTCCTTCCAATTCCCCAACACCAGGTAGGGGAAAAGAAGGTTTTAAAGGAAAGGGGGTGTAGCCCTCTTTACTTCTTCCTGCTGGGTAGGGTCATAGGATTCTTTGGGGGGGGGGGGTAATATCAATATCCATCCTCAGAAAACATAGAAGTCCAGGTAACCAGATAACCAGCAAACCAGCAAAAGCAGCAAGACCTCTTCTGTCTCCTGCAAGGAGGCCACCCCTTCTTCCTCTGGGCTATCTTATTTATGTCCCTCAAAGTCCTCAGAATTCAACAAAGAGACCCTCTCAGAGCCTGCACAAGGCAGATAGCCTGCTGCTGTTGACAGTCTGAATCAGTCCCATGTCAGACATACACACATAGATATACCACACACATATGCACCACACACAGAGAGGCAGACACACACACACAGACATTCCACACACACATACAAAGAGAGACATAGACACACATACACAATTAAAAAAAAAACAACTTTCCATAGCATTACCAAAGAAATGTTAGAACTTTTTCTTGTGATTCAATGAATAGTATCACTGTTTGTTTTGTTTTATTCCCATGATGGCAGGGATTAACCCCACAGTCTTGCACATACTAAGCAAACAGCTCACCTCCAAGCTACATTCCCATCACACTCTTTAAATTATAGGTAAAGCTAAAAACCTTTTTAAGTGTAGTTTAAGTAGTATAAGTCCCTGCTTCTGTGAGCTAGTGGTTTTCAACTGAGTTGTGGAAGCTTTCTTACTAGTGTATCAGGTGCTTGTTAGTCAAGGAAATTAACTAATTTTTTTTTTATTGTATGGGATTATGTTTCTCCCAGATCCCCATCATCTTTGGCTTTACCTTCTGTAGTGCTTTGAAGCATGAAGATTTGTTGCTCTTGTTAAGTTACTGACTCTAGCCAGTTTTGTTTTGTTTGGTTTGGTTTGGTTTGGTTTGGTTGGTTTTTGGTCTTTCGAGAGAGGGTTTTTCTGTGTAGCCTTGGCTGACCTGGACTTGCTTTGTAGACCAGGCTGGCCTTCAACCCACAGAGATCTGCCTGCCTCTGCCTCCCTGAGTGCTGGCATTAAAGGTGTGTGCCTCCTCATCCATCTGTCTATCCAGTTTTGAATATACTACCAAAACTTTTATAAATGGATTTTCTCCATTTGCAAAATGGGATTTTATCCACCTCATTTTTATTTCCCTTTTATAATTAGGTCTTACAGAACTTTTCCTTATAAAGAATGAAGCAGAGACGCAATATTTTTATGATGGCCTGCCATTTTCATGACTTTCATTTGTTGAATAATTAAGCTTCCTCTCATAGGCAGTAGCCTCCTTTAACAATATTAAATCCAAGGAAGCAGATCCTGTTTTGATGGTCTCTAAGCTGTTCCCTTCTTCTCTCTGTGCCTTCCTACTCCAGTATCATATCATTTCAAGAACTACAGAACTACTGTGTGCCTCACATCTGTACCTGTTGGTCTCCTCTGTTGTATTGTCTTTACCGTGTTTGTGTTTATAGAGTTGGGAATTAACATCAAGCTTTCAAACTTATAGGATAACTTGGGAGAATTGTACAATGTGATGTCAAATCTACTCTCTAAGTACAATTAACGTTTTTCCTTTCTTGTAACTCTTCAGTCTACAGTAACGCTGTTAAATTATCACTGTCAATCTGACATAGTCTTCTTATGCTTGTTCTCAGCTGTTTAATCATTATGTGCTGGTTTAATTGTTTCTAATTTTAAACCTCCTATTTTATTTCACTGGCATTATTCACCACTCTGAATAATCTACAATCACATAACAAGATGATCTCTCTTCCAATAGTATTTTTAAGGGGATTCTCTCAATTTAATGAGATTTTAAAAATAATTTTCCACCATATTATTTTCCGTTCAGTTTTCTAGGTTGAGATAGTTTCTCCCATTACAAAATATACAATTTTGTAAATGTCAATTAGCCTAACTTTCTTGAGTTTTTTAAAGGTGCCTTTTTGATAACAGTTCCAGGGAGTGGTATCCATTACCACAGTCATGTTCACTGCTGGATGACTATAGACAAGTTCAGTCTGTGTTCTCCCTAAATGTTCTGCAGTGATAGGGCATATACCAGGTAGACACATGGTGGTAAACATGGATGTGCCCAGTTGGCTTTTATAGGGTTCCATTTAAAGTAGATTTTATATGTTGATTATTTAAAAGATAGTCACCAGCTAGTCAGACAGCCATAAGTAAAAATATTTGGGTTTATGCCCATGGAGAATCAAAGCAGCCAGTTAGCACTTGATAATAACTTTCTTCAGGTAAATAGAGCTTCCACGTCCATCTAGGCACATGGATGCTCTGTGAAATATTTGTTAACTTTCCTTGAATCACAGCATGGTATCACCAAGGTCCATCCATGATGGGACCATGTTAAAAGTTAACCCTCTCTCCTAAACAATGTGACTACTCCATTTTTAGCCCTTTAAAAAAGGGGGGGAGATTAAATAAGAACCTAGGGGAAAAATATCTTTTGATAGACAGTGTTCCACTCTGTTCAACAGAATGTTACAGCTGTGCAGGCTGCACCTATAAAAAGCAGCAGGTTGACTTAAACCATTTAGTTTTATTAAGGCATCACTGGTCTTCAGAAGAAGTGAGCCTTCTGTTCTTTATAGAATCACTGCCTGAGATAAAAGAAAGGAAGGAAGGAAGGAAGGAAGGAAGGAAGGAAGAAAGAAAGAAAGAAAGAAAGAAAGAAAGAAAGAAAGAAAGAAAGAAAGAAAGAAAGGAAGGAAGGAAGAAAGAGAAAGGAGATCATATCACATTCGGAAGCTTTCTGCCATCAGGTATTAGAAGAAGGACTGAGCTTGAATTAGCCTACTGTAGGTATCCACCTGGCTTTTCGAGGTTCATAAGTTTAAAAACCGTCCCCAGCATCTTCCAGGATGATGCTTTCCGTGCTGTACTGTACACAGAGGTGGTCGTGCCGGTGCAGCTGTCCATGGAGTGGGATTCACTGGGTATTCAGAGCAAAGTCTTTTACATGAAGAGGCAGAGAATAAGGGCCACAACTGAGAGTAGAAAAGAGACTTGGCTACTGTGCTGTGCTTCCTGAAATGGGATGATGGCTAAAGGCACCAGCTTGGAAATCAGACAGATTTGGGTCAAACATTGATGATACCTACTGGCATGAAGTTAATGTTTGCCCTGCCCAGGCTCTGGTTTCCTTGGTATGATAGTATGGCAAGTCTGGAGTCATGCTATGAGAATCAAACAAGAAATAAGTGTCATTATTAGAAGAATGTCACTAAAGTCATTTTAATGAACAAAAAAAAGGATTCTAGAAAATAGTATTTAAGTGTAAATAGCTCATTTCTTATATATTTAAGTCTAGATATGAGGTTTCCAGTCCTTTATGACACAAAATAGGATTTTGAAACAAAATAGGATCACTGTTCCAACTTTTTTCTAGAATTACAGGAAAAGGGAGGTTTATACCTGTTCAGCCTTTATGGAAGGGAAAGGAAACCCTGATTTTTCCTCCTATACTTTCACCCAACTGAGAATATTTGTATTTCTGCCCCAAACATAGGGGTTTCTCTCACATTAACCAATTTTCCAACACCAGCCTATGTTTTAACTCCATCTGTCACATTGAAAGAATGTCAGACCCCAAGATGAAGGGTTCTGTCCCAAAAGACTGCTCCATTCTAGATGTGAGTCACGTCCAACTCACAATCTGCTGTTCATCTGAATGGCAGGTTGTAATACAAGCTCTTGACTTAATGGTTACCTGTTCATTCTAAAACTTATACCTTGGAAACAGCCAGGTGAGAAGGAAGAGAATGTTCAGTATGGAAGGCAGGATACAGAACTTTTACACCCTGTCTGAGAAGGACAATATGCTCAGTAACCTGGGAGTTCTCTGAGCCCTATATGGGGATACATGGAGGTTGCATTACCTATGCAGGAGGGATTAAGTCATCATTGTTCATTGGTAATCAATTCAATCGTCAGTCTCTCTCTTTCCCAGGCAGAGAGAGAGAGAGAGAGAGAGAGAGAGCAGGTTTATTTTCAACACTCATTACATAGCCAAGGACAAGGACTCTGCCTGCACAGAGCTTGTGTTACGATAGCATCACAGATAGTACTGCACTCAAGGCATACATGGTGGTAGATCCGAAAATCCAGCATCTCTAACTGCAAAGTTCTGAGGTGGCCAGCCCCATCCTTTGGGACTTTCCAAAAGCCATCCTATTAATATAAAGCCAGGGGTGACTGAGAGGTGCTTGTTTTGAATAACAAGACTGGTTCCTATTTGCCAGTCTAGTCACTAAATTGCTGGGATTTGGGGTGCTCTCATCAGGAACTAAGATAAAAAACAAAATGTGTTTCTTATTATATGCCAAAATAACACACAGCCTAATTATTAACCCTTCAGTATGCTCTCAAGAGCTGGTTAAGAAGTCATTCAGCTAAAATAAATTTGAGAAAAACAGAGGAGTAAAGGGTATAATTGGTTCAATTTCAAGCATCTACTCCAAGTGAGGAAGGGAGAAGATGTCCAGTCAGGTTGGTTTTAACGCTACATTTGGCAATATTTCATTTAGAAGCTTATTAACTACTGTAACAGAAATGCCCCCGGGGAGGGTTCTCATTTATTAGCCTGTGGCTTGGGAGAGACGTCCAAGATTGATAAAGGAATGTGGGAAACATCAGTTCATGAGTACCACTTAGTCATCAGGAGTGCAGGGCTCACCTGAAGAATGGGTACTCTGGACAAGAAGATTGAATCCTGAGTATAACCTAAGCAAATATGACTTAATATCTTCTCCAGTCTCTCCACTATTGATGCTCTTACAGCGATGCAGAGCATTGTCTTTCCTCATTCATCATAAGAGTCATGACCAGCACGCCACTAACACAAGAAGAGTTCAAGAGATCAACATGGCAATTAAACCTCATCAATTTATATTTGTCCTCTTCAGAAAAGAAGATCAAAGGACCTGGAGGACAAGTGTTTGTTATTGTTCTTAGGGTCAATAAAGAAAGAGTTACATAAAATTGTGATTGGGCAAAGAGCCCAGTGGGGATAGCAATGGCAACCTGCTCAGATTCTTCTTGGGTTTTTCTATGCTGCATTCCTTTCTCCTGAGTAAAGCCAGACTTCTCAGAAATGAGGGCTTACAGGGAAGAGGAGCAAATGTGACCTTTGCAGGTTTCAGTTTGTTTGGGTTTTGTGGGGTTTGTGACTCACCTTGGAGAAGAGGAATTACGACCTCTATGACTTATTTCAGGGGAACAGAAAGAGTTTCCTGTGAAACTTTGTTTCTGAAACTGCTTCTGAGACCTTCAAGTGACCTTCAGTTCAGTGAATTGAGTACATCAAAATGCCATGCTTGTGGGTATAACTTTCTGAGCCCAATACCATATCTTGACATCCTTGATTCCACATGTTTGTGTTATGTATCCATTCTCTCCTTCCCTGCACTTCTAATACTGTAAGCAAATGAAGAGGAAAGTGTCTTATATTCCCTAGTTTCCTAAATATTTAGAAGACTGCCAATTAAGTTCCTTGAGTTTGATGGGGTATGTAATCATGTAACACCTTGTGGATGTTTATAGGACTTTTTTCTTTTAATATATAGTTCTGTCCTTATTTTCCATAAAGCAATTTATCTTCACTACTGTCAAAAATCCCAATAGCCTTGATAAATGTTTTTTGTACCTGTTCAGAACAAGTTGATAGATGAGTCTAATTAACAGCATGCCCTACTCTTCACAATCTTTACTAAAAAGCAGAATTTGGAATTAAGCATACAAACTATACCAACACTATGGGGATGCCCCTGAAATAGAAGGATGGCATACACCACTGTTCCTCTTCAGCCTACTTAAAGTGCTTCCTAAGTCTTCCATCACCATTGTTTTAACTGAGAGTCACCAAAGAAAGGTTGTGTTTCTTGATAGACTACAGATCCCAACATGTGTGCTCTACATTAGGCTCCATGAAAAACAGGGATTGAGAGCAGCCTTCTCCCACTTTGAACTCGGTACACTTGAAAACTCGAAGTTAAGGATGTAGCTGGGTGGCAAGACTCCTGCTCAGCACATGTGATGTCTTGGACCCCATCTTTAGGAACACCAAGATGCAAAACCAAAGGAAAAAGTAAACTAAAAAAAAAAGATGGACTACAAAGGATACAAGAGCTTAATAGGGCTTGTCTCTGTCATGTTGCATCACTTCCTTGCTGTGACAGAATACATAAGATGATGAAGGGATGAGGCCAAGATGGCAGCACCGAGAGGAGACTGGGTCAGATAAGCAGGACAGCAGTGACTGCACAGGGACCAACAAACCGAGCTCTGGGCCTTAAAACACCAGTGATTGTGTTTTCCAGGCAAGAGGAAACCCCATGGTGTGGGAAGCAATCCAGTCCATTCTCAGGTCACCCAGCTAAACTCTTCTAGAAGAGTTCCAGGTTTCCAGCAGGCACTTAGTCACCAGCCCAGAGCCACATGCCTGCATTCTCTGATCACTATCCCAGACTGAACTGTGGGCCCCACAACACCAGAGACTGGGTTTTCCAGTCAATAGAAAACCCCATCGTTAAGAAAGTAATTGAGACTGGCTTCATGTCACCCAATCCCTAAAAAAGGTCCTGGGCTCTGGCAGGCATTCAGCTGCCAGCCCAGAGACCTGCCTGCACACCTGACTCACTGTCCCAGACAAAACTGTGGGGCCCAACGCACTAGAGATTGGGATTCCCTGTCAGGAGGAAATCCTACAGTGAAGGAAACATCAGGTCCAACCTCAGGACAGCCAGCCGAACCCTCCCTCCCCGAAAAGTTCCCGGGAAAAGTTCCCAGGTTCCTGCAGGTGCCCGATTCCCAGCATGGAGTCACTCACTTGCACCTGCATGCTCTACTCACCATCCTAGACCGAACTGTGGACCCCAAAACACCACAGACAGGGCCTCCCTGTTGGGAGGAAACCCCACGGTGGGGGAAACATCAGGCTGGACCTCAGGACACCCAGATAATCCCCAGAAAAGTTCCTAGACTCCCACAGGCTCCAGGCTCTAGCCTCCTGCCGTACGCCTGAGTGCTGTGCTCACCAGCCCCTGATTACCGCTTGGGTACTGGGGCACAGAGCTCCAACCTCAGACCTACAGACGGCTGGGATCCACAGGATCAGCTCCCAGACACTGTTCCAAGGTGCAACCTGTCTCCCTAGCCAAACTGAGCAAACTGCAGGGCTCCATAGTTCTTCAAGAGGGCTGTGCCCAACAAACACAGTATAAGAGCAGCAGCAGCAGCTCAGTAAATTCAGAGCAAGAAACCCAGTGGCAGGGCAGCTATTTCCAGGACTTCTCCTAGTGAGAGGAGAGCCCTCCGGACTACCAATGACCATGGTGACCACACAGGTCCATACACCTGAGCTGAGCTGTGGCAATTCCTGAGAAGCACTGGCCATTCAGTGACACACCCAAAGAGCTAAGGAGGCCTCCTTCCAGAACAACCATATTCATGTCAAGGGGATTCTTCCCACCCCAGGATTCCAGCAGGTACCAGAAACTAACAACCAACACCTGAGACCACCAGATGGGTAGAGGCCAGCCTAAAAGCACAACCACCTAAAGGCAAAGCAATACGGCATCTCCAGAACCCAGTTATCCAGGGGCAAGCAGCCCTGGACACCCTATCATAAGTGAAATTCAAGAGGATGACCTTACATCTATGCTTATGAAGAGGATAATATAGGAAACAAATAAAATGCAATAAAGAAATAAAGGAAATAAAGAAATAGAGGAAGATAAAGCTGAACAGATTAGGACCATCTGTAAAGAAATAGAGGAAAACAAAGGCAAACAGAGTGTGATCATCCATAAGGAAATACAGGAAAATGCAGCCAAACAGTTTGTGGCCTTCACAGAGGAAATGATTAAATCACCAAAAGAAATAATATAAAAAAAGAGGAATGTTCAAACAAACAGGTGAAGGAATTGAAGAAAAATACAGTCAGATAGGTGAAGGAAATCAACAAAATGGTTCAAGATCTGAGGATAGAATTGAAAAAATTAAAGAAAACACAAATCGAGGAAATCATGGAGAGGAAGGTGTTAGGGAAAAAAACAGGAACTACAGAGGTAAGCATAAACAACAGACTACAAGAAATGGAAGACAGAATCTCAGGTGTGGAAGATACAATGGAAGGAATCAATGTATCTGTCAAAGAAAATATTAAATCTAAGAAATTCCTGGAATAAACCATTCAAAAATCTAAGACAACATGAAAAGATAAAACCTAAGAATAACAGAAATTGAGAAAAAAGAAGATTCCCATCTCAAGGCTCAGAAAATATTTTCAACAAAATCATAGAAGAAAATTTTCCCAACTTAAAGGAGAGGCCTATAAGCATACAAGAGGCCTACAGAACACCCAGTAAATTAGACCAGAAAAGAAAATCCTTCTGCCACATAATAATCAAAACACTAAGTATGCAGAACAAAGAAAAAAATACTAAAAGCTGCGAGGGAAAAAAGGCCAAGTAACATAAAATGACAAACCCATCAGAATCGCACCTAATTTCTCAACAGACTATGAAAGCAAGAAGGGCCTGAAAGGAGATCATGCAGACCCTAAGAGAACATAGATGTCAGCCCAGGGTACTATACCTAGCAAAACTCTCAGTCCTCATAGACAGAAAAAACAAGATATTCAATGACAAAAACAAAATTAAGCAATACCTACCCATGAATCCAGAATTACAGGAGATGCTAAAAGGAAAAATACAACCCAAGAAAGCTAACTACATTCAGGAAAACACCGGAAATAAATAGCTTCACTACAACAAAACTAAAAGTAGCCAAGCAGACAAACACACTACCACAACCAACATCAAAATAAAAGGTATAACAGCCACTGGTCATTAATCTCTCTCAACATCAATGACTCAGCTCTTACAGGCTAACAGAATGGATAAGTAAACAGGACCCAACAATCTATTGCATACAAAAAATACACCTAAGTCACAAAGATAGACATTACCTGAGAGTAAAGGTCTGGAAGACAGTTTTCCAAGCAAATGGACCCAAGAAGCAAGCAGGAATAGCTATTCTAATATCTAATAAAATAGACTTTCGACAAAAATTAATCAAAAGAGATGGGGAAGGTCACTTCATACTCATCAAAGGAAAATTCCTCCAAGAAGACATCACAGTTCTGAATATCTATGTCCCAAATACAAGGGCAGTCACATTTGTAAAACAAACATTAATAAAACTTAAACCACACATACATCCCCACACATTAATAATGGGAGATTTCAGCACCCCACTCTCAAAAAAGGACAGGTCAACAAAACAGAAATTAAACAAAGAAACAAGGTTTCTAACAGAGGTCATGAATCAAATGGACCTAACAGACATCTACAAAACCTTTCACCCAAACAAAAGGTTTTACCTTCTTCTCAGCACCTCATGGTCTCCAAAACAGACTGCATAGTTAGTCACAAAGCCAGCCTCAATAGATACAAGGAGATTGAAATGATCCCTTGTATACTATCTGACCACCATGGACTAAAGCTGGACCTCAACAACAACAGAAATAGAAAAAGCCTACACACACATGGAAACTGAACAACTCGTTACTCGTTACTGACTACTGGGTCAGGGAAGAAATAAAGAAATAAATTAAAGACTTCCTAGAATTCAATGAAAATGAAGGTACAACATACCCTAACTTATGGGACACAATGAAAGAAAGTGCCAAGAAAGTTTTCAAGAAGAAATTCAAAATATCTCATACAAGCGACTTAACAGCAAGAAAGCCCTAGAGAAAAAAAAAAAAAAGCAGACACATCCAAGAGGATACAACAGCTGGAAATAATCAAACTCAGGACTGAAATCAATAAATTAGAAACAAATAAAACAATTCAAAGAATCAATGAAACCAAGAGCTGGCTCTTTGAGAAAAATCAACAAGATAGACAAACCCTTAGCCAAACTAACTAAAAGGCAGAAAGACACTATAAAAAACAACAAAATCAGAAATGAAAAGGGGGACATAACAACAGACACTGAGGAAATCCAAACAATCATTAGGTCTTACTTCAAAAGCCTATACTTCACAAAATTTGAAAATCTAAATGAAATGGACAATTTTCTTGATTGATTCCACTTACCAAAGCTGAATGAAAACCAGGTAAATAAATTAAATAGTCCTATATCCCCTATGGAATAGAAGTGGTCATCAAAAGTCTCCCATCCAAAAAATGCCCAGGGCTAGAGAGTTTCAGAGCAGAATTTTACCAGACCTTCAAAGAAGAGCTAACACCAATTCTCTACAAACTATACCACAAAATAGAAACAGAAGGAACACTACCAAACTCATACTATGAAGCTACGGTCACCTTGATACCTAAACCTCGCGAAGACCCAACAAAGAAAGAGAATTTCAAGCCAATCTCCCTTATGAACATCGATGCAAAAATACTCAACAAAATACTTGCCAACTGAATCCAAGAACACATCAAAGATATCATCCGCTATGACCAAATATGCTTCATCCCAGGTATGCAGGGGTGGTTCAATATATGGAAATCCATCAATGTAATCCACCAAATAAACAAACTCAAAGAAAAAAATACACATGATTTTCAGGATCTCCTTAGATGCTGAAAAAGCATTTGATAAAATCCAACATCAATTCATGTTTAAAGTCCTGGAGAGATCAGGGATACAAGGCATTTACCTAAACATAGTAATGGCAATGTACAAGAAGCCTGTAGCCAACATCAAACTAAACTGAGAGAAATTTAAATCAATCCCACTGAAATCAGGGACAAGGCAAGGCTGCCGACTCTCTCCATATCTCTTCAACATAGTTCTTGAAGTCCTTGCTAGAGCAATAATACAATTAAAGGAGATCAAGGAGATTCAGTTTGGAAAGGAAGAAGTGAAAGTATCACTATTTGCAGATGCTATGATAGTGTACCTGAGTGGCCCCAAAAATTCTGCCAGGAACTCCTACAGCTGAGAAACACCTTCAGCAAAGTGGCTGGATACAAAATTAACTTGAAAAAATCAGTAGCCCCCCTGTATGCCAAAGACAAAAGGGATGAGAAAGAAATTAGGGAAACTACACCCTTCATAATAGCCACTAATACCTTGGTGTGACTCTAACCAAGCAAGTGAAAGAACTGTCTGAAAAAAAAACATCAAGCCTCAGAAGAAAGAAATTGAAGAATATATCAGAAGATAGAAAGATCTCTCATGCTCATGGCTTGGCAGGATTAACACAGTGAAAATGGCCATCCCGCCAAAAGCAATATACAGATTCAATGCAATTCCCATTAAAATACCAACACAATTCTTTACAGAAATTGAAAGAAAAATTTTTAGATTTGTATATGGAATAATAAGGAACCCAGAATAGGGAAAGCAATCCTGTGCAACAGATCATCTGGAGGTATCTCCATCCCTGATCTCAAGCTGTACTATGGAGTAACAATAATAAAAACTACATAGTACTGGCATAGAAACAGACTTGTGGATCAATGAAATAGAATAGAAGACCCAGAAATAAACCCACACACTTATGGACCCCTGATTTTTGGCAAAGATGTCAAAACTATACAATGGGGAAAAGGTAGTATCTTCAACAAATGGTGCTGGTCTAACTGGATATCTACATGTAGAAAAATGAAAATAGATCCATACTTATCACCCTACACAAAACTAAAGTCCAAATGGATGAAAGACTTCAACATAAAACCAGACAAACTAAACCTGTTAGAAGAAAAAGTGGGGAAGAGCCTGGAACTCATTGGCACAGGAAACAACTTCCTGAACAGAACACCAACAGCACAGGCCCTAAGATCAACAAAAAATAAATGGGACCTCATGAAACTGAAAAGCTTCTGTACAGCAAAGGACACTGTCATCAGAACAAAATGACAGGCTACAGACTGGGAAACCTATATTTGACAAAGAACTAATATCCAGAATATATAAAGAGCTCAAAATGCTAAACATCAAAAAATCAAGTAATCCAATTTTAAAATGGGGTACAGAGCTAAACAGAATTCTCAATAGAGGAATATTGAATGGCAGAGAAACGCTTAAAGAAATGCTCAACATCATTAGTCATCAGGGAAATGCAAAGCAAAACGACCCTGAGATTTCATCTTACACCCATCAAAATGGCTAAGATAAAAAACTCAAGTGACAACACATACTGGAGAGGATGTGAAGAAAGGGGACCCCTTCTCTATTGCTGGTGGGAATGTAAACTTGTACAACCACTTTGTAAATCAATCTGGTGCTTTCTCAGACAATTAGGAATAATGCTACCTCAAGATCCAGCTATACCATTCCTAGGCATATATCCAAAATATGTTCAAGTATACAACAAGGAAATTTGCTCAATAAATTTGCTCAACATTTGTTTGTAGCAGCTTTATTCATAATAGCCAGAATCTGGAAACAACCCAGATGGCCCTCATCGTAGGAATGGATACAGAATTGTGGTACATTTACACAATAGAATACTACTCAGCAATTAAAAACAAGGAAATCTTGAAATTTGTAGGCAAATGGTGGGACCAAGAAAAGATCATCTTCAGTGAGGTATCCCATAAGCAGAAATACACACATTGTATATACTCACTTATAAGAGGATATTAGACATATAATATAAGATAATCACACTAAAATCTATACACCTAAAGAAGCTAAGCAAGAAGGACCTTAGGTAAGATACTCAATCCTCATTCAGAAAGGCAAATGGGATAGACCTCAGAAGATGGAGAAAATAGGGAACAGGACAGGAGCATACCACAGAGTGCCTCTGAAATACTCTACCCAGTAGGGTATTAAAGCAGATCCTGAGACTCATGGCCAAACTTTGGGCAGAGTGTAGGGAATCTTATGAAAAAGGGGGAGATAAAAAGACCCAAAGGGGACTGAATTGCCATAATGAGGGCAACAGAACCAAAAAATCTAAGCACAGGTTTTCTTTTCTGAGACCAATACTCCAACCAAAGACTATTCATGGACATAACCTAGAACCACTGCACAGCTGTAGCCTATGGTAGCTCAGTCTTCAAGTGGGTTCCCTCATAAGGGAAACAGGGGCCATCTCTGACATGAGCTCAGTGGCTGGCTCTTTAAACACCTCCCCCTGAGGAGGGAGCAGTCTAACCAGGCCTCAGAGGAAGACATTGCAGCCAGTCCTGATGAAACCTCATTGGCTAAGGTCAGAGGGAAGAGGAGGAGGAGGACCTCCCCTATCAGTGGACTTGGGAAGGGGCATGGCCTTCAGAGGGAGGAAGGGCGAGACTGAGAAGTAATGAAGAGGGGGCTACAGCTGGGATACAAAATGAATAAATGGAAATAAATGAAAAAATTAAAAATGAATTTTACAGGACAGAAAAGATGGTTGATTGGCAAAAAAGCACTGAATGCTCTACCAAAGGACCCAATTTTGATGCTCAGCGCCTATGTGGCAGCTATTTTTTTAACGTAAAGTCTTGGGAAGAACAAGAGCTCCACAAATACCAAACTGAGCAGGGCACAGGGGTCTTGTAAGAGATGGTTTCTACAATCAAGGACCATGTGTGGATGTGGCCTGGAACCCCCGCACGGATGGGGCCCATGATAACTTGGTGTAGGGCTGAAGACCCTATTCAGGGAAACAGGGACTGTTTCAGTCATGATCTTGATGGCTGACTCTTTGACCCTCCCCCATATAAGCCGGGGAGTAACAGACTGGCTAGATCCCAGGAGAGGACTTTGCAGCCAGCCCTGAGGAGACAGGATAAGCTGGGGTTGGATGGAAGGGAAGGAGGTCCTCCCCTGTTGGTGGACTTGGAGGGGGCGGGGAAGAAGGAGATGAGGGAGGGAGTGGGAGGGTAGGAGGGAATGGGGGAGGGGGCTACGCCTGGGATTCAAAGTACCTAACCTGTGATTGAGATAAAAATAAA
>CM053744.1:21546044-21561033 GCA_028658305.1 Pachyuromys duprasi
AGCAGGGGATCATGCTAGGAGATGGAGGAGGCGCTTATTTCAAGAAGTAACTTGAGCCAAGAACAAAGGATGATATAGTAGTAGCTATAGGGCACACAGAGAAGAGATCTGTCCTGCTTAGCTTCCCCTCCATTCTTCCGAGTTTTTCCTCCCCTCCCTCCCTCTCCATGGCCTTCACCTCGGAGATGTTCTAAGTTTCCCTGCTACCTTAGTCTACCAGCTACTCGTGGACTTTTGCATAGATTTTAGATATATAGTTCTCCTTTTAGGAGACAGCCAAAACCTACTTTACTGCCAGCATTGGATTGACAATGTCACTTGGGTGCGGAACTACTTTCCTAGCATTTCAAAGATCTGAGTTTGATCCAGCACAGCGCAGATGTTGTGCACATGCCTGTAACCTCTGCACTCAGGCAGGAGAAAGCAGGAACCTCAGAAGTGAGACCATCCTCAGCTGCATTGTGTGTCGGGGTCCAGGCTGAGATACACATGATGCCCTGGTTCAAAAAACAAAAAGTGGAATAAAAATAAAATGCCAAATTATTTTTAGAAATAAGGACAAAATATCAATGAGGAAGAACAGTTTGTTTATGCTTCTTTAAATGCTAGAGAAGTGATTTGTAAGAGTCAATTGGCTGGCTAACGGTGATTGACAAGGACTTGATAGATTTGATTGGCTGGAAAGCAGGGTGGATGACCAGTGGCTTGATGTCCAGCTGGAGGCGGCCTGTGTTGTAGCATAGTGTCCTTAAGCTCTGTAAACATCTGTGCTTTCTGACAAATATAACCTTTTTCCTGCGGCTGTAGGAAGGGTAAAGAAAGAAAAGCACTTTAGCAGGTGCCTCAGACATAGTGGGGTTCACTGGTATGGTTTGAATGAGATGTATCCTCAGTCTTGGATATTAGAATAATTGGTCCCCAGTTGGTGGCACAGTCAGGAGCAGCTTAGGAAGGGTGGCCTTACTGGAGGAAGTATGTCACTGGAGGTAAGCTCCAGGAAGGGAAAGCCTTGCATCACTCCTCACGTGCTCTCTCTGACTCCTGGTTAAGACGCGCATGCTCAGCTGTTCCGGCCACCCTGCCTGGCTACTGCCAGGTTTCCCCTCCATAGTGGTGGACTCTTCTCCCTCTGGAACCATAAGTACAAATAAACCCTTCCTTCCATAACTTGCCTTGGTAGCAGTGTCTTATCACAACAGTAGAGTGTAGGACAACTAGTATGTCCAGTATTTCAATGAGAAAAGTATGGGAATGTAGCCCAACACTGAGAGTTCTTGCTTTATGTGCATGAGACCCTAGGATCAATCCACAGCACTGAAAGGAAAATAAAGGCAATTTAAATTTTAAAAAGTCAAAGTACCTAAGCTGTGATTGATAACAAAACAATAAATTTTAAAAAACTGTAATAAATAAATAAATAAATATGTAAAAAAATTTAAAAAGTATGACAGAGTTAATGTAAAGAAAATTGAACATCATCACTATTGTTATTATTAGAAAAAAATTATTCCATGTTGATTTGAATCCTTCAAATACATTTTATTGCTGCAAATGCACTGTTGCAAGACAAGTGCACATGCTAAGAGTCAGGCAAAAACCTGCAAAAAAACTTGCAAGCACACACAGAGTAAGATTTAATTCCCATGCCCTTCTCCTTGTTGCCTTACCATTTGCAGGGCTCATTAAGAGAGCAAGTTTCTCTATGTAAACTTGGGGTATGATGTATTCTTTCTTGACATGGGCGATAATGGTTCCCCAGGTATGTGATTTGCAACTATATGCTAACCTGAATGCTAAATTCTATGGTGGGGGGAGGGCAGATGCTAAATGTACCATGTCCATGCGTGTGTGCACATATATGTGTAAGTGAACACACATAATAACTCAAAAGCATGTAGAGGCCAGAAGCAGATGGACCTCTCTTTGTTGATCTCTGTTTTATTTTTTGAAACAAAAGCTCTTCACTGAACTAGAGCTTACTAATTGGCTAGACTGACTTGCCAAAGAGCTCCAGGGATCCACTGTGCCCACTCTCCAGCTCTAGGGTCACACACTTTGGGTACCACAGGAGCGTTTCCAGGGGTCCTGGGACTCTGCACAGAGATCCTCATGCTTACCTGGTAATCCCTACATCCTATGTACAGCGTACTCAAAGGCATAGATAAAGGAGAAGGCTATGAAGTAGTATACTGCAGGCTGCATCAGCTGGTCTAGATAAGCAAACTGAAGGCACATAAAAACACAAGACTTTAATGGTGAAAAAGAAGGGCTGTTTACTCAAGTCATATATTGGCCAGCTACTTGAACAAGTTAGCAAATACTGGCAACGCTAGTTGCCAGTCTGTGCAGATTTATCCTGCACTGAAGTCATGCTAGGAAGTTTCAATTTTATATGCTATATGTCATGCAAGCCTAAAACCAGGAAGAAGGAACCCCCTCCAACGAAGTGTTTCATGGACCTTGAAAGAACCATTCTCTGAAAATGCCCAGGCTCTGTCATCTACCCATCATCCTTAACATTCATGCCATGTGTGCATGATTTCAGAGAAAGCTGCCCTGGTTTATGACATGCTCTAAAAAAGACAGGAACCACACATCTTTGTTGCTAATGAGCAGCTTTCTGTTTTACAGCGCCGACTGGGAGATGCAGCAAAGAAAGCCATCAGCAAGCTCCAGGTCAGGACCATCAGGAAGGGTGACAAGGTGAGAGCCTCTTTTCCTTTGGGTGAGGACCTATTCAATGAAATCCTTGTCTTTTCTAACAGCTAAGTTAAGAGAGAGAAATGGGAAGGAGAGGTCAGCGTAGGCCTGTTGTCTATACACATCAGACACTCAAAGGGCTTCTATTAAACGTATAAAATGCATGCAGTTTACTAGCAACAAGATAAGAGACATTTTGAAGTTAAGTGTGCAACATAGCTAAATTGTACAGCCAGCATCAGTACCCATCAAGAAATGAATGGATAAAGAAAATGTGATATGTATACAGAAGTGGAGTGTTATTGAGATATTAAGAACAAAAATATGTCATCTGCAAGATAATGGCTGAAACTAGATATCCATCATGTTAAACAAAATAAGCAAGGTGCAGAAAGATGAATATACCACATTTTCTCTCACATACAGAATGCAGACATTACAGAAGGACTTAGAGGTAGAAGGGGTCCCTACTTGATAAAAAGAAGAGGCTCCATAGAAAGGATGGAGGGATAGAAGAGGTTAGCAGGAAGTGACTAAAATTGAAGGATGTGATACACATGCATGAAAACATCACAGTAAAACCAGCATTGTATGCAATAAATACACACATAAAAAGCGTGCAAGAGGGCTGGGGATATGGCTCAGTGGTTAAGGGTATTCCAGAGGACCCAAGTTCAATTCCCAGCACCCACATGGCAGCTCATAACTGTCTGTAAGTCCAGTTCCAGGGGATCTGACACCTTCACACAGACACACATGCAGGCAAAACAAGAACACACATAAAATAAAAATAAATAATTTTTTAAGTGGGCAAGAAGCCAGCTGTGTTAGCCCACATCTTTAATCATAGCACACTCAGGAAGCAGAGGTAGGTGGATTTGTGGGGGTTCCAACCCTGTCTGGTTTATACAGTGAGGTCCAGACTAGACAGGACTACATAGACCCTGTTTTGGAAAAAAATAAACTGCAGGAAAACATACAAAGATTAGGTGAGATGAGTACACAAAAACGGGTCTTAAATTTGGGTTGACGCTATCTAGCTTGAATACAAAAAGAAAAACAGAAAACCAAAGTTCAGTATTCTAAGAAGTATTTGCTTACCTCAGTCAACGTGATTCACAATATAACGGCAGAATAGCTACTCTTTGTATGGCCCGGGAAGGTTTTTCCAAAAGTCCTTGGAAAGAGGGTGGGTTTCCATGCTGAGCTGGACTCTCCACATGAGTTTAGAGTATAAATGTGCAAATGACATTTAGCTCCTCTGAACTCTAGGGCTTAGAACCCTCATTGCACAGCCTCCCTCAGTGTAGAATGGTGGCATGAAGTCAAAGGCTGTCATAGAGCTCCAGGAAGTTTCAGTGAAAAGGCCAACAGCCCAAGCCTGCTGGTTCCAAAGGAACATTAACACCTGACAGTTAGGACAGTGGGTGACAATACAGCATGTGGCTTAGCATTCCTGGGAACTTAGTAATGGATTCACACACACCTCAGGTGTTGTCCCTACTCTGAATAACTGATTTTTCTCACAAGCTTTATCCTATCATTTTAAATAATAAGAAACTGTTGCTGAGATCAATGTGAGAAACTTCATTTAAAAGGTAAACCAGGGGTTTGGAAAGATAGCTTGTCCTGACTGACTTTGATCCCCAAGATATTGTAACACTTTCCTGTGGAGATAGAGTCAGGAGAATTCCTGGGGCTAGCTGACCAGCCAGGTCAGCCAGGCAGGGGAGCTCCAGGTTCAGTGAGAAACTCCATCTCGATAGATAGATAGACAGATAGACAGATAGACAGACAGACAGGCAGGCAGGCAGGCAGGCAGGCAAGCAGACAGACAGACAGACAGACAGGCAGGTAGGTAGGTAGGTAGACAGACAGACAGACAGACGGATAAGGCTGGGAGCACACACAAGTACCCACACATGAACACACGCACAAATCAAATTTGGAAATGGTATTTATTCTCATCAGTATTTTTCCCACTCAACTGGAGAGTAAAAAGTGCCAGCATTATGTCATAAGTAGCCATGGGGTGCCTTGTTTAGGTTTGCATACAGAAAAAAAAATCAAAACTCTATTCTTATTTCCATTTAATATATGCTTTAGATTTCAGAGGACTGGGCAGATTATAAATCATTCAAATAGATATCATTCTTCATCTGATGAGGGAAGATATTCAGAGTATTTTAGAACAGCACGTGCAAATGAAGCTTCCCTCACAAATGAAGCTTCCCTCTCTTGGAGTAAAGGTTGGGAGGGATGGAAACTAAGCTGGTAGGTGAATTACTGATTAAGATGATCAGTGTTAATGCTGCTTAGAGGCTCGCCCTAGGTAAGCTCTCCTTTGGTTTTTGACAGTGTTTGCTCAGGTTGAAAGCTAAAGTTGCCTCTTCCACTTCTTCTGTTGCAGGAAACAGAGTCTGATTTTGATAACTGTGCAGTCTGCATTGAAGGGTACAAACCCAATGATGTGGTCAGGATCCTGCCCTGCCGGTGAGTAGCTAGTCTCCCTGCTCTGGTGAGGAGGGGACAGAGAGAGTCCTCTGTGCTGGCATTGCAAACAAGCGAAACGCTCCTCTCCCTGTAACCTTGTTCTGAAAAACATTCACCACACAAAAGTAGAAGTCTTTCTTGTCCCCTTGAATGAAAAACAGACGTGACAAGATAGAGTGAATGCATGCTGTGTGCTCCAGGCAACTCCTTGGATACCTCAGTAATGCTCAGAATCAAGTCTGGCTTTTACAGGTGCTATTACCACACACACACACACACACACACACACACACACACAAACTATTAAAAAGATGCTGGGGATGAGCAGGACACACTCAGCAATCTGAACAAGAACAGCAGTAAGTAAATCCCACTTCCCTTGACTTTCACCAATAGAGAGAGAATGGGTGAAATTCCCCCAGAATTCTCGAATCTGAAAGAACATTGTAACATGCAGACTTAGGGAAAGTTCCTCCAGGGAATGCTCCAATCCCTTTAACATCTCTCCCTAAGTGTAAGTCACTGTTACAGTGTCTGGTATTTTTCTTTGAACATCCTAATTAAATCAAGTTAAGTTGGAGTTACATAAGAGCCTTCATAGAAAACAAAATTTTTTTAGTTGCATCTAGGAAAGTATCCTAAAAATAAAAATGTAATTGCCTCAATGAAAGGTACTTCATGTAGAGAAAATGGCTTAAAAATTCTTCAGTTTAAAAGCCTAGAAGAGTATAACACGAAAGGGGGAAAGGGGTCACACACTGATTCTTTATTCTTCAATATATTTACTCTCCATTGTCATTTTGTATTACAGACCCTGCTTTCAATGACAGAAACATCAAGCATTTAACCATCTTCAGTTATGTTTGATCTCACACTAGTCACACACACATGCACTCTCTGAATATCTCCTGTAACTTTTGCCATGCTGGTTTTAAAGTGAAGGTACTTTTATGGCTGTTGCTGGCTTCTTGCAGGCAGTGTGCACTAACGGATGTCATCAGTCAGATGCATTAGCATTTGCTTCTTTGCTCCATCATTCTCTCTGGAGTATCATTAAACCTTTGCTTCTACGAACACCACAGCCTCTTTTTCCCAGTACTTCCAGGCATTTCATCAATGTAACTATTTACTCTTCTTGGAGTAAAAGCTATTTTAAAAATTATCCAGGTGCATAGTATGTGTCTTCTTTAATACTACATTCTGTGGCCTTACAATCCCGAATATTGTATACATCACCACTGGGTACCTTTCCAGTTATTCATTTATGCACTTATAGCAGGATGGTTTCAAAACTGTTTTATTGTTTTCTCTCTCTGAGAATTTTAAACAAATTCTGATAAATATGGAAAGCCTTCCCTTCTCATCTGTCATTAAGGTAACTATTAAAGTGAAGTCATATACATTCACTCCAGCCCTTTCTTTCTCCTCTCTGTTTCTTCATCCAACTCTTCCCTAAAACATGAACACAAGGCTTCATTGATGTGAGACGGAATCTGTTGCACAGTCTAAGGAATAGACATGCAGTGGCATGCACATCCAGATGGCAACAGGCAGCTCTAACTTTGTGACTTGGATTTTATCCCAGTTCACCACTAAGGCATTTTCCAGGAAACGTGGGTTCCACTGTGTCATACATGTATCAAGCTGTGACCAATGTTGTTGGGATAAGCCTGTGACTTGGACTGGAGCTTGTGGTTATGATTCTTAGCAACAGAATGTATCTTCCCGAAGCGTTCTGATAATCTTTACTGTCTTCCCTTGTCCAGAGAATGAGTAATGCTCTCTGCTTCTTTCCACCTCTAGCCTCCCTACTTGTCTTTCAATGGTTATTCCCTTCAGCCCACTTAGCTGTCTGAGATTAAAGACTCAGTGTCTCAAGAAGGATGTGTATTGGTTTGGTAGATCAAAAGCCCACATTTCCCTTCACAATAGCTACTAATAACATAAAGTACCTTGGTGTGAATCTAACCAAGCAAGTGAAAGACCTGTTTGAGAAAAATTGCAAGACTTTGAAGAAAGAAATTGAAGAAGATATCCAAAGATGGAAAGATTTCCTGTGCTCATGAACTGGTAGGATTAACATAGTGAAAATGGCCATTCTGCCAAAAGCAATCTACAGATTCAATGCAATTCCCATCAAAATACAAACACAATTCTTTACAGACCTCGAAAGAAAAATTCTCAACTTCATATGGAAAAACAAAAAGCACAGAATTTCCAAAATGATCCTATACAACAACAGATCATCTGGAGGTATCTCAATCCCTGATCTCAAGATGTACTACAGAGCAATAGTAATAAAAACTACATGGTATTGGCATAAAAACAGAATAGTGGATCATTGGAACCAAATAGAAGACCCAGAAATAAACCCACACACCTATGGAAACTTGATTTTTTACAAAAAGCTAAAACCATTAAATGGAAAAAAGACAGCATCTTTATCAAATGGTGCTGGTCCAACTGGATGTCTATATGCAGAAAAATGAAAATAGATCCATATTTATCACCCTGCACAAAACTAAAGTCCAAGTGGATCAAAGACCTCAACATTAAACCAGACACATTAAATTGGTTAGAAGAAAAAGTGGGGAAGACCCTAGAACTCATTGGCATAGGAGACAACTTCCTGAACAGAACACCAACAGCACAGGTTATAAGATCAACAATCAATAAATGGAACCTCATGAGACTGAAACGCTTCTGTAAAGCAAAAGACACTGTTGTCAAAACAAAATGACAGCCTACCGACTGGGAAAGGATCTTCACCAACCCTATATCTGATAGAGAGCTAATATCCAGTATACATAAAGAACTCAAGTAGTTAAAAAGCAAGAAATCAAGTAATCCAATTAAAATGGGGTATGGAGCTAAACAGAGAACTCTCTGTAGAGGACTGTAGAATGGCAGAAAAAACACTTAAAGAAGGAGGAAAATCTCTTTCCACCCTTGGAATCTAGTACTCATGGGATAGTGTCTGAGAGCTAATGTGGAAACCACTGCCATTTCTATTTAAATCTGAGTGAAGAGACATATGATATTTTAAATGCAAACAGATATAGACATGGCCATCATTCCACATGCTGGGAAATAGGCATCCATTTTTTGCTGATTTATCTCCTCATTTTTCGGGAATAGCCTCTCAGCTCTACCAATGCCTCCCCCGCATCCCCATGTCAACACTCCTGTTCAGACCACCAATATTTCTCACCTACTTTGTAATCATATCCCATAACTAGTGCTCCAGAGTCCAGTTACATTTGAGTCACACCCAATGCCCCTTCTCACCCACCAGGTTACCAGCACAGAGTGACTGACTAAGAATTCAGGTCCTGAATGACCGAGGAACCTCTTCTCCTAACCAATCCCTGACATGGAAATTATACCCTAACAGCCCCTGGTGATGCTAGTTGTTCTTTCTTGCTTTGTTCTTAACTCTGACTCTTCAGGAAACCCTTTCAGTAAAGCTTTAGGGAGTATAATCAGTTTGAATCATTACCTTAGAAAGTAGAAAATACTCTCAAGTATTAGCAAAGAGCTGTTTATCAGAGCCTCCTGACAATAGCAATTAAAGGTATGTGTGGGAACAGCTGGACTGTCCCAAATAGGCAAATAAATTATGGTGTATGAAATGTCCCCAAAAGGCTTATGTGGTTAAAGCTAAAAAAAGTCAAGTCAAAGTTTAAAACACAAAACACAAAAACACCCAGAGGGGCATGGTAGTTTTGAGTGGTAGCTGTGTTTCAGAGGATCTGGGCTTTCAGTGTGGAAAGGATGCAATTCTGCCTGTGGGTGGTGGTGACACTTGGATAATGGTGTAGGTGAATTTTAGCATCACTCAATTATACACCGGGAAATGACCAAAAGTTAAACTGTATGGTATAGAGTTTCCAAACAAGCCCAGGAATACATTTCAGGATTACTTGATGTAACAGGTGACCTTGCTTGGGGGAAACTTACACCTGTCTCTCTGAGAAGTGGCAAATGCCCCCAAACTCTGGCTCTGGTCTGCAGAGACAACACAGAACAGAGCTCATTGAGTATACGCCACCCCCACCCTCCAGCTCTTCCACCTTTGGGATGTCAATCAGCAGGAACACTCTCTGACTTCAGTGATTCCAGGACAGCTTGCTAGAAGTTGCTAATTGTCTTCATCTGACCGCCCCGCTCCACAAGGCTGATGCTGAGAGCCCCCAGGGAGCATTACTTACAAACTGTAAGTACAAAGAGTTACTTGTGAATAAGGTAACAGTCGGAGAAGAGCCAGCAAAGATATCCACAAGAATTTTAGACAGTTGTATTTAGTGATCAAACCCTGATGAAAACAAGTCAGTGGGTCATGTGTCTCTAATAATAAACAAGAGCATGCATGTGTGAAAGCTGTTTCTCCGCCTCTCCCGTGGGGCATGGAACGTGGATGCGAACAGCTGCCGAGGGATTACTAGGTGGATGACTAAGAAAGAAGCTCAAGGAGAATGGGGTGCATTCATGCTTTACCTTGGTGGAAAATTTTGGCCAGGCCATAACAGGCTTTTGAAGTGAAGTATCTTTCTACAAAACTCATTGCACCCCAAAGCTTTTGGAGTGATTTATGCAAGCAAGAGCTCGATGAACTTCTGGTTATTGCTTCAGAGTGCAAAGGAAGGTTAAAACAAGACACAAATAACTTAGTGTCCTTTCTGGAAAATTCTTAGGATGATCAGAATGGAGTATTGAATGATGTTGACAGCAGCATTTCAACCGTGCAAAAATGAGGACGAGCAAGGACAGGGAAGAAACATGAAAATGACAGTGGAGGTTACCTGCATGAAGGAGATATGCACATACTTAAATATTTAATCCTATAAAACATTTCTATAATGAGAGTATCTGAGGTAAATCAAGCCTGGATTTAAAATATTAAGAAACTTGGGTGCTAGAGAGAACGACCAATGGTTAAAGGCTCTGGCTGCTTTTGCAGAGGACTCAGGTTCAGTACCCAGCACCCACATGGGGTTTACAACTGTAAATAACTCCAGTTCTGAGGAATCTGACACCTTTTCCTGGCTTCTGTGGGAACTGCATGAATGTGGTACACAGACATAAATTCAGGCAAGGCACACACACACACACACACGCACATATAAAATGAAAATAAATAAATATTTTTTCTTTTTAATAAAAAATAAATCTTACAAAAAGGAAAAATTAACCACATTGAAATGAATAAGAAGCTAGACATGGTACTGTAACCCTGGCACTAGGAGGGGCAGAGGCAAGAATGAATCCCAGGAGTTCACCAAGTCTAGCCTGCACAGTAGTAACCCCATTAAATATGGCATTCAAGTGTCTTGGACCCTAGTCACATCAATCAGCTAGACACACAGGATGAGTGCCAACAAGCTTTGCTGCTCCAGCCAAATGATATAATTAGACCAGGGTCAAGTTCTAAGGACAGAGCTTGCTTTCCTCTAACTTAAAGTGAGGGCCCTGCAGGTCCCTCCTAACCTGCATTCTGAAAGTATCCACCGGAATTTTGAAAGGTTAGCCCTAAGGTGACCCAGCCTAGCATTGGTTCCCTTTTAGTTCTGTTGGGTTTTCTTCAGTGCTAATGAAACACTATAGGAATGCAGGAGAGAGAGTGAGCTGGGTAAAGTAAATAATTGGTTGTCAGAATAGGTTAGCTCTGGGAAACTTTACACTTTCCAAATGACTTATGCACTATTGTCTAATTTGTATCTAGCAAGGGTCTGTAATATACACAGGGCAAGTGCCAAGATGGCCTCCAGATCTCACTAAAAGAAAAATCTGAACTCAGAGTAGGTCCCCAGAGCCTAGATGGGTTTTCTCCCCCAAGTCTATGCTCCATCCACTGTACCCATGGCTGTGAGCAGGACACAACCCCCAACTAAGTCCTGTTCTATTCAGGGGGGGCAGAAGGGTGCTGAAAAGTGCCTTTGCTTTGACTAAAACTATCTGCCTAGGATATCAAAGTCACTGTAAGACCTCAAAGAAACCAAGCAAATCTGCCTGGCTTCAAGTAGCTTGTTCTTTCTCTTCTCTCTTAATCTGCCTCCTTCTCTGTCTGTTGGTTTCTCTGAATGTCTCTCTCCCTCCTTCTCCTTCCTCCTTTTTTTATTCCTCCTTTCCTCTCTCCACTCTCCCTCACACCTTCTCATCCCTCCCTTTTTTCTCTTCCTCTATCCCTTCATTCATCTCTTCCTCTTTTTCTCTCTCTCCTTCCCTTCTTTTTCTCCTTCTCTCCTTCCCCCTATTCCTATTTCTCTCTCTACTTTCCTTTTCCTCCCCTATTTATCTCTGTCTTCTTTCCCTCATATCCTCTCCTCCCATCTCTCTCACATGCCTCATCCACCCTCTCTCCATTAACAGGAACCATTCTCCAGTTGTCTTGGTAACGTAAAATAATCAAGTTCATAACCACCAGAATATAGCTACTACTGCTTCTGGACACTCAGTTCTCCCTTTTCTTTCCCTGTTAAATGGCAATTATGTTGTTTATCCAAGTTAAATAAGGTGACCTGAGACATGGCATAACTCACCCTTGGTCTCATAATTTCCACTAGAAAGATTCTCCCCACCATGAGGCTTCAGACCTTAGGGCGATGGAGTTTTTGGTAGAAGGAGACAGATTATACATTTACCTGGCTTGATCAATGAGAAGCAATGGAATGGGAAATGAGCTCACCCATCCTTCTATGCAGAAGCCTAGAAGGACGAAACAGCACTGGTGGCCAGTAGGTCAGCATGCAGAATAAGGAAACATACAGTGCATATTTGTGATTTTTCTTCTCTCTGGTCTCTTGCTTACATGCTCTGCCCATTTACCCTATTTCACAATGCTGCCTGGCCCATCTCTTCTAACTTTGCTGTTCGTGTTCTACAGTTCAATTCACCGTGCAATATCTCATGCATATGTAACGCTGCTTCTTTGACCTGACTTCAACAAATTCCTTCTCCTTGGAGTTCTTTCCTCTTGTCTCTACCCTTCAAATACTTCCATTCTTTAGTCTCTACAAGAGACCCTATGATACCCCATAAGTTTATAAGTTTTCCACAGTGTGACAGCTCTCATTTCTGAGCTCCATGGCAATTTTACCTACATCTGTTAATGACACTATACACATTGACTTCATAGTTAATATCATGTACTCATTGAACATTTGCTATGTAAGCAGTATGTAAAGAAACATGTAATTAGATCAACCATTCTTTTGCTACTTTGCTAGTCAAGATAGACTAGGCTTTGCTGAAATAACAAAAAAAAAAAAATCTAGTCTTCATAGCTGACCACAACAAGATGTCTCACTGTTTTCCAGGAGTTCTGTTAACACAGCAGGCAACTGAGCTGATAAAGCAGCCTGCTCTCAATTTTCTCTTCATAGCTGTTTGCCCAGTATCAGTCACATGAAAGTAGCTGCAACAAAGATAGCGTGCAGCATTTTTTCGAGGCAAGATGGCGGTGCCAGGAGTACACTGCGTCTGAGAAGCAGGGCATTTTCGGTACAGTGACCAAGAGCCTGAACTCTGGGCCCTAAAACAACAGCGACCCTGTTTCACAGGTGAGCGGAAACTCCACAGTGAGGGAATCAGTCCACTTTCAAGTCACCCAGCCAGAACCTAGAAGAGATCCCGGAGTGTGCAGGCACTCGGTCACCAGACCAGAGCCACACACCTGCGTGTCCTGATCACCTTCCCAGACTGAACAGTGGGCACAAAAACACCAGAGATTGGGAGTCCTAGTTGCAAGAAAAACCCACAGGGAAGGAAGGAAACGGGACTGACCTAGGTCACCCAGCCTTCCCCAGGAAAAGGTCCCACAGAATGGCAAGTGTACACCGCCAGCTCTGAACTAGGCTCCACCCACGAGCACAGAGACTTGCTGCACTCCCAACTCTCCATCACAGACAGAACTGTGCGCCCCAGAGCACCAGAGACTCGGAGTCCCTGTCGGGAGAAAACCCCACAGGGAAGGAAGCAAACAGGCACTGATTTAGGTTACCCAGTCTATCCCTGGATAGGGTCCCGCAAACCGGTGGGCATGCGCTGCCAGCCAAGAGACCTGCTGTGCACCAACTAGCCTCCTGCTGCTCACATGACAGCTGTGTTTACCAGCCACTGACTACCACTTAGGTACTGGGGCACAGAGCTCCAACCTCAGACCTACAGAAGCCTGGGATCCCCAAGATCAACCCCCAGATATTTCTCCAAGGGGCAACCAATTATCCCTAACAAAATTGACCAAACCACGGGGCACCCAGGTTATAGCTGAAGCTCACTAAATTTACAGCAAGAAACCCAGAAGCAGGGCAGCTGTCTCCAGGACTTCTCCGGGTGAGAGGAGAGCCCTCTTGACTAACAAGGACCACAGCTACCACTCAGGTCTATACGCCTGAGATGAGCTGTGGCAATTCCTGAAAAACACAGACCTTTCAGTGATCATACCCAAAACGCTGAGGAGGCTATCTTCAGGAAAAACCATCTTCCTACCAAGGGGATTCTCTCTACCACAGGATTCCAGCAGGCACCAGAAACTAACACCCGACGCCTAAGATAGCCCAATGGGTAGAGACCAGCGTAAAAGCTCAACCAACAAAAGACAGAGCAATATGGCATCTCCAGAACCCAGTTATCCAGGGGCAAGCAGCCCTGGACACCCCAGCATAATTGAAATTCAAGAAAATGACTTAATATTTATGCTTATGAAGAGGATAATAGAGGAAACAAATAAAATGCGTAAAGAACTAGAGGAAGATAAAGTCAAACAGATTACAGCCATCTGAAAATAAATACAGGAAGTTGCAGCCAAACAGTTTGTGGCCTTAAGAGAGGAAACACTTAAATCACTGAAAGAGCAATAAGACAATTAAAGGAGATCAAGGGGATACAAATTGGAAAGGAAGAAGTCAAAGTATCACTATCAGCAGATGATATGATAGTGTACCTGAATGACCCCAAAAATTCTACCAGGGAGCTCCTACAGCTGATTAACACCTTCAGCAAAGTGGCTGGATACAAAATTAACTCAAAAAAATCAGTAGCCCTCCTGTATACAAAAGACAAAAGGGCTGAGAAAGAAATTAGGGGAAAACAATACCCTTCACAATAGCCATAAAAGACGAAAAGTACCTTGGTGTGACCCTAACCAAACAAGTCAAAGACTTGTATGAAAAAATTTCCAGTCTCTGAAGAAAGAATTAGAAGAAGATATCAGAAGATGGAAAGATCTCCCATGCTCATGGATTGGCAGGATTAATATAGTAAAAACGGCCATCTTACCAAAAACAATCTACAGATTCAATGCAATTCCCATCAAATTACCAACACAATTCTTTGAAGACCTTGAAAGAAAAATTCTCAACTTCATATGGAACAACAAGAAACCCAGAATTGCTAAAAACAATCCTCTACAGTAAAAGATCTTCTGGAAGTATCTCCATCCCTGATCTCAAGCTGTACTATAAAGCAACAATATAAAAACTGCATGGTACTGGCATAGAAACAGACTGGTGGATCAA
Organism: Pachyuromys duprasi; assembly: GCA_028658305.1. NCBI lineage: Eukaryota > Metazoa > Chordata > Mammalia > Rodentia > Muridae > Pachyuromys > Pachyuromys duprasi. The sequence continues at coordinate 21,560,753 of CM053744.1, forward strand.
TGGAACCAAATAGGAGACCCAGAAATAAGCTCACACACTTATGGACACTTGATTTTTGACAAAGATGACAAAACCATTCAAAGGAAAAAAGACAGCATCTTCAACAAATGGTGCTGGTCCAACTGGATATCTGTATGCAGAAAAATGAAAATAGATCCATATTTATCACCTTGCACAAAGCTAAAGTCCAAGTGGATCAAAGACCTCAACATAAAACCAGACACACTAAACCGTTTAGAAGAAAAAGTGGGAAAGACCCTAGAACTCATTGGCACAGGAGA
>CM053744.1:21561533-21589415 GCA_028658305.1 Pachyuromys duprasi
AAGACAGCATCTTCAACAAATGGTGCTGGTCCAACTGGATATCTGTATGCAGAAAAATGAAAATAGATCCATATTTATCACCTTGCACAAAGCTAAAGTCCAAGTGGATCAAAGACCTCAACATAAAACCAGACACACTAAACCGTTTAGAAGAAAAAGTGGGAAAGACCCTAGAACTCATTGGCACAGGAGACTACTTTCTGAATAGAACACCAACAGCACAGGCTCTAAGATCAACAATCAATAAATGGGACCTCATGAAGCTGAAAAGCTTCTGTAAAGCAAAAGACACTGTCATCAGAACAAAAGGACTGCCTAGTGATTGGGAAAGGATCTTCACCAACCCTATATCTGACAGAGGGCTGATATCCAGTACATATAAAGAACTAAACAAGTTAAGAAGCAAAAAATCAAGTAATCAAATTAAAAAATGGGGTACAGAGCTAAACAGAGAATTCTCAATAGAGGAATATTGAATGGCAGAGAAACACTTAAATGTTCAACATCCTTACTCATCAGGGAAATGCAAATCAAAACGACCCTGAGATTTCACTTTACACCCATGAAAATGGCTAAGATCAAAAACTCAAGTGACAACACATGCTGGAGAGGTTGTGGAGAAAGGGGAACCCTCCTCCACTACTGGTGGGAATGTAAACTTGTACAACCACTCTGGAAATCAATTTGGCACTTCCTCAGACAACTAGGAATAGGGCTTCCTCAAGATCCAGCCATATCACTCCTAGGCATGTATCCAAAAAAGGCTTAAGTACACAATAAGGACATTTGCTCAACTATGTTTGTAGCAGCTTTATTTGTAATAGCCAGAAGCTGGAAACAACCCAGACGGCCCTCAACTGAGAAATGGATACAGAAATTTTGGTACACCTACACAATGGAATATTACTTAGCAATAAAAAAGAAGGATATCATGAAATTTGCAGGTAAATGGTGGTAACTGGAAAGGATCATTCTGAGTGAGCTATCCCAGAAGCAGAAAGACATACACAGTATATACTCACTCATATAGACATATAATATAGAATAAACCTACTAAAATCTGTACACCTAAAGAAACTAATAAAGAGGGAGGACTCTTGCTAAAATGCTCAATCCCTATCCAGAAAGGCAAAGAGGATGGACATCAGAAGAAAGAGAAAACAGGGAACAAGTCAGGAAGGAGCCTGCCACAGAGGGCCTCTGAAAGGCTCTGCCCTGCAGATTATCAAAGCAGATGCTGAGACTTATGGCCAACCTTTGGACAGAGTGCAGTGAATCTTATGAAAGAAGTGGGAAATAGTAAGATCTGGAGAGGACAAGAACTCCACAAGGAGAGCAACAGAACCAAAAAACCTGAGTACGGGGGTCTTTCCTGAGACTGATACTCCAACTAAATACCATGCATTGAGATAACTTAGGACCCCTGCACAGATGTAGCTCATGGCAGTTCAGTGTGCGGGGGGGGGGGGGGGGGAGGGGTCTGTAGTAATGGGAATGGGTACTGTCTTTGACATGAACTGATTGGCCTGCTCTTTAATCACCTCCCCCTGAGGGGGAAGCAGCCTTACCAGGTCACAGAGGAAGACAATGCAGTCACTCCTGATGAGACCTAATAGGCTAGGATCAGAAGGAAGGAAAAGAAGACCTCCCCTATCAGTGAACTTGGGGAGGGACATGTGTGCAGAAGGAGGAGGAAGGGAGGGATTGGGATGGGAGAAGGAAGGAAACTACAGCGGGGATATAAAGTGAATAAAGTATAATTAATAAAGAATTTTTTAAAAGATAGCTTATAGCTTTCCCATATGACATAAAGAGGGCCATTTGCCATACTAGAAGGATACTGTTAAGCTGTTAAGACTCTTGGTGTTATTATCCTCATTCTACAGGTGGGAAACTGGGATTCAGAACGAATAAGCACCTGAAGCAAGACCATGAAGCTATTCTAGGAACTGTGAAGACCTCCATCCCTTAAACAGTGAGGAGAGGAGGGGAGTATAGAACCAGGTCAACACACTGATTCCTCAAAGGGCTTTCTGTGGTTCGAGTGCCATCTGTGCATTTTCCTAACTCACTAGGGGCTTGGCTTCAATGTGCTTCAGTTTCCTCCTCCAAAGATCACCAACATTTTTTACCTCAAGAAATGGTTTTGGAACAATAATGTGTGCCTAGAACACAGTAAGTGATAGACATTGTCAGTAGCACACTATTCACTTAAATCTCACTCTCATGTCATGACAACGTTCAAAATATGTTTCAGACACGCCAAAGAGACACTTCAGCTGCATACAGAAGCATTGGCTTGCTCTGCAAAGGAGCTGATGTTGCCCCCAAGAATGAGATTCCAAAAGACTCATAGTTTTTAATATGCATGCTACCAAAGAGGGTGAAAAGCTTGCACCAATAACCAAATCACAAAAAAATACCTCTCTTTTTAAAGTGCATTTTATTTTATGTGCATAGGAGTTTTGCCCTCATATATGTCTGTGCAGTGTGTGTGTATAGCGCTCACAGAGGCCAGAAGAGAGCACTGGCTCCCCGAGACTGGAGTTACAGAAGGCTGTGATTCACCATGTGGTGCTGAGACTAGAAGCTGGGTCCTATAACAGAGCAGCCTCTGTGCTTACCGGCTGAGCCCTCTGTCCAACCTGCCAAGCCACAGAATCTTAACCTTAACTCCAGAGCGGCAGAGTCACTAAGTCTGTAAAAGCACATGAGGAAGAAAAAAGGGAATGCCTCTTCTTCTCCAGGGGAGGAAAGAAAAGTCATCTAACTGGGCAGGAAATCATATGCGTGGATGAACAACAGAAAGCACTGAGTATGGGAACAAGTGTGACCTGGTTTACCATGACTGCTAAGAACCATGAGGACATATTCACATCTCAGCAGCACGGTGTGCTTCTGCAGCCTCACTGTCTTAATCCCTTTTCTGTTGCTGTGATAAAAAATACCCCCCGCAAAAGCAACTTGGAGGAAAAGGGTTTATTCTGGCTTACAGTTCCTGGAGAGCAGGTCTATCATGATGAAGGAAATGTAGCAGCGGGATACTGACCGGCCATGTTGCAGCTACACCGGGGAAGCAAAGAAAAGTGTTATTAATGGGATTTTTGATAACAATTAAGAAGTGCTAACACTAATGTTTTGTTGTGTTTGGCCAGCTGAAGTTGAAGTTAGTTTGGTTTTTGTTTGTTTGTTTGTTTGCTGTTTGTTTTTGTTTTATGGGGTTTTATCTTAGACAGAATCTTTATATGGAGCACAGGCTGGCTTTGTGCTAACAATTCCTCAGCATTGGCTTCCCATTACTGAGCTTACAGATGTGTGTCATGATAACATAAAGTTTCTTTCTCTCTCTCTCTCTCTCTCTCTCTCTCTCTCTCTCTCTCTCTCTCTCTCTCTCTCTCTCTCTCTCTCTCTCTCTCTCTCTCTCTCACACACACACACACACACACACCCTGATGGCCCTGAGGGGAGAGGAAGAGAGATTCTGATTCTCTTACAAATCCCATTTCCATAAGATAAAACGTTACCAATTATGACTGAATCTTGGCGCACTGAGATAACTTTCCTAAGATTGGAAAGAGAGAAAGCTTCCAGTCTCAGAGTGTGAATTTTCAATGTTTTTTCCACTGTGTGTCGGACAGAACTACAAAGGACCTGTGGTACTTCTCTGAAGGGAGAGACCTTGTCTTAGTCATCTTTGTACCCAGTTTCAGCACAGAACAGAATGGAAGAAGGGGGTGATGTAATGAGCGCTCTATTTTCAGAAGGTAAATCTGGCAGCAGTGAGTAGGATGAAGAGAACAGAGGAGCCTGGCAGAATGGAGAGAAGTTTAGATGTTATTGCAGTAATGAGAAAAGTCACAAGACGATCAACAGGGAGCCACATGAGGAGGGGGAGGAGGAGGAGGAAAAGGAAGGAGAGAGAAAAGCAAATGAGACAAAGGAGGCTAGGAAGGGCTAGTGAATGGAACTGACAGTCATGGGCAGGTGGAGGTGGGGGTAGACCCTTCAATGAATAATCGCACACACAGCAAATGTTTCACAATCATCAGCTCTGCCAGGAGCTGTTATAATTACTCAGGGTGCTGTGATGAGAAGCAAATGAGGGCTTTGCCTTCACTGAGCTTGTACGTTCATTGAAAAGTGTGCTGCTGAAGGGTCTGCAGAAAAATAGAATTAATGGTAGATACACAGAGACCTGTGGCAGGGAGAAGGGGAGACAAGGGAGGAGATGGAGGATTTCCCGGGTTTGGACTGACGGATGCAGGGCTAGAAGGTCTGGAGTCGCTCTGCCAGTTGGACCTTGGGTCGCACACTTTTGGCAGGAGTTGGTTCCAAGGCAGGATTATCTTCTCCGGGAAAACTCAGCTTTGCTGAGATCCTTCAAATACTTGAATAAGAGCCACCTAGATCCGAAGATTATCTGCCCACATCTTCACAAAAGAGCTCCCGGATCAGTGCTGACTGAACAGCCAGGCAGCATAGCATTGCTAAAGAGATACGTGGGATGCTGGTGTGAGAAGTAAATGCTGGCCTCTGTGGAGACTTGGGTCGAGTCTCCCAGATCCCCATTTCACAGATGGTTGAGGACATTAAGCAGCTTTGTAAGTGTTAAGAAGAGCTAAAGGTTGATCCTGCTGCCATCAGCCCTCCAACATATGTGCAGAAAACACGTGACAGATCTGCCACCTAGGAATAGTCAAAGGGACCAAAATGGCTGGTTTCTCCCAGGAGCACAGGATGGTTAGCAGATTTAGAAGAGAATCTTACAACCTCAGTATGGATTCTGAACCTGAGGCGGGAGGGAGTGTCAATATTGTTTTTTTGGGGGGGGGGGGAGCAGGGATCCAGCTTCACCCAGCTTGGGTACCAGTCAGCCTCTTCTACTAACAGTGGATGATATGGGAGATCTGTCTTCCCCACAGTGCTGCAGTGAGACTGTCCAGCACAGGATGCTCCAAGAGCCATTTTGCTCATGCCCCTCATTCCGCCAAGAACAATCTTCACTCCCCTTTATGTACAGAGGGACTACCACTCAACTCTCAGCCCTGCCATTTCCCTAGGTGTCAGTGTACCTAAACTCTGACTGTGTACTCAGCTGGGAATTTTCAGCAAGTCATTTACTTACATTTAATTTTATTTTAGAAAGTTATTTTATCATCCTCAGTCTTAGAAGAGGAGCACGGTCACCGACATTCTCGGTGCCAATTCTAAGTGTTGAACACAACAAGTGTTGGCATGTACATATCCATGGAAACAATGAATGCATGAAAGCACGTCTCCAAGTAACGCATCTGCAGGGCATCCTGAGCAGTAAGCTGCAAACAGAACCGTGCAGCCACAGTGCGGCTCCTCTCTTTCTGAGCCGAAATCTGCTCCCTTCTGGGCTTGTAGTTTTAGTGGTATACTTCTTCAGGTATGTGTGAGTGCTGCAGCCTCAGGTCAACCAACCACACGTCATGCCTCAGGAGCTATCTACCATGTTTTTTTGAGACAGGATTTCTCACTGAGACCTGGGGATTGCCATTTTTTAGACTGGCTGGCCAATATCCACTCGCAATCCAGCTGTTTCTGCCTACCAAGTGAGTGCCAGGGTGAGAAGCGCAGGCTACGAACTCTGGCTTTTGGCTCATACCCTGGGGATCAAACTTGGACCCTCTAGCTTGCACAGCAAATGCATCACCAACTGAGCTCTTAGCTCTGCTCCCGTCCCACAGACAGCTTAATCATCCTCGGCATTTGTGTTCTTCTGCATGAACCTCTCTAGTTAGACAGTACACTTTTTTTTTTATAGAACTGAAAAGATCCAGGCAGGGATGGCACTTTCTAAATGACCCTTCGCCCTGAAAGCAGAAAGTTATAGCTGTCCCTGACTCCAATGGGAAGTCCTAACATCTTCTGCCCTTTGGGGAGCCTTCAGAGTGAGAAAGCATCTGGTGAAAAACTGCCTACGGAGTTTCTAAGCTGGCTCCTGAGCCAGGTTGGACGTTCAGATAGGATGTTGTCTTCAGAGTACCCTTCCCCTGCCAGGCTGATGAGGCCTTACAACAACTGGCATCGATACTGACAATACTGAGCAGAGCGCTATAGAGACAGTTATGTCATCCACAGCGAAGCCACGGGCCCTTTCCATCTTCTGACTTGACAACCAACAGGCCTCCAGAACAGTTTCAAATGTCCTTTGTGTCACTGGGTGTTTCCAGAAACTCCTCTGCCCTTCTGTGTTTGAGGATACCTAAGAATGGGAATCAGCCTTTACTCTGCAGATAGCTTCTGATTGTGGCAAAGAAAGTTTTAGGGGGGGGGGAGGCTTGTTAAGTTCCCTACCTGCTGCTAGGCGTGGCTGACATACCCCACCCTTTGCTTCTCTCCCAGAGGCCCTTGACTATATAAGGCAGACATCTTGGTTCCCGTTCCGAAGGCTCCTTTAAGCCCTTTTCCCCTTTCTTTTTTTTTCCTGTTCTCTTCCTCCTGTCCCCCCACCTCACTCCCCACCTGCTGACGGCCTCCTCCCTCCCCCACTGTTCCTAGAAAACATGCATTTATATAATATAGCTTTGTCCCACCGTTAGCTCATTCCATTTTATTTAACCAGTCAAGGGGACACAAGCCTTTATAAGTCATCCTGCAGGAAAGTTTCCCAACTTGAGTTCTTGCCACTGAGGAAGGGAGGCTGTTTCTACAGCCTCCATCTTTAAAAAATAAAAAAAAATAATGAAATAAAAAAAATCTTGGAAGGGTCCATTGCAAACCCCATGGGGCACTCTTGCTATCCAGGCAGATCTGAGGTCAATTAGCAAGAGGAAATACTTCGGCCCAGGAGTCCCAGCTCTGCCACTCATCAGTTGAGGGACCTTGGACAGATCGATGGGCTGTAGCCGTCTAGGGAGTGCTTCGGTTACCGCTGCTCTAAGATGTACGGTTCTCATTCCAGGCATCTTTTCCACAAGTCCTGTGTTGACCCCTGGCTTCTAGACCATCGCACCTGTCCCATGTGCAAGATGAACATTCTTAAGGCCCTAGGGATCCCGGTAAGCACAGCACAGCCTGGAGCCTTGTCATGTCTGTCTTTTCACATTGCCCCCCAAACAGGAAGACAGCCTCTTACCTGGATTTCCCACTCCCCTTTGTTACCATCATCCAGTGAATTCTGTGTTTGAACATCCCTCTCCTCACCTTTGCTCAGTCTGATCATACCATGTTCACCATTTGTCTGTGAGTCAAGGAAGCTGCTGCTTGCATAGCTCATAGGCATCTTTTCAAGGGTGTGTGAGGCACCAGAAGACATGCAATGGGTCATTTAAATGCTAATGGCATCTTTGGTTACCATGCCTGCTTTGTTCTTGGGGTGATCTACATACCTCATTCTGGGTGATTGCCCCCTCTTGATCACCAAGCATTCAGGAGGAGCTCTCCCTACCTCCAACCCCCGCCTAATGGGAGGAGAGGACCAGGACCAAGAATGCAGCTCAAAGCATCTGCTAAACTCACATCTCTGGAGACTTTGAGCAAAGAGGAAGTCAGAGTCGATCAGAGTCACTTAAAACCAACCCACCCTGCCATCAAGCTGCTCCTCGAAGCCATGTGTTTTCTGACATTTAGTGACTCTCTCTAGGGTCAGAGTCCTGCCAGCTGCCTTGGTGTTCCAGGAAAAGCATTTCCCAGGATTGTATTAAGTGAATATCACAAGTGGTGGCTAATGAGACATCAGCTGCTGGGTGTTGTCCTCTCTGGACCCATGAGAACAGGAAACAAGCCAGGCTTCCAAATTCAAGTAGCACACAGGAAGACATGAGGAAAAAACATGGACACCTCCTGAAAGGAGCCTCCAAATCAAACACAGAAGGCGGCCCAATCCTGCCCACCCACCCTCACTTACTGCCACCTGTCAGCTGCCACTCCTGTTACGACAAAGAACAGAGAGAATGCGGATGGTCCAGGATGCTACTAAAGAATGAGGGTCAGATCATATATCAAAGTGCTCTTGTGTGCTGAAGGGCTAATTAGGAATATCAGAGGGTTCTGTTGGACAGCATGCCCTGGACCTGCTTTGGCTGGCTTGGCTGCCTTGTGCCAGCTGCCTCAATGGCAGTTGGTCCAGCAAACACAGAGCCACTCAACAGATGGGAGCTTTGATCAAGATTTTAGATACGCAGAGTACTAAATTCTCAGACCACAGTTACGCAGTGCTTTCAAGGATCAGCCAGTCATGGTGAATGTGGAGCATGAGAGGAAATGTGTATCTACCAGACACTGGTGACTGCCTTTCATTTTTCTGGCTGTAACTGATTATTTTAAGGAAGAAGGAAAATGAGTACCTGTTTTCTTGCAAGTGTGTGAGTGCTTGCCTGGATACATGGGTGTGTCTGCATGTATATGTGTGTGCAACTGAATGTGTACTTGTACACATGTATCCCTGCATATGCACATTGTGTGCTTGTGGAGTTTGCTTTCTCTGCCAGTTAAAGAATCAAAAGGCAGGAGCTGTCTGAAGCGCCAGGGGTGGCAGCAGAGAAAACTCAAGCAGGGAAGAAAGTTGAATGAAGGCATTTATCGGGAGTGAAGAAAGACCTGCACACAGCAAACTCACAGAGAAAAAGCTGGGAAACCCAAACATCCAGTCTTTTCCTGTGAGCTTCTGAAGTGTTTCTCTCCTACTTTAGGGTTGGTCAGTTTGAAGACAGACAGGCTGGTTGATCAGTCTGAAACTGTTGTACAATAAAGTCCTGATCCGTCCAGTCAGTCAGCCAGGGGGCCCTGCTGGTAGGAGAAAGAGGCCATCAGGAAAATGCTCCAGGGAAAGCCTTTCCCAGGATTGCATCAAGTAAACACCACGCCTGGGCACGGGTGAGACACCATCTGCTGGGTACTGTTTTCTCTGGGCTGATGATGACAGGAAACAAGACAGCCACAAATCCGTGAAGACAAGGAGGAAACACAGGAAGAAAAAGCTGGCCATCTTGGAGACTCACCACTTATCACCTAGCCCTGGCACTTCTCCCTATCTGTTTCTCACATGCATGCATACACGCCATGCTCACATGAATGTGTGTGTTTGTGCCCTTATGTGCATGCATGCAAGGGCTTCCTTGTGAATGAGTGTGTGCAGAAAATGCATGTATGTTCTTCCATGTGTACTTTGTAAGCTTACCTGTTTGTGCTCACACGTGTGCTTACATAAGTATATTGTACACCTGCATGTATGCATATATGAATGTGCACCATTTCACCTACTCCTTGTGACTCCAGATAGTGTCAAGGCCTTCCTGTCAGCCCTGCTCCCTTTGGTTAGGACAAGAATGAAAAGAAACCATTGCTCTGAACTTAAATTTTGTGCTGAATATTTGATTCCATATTTTTTCCCATGAAAGTATAATTTCTTCAGAAGCTGCTTCTAGTTGAATTCCAAATATTGATGTTAATTGTTTCTAAAATAGAAATACTGAGAGGCCATTTGGGTTACTTCCAAACTAAATAATATTTTAATTTTTAGCAGTTGGACACTCTGGCTGAAACTCCGATTCCTTACAAGCCTGTGTAAGATTTGACTTAGCACACTCAGCTCCCAGAAAAAATAAACATTGGTAGCATCTTTGGGCTTTGCCAAGGATTTTCAAAAGCCAGCTGAGGAACATAACACATCCATATTCACCCCAAAGAACAGAGCATTCCCGTGAAGAATGAGGCACATGCACAGTGTGGCTGCTCCAGAAGCATCAAGGCATATGTCCACCCTTCTGGCTCCCTAGGCTCTCGTTTGTCATGGCAAAGACAGATTCGGGATCTGGGAGGAACTTAGGGTTTGGTTCCGTTCCACCATGCTGCTGTCAGGGAGCACTATGCCCAAAATGCACCAGTACAATAATTTATTTCATTCTTAAACTTTGCAGGGCCCAGCACACAGCTGTGTTAATTAGGAAGCATTTCTTTAAGCTGCCTTAAAGAAATGCTCTTACTTTTCCTTTTCCTTACACTCTAGTCTAGTTTAGTTTAGCCCTGTCTTGCTCAGACAGAATCTCCCTAAGTAACCTAGGCTGGTCTCTAACTTGTGATCCTCCTGCCTCAGACTCCCATGAATCTGGGATTTCTTGTTTAAGGACCAGTGGAAAGAGCCCATCTCTGCACACTGATACGGGCTGGTTCTTCACCTCGGTATCCCTGACTATGCTCAGTACTTGTGTAGAAGTGGAGCCTTTGGGAGTCTTGAATGCCATCAGTCTCAAAATCACACTTATGAGTTACACCCCAGTATACCCTTGGAAGAGTGTCAGCTCACAAATGACTTAGTTGTGTTTTTTACCCATTTAACTATTCAAACACAGGCGGTTTCGGAGTACTGTATTTGTTTGTATTTTTGTTTTGTTTTGTTTTTAGCTCAATGCACATATACCAGCTGTGGTAATCAACAAATAAACATGAATCAAAATCCAAGAACTGGAGACAACATTTGTAGTTTGTGCTATTCCCCACAACAGGCTTAAACAAGGAGAGCACATTTCATGGTTGATGAGCTCCTCGTAGCAATGCATATGTTCCCCTAACCAAAAGAAATATTAAAGGGAGAAGAAAGGAGAATTTTTTTTATTTCTAAGAACTTCATATTCTCATACAGTGAACTGAAATGGAAGGCTTCATTATTTCCAGAAGTTTTCTATCCTTGGCCTACACTGTAATGCTTCATCCCCCAAGTAAACATCCAGTGCAGGTCTTCCTTATAGAACAGTAGTTTTTCTGAATTCTTCTTGCAACTGTCACAAGATCCAGGTGTCAGAGGCCAGGAAATGCCTCCTCCATCATTGTTTCTCCAGATGTGAATAGGACTCTAATCCCCATTGAACAGAAAATGCTGTGTAGCTAGTACAGTCATCAATTTCTCATCATTAGCCACTGACTTATCTGATGAATTTCCCCATGCTACCTTAATTTCAGTGCCAAGACAAGTTTGTTAGCAGAGAGCCTGGGGTATGGTCTTTAATCAGTATGATTTTACCTTTCTTCAAGAGGTAGAAAAATTCCTGATTATCTCCATAGACTGAATATAAATTGGGAGGCCAAACTCCAAGCCAAAGCTGTCAGACCTACTGCCATTGACCATTCCACTAAGTATTTCTGCTCCCTCTTCTCTGCAATGGACAGAGGAGAATTTCTCCCAATCCACAAAGTAAGAACTTTGTTAAATTATGCTATACCAAAGCTGGTGCACAGAAAAGAGAACCACCAATGTCAACAGAGTCACAATTTCAAAGGTTGCACAGTCACAGTTGCACATGCATGCATTAGGCTTTGATGTGTGTGAGAGTGGTCTGAATTGCCTGCTCCTAGTGAATGAATCTTTCCCACTGAACACGCTGCATATCTCAGTTTTGGACAGAACTTCATAGTTCTTAAAGTGGTTTTTCTCAAATACTCTTGTCATTGATGTTGGCAGGATTCTAATACTCCTAAATTATAAGAGCAGAAATCTGAGACTCACATAAAATACTCAAATCTCTATTTACTGAACGTCTAATCATTGTGGTATGATGTAGATTCCTGGCAAGCAGAACCAAAATGACGTGCGTGCTGCTCATTGTGATCTTGTGAACAAGAGTCTTGAGAACATGTCCACTCGAATCCAAGTCTCACATGAGGCAACACGGGATCAAAGACCTTGGAAGGAGCTCTCCTTAGAAATGGTGACACTGTTGGGAATTAAGAGATTAGCAATCACAAAGGATCAGCTTGAAATCTTAGGATGGAAACAGGAGGATGGTGGGCAAATGTCATCCTAAGCAGAGGGACAGTATAAGATGAAACACTGAGCTAAGAGAACCTGTGTGTACTCTCTTTCCACAGGCTGATGGTGAGACCAGAATAAGAAACTGGGCTAGGCTGTACAGTGTGTTTTGTCATGCCAATTCATATACCCTGGTCCTTATACAGAAAGAAGACTCGGAACTCTGTTCTTGTTGTTTTGCTGCGTTTGTGCTAATGATAAATGTGGTCGTTGATGGTGTTCTTGCTGTAGTTGTTGTTGGTATCCTTGCGGTGGTTGATGTTGAAGTTACCAGTGTTCTTGTGAATGTAGTCGTAGCTGTGGTTGCTGACAATGCTGTGGTTCTTGTAGATACTGTGGTTGTTGAGGTTGTAGTTGATGTGTTGATGTTGTTGTTATTGTAGGTGTTGTGGTTGTTGCTGCTATTACACAGGAGCCTCTGGTGACAGAGCACAAAGGAGAAAGGAGACCAGGTGGATACAGAGAGACTGATAGTGAGGAGAACGTGTTGATAAGAATGACTGTTCCCATTCAAAATCAACAAATGTAGTGAACAGTGAACTGGTCATTCTAGAGCCTGCCTTCTGACACGTTAGGTATTATTAAATCAGCTCACTTCTGATAGGGAAAGCAAAAGCAAAGGGGCAGGAGAACAGACAAAAAGCATGAGTTGGCTTTGAGGAACTGTGGGATGATGGCAGCTTCAAGATGACAGTTGCAAGTGTAATCCACACACAGCACTGTAGACATCCTGTGTGTTCTCCATGTGCCCATGACTTACAGGGCTCCTCCTTTACTGACCTGTGAACATAGCACTATCTTTGGGGTGTCCGTTCAGTGCAAATAGGGAAATCTCTTCACTTGGCCTTGAATGTCATGCTCAGCAGTCTCTGAGAGCAAAAAAACATCATATAATTATCCGTTGTGACAAAGAAGTCAACATACAAAACAAACAAACAAACAAACCAACAGAGAAAACTACATAGCAAGTTCCAGGCAGCCAAGGCAGAGACAGAGCTTGGGGAGAAGGGAAGTAAAGGGTTTGTCTAATATGTGATTAGGGCCATGTTAAGTACATAGAAATATTTTTCTACAGCTGATTTTTGGCTTATGTTTTTTTTAAAAAGCAGCTTCCAACCAGTGTGTGTGTGTGTGTGTGTGTGTGTGTGTGAATGCACGTATCGTCACTGTATAATTCCCAATGGGTAAGATTCTTCTCCATCCTATTTTCATATCTTATTTGTAAACAATGCATGAAGCTGACAATAATTGGCAGGCTGCCAGCTCCATCCTAAGTGGGGAAATAAACTCCCTATATAAAAGAAAGTCTTACTTTTATCATTGTAAATAAAGATCATGTATTCCTCCTAGCTAGTTTCTTAAATATACAGATTTCGAAACACTTGAAACTAAATCTTTATTCTTATATCTAAAAGGGACCATTGGAAAGAAAATCTGGGAAGATCTTTTCATGAAAGTGAAACTACATAAACAGTTTTTAAATAAAATGCCTTAAAAACAAAACAGTAAAACAACAAGCTTAATTTTGCATTCAGACAAAATATTCAAGCTGCAGATGCTGGCATATCTAAAACGAGGATGTGCTCTAAGATGCGTGCATTTTTGTTCCCCTCAGCCCAATGCTGACTGTATGGACGACTTGCCCATCGATTTTGAGAGCTCTCTAGGAGGCCCACCAACCAATCAGATCACAGGAGCCAGCGACACAACTGTAAATGAAAGCTCAGTGACTCTGGACCCTGCTGTGCGGACAGTGGGGGCCCTTCAGGTAGTCCAGGACCCAGATCCTGTGCCTCAAGAGGGAGAAGCTGTCTTTACAACTAACAGTAAGTACTGTGTTCCCAAAAAAACATCCCCCACCCAGAGTAATTGACTCAGGAGAATTGGAGAACAAATAAAAGTCTTTCTCTATGTGGTGCTTGTTGTCAGCTTGACAGAATTTAGAATTACCTAGAAGACAAGCCTGTACAACAAGCCTGTGAAGGAATAGATTATGTTAGCCTCTGGATCTGCCTGTTAAAGACTGTCTAGATTAAATTAATTGATATGGAAAGAACCTTGTAACTATGGGTGGCATCATGCTATGGGCTCAGATCTTAGACTGAATGAAAAGGAAGCAGAGATCTGAACATTTACATTCATTGCTCTCTGCTTCCTGGCTGTGGATGTAATGGGAGCAGCTGCCTAGGCTTTCTGACACTGCGCCTTCCTTCCCTGAGACAGGAGAAGAGCCGCCTGCCTTCTGATGTCAGACCGCAGGTAAGAGAAAGAAGTGTCAGAGACAAAACCAACACCCACATCATGCATGCCATCTTGAGAGGGCACTCTTGAGTGACAACCCTGTCTAATCTGTGTGCAGATTTCCCATTGCTGGGGGACACACTTGTACACAGCATGTCTTCATTTTAGTAACTTTATTTCATTAAAAGACAGGATCCTATTATGCTGCCAAAGCTAGCCTCGTATATCTGAGATCAAGCAATCCATCAAGCTCGGGTGGCAAATGTGTACTATTGTCTGTGCCATTCCTTTAGATGGGCATTTGAGGTTTCCTGGATAGTCTACACTATCCAGGTAAGTAAGTAAGTCCTGTGCTGTTTGCTGGTAACTGTCATACAAATATTTAAATATCTGTTCGAGTACTGAGTTTGAAGCTAAAATTTAAAGTACCTACTATTTAGTCAAAAATAATAAGAGTTCTAAGAAAATTGGCATACAAATTAACTGAGTTAAGTTTAAAGTTCAAAGAGTGGGTGGATAATGTAGTTTTAAATAAAGCGTGTTTTCTCTCTCTCTCTCTCTCTCTCTCTCTCTCTCTCTCTCTCTCTCTCTCTCTCTCTCTCTCTCTCTCTCTTGATAGAAGCAACATATTCAGTATGGAAAGGTAGAAAATGAAATTGAATCATCCTGGCTTTTTTCCATTGAAGTCAACCTCTTTTTTACATATTTGTGATTTTCATAGAATACATAAAATTTGGCTAAGATGTAAAGACTAGAATTCTTCTGTTTAACTGTAATCTTAATTATTGAAAGATTGAAAGATAAAAAATTTTTCAAGGAGACCTCAGGTGGGGTACCCCAATCCAGAAATAGTTATTTCTATCAATATGATCTCTTCTCTCTTTTTTAATATTTATGTTTGGATGGTGGGGTGTGTTCATATGTCACAGTTCATGTGTAGAGGCCATAGGAGAATGAACCAGAGTTGCTTCTTTCTTTTCACTGTGTGGGCACTAGGAATCAAAGTCAGGTTGTCAGGCTTGGTGACAAGCCCTTTGCCAGGTGAGCCATCTCACCAGCCCATCATGCCCTGCTTTCTGACAGAGGGAAGACAACACTGCAGATGTTGAGTGCTGACCACTCTGATTTTAGTATTTCCACAGAATGTCCACAGAAGTAACATGAAAGGAAATTAGTGCTATGCACCATACCTGGCATCATTGATTTATTTATATTTATTTTTTTAATAGAAGAGTTATAATTTCAAAAACTTGACTTTCATGGGTATGAGAATCTCAGATTGAAACACTGAGATTTCTTAAAGATTGATTTTATCCCTTTGTTTTCACAGTATTGTCATGTACTAATGTGATGGAAACCATGCATGGGATGTCTAGTGTCATAATACAAAAACTTGTAGATGGGTAATGCTCACTCAAATAATATACTTCATTTAACCAAATATAACCAAAATGGTTTATATTCTTTTTTTTTCTTGCACTTGATCTTCAGAATGTAGGATGCAGTCCACAGTTTCTGTATGCTTGGATTTGGGACAGACACATTAGAAGTACTCAGTAGACCTGTATGACAAATGGCTTACCATACTATAGCACATAGACAGAAACTCAGTAATCAAAGGAGAACCTTGAAGAGTATTTGTTCTTGACTTTTGTTTGTTTGGGGGGTTGTTGGTTTGGTTTGTTGGTTGGTTTGGGGTATTTTTGTTTGTTTGTTCATTTGTTTGGCTGGTTGGTTGGTTGACTGGTTGGTTTTGGGTTTTGGTTTTTTGAGACAAGATTTCTCAGTGTGGCCATGGCTGTCCTGGGGCCCTGTAGACCAGGCTGGCCTTTAACTTACAGAGATCCTCCTGCCTCTGCCTCCTGAGTTCTGGGATTAAAGGTATGTGCCACCATTGCCTCACTTGCTTTCTTTTTCTTGAAGTAGTGTTTCTCTGTGTAGCCTTGGCTATCCTGGAATTCACCTATACTCCAGGTTGGTCTTGAACTCAGAGATCTGCCTGCCTCTACCTCCAAAGTGCTGGGATTAAAAGCGTGTACCACTACCACCTGGTGTTGTTCTTGTTTTTAATCAGAATATGCTTCTAATTTTTGCCATCAGAATACTCTAGCCCAGAGGGGTGAGTATCTGTCAGGTCAGCAATAAGTTCTCTTTGTAGTATGCAAATGGAGTCTTGACATTTCTATTGTTGGGCATCTTCTGTCACCATTGGACATCTGGACACTAATGGACTTAGTGAAGAGCATAGGAAGGCCTAAAAGAATGTTGCCAGCAGCAGAAAAACATATAAGCCATGGACTTTATTATTTAAGTACTTAAAAGAAATGAAATTAAAAGTAGGTCATTCTCCTTGCAATAGAATGATTGATTGACATACTTATATACATATATACATATATATGTATATATCATGTATTGGACTCCTTAGTTTGAAAATTGTCTGCATACTTCTCACAGACCTCAAGTATGCCCAGGTGAAAAATGAAAAAGCATTTTCATTTAATATGATTAAATGTAACCCAAAACAAAATAGATATAAATACACTGTAGCCTAAAATCCATCCAAAACAAAACAGAAAATCACAGTCTGTAGCTGTGTGATCCCTAATCCTCAGGCTCTTTGAGTCAAAGAGAATTAGAGTGTGCAGGCCAAAGCAGGCCATTGTTAGATGTCTTTTGAATGCCATAAGGTGAAAGAATTCTGGAACTGGTGTTTTGCTATTTTATGGATTCCTCTTTCTCTATTCCACTCTTCTCCACTCCTTCACTTCTTCCCTTTTAACCCCCTAACACTAGATAGGAGAGAAGAAAGGATAGAGAGGAAATCAGACATCATCACTAAACTATTTCCTACTGATTAGGAGCATCAAGTTCCTTCATGTAAGTGTGATCTTTGCTGGCAGGATATCTAATTTATTCTTCTCATTTCTTTGCTCACAAGTACTTGACAAATAGCAACCATCAGCATCCAACCACCAACCAGCAACACCTATCAGGGCTATAACATTTATATAGTCTCTGAAAAGTTCCCAGAATTTTAAACATCACACAGAGAAACTATCTGCAGCTGGCAAACCTAGCCCCAGAGCACAAGGCAAATTATAGTCAGCTGCTGAGAAGCAGCCCTATATCCCCACCACCTGAGATTACAAAATGTGTGTGTGTTTCTGTGTTTTTTTAGAGAAACTAAAATTACACTATTCTCACTACAGCATTCAATGTAAGCTTCAAGCAGGGACCTTCTGTTGACAGCAGGAGAAAAAAAAACTGCCATGTAGTTTCAGAAGCAAGCTTTAGAAACAGTGAGAAGTGCCAGGTGGGATCAAAAGAGCATGTCTGTACTCAGAAGGCTGACAGGCAGTGCGATCATGCTTGGAGAGAATCATTTCTTAGCATAGAAACGAAATGCTGCTGACAAACTATTTTCCCAGGCCATCTACTTCTGATGTGTTTTGTTCATTTGGATCCAACAGAAATGGACAAACAAAATGACACTATAGATGCCATAAGGAGATAATTGTCCGTAAAGATTTTCTAATTTTCTAGTGCTCTCGTCAAACAAATCAGAAAGTGAAGATACAGATCTGTGGCTAAATGCGTGATGATTCCAGTTCTTGTCATCATTGTCGTTGTTTGCATCTGCTCTCTGATGCTGT
Source organism: Pachyuromys duprasi (assembly GCA_028658305.1). Lineage (NCBI taxonomy): Eukaryota > Metazoa > Chordata > Mammalia > Rodentia > Muridae > Pachyuromys > Pachyuromys duprasi. Next base: position 21,579,204 of record CM053744.1, read on the forward strand.
CTGATACTTTGGGTTCCATGTAGAGGGCTGGCTTCACACTTGAGGTTCAGTGTAGAGGGCCATGGGTATGGCCCCAAGTTCAACCCCTAGCACAAGGAAAAGAATGCAGATGAGGGCATATATAAATCACTGCTATGAATCACAAGCAGCCAAATGGAGGCCTTGGTGTCAAATTATCCTCTGTCCTTACATCCACACAAACCAGGAAATTCCAGGAAACGAAGAGTTAGTAGCCATTAACAAAGGCATAGCAACAGGCACCAGCCGACACACTTTGAAGCCTATTTCATAAGTTGTTCCCAACAGTCTTGTGAGGAAAATATTGTTTTTATCTTCCTTTCACTGATGTGAATGTGGATGTCCTGGGAGATGAAAGGAATTGACCAAAAATCATACACTTGTGACAGGTGCATCTGGAATTCAGACCAAGCTACTGTCTCTTTTACATATGCTCAGAGTTATGTACAGGTGGAGTCAGGAAATGTGCCCTGGCCTGCCCACTTTGTTTACTGAAGCTCTTCACTTCTTGCCACTTCAGATCTCCTAAAAGTTCCAGACTTTGCTCAGGTCCAACTGTTGTTTCTACGTCCCTTCCCATCTTCTCGACAAACAGAGCTGGTGTGTTGCGGTGGGTCCTGGTGCCTGTGGGTCCTGTTGGTACTCACAGCAGGAAGGTGTAAGCAGATTGCTACTGAGGATGGAAAAATCTGGCATGAAGGGATCATCTCCAGCTCCCAGAAAAGGGAGAGAAACTAATGCAAAGCATTTCATGAAGTGCCTGGCTTGCAACTCAGGCATCAGGAGGGAGGTATTTATTCTCCATTATCTACTCTCAGTGCTCCTAACCATCCTTTTTTTTTTGTCGTCTTGATATGGCAGTCCATATCACATTCTTTCTCCTCTACCTCATTTCAAGTCCTGTTGGTGGGTGTTCAGATGCCCCACTACTCTCTGTGTGCAGGCCTGATCATACCAAACCATTCTCTCCAACTCCCAAGCACTGGCTGCAGCTGGTTGGGTGTGCTTCCACTAAGGGAAAAGGGTGTCTTAGGAAGGAAGGGAAACACAGCTAAGCAGTCATCCCCAGGTGTTTGGAGACTCTAAAGAGGAATTAGAGAATGCTGCTGAGGGAGATTGTCAACCCTTCCCAAATCCCCCAAGTTACAGCCGGCATCTTCTCAGGAAATTCTGAAACCTTCCTTTAAGTTTTCAAGGATTGTTGACTCCACGGTCTGCTTCCTTCTTTCCCTGTTGAACCACTCCAAAGGGCTGTGATAAACAGCTGTCTAAAAATGCTGTCTAAGGATCTGATCTGCTTGCCATCCTGCCACAACCAGCCTAAGTGGAGAAGGATGGAGATGGGCAGAATCATCCAATCCTAGATGCCCAGGACAGTCTGACCAGGGATGCTTCTCTTCAGGCCTTACAGAAGGAAGTAATACATATGGGAGCACAGAGGCTAATGAAAATTGGCCAACTAAAAAAGGTGAAATGGGTTTCCTCTGAAAAACATCCTTTACTAACTTCCTGTCAGCCTTGATCCATTAAATACACATGGCCAGAGACATCTTTATGATGTATTTTTATTTTTTGTCTCACTGATGAATAGAATATACTGCCCCATCCCACCTCTACCCCTGGGTGAGTATTCCAACAGGCTCAAGGGCTGTCTATTTCCTCTTGACTAGCAATTAAGAGTCCCAAACTCAAATAAAAAGAAAAAATTGTTTTCTTCTGGGCCCTTTCCATTCTAATCCCTGTACCTCACAAGAGAAGGATCTGTGTTGATGACTCTCTTGGGTCTCTGCAGCCTGTTTACCCCAGAGCTGGTTGGTAGCCAGTGTTTCTTAGAGTCCTCTTATTCTTCCAGGAGAGCTTTTGGGACATGGTGTAAATTCAGTGCACACGTGCCACAATGTGCTTGTGGAGGCCAAAGAACATGAGAAGTCTGTAGTCTCCTTCCGCCTTGTTTGAGGTGGGGTCTCTCTGTTTGTGGCTGCTGTTCATGACAAGCCAGCTGTCCAATGGGCTTCAGGAATTCTGTGTCTCTGTCTCCCACCTTTTCATAGGAGCATTAGGATTAATGAAGTGTGCTACCATGTCCAGCTTTTTACACAAGCTCAACCTCAGTCTTCACTGTTCTCAACAAATGATTTACCCACTAAACTGTGTCCTCCGCCTTTTTCTCCTACTTCCCACATCTCTTCCGGAGAAACTGAGGCAAGAAGAGTCTCAGAATAACACAGAATTACTGGATGTGTTAACACTCCTTGTCTGAAAACTGCATATTTAGCTGATTTCAACTGTGAAATTGCTTATTTAAAAGAACTTTAAAATAGCTAAGTCCTTTAATGTGAAATAGATATATGTACACATGCACATACCACATATATGTGTATTTCTATGTACACACATGTCTGGGCCACTCATACTTTACACAATTCACTCACAAGACAAAACTCACTGTTGAACACAGGAACTGCAGTATTTAAAGTTGTTGTGACACATCAATTCTAGCAACTGTCACAGGGACCAGTCTGGACCCTCCAGAGACTCATGCCTCAAACTAATTATGGACAGAACTTCCAAAGAGATTATTTGGAAGTACGTGTTTAGCTCTAAAATGATTCCCTGTCTTTCATCCAGGGAACCCAACTGACAGCTCTCAGGGGACTCTTCATGATAAAATGTGTTTTGTGTTTTTTCCTAATCAGGCCAGAAGTGGCATTTACTACCATTTTTGAAGCCCCATGATGTTTTTTAATAATCACTTGATGAATTACTTGTAATATCAGCTCTGTAAAAGCCCCAAGGCCTGCTCAACCTGAACATAAACACAAGAGAAAGGAATGTAATATGGACTTTCTCAGGGAATCTGACCTTGAGCTCTGGGAATCTAGTCACCTTAGGACAAGAGAGTGCAGGTATGAACATCATACTTTATTTCAGATACGCAACTATCCTTTACTGCTTTTGCAAAGTTTGTAGGTTTTGTGTGAGTACAAAATATATGGGTGTGTTCAGAAGTAAACAGGCATGCCATTGTCTATGAAGGAGTTGCCAGTGTGAGTAGCTACAGTTGCTTTTCTTCCTGGCTTTAAAATAAAAATGTCAGAGTGCCTGTCCTCAGCTGTGGATTAATATGCCATGAGATGCTTTCCCTCAGTGGCCATAAGATCTACATCTTTTCAGGCAAGATGAACACTTTAATTTGTGTGCATATCCTGCTGTGACACACAAAAGACTCAGTCAGCTCACCTCAGCGGAAGGACCCCATTGCTATCTCTTCTCCAGGAAACTGGAGCCACTGTGGGCTACTTTTACACAAAATGAAGTGTTTGCAGCTGGAGACTCCACTCCAGTCAAGTCTCCATGTCTGTGTGTGTGTGTCAGGCCCTCGGGCAGCACAGGCCTTGTTCCCTGTCTCTCCAGCTCAGGAACTGTCTCAGCAGAGGCGCAGATGTGGTGAAAACCAGAGAGCATTGCAGCCAGCACATGCCCTAATCATCAAGTGCATCCTGATGGAGGCTGTCCAGTCCTCAATTCATGGGGCTTTCCATGGCAACATTCCTCCTCAATTGAAAGCACTTGGCAACCTCAGAAAGTCCACTTGGGGCCAGACTCCCAGGGTTTTCCTGTCTTGTGTGTCTGGTGCCTGTGACAGGGTAAATTGACAATCTGCAGATTCACAAATGGGCCAAGAGAAAACTCATCAGCTGTAACCACAAATGGCCACATGACGCACTGCTCCTAGACCTGACACACTCAATCCACCCAGAAGAAACCTGCCTTCCAGGAGAGACTTCACAGGCAGTTTAAATCCGTTTGTTGTTGGGACTTTTGTCTCAGCCACTCTGAGCTGCTCGTGGACAGCACATCTCTAATTTGATTAATTCCTCACAATGCTGTCACACTTTCGATGTGTGTTGTGTTTTGTCAGCTGTTACCGGAGCAAGCTGGGGACAGAGCCAAGGAGCAGAGTTGTACTTTTTCTAAAACTGTGACCCTGAGCAGGAAGTCAGCAGCCCTGTGGGTGCTGGCTGGAAAACATACAGGCAGGTCAGTGCTACCTGGGTGTTCCAACAGCACCATGTATAAAAGAGATAACATTTCTATTTGCATTTCAATTGCCAAATTGTGCCAAAGTTCCAATATTCGAAGCCTGAGAAAGCTGGGGATGCCTTTTGGATAGGCTAAGGACTGGCTTTAACAGTTCAGAGAGAGGGCTTCAGAAGGCCACAGAATTACAGAGGGAAAAAGTGAAATGACTACATTCTAAAGGAAGGCTTGTTAGCCTCGGGTAGAACTTGAACCTTCTATGGTTTGGCCTCTGGTTACTGCTGTGACTTTGGACAAGTCGTGTACCCCCTCTTCTCTTAGGCGACTACACTAGCAGGTTCTTCCTAACAGTGTTTCCAGGCCCGTAACTGGCATCTTAGGCAGCATCTTTACCTCGGGAAGGCTTTGTCTATCACCAAGATATCTCAAGACCTTTCATCCTCACTTCCAAGACCTTCTTACCACTCTTCTCCTCCCAGCACCTCCGACGGAACCCGGTAAGAGCTGTGCCCTCTGCTCTCCCCAGGCCACATTTTCAAGACTAGAGAGGATCTCTGCGGCTTCCATCATCTGTCCATACTCGTGTAAAATGGACAGAAAGACTGCAGAGGCAGCTGAAACTGCAGCACAGCTGGCCTTGATACAAGCTGCAGCCTCTGCTTACAAGAAAGTTTTTTTTTATGTTCCAGTTACTAACAGAGTTTATGTCATACAGTTAGATTCGGCACATATGATGCATATATGTATGGGTGAGCAGGTGGGTGGATGGATGATAGGTGGATGATGAATGGTTTCGTGTATGGATGATAGATATGATGATTGATGGATAGATGATATGTGGGTGGGTAGGTGGACAGATATGGTGAATTTTTGTTGTTGTTTGTTTTTCAAGACAGGGTTTCTCTGTGTAGCCCTGGCTATCCTGGAACTCAGTCTGTAGATCAGGCTGACCTTGAACACACAGAGATCTTCCTGCCTCTTGAGTGCTGGGATTAAAGGAATGTGCCACCACTGCCTGGATGTGATAAATTTAAGTTAACCAACAATAATAGTAGAAGGTGAGGGAGATTGTGTACAATGTGCTACACACATTGTATTTTGCCTGCTGGTGAACGTTTTAAAATGCCTCCCAAGGGCACTCAAGCTAAAGCACATAGCTCTATGTCTAACTCCTGTGAGATAACACTGTGACCCTGCTCCCACGGAACAGAGCTATTAAATGATAAACTAGTCCCGAATTATAAGCAAGGAGGAGGGTGACTAATGCCTTGTGAAAATGGACTGGTGATTTATTATTTATAGTCATTGATGTGATGCATGTTGCACAGAAGAAACAGGAATAAGAGCAGCACGGAGAAAGGGCGGTGCAGAGGCAGCAGTGGGAATTGCCCTGGAGAAAGGCTCCCAACTCTACCTAAATTTCTGCGAGAACCCTAGTAGCATCATGAAACCAAATGCTCAGAAGCCACTGTAAGCCTAGCGGAGCTCTTCAGTCTTGTTTTGATTTGTCAGCATGACTCTTAATGGTTGATATTAATCCAGAATAGGAAGATGACCCCACCAAGAGATAAACTGCCATTGTGCTAACTTCCTGACTTTTGTTGTTGTTGTTGTTGTTGTTGTTGTGTGTGTGAGAGAGAGTGTGTGTGTATGCCCTACTCTATCCGTCTTTGACTTGACTTCTTTCTTTCATAAAGGATCTCTCACTAAGCCTGGAGCTAGCTTGGAAGACAGCAAACCTCAGTGATCTCCTGTCTCTGCCTCCTACAGAGTTGGGGTAACAGGCAGGTGCAGAGCCACCCTCAGATTTGTATATGGGTGTTGGGGATTAAAACTCCAGTCCTTTGGGTTGCATATCAAGCACTCTCACTCACTGAGCTATCTCCCCAGCCCTGAAATTTCTCGACAGACTGTTCATGTTTCCCCAAGGCCTAATTGCTGTAAGCTAGATCCTAAACCGTTTACTTGTGGGGTTGAAAACTGACATCACCCTGTTCTTCTCAGACTTGCAATAGCTCTGGAACCAGAGCTTCAGGCTTGCTTGTAGTTATTTATCTTCTCACTAATTGATCACTGGAGAATGACTGAGATTTTAACTACAGTTCTCATGAGCATGATCTCATTTAAAATATTGCAGCGAGCTCTCTCAGGTCATCAGTATTATCATTGCTCAGCCCACCAAGCAATCAGCAACCCATTAGAGTCAGTTCCTAGAAGGTTAGAAAGAATGCCCTCTCCATGCAGAGCTCTATATTGGTTATATGGCTTGTCAAATGTGGGAGCCTCCACCTATGGCATGATGTATGTCCTCAGAGGACTGCAGAGATCAGAGCACCTTGCATTTTATATCTGGGCTGTAGTGATGTTCAGGCATATTTAACAGATAGTGCCCCAGCCATAAACTCACGTGGTTCTCTGCACACACTGACCTCAGACAGCTGATTTATGGATTCACTCGTTAGTTCAGATCTGCTGGGTCTTGTTCTTTGCTGCAGTAAGCTGGATTTCAGAGGACAAAAGTGTTTAAAATGCCCATTGATATACATCTCCAAATTTAGAGCAAACAACTTCACACAGACACATAGAAAAAAACAATGAGATCTCTAAAAAATATCTAATTCAGTGGATTCCTCTGTGGTGGTCCTCACTGAAATCTCTCCCTTTGATGAGAAAATTGCAAGGAAAACTTCTGGAGAAAAGAAAATACATTGTGCTTTTGTGCTTTAATCAAAATTCTCCCCTCCGTATCTATGGGGCCACGTGTGGTTTTATCAGTTGGGATACTCTCTCCCCAGTCTAGACATGCCTGGGAATGTTAGGATGAGACAGACTTCCTCACTCTAAAAGCTTCCTTTAGCGTGTATACCAGGATTCAAAGTGAGAGTCAAGCCTAATTCCCTATGTCTACATATGCCCTTGTACACACTCATGCACACATGTACAAATGTGCACACACACACACACCCCAAGTGTACATGTGTGTGCACTCACATGCTTGTGCATGTACCAATAACCACTCCTGAGAGCTTGGATCATCACCCAGCACCATTAAGAATCCCCAGGCAGTGAAGTACAGGACACTATGCTGTGTTCACAAGAATCCTCCCACTGTAGCTCAGCTGGAGCCAGCATTTAAACATGGAAAGGCTTGCAGACAAACCCGAATCCCCACCCTGGAGATCTGGGAGATGTGTCTTCTCCCCTCGTGTCAATAGTTAGTTCCACCAGAGTCATGGCAGTCCTCAGAAGACAAGTCTTCTGTACTTGACTATGGATTTGCAACTCCAGATTAGGAACAGTGTCGGGCAGCGGAACTGCCTTCACTCCCAATGACCCATGTCTCACAGAAGGCAGCTGTGAACTTTCCTACTGTCTCTCTTTAAGAGAAACAATAGGGGAAGTCCTGCAGGTGAAACAATATGAGCACCTATGAGCCAACAACACATGCAGCTAACGCTCTCCCTGACAGCTGACGTTCACTATGGGGAGAAACAGTCAGGAGATTTATAGGCTGAAATCCCATGGAAAAAAGTTAATAAAGTGAATTGTTCGCTTTTGTAAATAAAGATTTACACCTCAATCTGAGCTCTCATCACAGAAGAGTCTTGACTGCTCACCAGTACCTGCTGGGCAGCAAGAATAGTGGAACGGATTTTTTAGGGACTGTCCATCAGAGCACTGCCACTGTTATTTAAACAGGCAGTTAATTGGAAAATTGGATTCGACAAACCAAACTTAATGCAGCAACATCATCCCTGTTATAAAGTTAGCACATAATTTATACAGGCTGAATAAATATGGAAAACATAAACGTACGTATCATTTGTGGAAACGTAGATCGACACCTACCAATGCACAAAAGTATGCATGCATATGTACGCATTTATATGTGCACATGTTTATAAATGCATATTACATAATCTATGCCTAAAGCAGCACTTATACAGTCATAGCTTCTGTGTATAAAATTTGCACCCACATTTAACCTACCTGTATATCTACATGTATGCAGGACCTTAAACTGTGTATCACACTGGTTAAACATGTCTTAGCAAGGATAACTGAAATTTCTAGTTGTGATTCATGATTACTTCTGGAAATGAAACTATAGCTCATCAGAGAAAGAACTCTAAAGTTCAATTTTCATATCACCTCGTTTTTTCTGGGGACCTAGAGACTCCCTAACATCTGCAAAAACCACATGTTCCCTAACAATGAAAGCGGTCCCTAACTTTAGGTACTGACCAAGCCTCAAGACAGAAAAACTTCATCTGACAAGGCATCAGAAAATGGTCTGAGATAGAAAGGGCACTAAGAAGTGACATGTGGCTTTTGCCGAACAGCAGGGAAACATTCTGAAGTAACCTGTCCATAATGTACACCTCTGCCAAGAAGCTCTTGATCACAAGGCTTAGCCACGGTCCAGCCCTGCCACCTGCTGCAGCTTTGCAAGTTTGGGCAAACTGCTCATCCTTTATTTTACTTATCCAGGGGAAAAAAGGAAGTAATAAGAATATTTTCCACATGTGAAAAAATGTGAGCACACTTGGTCCATGGTAAGCATTTTTCTTAATGTTGTTCTTACTGTATAAAGGGAAGCAGAGGAACTCACACTATTGAGTAAATACCATGTACTCGGGATCTTGCAGAGAACTTTACATGTTTTATTTAATCTTTAAATATGCCCCTCTTTTCTCTCCCAGGGCCTGAACCCAGGGCATTACACATGCTGGCCAAGCACCCTTCCGCTGAGCTGTGACTCTAGCCCTGTGCTCTGTCTTTTGTGTCTGAGGAAACTTCAGATGCACCAGACACAATACTTCATGTCCCTAACCTCAACATGCAGGTCAGAAAGGAGGACTGTGAGCCTGACCCTATATCAATACAAACAAGACGAAATGTAGGGCACCTACAGGCTGCGGTATGCATGCTTTTGTCCCCATCTGCAAACCTTGGTTCAATCGGTACTCCAGCGTTCCTTGGGTGCAGTCCATGACCCACCCAGGCTGTAAATGGAATGAGTTTCCTAGGATTCACAAACAGTGAAGGACAAACGGAGAATTGTCATTTTCATCAAGGCCCCCATATCAGTCAGTTTTGCATACTGTAATAAGATACTTTATAAAGAGTATATTTATCCCACAACTGAGAATGGGAATGAAAGTCCAAACAGCATCATGGGTAATGTTCTTACAAGGGACCTCCTCACACCTCCCACACTAGCATCATCACTTCACAGTGGATGGCAGGAATGTGTGTGAGGAAGAGAGATCACATTATCAAACATGGAAACAGTGAGGCTTCACAAACCCTCTTGAGACCCCAAATCTAAATGACCTAAGGCTCTCCTACTGGACCCATGTCTTAAAGGCTTTCCAAACACCTCCCCAAGTCCCCATCCTGGGGGTGGGGGGCAAGCTATGGACCTTTGGGGACAACGTATAAACAACTGCACTTTCTAGGTGATGTTTTTCAAAAATGAAGGTTTGAAACCAAATGCTGCTTACCCAAAAATGTCTGGCCAATGAACCCAGGACAATCTCTTACCTCATATCTGCTAACCTACCCTTTATCATATATACTCTGATGCTAATTCCACAAGGAAGCATTAAAATAGAGTAGTCTGTTCAGTCATTGAGCCATTTATCTTGGATTCAGTTCTGAGAACTTTCAAAATGAACATATTAATGTGACTCTCTGTATTTGGTTTCCTAAACCTTTTCATTGAACCCCTGAAAACAGGACTCCAAATCCCCAAAAAATATCTGTGGAAAATACAGGCAGCTTTCCATCTTGTCGTGCCTCACTTGTGATATTCACAGAGGTTAATTTTGGCAGAAAAATTTGCTCTGGGACGCAGAAAGCTACAGACCCTTTTATCAGAGTCGTTGTTCCTCTGTTGTGGAGAACTCACGACCCTGAGATGCAGCTTACACGTTATATCCACTTGCTCCAGTGGTGTAATTACTAATTCCTGAATTATACTAGAGAAAAGGTAGATAAAACACTTTTTTAAATAAATTTATTTATTTTTATATCAATCACAGGTTAGGTTTTTGCATCCCATGCGTAGTCCCCTCCCTCATTCCCTCCCATCCTCCCCAACCCTCCCTCAACTCCTCCCCGCCCCCTCCAAGTCCACCAACTGGGGAG
>CM053744.1:21589915-21617076 GCA_028658305.1 Pachyuromys duprasi
GAATGGATGTTGGATTTTGTCGAATGGTTTTTGGCATCTAGGGAGATGATCGTGTGGTTTTTCTCCTTCAGTTTGTTTATATGGTGGATCACATTGATGGATTTCCATATATTGAACCACCCTTGCATACCTAGGATAAAGCCTACTTGGTCATGGTGAATGATATCTTTGATGTGTTCTTGGATTCGGTTTGCAAGTATTTTATTGAGTATTTTTGTGTCAATGTTCATAAGAGAGATAGGTCTGAAGTTCTCTTTTTTTGTTGGGTCTTTGTGTGGTTTAGGTATCAAGGTGACTGTGGCTTCATAGGATGAGTTCTGTAATTTTCCTTCTATTTCTATTTTGTAGAATAGTTTAGAGAGAATTGGTGTTGGGACTTCTTTGAAGGTCTGGTAGAATTCTGCACTAAAACCATCTGGCCCAGGGCTTTTTTTCGTAGGGAGGCTGTTAATGACTGCTTCCATTTCCTTGGGGGATACAGGTCTATTCAATCTTCCTATCTGATCTTGACTTAATTTAGGTAGATGGAATCTATCAAGAAAATTGTTCATTTTATTTAGATTTTCATATTTTCTGACATATAGGCTCTTATAGTAAGACCTAATGATTGTTTGGATTTTCTCAGTGTCTGTGGTTATGTCCCCCTTTTCATTTCTGACTTCGCTGATTTGGATAGTTCTCTCTGCCTTTTTGTTAGTTTGGCTAGGGGCTTGTCTATCTTGTTGATTTTCTCAAAGAACCAGCTCTTGGTTTTGTTGATTCCTTGAATAGTTTTATTTGTTTCTAATTGATTGATTTCAGCCCTGAGTTTGCTTATTTCTAGCTGTCTGCTCCTCTTGGGTGTATCTGCTTCTTTTTTTTCTAGGGCTTTCAGTTGGGCCATTAAGTTGCTTGTATGAGATGTTTCAAATTTCTTCTTGAAAGCACTCAGTGCTATGAACTTTCCTCTTAGCACTGCCTTCATTGTGTCCCATAGGTTTGGTATGTTGTGCTTTCATTTTCACTGAATTCTAGGAAGTCTTTAATTTCTTTCTTTATTTCTTCCCTAATCAAGCTGTCCTTGAGTAGCAAGTTGTTCAGTTTCCAAGGCTTTTTGCTGTTTCTGTTGTTGTCGAGGTCCAGCTTTAGACCATGATGGTCAGATAGGATACAAGGGATTATTTCAATTTTCTTATATCTGCTGAGGCTTGCTTTGTGACCAAGTATATGGTCTACTTTGGAGAAGGTTCCATGAGGTGCTGAAAAGAAGGTATACTCTTTTGATCTAAGGTGAAAAGTTCTGTAGACATCTATTAGGTCCATTTGATTTAGGGCCTCTGTAGGTGTCCTTGTTTCCCTGTTTTGCTTCTGACCAGATGATCTGTCCCTTGGTGAGAGTGGAGTGTTGAAGTCTCCCACTATTAGGGTGTTGGGATCAATGTGTGATTTCAGCTTTAATAATGTTTTATTTACAAATGTAGGTGGTCTTGTATTTGGGGCATAGATGTTCAAAATTGTGATGTCCTCCTGTTGGAATTTTAGATAAAACACTTTCAACACCTTAGATACCAAGATAAATTATTGAACCGACAGAGCAAAAGATGATTGAAAAAATTGAAATTGCTTTCCAATGGGCTAGAGAGTTGGCTCAGTAGTTAAGAGCTCATGTTGCTCTTGCAGAGGACCCAGGTTTGATTCCTAGCACCCCCATAATGGTCACAACCATTTAAAACCCCAGGCCCAGTGGATCTGATGTCTTCTCTGGCCTCAAGCACCAGGCATGCATCTAGTGCACAGAAATATATAACATACAGGCAAAAGACCCATACAAGAAAATAACAAAATAAATCTAAACAAAATATTTTAAATTTGGTTCTCTTGCTAAGAAAATAGACCTTTAGAGCCACGAATTTAAGTACTTAACTACTAAAAAAGAAAGAGGAATCAAGGCTATATTTTCCAGTTTCCTTGGCTTCAAGGCAGCCAAGATTAAAAACATTAACCTAGTTGCTAACCACTGATGACATGGTCTTCCAAGTCTACTAAAGGAAGGAAAGAGAAAATACATTCTGGATCCCAGCACTTGAAGGGTAGAGGCAGAAAGATGGCAGCCAGCCTGGGCTGCATAGTGAGCTCTAGGCCAGCTTGGGCTACTTAGTTAGATCCAGTTTCTCTCTAATTTATATACAGTCTGAGAATTTGATACTTAGAAAGGGATCATAATGGTAGGACCTATTTCTTTGTAGTTTGATATCTTGAATAAATATGGTTAAGAACATGCACACCTATGGCTCCCACAATGCATACAGTGATTTTTCTAAGGTATGGCTGGCACTTTCCCTCTCAGTATCTATGCTAAGGATCTACTGAACTCACACACCATGCTTAGAGTTGCCATATTTACTCATCCACGCTTAGGATCCGCTGTGATTACATGCACATGCTAAGGATACTCCTATCATGTTCTGGAGTCATCCGAGTGTCTAAATATGCATCCTTTCCTTAAAGAGACATTATCTCTAAATCCATTTGCCAACTCACAGCTGTGAGATAGATACCACACGTACCTCTGATGCTGGACTCACAGTCAAAGTCCTGAGGGCAAAAGTACCAGGAGTTCCATCAGCTCTGTGCTGCCCATGTCTTCTGACCTGCTGCTGAGATGTTTTCTCTTAGAGGCACTGAAAGAAAATGAAAGGTAGCCTGATCTTTCACTGCACTAGCTTATAAAGTCTAATTGCACTGTGAAATACTCAGTGGCCCAAGCTTCCATTTGCCAGGTCAGCAGCTTTTGGGGGTGGGGCTCAAGGGTTGGCTTTGCAAGCATCATCGGAACTAAAGATGTTTCCTTGGTATTACGGAGCCTCACACAGGTGGGTACCTCCAGGTGGGGATGGCTTTTCAACCAGACTATACTGGACTTGACATCACCGACAAAGCATCCTTCAGTTGCAAAAATCATTGGAAATAGTCTCAGGCAGACATTCCTTTGTGACTAAAATAAAGTAAGTACAAGCAGTAAACAAGAAGGAAACCCTGAAGACTATGGGCTGACATCTGTTAACAATACTTGTTATTGGTGATATTGGGCATGCTTATGTCTGCAGAGCTGTCAAAAATATAAGTTCAGAGAATGTATGATTTTATGCTACCAGGAAGCATTGGGTCAATAATAAACATAACATGCAAAAATCAAAGGGGTAAGGGTGGGCTCTTTCCTAAATAAACATTTAAGATTTTTTTTAATATTTTGAAGTCCAAAAGAAAAAGAAAAAGAACTCACTATTACCTGTAATCTTATCAAATAGTAGCTGCATGATACCTTAAAATTTTTAATTTAGAATTTAAGCACATCTCAAAACAGCTTTCTTTTATGGAAAAGGTCATAAAACTTCTCAAGAATCTGGAGGAAAAAAACAATTATGAGACACTCTTAAAATAGCTAAGGTACCTCTGTGGAAGTTAATCTGGAAGTTTGTACCATTAATTAGTAAAAACCTATTTTTTTGCCACAAGGTGGGTGATTTGGTCTAGTATTTATGAATGCCTATTTTGATCTGGAATAAGATCTGCACTCCTATAAGGAAATTAAGATTCTAACAGATGTAACCCAGATGTGTACTGAGGTGAAGTGCCAAGCACTGCTACTTAAAATTGGTCTTGCTCTCCAGCTCTGGACACAGTCCATGTACAAAAGGGGTTTGGGGAGCACTCATTAGTTTAAAAAAGAGAGAGGGGGATGATAGCTCTTTGGCTAGGGGAGGAAAAGTTAAGGCCATAACCCCTGTGTTAAATTCCAGGGACTCCCAGAAGGCTTGTCCAGAAGGGCGGCCTTGTGAACATATGTTGAGATACATTGGGATAGAATGCTTCTCTCATGAGTGTTCATGATTTGGGGAAAATGCTCATTTGTACATCCTGCATGTAGTGTTCTGTTCCTGGCAGCCCACCCACAAGTGAGACCTTGTCAGTTTCTCATCTTTTCCTCTTCCATCTTAAGCCCCCTGCAGCACTCTTGGTCCATTCACAGCCACTGCTGCCAGCAACAAGGACAGAATTCCGCACAGGTGGTCCTGCCTCGGGGAGGCACTGAGCAGGAACCTGAGATCATTAGAGAAACAGAAAAGTACCTACCTAATGAGACAGGGGAGATGGAAAAAGCTGGAAGAAGTTTCCTGTCCCCATAAACCCCGTAAACCGATAAACCTCCAGGCTTCCTGCACGTCTGGATCTCATTGTCCAGCCTATGTTTGTGAACTTGCCACTCTGCCTTGTGTATCCTTCCAGTGTTAGCCTTTAATAAACCTACACAAATAGTCCGGACATTCTAACTCAGGATTCCCACTGTTTGACTGCTAATTGTTGTACTTCTCCTATTTGTGTAGCACTGAGGGGTAGAGGCTGTGACTGGCTGTGCAGATCAGGCTCCTGCTCTCTGAGCAGTTAAGCAGTGCTGCTAATCAGACATGTAAAATATGGGGGTTACATGAGCTCTTCAGGAAAAGAAATCATGGGCAGAACCAACCCTTGACCTTGAACTATAGGACACCATTCCCTATAAACCCCTTTTCATTAGGAAGGAATTGTGGCCAAGAAAACAAGATATGCAGGGTCCCTAACCCCATTCAGTAGAGACAGAGTAGGCATAGTACCGACTGCAATGTAGTGGAAAAGATGAATTAGCCATAACCATTTTTTCGTGTGTGTGTGTGTGTGTGTGTGTGTGTGTTACCAAGTCAGTAGGGCTCACCTGCCTGCCTCTGGCTCCTAGCACTGGAATTATAAGAATCCACCACCACACATGGCTTTTGTTAAGTGCCTTCTGAGGATCAAACTCAAGTCCCTGTGCTTTCAAGTGTTGAATATGTATTTAATTATATAAGGCTCTACTATGACCTGGTTAGTTCCCCAATAACTAAAACAGAGACCTATTGACTTATTACCAATGAGCCATCACTCCACTCCTCATTTGAGTTTTGTACAGCAAAACTGAACCCAGTATAATCAGCCCTTGTATCTACATGTTCTGAATTTACAGCTTCAACCAAACATGAACGAAAAATATGCGAAGGGGAAAAAAATCTATCTGTCCTCCACATGCACAGACATTTTCTCTTTTCATTATCACCTCGGCAATCCAGGATAACTCTTTACATATCATCTCTCTCCTGTTAGGTACTATTATAATCCAGAGATGATTTTAATTACACAAGAGGGTGTGCACAGGCTTTATAAAGTGCCGCATGGTTTTATTTAACAGTACTCAAGGACGAGGGTGTCCTTGGGGAGTCCGAAAACCAAAGCCCTGTGTATAGTTAAAATGTGGTGAAGAAATAAGCTTTACCTCTTTATTGCAGCTTTTAAGCTAATGCATCTCTGAAGAGCAGTCAGCCCAGAGTCTAGAGAAGCATGAGCCACCTCCTTCCTTTTAGATCACCTGAAGAAAAGGCATGGGGAGTTCATTTCAGCCAGATGTTTGCTTTGTTTTGGTTTTGGCTCTCCAGGAAATAGAGATCAGATTAGCAAAGGAAATGAAGATCAGATTAGTAAAACAAATAAAGCGGTTTAACGAATGATTTCAACAAAGATTCAATATTGTATTAATTAGACATTTGCTAAGTGCCAAGGGACACGACACGGGATGGGAACCAATGGGTCAGCAAACAAACAGCTCAGAGAAATTTGTCCTGGCTGCTTTCATCATCTTCCTCATTATCATAATCATGCACCCATGCTTTGCCTTCCAACTCCCCCTCCAAGTAACTCAGAAGACTCCCTAGGTAGGTAGGTAGATAGATAGATAGATAGATAGATAGATAGATAGATAGATAGATAGATAGATTATTATCATTTTTACATCCCTGCTGAGGTTTCCCCTTTCTCTCCTCCCAGTACTTCCCCTGCACATCCCCTGCTCCCACCATCCACTCCTCCTCCATTTCTATTCAGAAAAAGGCAGGCCTTCCTTGGATAGCAATCCAACATGGCATATCAAGTTGCTGTAAGGTTAGGCACCTTCCATCTTAATACTGGACAAGGAAACACAAATGAGCCACATAACTTTCAACCTACAATTTGTCTTGCCTACAAGCTATGCTGGGGTAAAGGTGGCACAGAAATTGTGGACATGGTCAACCAATGACTGCTCCAACCAAGAGAGGGAGCCTATCCCTGACACTGCCTGGAAGGCCAGGAACCAGAGCTGGATAGCCCAGAAACCTAAGAAAAACCACACAAGACTGACAATCTCAGACAGCCCTCAAACCAGCAGAGCAGGCACAGGAGAGCTGGGGCCAAACCCGAGCTCTGCCTCTGTGAATGGTTCTAACAGACTTGAAGACATGGGGCTTCGCCTTTCTGAGAGGCAGCCTCAAGGAGAATTCTATAAGTTAAAACAAAAGCTTCCCCCAAATACCCGCTTCTGCCTTCGTGTCCATATATTCCATCATTTTTTTCTTTTTCCTTTCTTCCATCATGCTTCCCTTAAAATGTATCCCCCTCTTCCCTCTACTTTCTACTTTCATAACTTATACACACGTAACACATCCACACATGTAGAAATCTAAATCTAGAGTTCACACATGAGAGAAAGTATGCAGTGCTTTTCTCGTTGTGTAAGAATCTTTTTGTTTAGCATTACAATTTTCTGCTGCATCAACGCCACAATTCCGCTTTCTTCCATGGTCGTATGAATTCTCACTGTGTACACACCACATCTCTTTATCCACTCCTCTGCTGATAGGGGTCCATTTCTTAGCTTCTGTTAACAGAACATTAATAAACACGGGTGTGCCAAGTATCTCTGCTAGAATGTATGTGGATTCACACAGGGGTGGCTTCTCTGTACCATGTAGTAGTTCAGACTGACCTCCAGAGTGACAAGAACACTGAACTTTCATTCAGTGATGTAAAAGGCTCTTCTGTCCCTGTGTCCTCACTAGCATTTGTCATTTGCTTTCTTGATGGTGGCCATTTCGAATGGGGTGAGATAAAATCAGAAACCGGTTTTAATTTGCATTTCCCCAAGGCCTAAGAAACTCAAAATCTTTTGATATTTTTAATTAATTTTTTAATTTTCATTTTTATTTTTATTAATTACAATTTTTCACTTTATATCCCCCCTGTAGCTTCCTCCCTCTTCCCCTCCCAATTCCACCCTCTTTCCCCCTTCTCGACCCATGTCCCTCCCCAAGTCCACCGATGGGGAGGTCTTCCTCTCCTTCCTTCTGATCCTAGTCTACCAGGTCTCATCAGGAGTGGCTGCATTGTCTTCCTCTGTGGCCTAGTAAGGCTGCTCCCTGCTCAGGGGGAGGTAATCAAAGATCAGGCCAATCAGTTCATGTCAAAGACAGTCCCTGTTCCTATTACTATGGAACCCATTTGGATACTAAACTGCCATGGGCTACATCTGGGCAGGGGCTCTAGGTTGTATTCATGAATGGTCCTTGGCTGGAGTGTCAGTCTCAGAAAAGACCCCAGGATAAACATACTAAAATCTGTATACCTAAAGAAACTAATTAAGAAGGACTCTGGCTAAGTTGCTCAATCCCCATTCAGAAAGGTAAAGAGGATGGACATCAGAAGAGGGAGAAAACAGGGAACAGGTCAGGAGCCTACCACAGAAGGCCTCTGAAAGGCTCTACCCTGCAGGGTATCAGAGCAGATGCTGAGACTTATAGCTCAACTTTAGGCCGAGTGCAGGGAATCTTGTGAAAGAAAGGGGAGATAGTAAGACCTGGTGAGGACAAGCACTCCACAAGGAGAGCAACAGAACCAAAAAACCTGGGCACAGGGATCTAAAAATTTTTTTACATTAATTACATTTTATTTGCTTTGCATCCCAGCTGTAGCCCCCTCCTTTATTCCCTCCCAATCTCACCCTCCCTCTTTTCCCATGCCCCTCTCCAAGTCCACCTATAGGGGAGGTCCTCCTCCCCTTCCATCCAACCCTACCTTACCAGGTCTCATCAGGACTGGCTGCAATGTCCTCTGTGTCCTGGCAAGGCTCCTCCTCCCTCAGGGGGGAGGGGGAAATAAAGAACCAGCCACTGAGTTCATGTCAGAGACAGTCCCCCTTCCCCATACCAGGGAACCCATTTGGACACCGAGGTGCCATGGGCTACATCGAGCAGGGGTCCTAGGTTATATCCATGAATGTACCTTGGTTGAAGTATCAGTCTCAGAAAATACGCCTGAGCCCAGATATTTTGGTTCTGCTGCTCAATCTTTTGATTTTTTTTATTGGCCACCAACTTTACCATTTTGTACAGGTGCTGTTCCTCTTTCCTTCTCTGTCCCCAGATATAGCACAGGCTTCAATGACAGATGCTGACATATGAGCAGCTATTACTGTAATTAGCCTCAGGGGACTGAGGATATAAAATAGTACTTTAAACCCTCCGTTTCTTTTATTAAATTGACATTTATTTTCTAGAAAATAAAACACATGGTAGCATCCGGGTGCTGCTTTACCAGACTCCTTTCATTGCCCTTCCCCCAGAAGTTCTAAAATCAAGCGAAGAAGGAAAGCTAGAGAACCTGAAACCCCAGCAGGAAAAAAAAATCTATATGTGTACTCAGGCTACTGTCAGAAAATACCACAGGCTGTGTGCTTAGACATCAAGTATGATTTCTCTTGGGACCTCCACGATCTCAGTATCAGCGTGTTCTGATTCCTGGTTGGCTTTCTTGCTATGTCCTCAGATAGCCAAGCAAGAGCATGTGTGCAAGCCTCTTATGCTTTTTATAAAGCATTAATTGCATCAACATCTAATGACCTGTTAAAGGCCCAGCTTCACAGTACTTCACACTAGGGGATACAGTTTCACTGTGTGCATAGCATGTACAGAGGATACAGTTCTAACATGTGTAGAGCATGTACAGGGGATAGAGTTTCACTGTGTATATAGCATGTACAGGGGTTACAGTTTCACTATGTACATAGGTACAGGGGATACAGTTTCACTGTGTGAGTAGCATGTACGGGTCATACAGTTTGACTATATGTATAGCATGTACAGAGGATACAATTTCACTGTATGTATATGATACAAGGGACACAGTTTCACCATGTGCATAGCATGTACAGGGACTCTGGCCAGCTTGAGCATGAGAAGCAATGGTTCTGGCAGGCCTTGCCTTCTCCCTGATTCCCTCACCTTGCTAAAATCTGTTAGAACACATTCCTAAGGCTAGCCCCCAAAGTCTGTTCCCTATTGGCCACTTCTTCCTCCTGAGGCTGACTACCAAGGTCCAGCTATCAAAGTATTGCAGTCCAGTAATCAGAAGCCCCCTTGGCTCACCTAACTAACATGCCCAATTAAAATTCAACACTTTACCTAACACACGGTTTCCCCCAAAGGCAATCCTTTGTCCCACTTCAGAACAACCCCTTACCCTCTCTCCATTACCCTTCTCTCCCTCCTCCTTCATTATCTTCACCTTCTCCCTGCTCCTGTCTCTTCTGTATTTGTCCCTTGTCCCCACCCTCTGTCCCTCTGAAGCAAATAAACCCCCTTTGTGCCCAGAACTTGGTCTGAGAACTTGGTCTTGGGGGTCCTGAGCCTATTCTATTCCTTCATACAATTTCGGTGTGTGCATAGCATGTACACGGGAGAAGCCTTGTAACAATACAAATTAGAAACAGCCTGGATGTCTGTTGGGAAACAAATAAAACATAGCAAGTTCGTCAAGCATAGTGGCTCATGCCTGTTATCCCAACAGCTGAAGACTAAGGCAGGAGAATCCTCTGTGAGTTTGGTGCCAGCCTAAGTTACAAGGTAAGTGAAGCCCAAGTCAGCCAAGAGTAGAGTGGGATCCTGTCCCACCAAAAAAACAAACAAAAAAGCAGAAGAAACATACTGTCCGATAGAAGAGCTGGTCACTAGCAGTTAGTGAGGATTAAATATTTGATATGATTTATTTTGTAAAGTCAGATTAAGAGGAAAAAGCATGTTTCAGACTAAAATGAAACATGTTTTTGTTTTTATAAGTAATACACAAAACAGTGACCATTCTTTGATGTGTTTATCTGCATGAACAGTGAACGTATGCACGCAGAGAGGCACATATGTTTGCAATGTACTGTAAGGATCTATGTCTTAGCTGTGAGTGCTTGGCTGGGGCAGGGTATACAACCGAAGCTAAAGTTCCACAGGAGCTGCTGTGAGGTTCTCACTGGCTCGTCACTTTGCTGAAAGGGCAGGCTTGCATGATCATTTGATGAATATCTGTTTAGAGCTGCTGTTCTGTGCTGGGAAATTTGTGGTAGTGAGGGCAGACCATCAGCTAGTAGAGACTTCATCCTACTGAACGTACAGAAGCAGAGACTGTATTTTCAAAACATGACTACCAAAAATCAAGAAAAAATAAAGCCACATAAGGGGTTGAAAAGGAACCAGGCCTTTTACCTCAGGTGCTTTTGAAGGGCTCATCTGAGAACATCTGTAAATGCCCATGCTTACTGATAGAGACACAGTGTCCTACTCTTCATGCTCTTTCCTACACTTGGGACTTGGGAATGTTTTTATAATGCCTCCAACCCCCTCCTAAATAAGAGTGGTTTCAGGTTACCATGAGACTTTTAAAAAACATCAAATTCTAATGAAGCATAATCTTTTACATACATACATACATTGATTGAATGATTGATTGATTGACTGAGAGAATGACACAGGGTATGTGTAGAGGCCAAGGAATAATGTAGATCTCAAGGATGGAACTCCCATAGTCAAAATAAGCAGCAAGAACATTTACCTGCTGAGCCATCTCGTCTAACACTGATTCAAGAGGGTAAAAGTGTCTAAGAAAGCATGTCATTAAGCAATGGCATCATTTTATATGGAAATGACACTCTTCTTTTTACATGCTAACTCTAAAGTTTGGCAGAGTCTTTGAAATGAAGGCGACTCATCCAGGGAAGATGTAATGACTCCTAAGGAGCAGAGAGGTGGGAAGGCATGTACCAATTCTTCACACAGAGGAAGAAGACTTCCATGGTTTAAAAGTTCATAGCTGTGTTCCACAAGTGGAAATACACACAAAGAGCTTCTAGATGGATTAGCACTAAACCTTTGGGCCAGCTGGTGAGTGTGACTCCTGGGGCAATTGCCTGCATCAGGAGAGCAGCCAGTCTCTCCCGAACACCATCAAGACCAAGAACAGCTTCAGATCCATCACCACCATATAGACTCCATTCTACCAGAGCCGGTCTTGAAGCAAGCTTGTGCTGTGTGTATTGTCTGGCTAGACTGAGCGAATCATCACGCATGTCAGAGCCCTCAGCTTCACCAGCCTGATGGCAGAGCCAAGAGAAGAGAGGTGGCCTGTATCTGCGAAGGCCAGCTGACCCAGAGCAAAGGCCCTACTCCCAAGTCTTGCTGAACCCCCTAGCTCACTTCTTCAGTTCTAACCTTAACAGTGTGGCCAAGAACTGCCTCTGCAGGGGAAAATGTTGAGTACAAGTCCCAATCTTTATTGCTGCTCTAAACACTAGGAGCCAGAAATGTTTGTAAGCTGCCAAGAATGGACCAAGTTATGGTTTTATAATACTCATGACTTGCCCACTGCTCCGTCGCTGTATTTAGATATGATCTACTGCATTTTCCAGGAAGGTATGTAAACACACCCAACTGAGTCAATTTCTCAGAGTTTATTGTTGGGACATTAACCTGCGCTACCAACGCCATAACATCAGGCCTCTTTTCTGTAGTTCAGACTTAGACCGGCATGTCTCACGCCATACGAGGTCTCCCAGTGAACCACTTGTAAGCTGTTTTCAGACCAGTCAAAGGCAGACAGCGAGTACATGTGAGACAAGGTGATAGGACAAAGCTGTATGCTATGCAAAAGATCTTCTGTCTCTGTGCCTTTCCAATGGGCTTCTCCATGGTTTGCTAGGGGGGAGCAGGTGGCCAAAACAGTCAGAAATTTAAGATACCTCAAATCTTAACTTGACCTTGGCAGCTGGACAGGTAGATGTAAAATGATCCCTGCACACTCATGTCTGTTGAGTCTCAAGTGTTGCACTGAGCTCTATAGCTTGTAATTTGTTTATATATTTTGGGAGAACTCTGTATTTTTACGAGTCTTCTGTTTAACTGTTTCTTGTCTTTGAACATGCTTGGTAAGAGGGCATTTTCCTATTTCTGTCTCCCTTTCACTAACCCTTTCCAGAGCAAAGTAAAGGATTCCTTCTTTGCTGTGACCTAAGACTTGGCCTTTAAGTCAGACCTTGTGTTCCACCAGAGCCCTGTTCTCCAGTTTCTTCTGGCTCTTTTGCTGTACTATCATATAACAGGATGGCAAGAAATGGGTATCTGACTGTCATGTGGTAAAGATCTCTTTATGAAATGTGGGTACATTGACCTACATCAACGATGCTGAAGAAATACAACATTACAGAAACAATGGGACAATGGCTAGAAAAAAGAAAGTTTCACATATGCCATCACATTATTGAGCAAAGAAAAGAGGCTTAACATGAAATAATAAAAGCAGGTTATCAATAAATATATTGCAATAATAAACATATTAATAATATCTATACAGCTGGCATAACATGCTGGACTGTGTGAAATTTCATAACAGACTAAAAAATGATGATTAAAAATAGAGTTGAGGTTAGTTTTCATCATTTTACCTTAAGAAATACTGTTTTCTGTGTGTTCCAGAGCATGAGTGTGTATGTGTGTGTTTGTGTGTGTTTGCATGTGTGTATGCATTGGAGCTTAAACCCAGGGCTTTATGCATGCTAAGCAAATGTTCTAAGACTGGCCTTCATTCTCTGCAAGTACTTCTGGAAATAACAACATATCATCCATATAAATTAAATGAAATTGTAACATTTCAGTCTAACATTCAAATTCTTCCCCTGACTTAGCTCAGACTACCTGTCTTTTCCCACTGCTCACATTCACTAAGACAAAGAAGGAAACAGGACACCATTCTAGGTATTTTTCAAAATCAGGAAATAATAGAAATTCTTTTTGAACTTTCTCCCCCCCAAAAAAAACTGGAGAGAAAACTGCACTACCAATTCAGTGAGCTATCTCCACCCTGATACCAAAGTCACAGACAACACAAGAAAAGGGTGCTGCAGACCAGTCTTCCTCATACTTATTCATGCAAAAGTCTTCAAAATATTACTAAATCTAATTACACAATGTGGAAACATATTATACACTGATCCCAAGCAGAATGGGCAGCTCTGCAAAGAAGATACACATGCGGCCATGCATTTGTAAAGATCTTTGGCATTAATTCATTATCAGGGAAATGCACATCAAACCATGGCATAATCATCATAAACCTATTCAGATGGCATTGAAGCTTATTGTTGTTACTGTTCACCAGAGTACACTGGTTGAAATGTAAATTGGTACAACAATATGGGAAAGTTCATGGAGAGTCAATAGGAAATTAAAATTACAGCTGTCTCACATGTGGGCATGGATCTAAAGGAGCTGAACTCGAGATCTCAAAATTCCCTTATGTTTGGGGTAGAGAGACAGCTCAGCAGGTAGAGACCTGAGTGCAAACAGGGGGAGCAGAGTTTACACTGCCAGAACCCACGAATGCCAGCAGCCCACCTGTAGAGACAAGGATACCTGGAGCCAGCTGGCTATCTAGACTAGCCAGACCAGAAAGCTCTGAGTTCAAGTGAGAAACACGGCCTCAATATATAAAGCGGAGAGCTGTCCCACAAGGCATGGGCACCCACCTCTACTTCTGCATGCGCATGAGCATGGGCATGTGCACACACACTTACATACTCATCCACGTGTGCATGTGTTCCCATACATGCACACACACAAATAGAACACAAGAAAATCCTATGTTTACCACTGTCATCACACTATTCACAGTAGCCAAGAGGTGGAAGTAAATCACGTGTTCATCTATGGATGAGTGAACCAAGAAAAAGTAGTTTATGGATATGGTGCACTATTATTCGGCCTTAAAAAGAAGAAAAGAACCCTGTCTATGCTACAGTATATAAGCTAGAAAATATGTTGACCTGAAGTCATGAATCTCTACTGGGGACATGTGGATACTTCTCCCAGAGGACGATTGGCAATGTCTGAAGACATTTTTGACTGTACCCTCTGGCACTAATAGCATCGACTACTCAGTTACTCAGACACAAAGAATGCTGAGAAACATTCTACGATTCACAGAGTGTCTCCCACTCAGAGAACTGCCTAGCCCCAAATACCAGTCACTATTAAGAGACCCTGGTACGATTTCTAAACTCAGATATTATCTGAGGTCAAGGAGAAATAAAAGGACTGGCTACAAAATGGCATAAGAAAATGTGTGGAAGAAACAGAAATATGTAAGTTAGCTTACATATATAAGAAATATGTAAGTTGGTTTTTGTCTTTTTAAGAATTTGGACATGAATGGAGGCTGTAGAAGGGCATACACTGTCAGAGCCACCAAAGCTAGTCATGTTCTTGAGTATATCTAACCTGGGATTGGATGGATGGCTCCGTGGTTAAGAGCACTGGCTGCTCTTCCAGGGGACCTGGGTTTGAATCACAGTATTCACTTGGTGGCTCCCAACTGTCTGCCTCTCCTGTTCCAGGGGATCTGATGGCCTCTTCTGGCCTCCATGGGCACCAAGTACACATGTGGGGCAAAGACACACATGCAAGAAAAGCACTCCTCATACACATAAGAATTTTTAAACTAAGTATATATACCAGAGGCAAATTGTCTTCAAGAAAAATTGATTTACATAATCTGTAAACTCTTAAACTTTTTTAATTTTATTGTTAATGATAATTAAATGTCTTTGGAAGAATGAGAAGAAAACAGGCATTACCTAAAGCTCAGCAGAAATCCACTGTCTACGGTTGCTGGGGATGTGTCTCCTGCTGGGGGTCACGCCACTGACTCTGCTTGCCAAGGGGTAGGAAGCCAGTCCTGCTGCCTCTGAAGCTGAGCTGCAGCGATAGGAACCACCCTCCGTGGCCCTCCTGCCTTAGCTAAGAGAAAGCTGGTTAGCCTGGGACTCTGGAAAACGTGGTGGATAAAGGAGAAGAGACCTTAGCCCCCACAACCCCATGAAATAGAAGAGGCCCAAAAGATGACAGAGTGGATAAAGCACCTGTGCACTATGTCTGGCCCATAGCTTATCATTATTCCCATTTCTAAGTAATCCAAATGAAGCCTTGCACATGCCTTGAAATTTACTTTGAGGACCTTGAGTGGTACTAATGCTCTTGAAAGAACTGCCATTTTCCTTTGTCCCCACACCTCCCATACCAACCCTCACCAAGGGTTTGTACCCAACCTACTCCATGACTCCTCTTGGTTAACCAGTTGGAGATGAAACATTTTTCTCCCAATTTCTTCTCTAATATTTTATTTATATCTATCCTTTAACGTGCATTTTCTTGTATTAAATGCATATACACCTTATCTCTTCTACTGGATCAAATTTAACGTAAAGGCAGAGCCATCTTTGTATCCTCCTGTGCATTCAGCTGAAGTATGGTGCGCCTAGTGACATCCGATAAATGCCTGTTGAATGAGTGGGCAGCTAAGTATATAAATGGCTGAACAAATGAGATCTATAGGTATTTTTATATAATTGTAAAATAAATCCACGTGATTCTGCCTGAGTCTAACCCCTCTGACAACTTTAACTTTCCCATGCTTTTTGTCTGCTTGTTTGTTTGTTTGTTTCAATATTTTCTCACATCTTGGGTCACTTTCATCCACCAAATGTCTCTTTAATCACCAAATGCTTAATCTGTCGCTCAGCAGGTGATAACTAACTGGGGCTTGTGACAATGTGAACGTTCACTAGATTTCTCTCTGCTCCAAGTAAAGGTCTAATGAGAACCTAAGAAACTAACAACTATGTCTTTTCTTCTCTCACATGGTAAAGACACAAGATTGAGCTGCCAAAAACAGGCAGACAAACAAACAAACAAACAAAACCGTAGAGTTCAGGCAATTGGATAAAATTTTTCTACTGCTGGTTGAAATGTCACCAAGAATGAAAACCAGTGGGGAAGACATCCCAACAAAGTGAAGTGCTGGTTATAGGATCTAAATTAATGTACAAGCATGAGTGTATGTGTGTACACTGTGTGTGTGTGCACGCGTGTGTTTGTGCAGGACCTATAGAGGCCACAAAACTTCCCCAGAACCCAAGTCAAAACTCGCATTAAACCATCCTGTGTGAACAATAGGAAAAGTCTTTCTCCCTGAGTCTCATTTTGTGCCTACTTAGAATCCTGCAGTGGGAATTCAGAAGGTGAGATTTTCAGTTACCTTTGAATAAAGTTAGGAAATCAGCTGGCCCAATGGTGGTTTTGTACTGTAAGTCTGGAATGTGTGGTTCCCCCAGTGTTGACGGTGCATGGGAGAACATGCTAACCACATGTGGAAGTTCTGCCACTCACAATGGCACCGCCATCAACAGCACTGGCTCGAGTGAGGTCCTATCCTTACCTCTGGGTGCCTGACTTTGGACTAACATATGCCTAACATATGACTCACTTGTGGGGAAACCCAAGGTACCCTTCAGCATGAAGATGATATGCAGAACATGTATGCCTCCCTCACTGCTTCCTCTCGGTGCCTGACACACATGATGGAGCCAGTGCTAACCAGACATGACTAATCAGACCGTGGCGTAGCCTCAGAGAGAACAGCTCAAATGGCCTGTCATGCTGGAAACCAAAGCTACTTGGAAAAATCCTCAAAGTGGATCTAAGGGTTCAGAAGCCCACGCTGCACTATACAAGCCACACTGTGTTTGAAGTCTAGCTGACTTTCCCACTGACTGAAATTATGACAGAGCAGAGTGGGGAGGAGGCTTGATCGAAGATGAAAAGCTGAGTGTGGTGGCCAATGCCTGAAACCTCAGCATCGGGAAACCAGAGGTGCGTGGGTCCCAGAGGCTCCCTGGCCAGACAGTTGAAACAGCAATGTCCAGGTTTCCTGAAAGCTACCCTATCTCAAAAATAAGGTGGAGAAGTGATTGAGGAAGACACGTGACACCTCTGACCTCAGCCCTAAATATGACCAAATGTGTTCAAATACATACATCAGAGAAGAGGAAGAGAAAGAAAGAGGAGGGGGGATTTTAAGAAAAAATATAGAGGCCCTGATGCAACGGGAAGGAGCATCCACACTGTGAGAGGAATTGGAAGGAGGGCAGCATCATAAGTAGCTATTCTGGATGAAACACCCCGCCTGTGGAACTCCTGTATCATGCAGGCTTGACTGAAACCATGTCCCAGCTTCCAGAAGATAAGCATCAGTGGCAGCAGACAGAAGATGTCATTTATTCTTTGAAACCTCATTTTTCAAGTATGTGAGTGAAAATAGCATGATACAGAACAGCCCCTGACACATGGGCACCAAGCTGCTGGAGAGGCAGGACACCTGGGGGATTGCAGTCACCCCCACCTTATTTTCTTTGGAAACAGAGCACTTACTCCCAGGGCACTGTTACTTAACTCCCAGCAGAGGGCAGCTTGCTGCTGCTGCCTTTGGTGCCATCCTGCTTTGCAGCAGAGTAAATACCAGCCCTCCAAGAAGGGTTAGAGAAATGGTTAACTAGGGGAAAGGGTGAGATCCTGTGAAACTGTTATGTCAACTTAACAGAAGATTTCACTGCAGGGAATGGGCATTTTAGAATCATGGAACTGGAGAGCTGGTTCTGCAGGCAAAAGAACCTGCTGCTCTTCCAGAAGTTCAGGCGTTGCTTCCCAGAACCCACATCAGGCAGCTCACAACAGCTGTAACCGCAGCTCTTGGGGAAGTCTTGTGGATTCTATACATACTGCGCACACACACACACACAGGGTGTACATACATACACTCAAGCACACACACACATACAAATAAAGTAAAAATAAATAATCTTCAAAACACAAAGACAGTTCTATGTTCTCTGAGGTACCAAGGAAGCAGTCTCTTGCTTGTCTGTGGGTTCTTGCAGGATCTGGTGAAAGACAACAGAAAAAAAAATGTTTGTTGTATATAATCACAAATGTATGAAGCTATTATTTTCCGGCCACCTACAATTCTGCTAATCCTCAGGTTAAGCACATTCTGGAGACAGAAAGTGGACAATCAATTCTGGCTCCAGCTAGAACTGCCAAGCATTATGGAAAATTTTTAACTTTTTGAGGATTTGTTTTTAGCATCAAAAACAAAAATGGTATCCGGGAGTGGTGGTGCATGTCTTTAATCCCAGAGAGAAATCTGAGCCCAGCATGCTCTGTGGTCAGGGACACACTTCCCCCGGTAATAATATTAATTCGTTCACTAGGGAAGAGTCTCATAACCTATGGACTCAAGGGTCCCACCTCTCAACACCATTCCAAAGGCCAAATGAATTTCCAACATGAGCTTTAGAAAGAAGAACCCTGCTACCACTATAAACAAGGAAGGGATCTCCAGACCTTCCTCCTGCTTTGAGGTTGGAAGGAACTTTAGCTATCAGCACGCTACTGCTACTAGAAAAGTACACCAAACCCACAGTAAGAGTCAGTCTGACTCTTTGGGTAGCATTTTCCAGATCAAAAGAGAGATAATTTTAATCATCTGTGGCTATATGAAATTAGTAAATCCCACCACTAAGAGTGTCTTGGCTGACCACAGTTGAGATGCTGATGTAGTAAGCATCAAATGTGAAAATCTACTAAGCCAGCAGTTGGTGTCAACACAGTAGGTCACAAGGCTTCGTTTAAAGTGGAATCTTCTGTTGAATTGAGTGATCTGTTACTTGGCAACAGAGTCAAGGCTGAGACTGAGGTATGAGATCCATTCTTAAGTTTATCCCATGACACAGTCACATAGGACCTCATGTCAATGCTTATGAACCTCACCTCTAAAGGTGGGAGAAGGCCAAAGGAGCATATTTAAGGTAAACTGAGAAAATAAACTCACAATATTTCCCTAATGTCCCTCTTCTAGGACATCATAGGGCTTTGCCTTCTGTACTGCTGTGCTCTCCCTAAATATGAGATTTCAAACTCAGGTATGGACACAAACCAGGCAAGTAATGAGGACCAGAAAATGAGAGTGGTGAGGGTCCCTCACCCAGGGGCTGAGAGCCTAAATCTAGCAGCAGAGCAGTGGCTCAGCCTCTACCAAGGGTTTCTGCCAGAAAAGCAGGTACATGTTACCAGGTTGTTCTTTTGGCAAGAAAGAAAAATGTATTTTAAATGCCCTAAATTTTAGCCTGGCATAGTGACACAAACTTTTAATCCCAGAACTTGAGAAGCAGAAACAGGCAGATATCTGTGAGTTCAAGGCGAGCCTGGTCTACATAGCAAGTTCCAGGAAAGCCAGGGCTACATAGTGAGACTGTCTCAAAAAACAAAATTTTAAAAAATGAACAAAAATACCCTAACTTTTAAATATTAGTAATTATTTCTCAACTTTTAAAAGCATTGCACATCCAAAGAAAACATCTCAAGGGATGTTTCCTCAAGTTTGTGTTCCTGTCTCTAGATTTTAGGGCTCCTGGGAAATCCTCCCACTCTACAGTCTCTTTCTACAGAGTCTCATCTGTTGCCATAACCGCAGTACAAGCCACTGCTTCTGTAAGCCACCCAGTGCTTACATTTGCATCACCACCACATCTGCCCTGAAGGTCCAGCACGCCTCTCCCACAGCACACTCAAAGCCAGACCCTCCATCTTCCTCCCAAACCTGTTTCCTTCCATGCTCTCTGGCTCAGCAAGTGGTACCTTAGTCCTTCAGGAAATGTAATTCCAGACCATCATCACTTTTCCCGTCAGCCATTATCTCACTTGCCTGTATCTTGTCGGCACACAAAGTCACAGTGTTCATCCGCTTTCCTGCAACACTTTCTTAACCAGATTCTTTCTGCCATTGTTCTGTGTTCTGCCTTCACTTAACAGCGAAAGTGAGCTCTTAAAATATTAAATAGTGTTACCCCCCGCTTAAATATCTCCCCATATCTTTAGAAGATGTGAAAACAAAGCATAGAAAGTGTATCCTGTGACTATTATAATTCTGTGTCAAGTGAATTTGAAGTGTTTTTTTTATCTGTAAAGTGAAAACAACACATCAGATATTTATATGAAATAGAAGCCTATATTCTTATGTTTGTTTTTGTGAGGTTTTTGCAAAGGAAAGAGGCAAAGTCAAGGCATGTTTGTCTTGTGGATAGCTATGTATACTCCTCAATACTGACAAAGAGAACCTTCAAAACATTTCAGTGATGAAGTTCCCATCTGGGCTGTGGCCCCATTTTAAAAACATCTGTCTTGATTAAAGGATAAGAATATTAAGTTCAATTTAAAACATACAAAATGCTTTAAAAACATTTCTAAAGTCTTCAGATTATTTTTAATGGGAAATGGTGTTGAAATTGTGCAATGTTACAACATGAAAACTGATCTATATTTCAATGCCATACACTCAACAGATCTGATAAGAACAGATTTATTTCAGGAAAGAAAAAGGGAGAAGAGTTAGGGCCAAGAGGGGAGAGAGAGAGAGAGAGAGAGAGAGAGAGAGAGAGAGAGAGAGAGAGAGAGAGAGAGAGAGAGAGTGGGAGAGCATAGGAGAAGAGAAAGAGGAGCATGGTGGGTGGGCTATGCATCTGCCACACACCTGGCAACAGCACATGATGATATCACAGGTTGCTGGGCAACCTAAAGGCAGGCTGCCTATACGCTAACATTCCTCCCTTTTTGTTTATTTTTATTTCTTTTAAATGAGCTTGGATGGGTGGCAAGGCAGGAATGAGGACATTGGACTGCTTCTCATGCAAGACAAGTGTATATAAGTGTAGGTTCATTGGAAGCAACTCTTGGTCACCATGCAAGGAGATGAGAGAGAGCACCAAAATGTCTGTATTATATGATGAAGGGCAAATTTCAGGGCAGAGGGCAGGGGAGGGGAGTATATCAGCCATGCTCTGCAGCAGATAGAGACCTAGGGCTGGGAGAACCTGGAGCTGTTTGTCCTGGGCCTAAAGCACACCCACCACTTCCTACAAAGCTCTCTTATCAATTTGTGGCCACCTTCATCTTGAGTTGCTAAGGACAGTATTTAACTTCCATAAATTTAGCATCCCATAACTGGAGAAGCCCCTGTGACCCTCCATGCTTTTGAAAAATCTAATTACCACGATATAATTTCGAAAACATTCCTATGACTCTGAAGCCATGAAATCTGTGAGGCTGGTAGCTGCAGAGACTGGAGGAAAGTTGAGAAACTGACTCTTGGGTGGGCAAGCTCTGTCCCTGGGTGGGCCAGCTCTCTCTCTCTCTCTCTCTCTCTCTCTCTCTCTCTCTCTCTCTCTCTCTCTCTCTCTCTCGCTCTCGCTCTCGCTCTCTCGCTCTCTCGCTCTCGCTCTCGCTCTCGCTCTCTCGCTCTCTCGCTCTCGCTCTCGCTCTCTGCGTGGGTGAACTCTTAACTGCAGCACTGTACATTATAAGTTGGCCCGTTCTTTGAAACTCCTTTTGGATGGAGTCATTAAAAAATCATGTCGATCTGTGATAACAAACTGGTTGATTTGCCATGGCACTGTGAGCTGAGAAGTTTGACTTGTGAGCTACATTGGTAGATCACCATTAAAAATAAAGAACCCTTGATTCATAATAGCCAGAACCTGGGAACAACCCAGACTTCCCTCAGTTGAGGAATGGATACAGAAATTGTGGTACTTTTACACAATGGAATACTACTCAGCAATTAAAATCGAGGAAATCATGAAATTTGCAGGCAAATGGTGGGACCTGGAAACGATCATCCTGAGTGAGGTATCCCAAAAGCAGAAAGACACACATGGTATATACTCACTTATACAGACCTATAAGATAGGATAAACATACTGAAATCTATACTCCTAAAGAAGATAAACAAGAAAGAGAACCAGGTGTAAGATGATCAATCCTTAGAAAGACAAATGGGATGGACATTGGATGTAGGAGAAAACAAGCAACAGGACAGGAGCCTACCACAGGGGGGCTCTGAAAGACTCTACCTAGCAGTGTATCAAAGCAGATATTAAGACACATAACCAACCCTTTGGCAGAGTTCAGGGAATTATATGAAAGAAGGGGGAATTACTAAGACCTGGAAAGGACAGGAGCTCAACAAGGACCAAATATATCAGGGCACAGGGGTCTTTTATGAGACTGTTTCTCCAACCAAGGACCATGTATGAATATAACCTAGGACCCCTCCTCGGATATAGCCCATGGTAGCTCAGTATCCAAGTGGGTACCCTAGCAAGGGGAACATGGGCTATTTCTGACATGAACTCAATGGCTGGCTCTTCGACCCTCCTTCCCCCACCCCCCAAGGGAGGAGCAGCCTTGCTAGGCCACAGAAGAGGACATTGCAGCCAGTTCCTGAGGAGATCTGATAAGCTAGGGTCAGATGGAAGGGGAGGAGATCCTCCCCTAACAGTGGACTTGGAAAGGGGCAGGGAGGAGATGAGGGAGGGGTGGGGGAATAGGGACAGCTGGGATACAAAGTACATAACCTGTGATTAATATAGAAAAATAAATTTAAAAAGAAGACATACAAATTGCTAAAGGGATATGAACGATGCTAATGATTACCAGACAAATGTAATCAGGACCGTGAGAAACCTGAAATTATTTTATGCTGCTGTTAAGAATGTAACATGAGAGGGATGGGGAGAGTGGGAGGGAATGAGGGAGGAGGCTACGCCTGGGATGCAAAGTACCTAACCTGTGATTGATATAAAAATAAATAAATTACATTTTTAAAAAAAGAATGTAACATGGTTCGGCCACCATGGAAAGCAAGAATCAGCTTCTCTGAAAACTTCAAGGCAAAATGTTGCATGGTCCCACTGCTCTGCTTTGGGGGATTTAACCAAAAGAATTAAAATTTAAATCTAAAAGCAAAAAAAACAAAAACAAAAAAAGAAAAGAATAAAGAGCCTCAGAGTGTGGTGTATTACCTATAATCCTTGCTGCCTGGAAGGGGAATTCTGAGTCAAGGCAAGCTTAGGCTAAATATAAAAAAAACCTGTAAAAATTAAATAAAATGTTATTTTTAAAAAGAACAGAGGGATAGAGTGGGAAGGAGAGAACTATTGATTTTACATTGCTATAATTATAACAAATACCTGAGATAAATCAACTTCAAAAAGAGAAAAGGCTTATTTTGGCTCCAATTTTGGAGGTTCTGTTTCGTGACAGGTTGGCCTATTGCTCTGGACCTGTAGCACCCTGTGTAACATAGTGGAAGAGTGAGTATAAAAAGGGAGGCCTGCTCGCCCAGAGCAGAGGGAAATCACTGAGGAAGCTAGGGATTCAAAAATCCCCTTCAAGGGCAAACCCTTTCAAATCTAAAACCCCCACTGAACCCTGTTCTCAAAGATTCCCACCACCTTCCAGCAATGCCAGGTTCAGGACCAAGCCTTTAATATCTGAGTCTTTGTGGGATGCTCAAGATCAAAATAAAGGGATGTAGGGAGAGGGAAGGAGGGAATGAAGGAGAAAGGGAGGAAGAAGAAGCAATGTGAGGGTGGGGTACAATTCCGTGTAGAGTCTTCTTTTTTTTAACATTTTTTTGGTTTTGTTTTATTATAACTTATTCACTTTGTATCCCAGCTGTAGGCCCCTTCCCATCCCCTCCCAATCTCACCCTCCCTCTTCTCTTCCCATGTCCCTTGCCCAGTCCACTGATAGGGGAGGTCCTCTTTCCCCTCCCTCTGACCCTAGCCTATCAGGTTTCATCAGGACTGGCTGCATTGTCCTCCTCTGTGGCCTGGTAAGGCTTCTCCCCCATCAGGGGGAGGTGTTTAAAGAGCCAGCCACTGAGCTCATGTCAGAGATGGCCCCTGTTCTCCTTACTAGGATGCCCATTTGAAGACTGAGCTTCATGGGCTGCATCTGTGCAGGGGTTCTAGGTTATCTTCATACATGGTCTTTGTTGGACTATCAGTCTCAGAAAAGACCTCTGGGCCCAGATATTTTAGTTCTGTTGGCCTCCTTGTGGAGCTCCAGTCAGCTCCAGGTCTTTCTATCTCCCCTTTCTTTCATAAGATTCCCTTCACTCTGTCCAAAGTTTGGCTATGAGTCTCAGCATCTGCTTTAATACCCTGCTGGGTAGGGTCTTTTGGAGGCCCTCTGTAGTAGGCTCCTGTCTTGTCTTCTTTTGTTGCTGTTGTTTGGGTGGTTTTGAATGCAGAGTGGCCCAGGCTGGCCTCCAATTCTAGATCGTTCTCTCCAGATGCCCAAGTCCTGGAAGGATAAGCACACGCCATCACATCCCTCTTGATGTCTCTCACCTTAGAGAATAAGATGTCTTCAGCTTCCTCCGTACCTCTAAGAACTGACTCATCCATTAGCACAAACATGCACTGGATAGATAGACAGTAAGGAGGCTTTTATGTTGAGGAAAAAAGTGATTTTAAAAGTTATATATATATATATATATATATATACATATATGTATACATATATATGTATATACATATATGTATATATAACTTTTTAAATATATGTATATATACATATACATGTATATATGTATATATGTATATATATGTATATATGTATATATATAACTTTTTAAATCACTTTTTTCCTCAACATAAAAGCCTCCTTACTGTCTGTCTATCCAATGCATGTTTGTGTATGTATATATGTATATACATATATATGTATATATATATATACATATATGTTTAACACTTGAACTTGCTTCCTTTTCACTGCTAATTCTCCTAGTAATTCTCACTAGTAATGACTGCTCTGCTGTGTCATTGAGAGCTCCGTGCCAATATGGGTCTGAGACATGTCAGAGTGTGATCTTCAGGCAGGGTGATCCGTGTGGGACAGTCCATTTCCCTAAGAATGATTCTTTGGGGCACAGTTCTGCTTTCTCTTTGTCTCTTTTAAAGTATCTTAGAAACTCACTGCTCTGTGTTAAACACATGTATTTTTGATAACTGTCCTCAATGTGTCAGGTAACAGCAGCAGCAGCCAATGAAAAGGTAGTATAGCTAACATCAGTCTTTATTTCATTGACGTCTTTATTGATCTTTTAATTGCATGGTTCTTCAGCAAGGCGACAGACAGTATAAAACCTTCTGGACTGCAGCTGCCTTTTTAGGAAGATCTTGAGTCTCCCCCAGTCTACTCCCTAGCTCGGCTGTGCATTCCAGCCATATTTAGATATCATCTGATCTGCAGGCCCCCAACAGTCCCCTTCATTTCCAGCCATTTGAGCATACTGTGACTATTATTTAAAAGATGAGTCTACCTGGGTGATGGTGGTGCAGAGGCAGAGGCAGGCAGAGGCAGGCAAACCTCTGTGACTTTAAGGCCAGCCTAGTCTATAAAGCAGTCCAGAACATCCAAGAC
Organism: Pachyuromys duprasi; assembly: GCA_028658305.1. Taxonomy (NCBI): domain Eukaryota; kingdom Metazoa; phylum Chordata; class Mammalia; order Rodentia; family Muridae; genus Pachyuromys; species Pachyuromys duprasi. The sequence goes on from CM053744.1 coordinate 21,615,253, forward strand.
AACACAGAGAAACCCTGTCGCAAAAAAAAAAAAAAAATTACAAAACAAAATCTATTTGACTCTGACTAAAGTACAGATTATCCTTAGGACTCAGTTTGACATTGTACACTATGGCACATAGCTCCTTTGACCCAGCATATGGCTACATAGCCCCTTCCCCTGCTCTTAGCATACCTGGCCCATCTTCCTCTGCCATCTACTGGTCTGTCTGACTCCTGGACAGTAAGATCCTTGATTTGAATTGTCTGGTGCTCACATGCATAACAGCTAGCAAAATTATTAGCTTATAGTAAAGACTCAATTAAAACATCTTAAAGGGATGAAAGAATTGTACTCATTCTGAAGTATTTGGAAATAGATCCAGAAAAAAAAAAGAAGAAGACCCCTGCATTTTAGCTGGGTAGTGGTGGCACACACCTTTAATCCCAACACTCAAGAGGCAGAGGCAGGAGGATCTTTGTGAGTTTGAGGCTAGTCTGGTCTCAGAGTTAGTTCCAGAACAGACAGGGCTACATAGAGAACCCCTATCTCAAAAAGCAAAATATATCTCTTAAAAGGGAAATCAGTATAAATCCTAAATCTCAGTCAGACTAGGCTACAGAGTGAGACCTTGTCTCAAAAAAAAAAAAAGAAGAAGAAGAAAAGAAAAGGAAAGGAAAGAGGGGGAAGATGAAGGAGAGAAGGAGGGTAAAAAGGGAGGGAGAGAAGGCGGGAGAGAAGGAGGAAAGGAGAAAGGGAGGGAGGGAGTGAAGGAATCCCCAAAGCATGAAAGCCTTCTCCTGTTAAAGTTTTTCAGTTCCTTTCTTCCAACTGTACTCATTTTCTCACATCAGCCTTGCCGTGTGAGCACTTCTGCACTCACTCACTAGTATTTGCTCTGATGAAAGTGTCATTAACTGTCTACATAATTCTGAACTCCTGGGAAGCATCACTTAGGTGGTTAAGAGCACTGCCCTTTAGAAGTGACATTGCTTTGGGGATGCGTTCTGTCATTGGACTTTGTTACTTGACAAGTTTTGATTCTACAAATAATGCTTAAGTGAATGTTTTACACTTCTAATTATCACTCCTTAGAGTGTTCTGGAAATGAAATTATTAGGTGAAAATTTTACTACGCTAATGGAAGAATGAAACAGAATAATCATCTCTGGAGACTGGGAAGGGTAGTAGGAGGGGAGATGGAAAGAATTTTAATAAGTGCTCCATAGTCACAGTGGAGAAATTAGTTCTGGGTTTCTTAAAATAGGCTGGGGTCACTGTTGGTTAAAACAATATGTGATGCATTACAAAATGAAGAAAGCAATAAAAATCTCCAGATACAAAAAGGATTACTGTTTGAAGACATGGAAACATTTATTACCTTTGATTACTATATACTACGTACACATATTAGATTACCATAATGTGCCATATGAAAGATGTACAAACAGTATGTCTCAGATTTAAAAGAATTTACATTTTTAAAAGCTTAAAAGGAAGACTCTACCTAGCAGGGTATCAAAGCAAATATTAAGACCAAATATACCAGGGAACAGGGGCCTTTTATGAGATTGTCTCTCCAACCAAGGACCATGTATGGATATAACCTAGAACCCCTGCTTGAATATAGCAAATGGTAGCTCAATATCCAAGGGGGTACCCTAGTAAGGGGAACAGAGACTATTTTGGACATGAACTCAATGGCTGGCTCTTCGGCCACCCCGTCCCCCCGATGGAGGAGCAGCCTTGCTAGGCCACAGAAGAGGACATGGCAGCTATTCCTGAAGAGAGTTAGATGGAAGGGGAGGAGGTCCTCCCCTATCAGTGGACTTGGAAAGGGGCAGG
>CM053744.1:21617176-21632555 GCA_028658305.1 Pachyuromys duprasi
GGGAGGGAGGGGGGGATAGGGAGGGAATGTGGGAGAGGGCTACAGCTGGGATACAAAGTACATAACCTGTGATTAATATAAAATAAAAATGTTAAAATTAAAAAATTTTTTAAAGATACTAGGAATTAGAAAAAAAGCTTTAAAAGATTTGCAGTTCTATTTGCAATGCTTCAACGAACCCATCTCAGTATACTCTTAAGTGTAACATTATCTTTTCTTAAGAGCAAAGATTACATTTGCAAAAAGGAACACTTCATTTTGACTTCTATTATTAGCTATCTGTATTATATTCTTCTCTGACAGAATTGGATTATCTTTCTTGATGACTTTGAAGGCTTTTGCTGTTTCGAACACAGTCCTGTGACTGAGGAACTGGCAATCATAAGAATCTGGGTTTCATGCCCAACACCCACCTAGAAGCCAGGTGCAGCAGGATACATTTACAATCTCAACACAGGGATCAGGGCACAGAGGACGGAGACAGCACTCCCAGAGCCTGCTTTCCAGCCACTCTTGCCAGGGATCTTGTGTCAAATAAACAAGGTAGAAAGTAACCAAGAAAGGCACTTGATGGTGACCTCCTGCCTCCACGTGTATTCTCACACAATGTGTGTGTGCACATACCGGAGAGTGTAATCCTCCGTGAGGGGTTTGAAGTTCTCCCCTGTATGCCATCAGCATTCATTTATATCTTTAGCATTTTCTAACATTTAAGTTCAGTTCCATGAATTATTCAATGACTTTTCTTGCCCTGTCAGATATATGAGATACACATTTTACAGCTCAGAAATACACATTTTCACTGTCCCTTTTTCTGTTACCTTGATATAACACGCTGACAAAAACAGCGTGAGGGAGAAATGTTTCATTCAGCTTGGAAGTCCTGCCAATATCACTGTGGGGAAGTCAAGGCTGCAGGAAGCAGCTGGTCATAGCCATAGTCAAGAGCAGAGAGAGAATGCATGCTCATATTCAGTTCATTCCCGCCCCCCATACAGTTCCAGATTCCCAGGTGGAGAATGGTGTTACCCTCTGGGGACAACTTTTCCCACCTCAATTAACAGTTAACTTGATCAAAATAATCTTCCAAAGAGCATGCCCACAAGCCAGGACGATCTAGACAGCCCCTCCCCAAGACTCTCTTCCCAGGTGGCTGTAGATCATGTCATGTAGACAATGAAAACTGATCATCACAACATAGACAATATATTTTCTTCTACTCTATTCATTTTGCTGTTGTTATTGTTTTGGCCGGGGTACTGCATTTGCTATTTTCTTATTTCTCTGACCAAATTTCTGACCCAACAAACTCAAGTCAAAAAGGAAGGGCCTTATTCTAGCACAGTCATCACGGTGAGAAAGTTGTGGCAGAGGAGTTTGACGCAGGCAATCACATCGAGTCTGCACTTAGAAGCAGAGGCATGACCACTGGTGCTCAGGCAACCTCCTCCCATTTGTTCAGTTCAGGACCCTAGGCCATGGAAAGGCCAACACCAACATCTACATGTCCCTTCTTACCTCTGTAACGAAGTCCAGACACGACTACCCTGACGTATACAGAGGTTTGTCTCTTGGGTGATTCTGGATTCTGTCAAGCTGGCAGTCAGTATTAGCATCACGGGACCATTGCATTGTTGCTATTTTAGTTTCCTTTTTTGAGATATGGTCTCACCGAGCACCTCAGGCTGACCTCAGGCTCACAGTCTTCCCTCGTCTGCCTCCACAGTGCTGAAATCACAGGCGTGCACCACCATACCAGTCTCCATCAGATTCCTCCTGGGAGGGCTTACACTTAACTTTCTGACTCATTTAGAATTTATCTGGTGCTGGGTTTTGAGGTGAGGTTTGAATTAGAGTTTTTACAGAACAACCATTTTTTTCTAAGACTTTCTCACAGCTTTTAAAGAAATGCTAGCAAATGGGATGGGGAGATGACCTGGTGTCTTAAACTGCATACTGTTCTTCCAGAGGACATGAGTTCAGATCCCAGCATCCATACTGGGGAACTCACACTTGTTTATAATTCTAAGGGATCCTATGTCTCTGGCCTCCACAGGCACCTGCACTCGTGTGCACATATGCACAAGCAGACCCACATGAAAATCCACATCATACACTTAACTTAAAAGAAGAAAAATAGATCTTTAAAAAAAAGAAACACTGCTAGGAGCAATCATACTAAAAAGGAAGCAGCCACAGATCTAGCATGACGTTGACCATGAACTTTGCCTTGTTCCCACCAGGTGATCAAGAGCCAGCAGTGAGCAGTGACTCCGACATCTCCTTGATTATGGCGCTGGAAGTGGGGCTGTCTGATGTAGAACTTTCTACTGACCAAGACTGCGAAGAGGTGAAATCCTGAGATGGTAGAAACAGGCAGAAGAAAACGCAGGAACCAGGGGGACAGGAAGGAAGCATGTTCTAAGACTTGAACTGGATACACACTCTTCAGATGGCCACAGCAGCTCCAGGGCACTCTGTTAGAGCGTAGGAAAGAAAGCAATATCCAAAGTCTCCTGGATCAGGATGCGGGTCCCCGTCTCTGCCACAGCCTGGGGCCTTGGTGTGGAAGTTGAAAGCGGGAGTCCTCTGTGTCCACACAGACACACGGCAGACCGGAAGGAGACATTTCACGACTTCTTCACTTCATGTCAGCTTCTCCTGTCTTCTTGTTGTTGTTTGGGGGAGATGGTTTCATTCCCTTGGCAATTTCTTTCTAAAGATGATGTGTACTTTCCATCTATTGCTCTGTTTTCCCTTTGATTCACTCCAGCCTATGTACAGAGGTCTGTTTAGAAGTTCTGGTTGCTTCTCCAATGATAGGTTTATACCACATCTCTGAGATTTGTAGACACGAGTCATCAGTATGAAGTGTTTATGACTTTGAGAATCACCTCAGCACCCTGAAATGCTGGAAGGCCAGAATTCATCAAGGGTCTAACTCCCTTCTCAGAGTGGGTCTTGGCAAGCCCAGCTGCCGGCGACAGCAACACTGAGTCCACCACGCGCTGTTCTCAGCCACACCTTGTAGATTTCCCCTTGCTCTACCCATGGCCACCCCTGCAGGAGAGAGCTTTCAGAGAGAAGTGAGCTCATCTTACTTGAGGGTCTATTCCCCACAGTACACGAATGCCAGTGTTCAGAGTGTGTGCAACTATAACCCTAGTTTTCAAACCTGATCCCCCATCTTCCCAGGGCAAGGAAGATTCCCATCTCCCTGATTTCCCCAAGGCCTCAGCAGTTTATCAATTGCATAAGTGAGTTCTATGGGTACAGGCAGTAAAAAAGACACAACAGTTTTCTTAGGTCACTGGTATCCAGGTGTAAGCTTCAAATACTTTTCTGTTAAACCCTCACCAGCCTACATGGAAAGAACTAAATAAATCCTTAGTGGTTTGCACCTCGGGCTCTCCTGAGAGCATTTGGGTATGAAGAGAAGAATAAGGTATGACTTGAAAAAGTATGAACCAAAAAAATACATCATGAGAAGCTGCTAAATCAAGTTTTTCCTGGTTGTGAGAAACAAGAGAAAAAGAGAAAAAAAAAATAGCCAGCGACTATCTGATTATTATGGGCTCTTATGATTTCACTCTTACTTTGTTTGAAACAATGTCAAAAAATGTACTTTTTTTTTCAAATGGACAGTTTTTGTGATACGTGCAACAAGCCCAGAGGCAGAGGTGGCCACCTGTGTCACTGGACAATCAGGAGGCTCTCTAGTAGCTGACTAGATCACACAAAGCAGGGATTAACCAGGACAGCTCACTCTCCCCACTGAGCTGTATTTATGTATTTGATTTGGGCTTTTCCACCTAATTACACTAATATAACTCAAACAGGGCTTGGTTGAGCTCTAAATCCTTGCTGCCCACTGGAATTTTGAGGTCAGGGCAATGGAATTATCCACTGCTCTTTTTTTCTTATTCTTAAACTACTTTAAATGAGTTCCTATTCAATGGTGTATGAATAGACAGCAAGGCAAAGAAGATTATAACATCCTTCAGAAAAATATCTTCTGTCTAGGGTCTAGCCCTTCCCATGTCAGCTTCAAAGGACTAAGACGATCCATAGCATGAAAGTCATTGAGTGCTGGAACAGGATGTGTAAAGTAAAGTAAAGTAAGCTGTCACTGCTCCTTCTGTTCTGGATCATTCATTTGCACTTCTCCAGGGGGATCTGTTTGTGAAAACAGTTGTGTCATAAAGCCGATTTTTATATGAAGTCTAATGAAATTAGGGTAATTCAGCAACAAAAGAAGTATAAATTACACTGTGTGCCCAGAAGGAGCTTTGGTGGGTGGTGTTTTCTGGCCGTTGGTCAGGTAAGTTGCTGATTACAAAAGCAAGCCCTTGGCCTATAAGATGCCGAATGGATGATGAAAGATCAAAGAGGTCCATCCTTGTTGGATGAATTTGACTCCAAGGAAATCATATGGCAAACCCTCAGAGCCTACAAGTCTTTGCTTACCAGAGGGAGTTGATGTGACCTTGGGGCTGGCTTCCTGTGACCTTGACGGCAAAAGAAAGATTTATCAGAAAGTTTCAAAATAAATTGGAAAAGCTCTTACATAGACTTCTCTGCTGCCTTCCATAAAGAAGAGATCCTGGCTTGAAGACTTAGTGATCCACACATGGCTGTGCAACCCAGGAATGCAAACTGAGTATGCATTCAAAGGTGTGCTTTGTTTTCTGTAGCAAGTGTCTGCACCAGCTCTGTCGAACAGAAATACAGCCCAAGTCACATACTTTTTTTTTAACTTCCCATTACCTGTAACATTTTAAGAAGGAAAAAAGAAACAGGTGAATAATTTAATATTTTATTTAACCAAATATTGTTTCCATGTGCAATTGATAAAGTATTAAGGAAACATTTTCCTCTATTTTTGTTACATCTTCTAAATGCATTGTGTCTTTTACACACACAGCACATCTCAACTTTTATTAGCCACAGCTCAAGCTTTCAGTAGCCACACGTGCCTAGTGCTTCGCCAGCTGGACAGTACAGCCTGAAAGATGTTCCAGAACCCTTGTAAGTGTTCCTCTGACTCTGACAGAAGAAAAAGGACAATATTACCTCAGTTTCCCCCAAGAGAAAACCAGACTTTACCCAAGTCACCCAAGGACAGGGCTAAGGGTGTACTTGTTTTATAGTTAATCATGGTTCAAGTAGCCTTCCTAAGCACTAGTGTTCACTACCATCAACTGTTACTTCTCTGATCAGTTGTTTGTTAAAAACAAGACATCCAATCATGTTGATTTGGTGCTGAAATAAAATCACACCCTCAATTCTATGACAAACCCTGAGACTCATGTGTGACAGCTAGCCAAAGAAAATGTACCTCAACCCCTAGCTCCTCCTCCTCATGGCTGTCCAGTTCTAGAGAAGTAGAACTCAGAGATAAGGAAAAGTATAGGAAACTGTGTGCTGACCCCACACACAATCTGTGTGACCTTATCAAGAAAGGATCTCTGAGGCTTTCAGCCATTTGTCCTCTGCTTGGTGAATGGTGAGCAGTTTTCTCTTCAGCATTGCCCATCATGCCAAGGCCACGAGAGGAAAAGAGCCCTTGAATTCCCTCAAAGTCACTTCAAAATGGCTTCCTCCTGTGTGGTTAGTCATTCTGAAGTGTCGATACCTCATAAATACAGCGTTTGAACATCGACTAGCCCTTAGGGTTTGGTTGTGCCTTCAATATCAGTCCTGGTCACACAACCAAGGGAAGGATACAGTATGGAGAAGGTAGGTGATAGGCGTAATAGGGGCAGCCAAGCAATGGTGGAGCACACCTCTAGTCCCAACACTCAGAGGCAGGCAGATCTATGTAAGTTGGAGGCCAGTCTGGTCTACAAAGTGAGTTCCAGGACAGCCAGGGCTACAAAGAGAAACCCTGCCTGGAAGGGAGGAGGGGAGATCACTGAGGCACCGAGCTATTCCAACACTGTCTCTGTCCAAAGAAGTTTGTTATTTTTGCTTTGGCATTTTCCTCATCTGCGACTATTCATGGGTCTTGGTGTACTCCTGTTAAGAATGCCTGTACCCAGTAGCCATTTCCTTTATGGCACAGACATCTTTCCCTAGAGCTACACACTTCCAGAAACAAGAAGGACGACAGATAGTCTGCCTAGGATTCTTTGCTGTAAGCTTAGTTGATGCCAAAATAAATTATAGAGCATAAGGATTTAATGGCATTTAACTGTCCACTGAATGCATATCCTTGGCTGAACACCATGAAAATTACCACAAAGACACTTTCAGACATTTTAGGAAATAGTGTCATGCCCTCTATGAAGAGAGGGCCAAGCCTTCCGAGGTACTGAAGCCATTGAGGTGACTTCCTGTTGCATTCTTAACTTCTCTCCCATGGGTTTCTTCTGTGCATTCCTGTGTCACCCTGTACTTTGAACCGTCTGTTCTTTGTACACATGCACACACATGTACTCGCACACGTACACACACACATACATTCCCTATCTTGCATCTCATTTCCTTTTTTTTCTATCTTACTTTTTATTTCATCAGATTCTCTTCTTACATGGAATGTTGTAATAATAGCCACCTGCTGCTGTTCTCTTTCCTGGCTTCTTGCAGGAAGTCCCCTAAGCAAATACTAGCTAGTCAGGTTACAGTTCCAGAATACTGTGGAGAGCTACTATCTTACAAGGCCAGAATCTATGACCTTGTAGGTCATGTTTCCCCCAGGAGCAGGATTTGTGTGACCTGTATCTGTTATCTATCCAGGCTCCGTATCACATAGCATTGGGACTCAGTTCTTGGACATGGTCTATCAGCCACTTAATACTGTTAAAGAGGAACAAAGGTGCTACCTGCTACCTCACTTTCTGTGAGGAGCAGAGGAGCAGGGTTGGTGAATGATGACTGCATTTCCCAGGTGAGGCGACCTTGAAGGACATCAACAAGGAGGTGGGATCCCAGGTCAAGGTAGAGCAGCTAAGTGGAAGGTCTCTCTGAAAAGATGCCTCCTCTGGGTTCAGAGCTTACTGTGAGTCCCAGGGAGAGCAGGTGCTTAAAGAACCGAATATTTGAGCCCAGTGTGGTGGTCCACAGCTGTAATCCCAGCACTCTGGGAAGCAGGGGCAGGCGGCTCTCTGTGAGTTCAAGGCCAACCTGGTCTACAAAGTTCAGGTCAGCCAGGGCTACACAGAGTAACCGTGTCTTGGAAAACAAAACAAAAATAATTCAGTATTCATGAGTTAGAACATCTTGATTGTAAAGAAGATTGGAATAGCCTGGAAATAAGTTGATTTTGAAGAGCAGATCTTGGTCTCTCACTGCCATGTAGCTCTGCTTTCTCCTGCTTTGCTCCCAACGTCGGACCTTCTGCAGTAGTGATGGTAGTATTCCAACGCTGGTGGCCAGGGAGCCACTTTGCTCCACTCTGAGCCTTTTGATGCCGTGATGTTATCATCCCAGAACTAATGAAGTGAGTGCAGACCCGTGTGGACATTTAATTATCAAGCCCTTTGATCACATCAACTCCTTCTCTTGTCAGAGCCTCACTCACTCTCTCCCTTTTTTGTGTCCGTTATAATCAAGTGGCTTTTTCAGGAACATAAGTGGCCAGATCATCTAGCCCCACGGCACTGTTGATATCCACACTCACTGCAGAGTTGTTCACTCTTTGGCCACATGATACGTTTTTATTGATGATGGTATGGGGGGGGGGATTTTCTTCTCATAAGAGTTCTAAAGAGGCAGACAAAATCTACAGACAAAAGAAAGAAAACTGAGTCACCCAAAGTCATTGCTGGGAAGAAAGTCTGTGGGTTGGCCCATCCTTAGGCGAGCGGTGACCTTGAGAAAAAAGGAAAGATGTGAGGACCACATGTGCTAAATAAGCCAAAGACTGCTCACCGCCCAAATGGACACATATTCTTCCATGAATTAGCTGAATTTTCTCCCGGTGTTCTCAAAAACAAAAATCCAGATGGAGCCCTTGAGGGCTGTGGCTTCTCAGGCCACTGCTTGGTCCTACTAAACTGACAAATCTAAAATAAATGCACCGTGGCCTTAGTGAAACACTGTCTTTAAACCCTAGTGTTTAACCCTTTTTTTTTTTTTTCGGAACTTTCCAGACAAATCTAGTGTTTATATTGAACTCATAATAGTTTTTTTTTTTTTTTTGAGCATGGGAAGATTTTAAATAGCCAAAGAATTTTCATGTATAAGAGCTGTCTCACTGTAGTAGATCCTACTCTTTGAAGAAAATACCAAATTGTCGCCTATAGAGACAGCAGTTGAAAGATGGTGAGCCCTCTCAGCAATCCAAATTTGTGTTGGCATCTTGGTACTTAACATTTGGTAGGATGTTATTGTGAAGAGATAGAGCGCCCTCTGCTGGAACGAAGCCTAGGCTCTTTCAGCAAATTTCTTTGACTAGTGTCTCCATTTCGACAAGTGTTTTACTTACTTTTCACCATACCATTCCCTCAATAGCAGAGGATTTGGGCAACACTTATCAAACGAGGAGAGAAGGTTATGAAGTCTAAAGAGCTGCAGGATACCTCTAAGCAGACCTGTGTTAAACCGTTGCTGTTCAACGGGGGTGTGTGCAGAATTATCAGCAGACAGAATGTGTGTTTTTTGACTTAGACTCATTTCCTCATGTGAAATTGCAAAGGAAGATCAATAAAATTACTTTTCCCGTATGAATGTAAATGGTGTGAAATACTGACCATTTTGTATGTGTACAGTATCAATCTACTCCCTGACTGCAGCTTACAAATAGGAAATGATTGTACCATTTTATAATTAGGAAGAGATTTACAGGTGGGAGAGGGAGGGGAGGGAGTATTGTTTTTATAGTGGGCTGTCCATCATGTTTAGAAAACTTGGAGTAGTTTTGTATTTGCGAGGTTACGTTCTATCCATTGTGGGAAGTGGTCCTTTAAAACTCTCACTAGGTGGAAGGAAGAATTTTCTCATTTGCAGGAGAATATCCTGAGTAAATGCACTTGTGTAACCTGCAGACCATAACCAGCAGTTGTCAATTCAAAAACAGGAGGTAGGAAAACATTTGTTGCTGTTGTGTTACTCTCTTTGTGAAACACATTATTTGTGATCTAAAAGAAAAAATTCTACCAAGAAATGGATTTGCAAGTCTGAAATAATCAGGCATGACGTCATAAGTCAGGCCCCGGCAACACCCCTCCCAGGAGCAAAGGGAAAATCCAATGGCTTTAATTTTCCTCCTTAACATGATTCAGTGCTTCTGCTGTAAAAAAAAAAAAAAAAAGATGTTACAGTCAGTATTTTATTGAATTTGCCCCACGATGTCATTTTGGCAGGTCCGTGGGCCACGTGTAGGATGGGCCCATCTCTGCATTCATCCTTACCTCATAGTCTGAGAAGACAAGAGGGACTTCCCTTGATTTCCTTGCCATCTGATCCACAAATTACAAGAACTGGCTCTGGGTGGTTTTTGCATGGGGAATTTTGGACCTGGAGTTTGGTTCCTTTATGTGCTAAAGGCGGTGAGTTCTACAGTCATGCTGCGAAGACATCATTACAGAGAGAGTCCCCTGAATATTGACACGCCTGGGCAGGGCAGCATGAGGGCAGTTTGCGGTTTGTTCTTTCCTTCCTCCCCACTTCCCCTACTCTACTCCTTTTAAGCACTTTATATCTTTTTTAATTCAAAGGAAATTGGAAGGGAAAATATCTGACCTTAAAGGAATCCATCTTCTGTTGGGAAATACAGATTTTATTTTGCTTCAGTGTGCTTGGAGAACATCTACAGTTTATCTGGTCCCAGGCTGGTGATAGAATGTTATGGATGAGAGTTGAAAACATTCAATCAGATATGATTATTTTCATTATATTAAAGACCATAATGTAAATAAATGCAACTGTATTCTAACATACAGTCAAAAGATATATCAAACTATAAAGATTTTAAAACAAGGATTGTGACCTACAGAAAATTTTTGTTTTGTTTTATTTTGTTTGTTGTTTTTTCTAATAAAATGAAAACAGATTTTGCGGTTGTACCATCTATCTCTCCTAACTTCGTCACTTCTCCTTGAGTTCCCAACGTGGTCCTGGGGCTATCACAAACATCAATATTTACTGTTTAATCATTATCAAGGTAAAAGACCAAAAATGACAACAGCTGACTCATTTCTCCCAGGTAGGTCATTTGTCAAGTACGGGACCTCCTCACAGCTCTGACTGAAACGGTTAACACTGGGCTGGTAAGATGGCTCAGAAATTAAAGGCCTTCGCTGTCAAGCCTGATGACCCGGGTTTGAGCTGAAGACAGAAGCCAAAGAAGGAGAAAATAAAATTCTGAAGGTTCTTCTCTCACCTGAAAATATATTGTGGTTCACAGAGAGAGAGAGTGAGAGAGAGATGCACAGGCACACACATGCACTAAATAAAAGATAAATTGATGCAAGAAAATTAAAATATTTAACATTTTGCACAAGAATGGCTGGCCAGTTTTCTGGCAATGCTGTTAAAGGAGCTGGGCGTGCTGGGCACTATCCAAAGTTCCATTTCATCCCTCACAGGTTTGTACTTTTAATCATGTCTGGACTTTGGGGGTGTTCCAGATAGTTTATGGTAGCCACATCACAAACATCTGCTTATTGTCCATTTTAGGATTTTAAAGTGTGTGTGTGTGTGTGTGTGCACAGTGTATATGAGTGTGTGTGTGTGAGTGTGTGTGTGAGTGTGTGTGTACACAGTGTGTGTGTGTGTACACAGTGTGTGTGTGTGCGTGTGTGTGTACACAGTGTGACTGTAAGCCAGAGGTCAACCACAGATGTCATTCAATTCTTGTTTTGGAAACAGGGTTCTCACTGATCCAAAAGTAGCCAGGTGTGGAAGGCTAGCTGTCCTTTGAACCCCTGGGGACCCACCATTCTCCACCTCTCTAGTCTAGGATTACCATGTCATGTCACCGCATCCGCCAGTGTTTTCTTATGGGGGAATCTGATACCCAGCCCTTGCACTCGGAGGATGCTGGCTTTAAGAGTGGGGTCCTTTCCCTAGTCCACCAGTGCTAAATGATTTTAACCAGCAGAACCTTCAGGTGGGACAGGGAGGCAGGGAAAGCGACCAGCACCCCTAGTCACGGAATCACCCACTGGAAGTCAGCAGAACCCCAGGATTGTGCAGATCCAGCACTTGCCCCATCCAATCTGGTCTCCCAAGGAGTTGTGGATCCCAGAGATGGCACTGTCAAAAACTCAAACATTTGGCTGTGGCCTCTGGGAGCTACTGTGTCCATAACAGTACTTTTCACAGCTTAGCTTCCCCAGGGACAGTCTATACTCATGCTGTAGGCAGGTAGATAATCCAAGAGATTGTTAGGAATGATGGCTGTGTCACATTGGAATGCAGTGTGAAGTTTAAACTTCCATCATGCAACTTTTATCTTCCAGACACTTACCATCAGATGTTTCTCTGGCATATAGACATGACGCTATTATACCCAGAATCCAGATACCATTGCTCCCAACACCAGCCTTTGTATCTTTCAAATGGTCTGGGGGCTTCCTATGGGGCACATGCTGGTGTTTACTCAAAATTACAGGACAGAATTCCAAGGTCGATAGGACGGAAGTAAGGTAACATGAAGCCCATATTCATTGACCGAGACTTTCAAAAGACTGTCATAAAATCAGAAGGTAACTTCACACATCAGTGCTTCATGATGCTGAATGTTGACAGAACATTTTCTTGGGACTTTGTTCTTCAGCCCGCCCTGGACAAAGCCACCTATACAAGTACATCGTCATTCAAACTGAAACTCCCTGCCAGATAACATTTCCCACTTGTGCCTTACATGTTCCACAGACCTTTTGTCCCTCCCTGTGATGGTTAGTCGGGGTTGTCAACATGACTGCATTAGGAGACATTCATGAGGCACACTTCGGAGTGTGTCTGTGAGACTGTTTCCAGAGACCTTTAACTGAAAGTGGGGGTCACCTTGCATGTGCCTGATACCACCCCAGCTGGGATCCCAGACTGAACAAAAGCAAAGAGGAGAGAGCAAACTGAGGCCCAGCATTGCCTGCTCTCTCCTTGATGAACAGTGGAGATGTAAGAGGTCCCAGCCTCAATTCCCACTACTGTGTCTTGCCCTCCATGATAAACAGCTTCCCCTCTAACTGAGCTGTATTTGCTCATAGCAGAAGTAACTAATTCTCTGCCCCTAGTTGAACAGGGGTGTGTAGGATAAGATGAAAGAGAGGGTTAGACATAGGGTGGGAGAAAAGTTGGAGTAGGATGAGGAGGGAAGATGATTAAGGAGGGGTAGAGTCAGGGTAAAGATTGTGAGGAGGAGGGGTGGAACACAGGACTGGGGAGAGTGTGGCAGTGGGAGGACTGCGGAGAGGGAGGACTGGGAGAGGGAGGAGTGGGGGAGATGAGGGCTGCGGAGAGGGAGGACTGGGAGAGGGGAATGGACAGGGAGGATTGGAGAGACAGAGAACTGGGGACAGACAGCAGACTGGGGAGAGGGAGAGCTGGAGAGAGGAAGAAAAAGGGTAGGGATGAGGGTGAGACTGAGTCTGGAAGAGAGGAGTTTGAGGTATGGTAGAACACTAACTAGAGAGTGATAGGAAAGGGGGAGAGCGCGGGGAGACTGGAGGAAGAATATACCTTCTCTTTCTCCGTGATGATTATCACCAATGTCAGAGTGCCACTGGATGAGAAATTCAGGTGACTGAGGGGCTGCGTTCTTAGGCTTCATCTTCAAACAATAGTTCTATTGTCCTCTGTGAGTCAACAGAAATGACTTCCATTTGTGAGCACTTGACGGGTGTAGTCTCCATGGAGACCCACTGTAATCCTACTTGACTCTGTGAAGAGGAAGAGACAGTGACCTTTCTACTGTGCTCCTGAATATCAAAGAGCGCACTGCCCGTTGTGACTATAACTTGTGATTTCACAGCACCCTAGCCCAGAAAGGATGCAACTGCAGGCTTCCAGTGAGTGGAAACCCATATCTGCCGGCATCCCGGGAGGTGGAAGCTAAGTTTCTCTGGCTCTCAGATCCTTCCACAGGGAATGACATTCCCAACTCCTCTGTCTGTGGCAACATCCAGAAGGTCTGACCATAGTCCCAATCCTAATCCACCCCTCACTTCGTGCCTCCTGGAACATTTCTACCTTCTTTGTTCTTCAGGATCATTTAGTAAACAATCGAGGGAGAAACCAGAACCGGCTTCATTTGGAAGCCTCAGTGTTTGGTTGCTATGAGAGCTGTATGCACAGCAGAGCTGTCTTTGATATGGTAGATCTTGTGGGGGCCTAGGGTCTCAAATCTCTCAGACTAAAGCAAAATTCGGAGCTCTGAATTAGCATCCAGACAGAAATGAGTGTGAGAGGAGCCTGAGCTCCACACTAGGACGACAGTAGAACTAGGAAGAAGCTGCCGTCAATCAGGCTGCACCTGCAGCTTTCCCACCAGCACAATTACCCACAAGCCTCATTTGAAGAGACCTTGGCTTGGGATTGGGGGAACCAGGACTCATTCACACTGCTCCCTTACACGGGTGAAGGGGAGGGTGGGCCTTCCTTCTGACCCCTTTCTCTCTCTTTTCTTGTCTTCTCTTTGTTTGAAGCAGGAGGAGAAAGGACAGGACATTCACTAGGAGTAGAGTCAAGGCTACGACACATCCCCTGATCTGCTGCCACTGGTCCTTGGCTGTTGGGGAGCTGTGTTACTTCCACAGACAGGGCAGCCACTCCCACCCGCCCCCTCAGACAACTCAGACAGCTACAAAGTAGCCATTTATTAGAGTGATAAGAAGATTATTGTATAGTCAGGAAATGGCACACATACACACACACACACACACACACACACACACCGCACCGCACACCACAAGATGAGGCCCTAAGGAGTGTTCTCTAGTTTCACCTCTGCAAACTAGAGAATGGCCCTGAGACCCTAGGGTGTGTTGCTATTACTTGCTACATTCATCCCCACAAAACATAAGCAGTTGTCACGTTGTCCTTTTCAAACTGGCTCAAGGACCACAGTCTGCCCTTCCTAGAGCAGCTCCTGCTGTAACTCCAAGGCTTGTCCAACAGGAAGTCAAGGATGGGAGTTCCTGGTCATAAGTCACAGCAGCTAGATGCTGAGAGAAACTCCTCTTATATAAAAATAAATAAATAAACAAACAAACAGACAGAACACTTTAAGCCTTTTTCAAGATGAATATCTGAGATGGTGGGAAAGTAAAAGAAATTCCTGGTCATCAAAACAGCAAAAAAGGGGGAAGCTGCTGGACTACCCAGAGAGCACAAACCCAAAGAAGTGATCTCAGCCGTGTGTGTGTGCGTGTGCATGTGTGTGTCTTGGCACCACCAACAACAACCCTGTTCTTGCATCTCTATAGCTTTTTACTGTAGATATCATTTAAAGAGTGTAAATATCTTAGGTTTCATGGGCCATGTTTGAATTCTTTCGCTTATTTTCATTGCTGTTGCCTTTTAAGAACCCCTTAAACACTTCCAAATCATTCTCTGCTCAAAGCACATGCTGAAATAAGACAGTTGTGTGTTCCTCCTTTAGGACACAGGGTCAGACTCAGAGTCCATGGCACACAGTAATCCGTTAGAGATATGCTTAGAGGACTTGGGTTGTTCGCCAATGCTGGCCTTGGCTCTCAAGGACACAGGGGTGGTATCACCATAGACAGGCCTTCCATAGGTGATGATTCCACTTCCGGTGACCTTCATGCCCTGAACACCTGAGCAGCATAGTTAGCTAAGATCACTGCGGTCCAATAGTGCACCAAGCAAGCGGTCACACCAAAGGCAGATCCCCACTGGAGCAATAGACTTTAGGCTCAGGTCTAAAAAAAGTAAAAATTTAATTTAAAAAATCTAACAAATCTCTAAACTTGTAATAAAAATTCCTAAGGCATGCCTGTAATCCCAGCACTTTGGAGGCTGACCCAGGAGTGGATGTGTTTGAGGTTGGCCTGAAGGGGCCAGATCTTTCTCAAGATAAGGAAAATCAAAAATTCAAAATACAAGAGGAGACAATATATACTGGGAAAGAGAGCATTGGCAATGTGGGAGATGCCAGGGACAGGTACATAAGAAGTGTTCTAAGGATCCCTCCATCTCTCTAAGGTATTCTAAAGTCTGAATTCACACACACATTCACACACACACACACACACACACACACACACACACGTCGCGCGCACCTTTTGCCGAAGAAGGATGACGCAGCAACACAGGATTCTTTCAACAGCGCTTTATTATGAAGCTCTTGCTTGCAGATGGAGAAGGACGCTAAACCCAGGGAGCGTACTGCTTATATAGCCAACTGGGTGACCTGTCCGTCTGTAATTGGTGCTCACCATAAATCCTAATTAACATAAGGGCTGCGATT
>CM053744.1:21633055-21724925 GCA_028658305.1 Pachyuromys duprasi
ACCCCCGCACAGATGGGGCCCATGATAGCTCGGTGTAGGACTGAAGACCCTAGTGAGGGAAACAGGGACTGTTTCAGTCAAGATCTTGATGGCTGACTCTTTGACCCTCCCCCATACAAGCTGGGGAGTGACAGACTGGCTTGGTTCTCAAATTTAAATCCCACAGAGTCCTAGACCACACCCTTCTCCAGGCTGCTAGAGGCAGGCCATTACCAGCTGGCAAAGACCATGCCCAACAGGAGGCAGTTATCAGCTGTGGACAAACCAAAGCCCAAACTAAAATCCCACACTTGGGATTAAAACAAAAACATTTACATAACATAACTGAGTTTTTGAAGGGACCAAAACTCCCATTACAGAATATAGCATAACTTGTAGCAGGAATGATGTCAAAGGCCACACCAATTTTGTTTCTAAGCCACAGGTGCCAAAGCTATGTGTGTCAGGCTACTTACCACTGCCTTCCACCACCAGCACCCCCTTTACAGTAAAAACATAATGCTGATGTGGGGAAGGCTGCTAAACAACCATTGTGCCCCTCAGCTAGTCCAGAGTTAAGCTTAGCCATGAATTCATGTTCTGACCAAAGTTAAGAATAGCTATCTAATAATTTCTCTGTCACTAGCTTAGAGGAAAGTCACTGATCTTGGTCTTCTCTTTACTTCCCATGGCTGGAACAAAGGCCGTCTTGGTTTCTTTTCATGTTCTATGATAAAATGCTCGGGCAAAAATAGTTTGATGGCTATGAGTCTCGACATCTGCTTTAATAACCTGCTAGGTAGAGTCTTTCAGAAGCCCTCTGTGGAAGGTTCCTGTCCTGTTCCCTGTTTTCTCCATCTTCCAATGTCCATCCCATTTGCCTTTCTAAATGAGGATTGAGCATCTTACCCAGGGTCCTCCTTGTTGCTTAGCTTCTTGAGGTGTACAGATTTTAGTATGTTTAATATCCACTTATAAGTGAGTATATACCATGTATGTCTTTTAGTTTCTGGGATACCTCACTCGGGATGATCTTTTCTAGTTCTCACCATTTGCCTGCAATCACCTCCCCTGAGGGGGTGGCAGCCTTACCAGGCCACAGAAGAAGACAATGCAGCCAGTCCTGATGAGACCTGACAGGCTAGGGTCAGAGGGAAGGGGAGGAGGACCTCACCTATCAGTGGACTGAGGAAGGGGCATAGGAAGAGAAGAGGGAGGGAGGAAGAGATTGGGAAGGGATAAGGGAGGGGGCTACAGCTGGGATACAAAGTGAATAAACTGTAATAAATAAAACAATTAAAATTGTAATAAATAAATTAATTAATTAATTAAAATATTTTTTTAAAGTAGCTTGCTGTTGCAAAGACCAATTCTGGCCCACAGTTCAAGTGCACAGTCCAACAGGGTGAGGCAGTCCAGTCATTAGGTGCTTGAAGCCAGTGATCACAATGGCATCTAAAAGGAAGAAGCACAGAAAAACATGACAGCTCTCCTTTTTATACAGTCCAGGGGGCGGTGCCTCCCACAGGAGAAGGTGTTTCCACTTCAGTTAACCTAGATGATAACCTCAGGCAGACATCCCTACAGGCCACTCTCTCCAACAACACAAGACAATGGAGATCAGCTGTTACAGGAACCCTGCAACAGTCCCACTCTGACCTCAGCCTAGGCTGCTAGAACATTATGAGAAAGAACGTATACTCATAGATCAGTGCCTTGCTCAGCCACCACCAAGCTATCTCACACGGTAGATGGGAACTAACACAGAGACCCCACAACTGGACAACATGCAGAAAAATGAGAGATTTTGGAACTCAGTCACAAACCGGATCTCTTCCTCAAAACTCTCTTCTCAGGGCTCAGGAAATTATGCCTAAAATGAAGCAGAAAGATATGAGCCTGAGGGGATAGGTAACTCCAAGGAAACAGAGCCTTCCAGACACAGCAGGGCTGGAACACAGACAACTCCCAGATACTGCGGCCGTATCTGGGCCCGCTCAGGTCCAAGACAGAGGAACTCTCAGTATTGAAAGTGGGAACCAGACACGGGATCCCACACCCCAACCAAGAGTCTATCTATAATCGACACAAACTTACACAGGGAAAATTAGTTTTCTCTAACCAAGTCTTGCTGAGTATATAAACCACACTTACAAGCAGGCTCCGTGCCAGCCCTAGACATTAACATAAAGCGAACTTAATGGTATTTTTGTGGAGTTTTTGTCTCACATTGCTTTTGGGGGGCATTTTTTTGTCTTATTGTTCTATTATGGTTTCAAATGTAGTGTTTTTGTGTGGGTTTGTGTGGGTGTGAGAGAGAGTCTTTTGTTTGTATGGCATTTTGTTTGTTTTCTAAAGAGAGAGAAAGTGAAGATAAGGAGTTGGGTGGATGGGAAGGAGTAGGGAAGAGTTGGGGGAGGGGGAAAGTGTGATCAGAATATATTATATGAAAGGATTTTTTTCAATTATAAATAAGATTTAAAGAGGAAGGACCAAAAGGACCAGACACTGGTGGAGAGTAGTGAGAACTGAAAGAGGTCTAAACACTGAATGACAGACACTTTTGAAAGTTATGGTAGAATAAGATGCTCATCTGGAAAGTTTGAAAGTCCAATAAAGGGGCGTAGTTCGCTCAGTGCATAATGCATTTGTCACACAGGTGGTAGCATGAGTTTAGTACAGGGGTCCCGTGTAAAAGGTGAAGGAGAGAGTTGATTCCACAAAGCTGTCTTCTGACCCCCATGAGGGCACGGGCTACTGTTTGTGGAAGATAACAATCCACGTGTCTGTTTATACTCCCCTAAACAAGTCTGTGTGACCCAACTGCACTTGATGTGCCTGGTCACGTGTAGGCGGGAGGTACATGGGCAGGAAGTACATCAGGATGGACGCGGGCAGGGAGTGCATCAGGACGTATGCTTGCCTCTGAAGTTAGAAGGTGTAAAGTGAAACATATCTTAAGCCCAGATGCAGGAGGCATAGGCAGGTGAAGTGTACCAGTTCCAGGCTAACCTGATCTACATAGTGAGTTGCAGGCCATTCAGGGCTACATAGTTAGACCCAGCCCCCAAAATAAATAACAACAGATAGACAAACACAGTAAGCACAGTTTGCCCCCACGAAAATCTAGTCTGCATGAGTCCTAAGCCTCCACATAAAATCCAGTGATCTTATCATTAATAATTCTTATTTTAATAACAGCGAGTCCATGTGAAATACTATGCAAATGTTTGCTTTGTAACTGAGAAACAAATATTGTATTTGTTATATACATGATATTTTGAAATCTATATGCATTGCAATGTGTTTTGCTGATAATTAATGTGTTTTCCTCAAACGGTTGCCATGTTTGTGATAAGAACATGGAAAATCCATTTGTAGCTATTTGCAAAAGTCAGCAAGTTGTCGGAAGCTGCAGCCCAAGCTACATAGTGTACCCAGCTATTGAGACTTGGTAAAGGGTGGACATCTTCTCTCAGGTGGGAAAGAACAAAGGGGACAGATGCTCCTTCTCTGTCAGGGATCTGAGAGGAGGCTCCTCAGTCTATGGGAGGCACTGAGAGACTGCCTGGGGTTCAGTGCAGTACAGCCTGCTTCAGTCTGCTTTTCTGGCTGGGTGCCTGTTGGGGGAAGGTGAGCTGGGGACAATAGCCAACTCAGAGAGGAGCCACAGCTGAGTCTGGGTGTGCTGAGCAGCTCAGCCTCCCTCAGCCGAGGCTCCCTTTTGTGGACATCCTGTGAAAAAAACCACACCCGTACCAGCATGGTGCCTCTCCCTTTTGACCTTGCCCACTGGAAAATGCAGCCAATGTCAGTAAAAGACATTTCTAAGAACGTCTCCTCTGAAAGCTCTGTTGCTAATCAATGTAGCCCATGCTGAAGTGTCCTCATTTAAAAATAAAGTGACATCACCCCTTTCTTCTTTCTCCACTATGATAGCTGATCACATGTGTCCATTTGGCTGAGCCAAAGAGACCTGATACTCAGTTAAACCTTTTTCTAGGTGTTTCTGCAGTGTTCCTGGAAGTAATTAAAAGGTAAATTTGAGGACTTTGAGTGAGGCTAATCACTCTCCATAATGTGGCTGATTCATCCAATCAGATGAAGGCCTGGAGAGAACAAAGATTGACCTCTGAATCAGAAAGAGGCCTGCAGCAGATGCTTTATGCTGGCGCTGTGCTACATGAGGTGGGGGGTGTCGGAGGGGCTGCAGACCCTTACCCTCTCTCTCAGTACTGTGACTCAGAAGCTTTGTGGTGTGGCCTTAAGATTCTGAGGTTTTATACATGGCCAAGAGGTGGAAGAAAGTCATTGCTCATAGCAGATAATTGGATAACAAAATTCAGGGTATAAATGGTATATATAACACGCAGACTATAAATAGGATAGGCAAAATGCAGTATATAAGACAGAATATTATTTGGGCTATGCATAGTAGCATATGGCTTTAATATTTCACCCCCCCTCATCTTCTCTCAGACCCACTCCATTCCAAATGTACCCCATTTTGTGTCCTCACTCTTCTTAGCCCATTAGTGCTGCCTCTATTCTCTTTGTGTGGCCACCCACTGGAGTGTGTCAGAGCTGTCAGAGGCTAGTTCTCCCCTCCCAGCATCTACAAATCACAAATAGCCCTTCAGATAGGCACGGGGCAGAGTGTCGCTGGGATTCTGCCTGGCTTGGGCTTTCATGGGTCTTCTGCATGCTGTCACAACTGCTGAGTTCACGTGTGCAACTGCCCTGTTGTGTCCAGAAACACTGCTTTCTTATAGCCATTCCCTGCCTTGGCTCTCACACTGTTTCCAAGAACATGATTTCTAAATGGTACAGACCTTCAGTTTGGGGTGACAAAAACATTCTGTAGATTATGGTAATGGTGGCCACAAAAACTCTACTTAATTACACAGAACTGGACCCTAAATAGGACTGAGGGTGTATTTCTTTCTTTTTCTTTCTTTCTTTTTGTTTGTTTGTTTGTTTGTTTTTCTAGACAAGGTTTCTCTGCATGTAGCTCTGGCTGTCCTGGAACTCACTCTGTAGACCAGACTGACCTTGAACTCACAAAGATCTGCCTGCCTCAGCCTCCCTTGCTGGGATTACAGCTGTGCCCTGTCCCCGCCACCACCACC
Source organism: Pachyuromys duprasi (assembly GCA_028658305.1). Lineage (NCBI taxonomy): Eukaryota > Metazoa > Chordata > Mammalia > Rodentia > Muridae > Pachyuromys > Pachyuromys duprasi. Next base: position 21,638,164 of record CM053744.1, read on the forward strand.
TGGCTAAAGGGGTGCATTTCTATCAGGCTACCTTGTTACAATTATGTATAATATGTTACAATTCAGGGGAAGAAAAAAAAGAAGGGAGGGAAAGCAGGTGGGAGGGAGGAAGAGATCATCGGAGGGATGGAGGAAAACGAAGTTAAGTATACAGACAGAGGGAACTTTTAGGAAAAAGACAGTACACAGTCTCAAGACAAGGGTGTGTGTGTACATACAGTAGTGCTCTTGAGTGAGCAAACACTTGGCTTTTAAATCACTTTCCTCAAAGGACTGTGGTTTTATTTTTCTTTTTTCTTTTTTCAAGAAGGGTTTCTCTGTGCAGCCTTGGCTGTCCGGGACTCACTTTGTAGACCAGGCTAGCCTCAAACTCACAGAGATCCACCTGCCTCTGCCTCCCTGAGTACTAAGATTTCAGGTGTACGCCACCATGCCTGGCAGAACTGTGCTTTTCAACAAACAATAAGGATTAGGTGAAGTTTACAACTTCAGTAAATTTTCAAAGTGAAGTAAAGTCCATGGGCTGATTTACCTGCTTTTCTTAAAGATATTCTTTTGCAAAATAAACCATAAAGCAGTTTTGCGGGGTCCACGCAACAGATTGAAGGATGAGAGAGAGTACTAACATAAAACCCAGGGTTACAAACACTCTGGTCCAGCATATGCACAGGTCGTTTGTGTTGTTAATGCTCTCTACTCTCATCTGGGGCATCTTAGGACAACAAGCTCTCTACCTGGAGAGAGTTCTGTCTTCATCAGTGATGCTGATTGCCTATCAGGAAGAAAGACAAATGAGACCCCCAAGGACTTCCTTCTCCTCCACCATGGCTAATCTTGGTTGTCAGTTAGACACACTTGGGAAGAGGGAGCATCAAGTGAAGAATGACCTCCATCATACTGGCCCTGTAGGGCATTTTCTTGATTTATGATGATTGTAGGAAAGCCCAGCACACTATGGGCAACGCGGTCCTTAGGCAGATGGGCCTGAGCTATACACAGAAGGTAGCTGAATGTGAGATGGGGAGAAAGCTGAACGTGAGATGGGGAGAAAGCTGAATTCTCCACAGTTCTGCTTTAAGCTCCGGTCTTGAGTACCTGCCTTCGTTTCTCTAAATGATAATAAGCAGTAAGATGAAATAAACCCTTTTCTCCCCAACTTGCTTATGATTGTGGTGTCATCCCAACCAAAACAAAAAACAAAACAACATCAAACCTCAGAACACCTTCTCATGTTCTGTTTATTTTCCTTGTTTTTTTTTTTTTATCCTGCCTCAATACTATGTTTTAGCCTTGATCAAATTTTGTAGGCTGAGCCAATTTCTCCATCTCAAAACTGGTGACTATGTTAGGGTCTGAGGATCACTGAAGAAAGACCCCAGCCTTAAGTAGTATGCAAAAGCAAGGAGCGTTTATTCTGCAGAAATTTTCCAGCATGCCAGGGCCCCCATTCCTCAGAATGGGACCATGAAGTAAGCATGCAGGCTCAATTTAAAGGCAATTAGGGGGATTTCCAGAGGAGTGAGGTAAACCTTCATTTCATTGCTTAGTAGGGACTCAGGAGGTAGGGGAGCATTTAGGATTGGCTGGACATTTAGAAACTTTCCAGAGATGCTAAGGATTTCTCCTCAGGTTTGATAAATCATATGCTTAGCTCAAGCGCAGCTCAAACCTTTAAGCTGATTGGCTGCCTGTGATCTTCGGTTTTTCCAGAAACTGTTTTTCTATATTTTGAAAAACAGAAACTCAGGCCTAGTTAGGCAAAGTTGAAAATGAAACCTGTTGTGGAGTCAGATTAGCCAAACAGATTGAGGCCTTCTGGGGGTCTCTTGGGGGCTTTGGAGTTATTAGACCTCTCATCAGCGGTGTGGAACCATCAGTCCTTTCAGTAGACTCCTTGGCATTTGGCCATCTCTTTTCTGTCTTCCTCATCATATTGAGGCAAGACAGGGAGTTAGGTGACACTCCTAACTAAGGTTTGGAAGTGATTTAATGCAGCCTCCCTCAGAAAACTCGGATCCACCAGGACTGAAGGCTCCTCTCTCCCTTGAGAATCCTGCCTGGCTGTCTACGGCCTAATACTTCCTCTGCCCGCCTTTCTTTTATCAACTGTCTAACAGAAATGTCCTCAAGGCTGTTAGGAAAATGACTGGGTCAGGATTTATTCTTTCACTGGTTGTTTTCTAGAGGGGGCTCACCGTGACCACTCCTGTGCATTTGATTTCAAAGCAACCATTTACTCTTTTCTTTCTTAATGTGCATTGGTGTTTTGTCTGCTTGTATATCTGTTTGAGGGTGTCAGATTCCCCAAATTTGGAGTTACAGACAGTTGTGGGCTGCCATGTGGGTGCTGGGGATTGAACCCAGGTCCTCTGGAGGAACAGAACTCTTAACAGTTGAGCCATCTCTCCAACCGAAGCATTTCCTCCCGAACAGAGGATTCTGTGCTCTGCCCATCAGCTTCCCTTTTGGCCTTCCCAACTCTGCACATTTCCCTCAGCTCTGAAACTTGGCTTGAAGCAGGACCGCCCTCATTTCTGCTTCCTTCTTCTGACAGTTGCAGGCAGACATTCTACAACCCTAACTAAAACCCCTAATCTTAGCTTCTCAACATGCCTATGCAACTGAAACCTCTACTCCCCAAGTGGGTGGGAGGTCACCTGGCAGAGGAGCCAATGATGGCCTACAACCAGATTGCCAAGCCCTGGACCAAGAAGAGTGGCTTTACCTTTTCAGGAAAGAACAGTTTAGGGCACAAGAGGCCGACCTTAGGGGCGCAATACAGATATTTTGCCCCGTGACACCTCTCTTGGCCTCTGGGCTGCATCTAGTTTGTTGCTATGCCCTGAAATTTTTACTTCCTTACGAATCTGCACATCTCTGTTCTCTGTGCTTACTGCCTAGCATACAAATTTGTAAACAATATACATGCAAATTGCCTATGGGACTTCTCAGTGTCTACAGTCCCCAGCCTCACCTGTGGACATTGAGAGTCAGTAGACCTAAGGTGGCCTTTCTGTACTGTTAGAAGCCGTGATAGAAAATCTGGTGAACAATTCTACTTTAACAGTGTAGTCTCCAGCCCCTGGCCTCTCATCCACATCTTGCTACCACTATTGTTTGACATTTGAACATGGCTGTCTAGCCCATCCTCGCTGTGAAGAATGCTCCACTCACTTCAAAGTATATATGTATATGATATGGTATGATATGATATGATATGATATGATATGATATGATATGATATGATATGATATGAACAACAGGATCTCATGTATCCCAGCTGACCTAGACCTTCTATGTAGACAAGGATGATCTTGAACTTTGGATCCGCTTACAGCTGCCTCCCAAGTACTGAGGTTACAGGTCACACAGTGCTTGGGATCTGGCCCAGAGCTTGTAACCCGCAGGTAAAGCACTCCACCAACTGAGCTATATCCTCAAGAACAGTTTAGAATTATAGGATAGCTAAGCCACACGCATTTCCCTCTCAGAAATCACCAATGTGATACAACTAAAGAAAAACTTGTGCTCCAACACTCCCCTTAAGAAATGGGAGTTTGTCCCTAGAGGTTCTCTCCACCACAAGGCCTGTCACCAGGACCATCACCATTCCTTCCATTTCAGCCCCTACAGAGAGCTCAGAGCACTCTGATGCCTAATATCATCCTGGCTGCAAATCCTTGAAAGACCAGTTTCATCTGAAAAGCTGCAGTGGTTTCCCCCATGCCCAGAGGTAAAGACCTGTACTCCTAACAGAACCAGCAAGGAGCCATCTCAGCAGGGCTAGCTCCTGCTCAGTTCCCAAGCCCGATGCTCGGCTTTTCTCCCTCCTATCCTGCAGGCTTAATCACTTAATGAAATCCTCAAGGACTTTAAAGTGCTTTGTGCTGCTTCTCTCTGTACCTCTCAACATGTTGTCTGCTTACTTAGGATGCTTCCTCAAGCATCTCTGCATGCCCTCCCCAGTCCCTTAACATCAGTTCTCTTTCAAAGTTCATGCTTTCCCCATAGCCCCTCCTGGCCTGTGGATTAGCCTATTGGCTGTGTGCTCAGTTGTCATGTACACTTTATTTACACACCAACACACCATCTTTTCAGACCCTTCAACACACATCGCTCCTCATTAGACTTTAAACTCCTTGAGGGCAGGACTGTGAGTCAGGCTTATACCACCATGACCTTGTGACTGAGGATGGGTACGTGGCTAATGCTAGATAGATGTTTACTGAAGAATTAAGGTTGAGATCATCAGGGAAGTAAAATACAGCAGTGAGCTCTGATGTGAAAGTAGGGAAGAAAGAGGAGTCAACATATTGAGACATTACTCAGTGCTGGACAAGCCAAATGTTCCCTGACTTCCTGGAGCTGATAATTTAACAAGGAAATTGGTGACTATAATCCAAACCCTAGAACTTCAGCAAAGGTCATAAAGAATATGTGTAGCAGCAAGAAACAGTAGTTTAAGCATCAGAGAGAACAACCTGTGAGGGATAGTTTAAACTGTTTCATAGCCTTCTAATGCTTCCTGGAGATTTATCTTTATTTACGTGTGTTTTTCAGTGTCTGTGAGTGTATGTAAGTATGTGTTTGTTTCGCTCTCTCTCTGTGTGTGTGTGTATGTGTGTGTGTGTGTGTGTGTGTGTGTGTGTGTGTGTAGATGAGCACACAGGACAGAGCCAGGAGGAAGCATTGGGTTTTCCTCTTCACTCTTTACCTATTCCTCTGAAGCAGGGTCTCTTCCTGAACCTGTGTCTCAGCCAGCCTGAGAGCCAGGAAGCTTCAGTCTTCCTCCTTTCCCTGCCTTACTCTGGGGCTGGAGTTTCAGGTATTTATGGAATAGCTTGTTATGCAGGTGCTGGGATCCAAACTTTGATCCTCATGATTATAGAGCTAGTACTGTGTTACCTTCGCATAGACACTATTTACCAATATTTATTTCTTAACTTTGTCTTTTATTATTTGTGTTATTGTTATTTTGGGGAATTTCATATATAAGTACTGTGTATTTTCATTATATCTGCTCTTCTTCAAACTCCTCCTGTATCCCAACTTTTCCTGTGTCCTACTCTTTTCAAATCTATGTTCTGTTCTAATTGGTGTTCCCGTATAGGCCTTCTACTTAAACTCATGAAGAGCTGCCTGGCCTCCTTATTAGTTGGCATCTCAGAGTGAGTTATCTAACTTTCTCCATGTTTCAGGTTCATAACTCTTATTCCTGCTAGGACTAAGAAAGCAATACACTCAATTGTTTGGAATAGTCTTGACAGTAAGCACTCAAATGTGCAGTTTTTCATCCTGATCATTATCATCAAGCCTTGCTAATGACAGTAAGTCTTGAGGAGTTGATATTGTTTGTAGTGAGATTTGAGATAATCTAATGAATCTACTCAGAAGACCAGATAAAAGACTAGCCTGCTAGCTTACCAAAGTTCCCCTGGCCCAAGCCTCCACACAGGCAAAGTTTGGAGTCCTCCAAATTCCCAGAAACCTCTCTCCCACACTGTCATCCTAAGTTGCCATGTTTACTATTCCAGCTCTTTCCATTATTTTGGTTATCAATTCTATTACTTTATCGTGACTGTTGTCCACCTAATTCATTTAGCAAATAATGGTTTGACTGAATCCCAAATTATTCAATAATTGTATCAGCAATAATCTGGGATGGCTACACCTTCCTAATAGTTAAACATAACTGAGCTTTGTTTCAAATTTCAATGACTCTGGAAACAAATGGTCATGCAGTCCTTCTGCTTCTTCTTTCTCTTGTTATTGCTTTTATAGTAATTCATCAGGACAGTTAATAAAACAACCAATTCTGTTGTAAAACAGAAGTAAAAACTGAGCCACACCAGATAAGACTGTTTCTTCTACTTATTAAATAGAAATGAATCAAAAAATACTCACTGAAAAACAAATGGTACATATACACACCTGCATGTGCATTCACAACATACACTCACACACATACACACACAAAGTCACACATGAGCACACACACCTATAAACATATATACACACAAATTTACTCGTGAACACACACACACACCTATACACATATGTACACACAAAGTCACACGTGAACACACACACACACCTGGGACCAGATACCTTACAGAGCGATTGAGGGAGGAAGAGTTTGGTGTGGTTCACAGTCTGAGGGATGTGTCGTGGCACATTAGACCTGTTGGAGTGGTCTTGACGATAAGAGGGCAGCATGAGGACTTGGAAGCAGAGTGCACATGCAGGAACCAAAGGCAGATCTAACCTTCAAGGCCCACCCACGGTGCCCTGCTTCTGCCAGCTAGCCTCTGTGTCCAAGAGGCTTTACAGCATCCCAAGGCAGTGCTTGCCAGCTGAGCAACCACGTGCTCAAGCACATGAGCACTTGGTAACTGGATTAGAATTCCCCTGGAAGGTACACCAGCAGGCACCTCCCTGAGACATTTCTGGAGAGATTTAACTAAGGAGAAAAGACCCATGCTGAATTCAGTTAGTACCATGCCACAGGCTGAAACTCTGCACCAAACAGAAAAGGAAAATAAAGATTGCCAACCTAGCACCATCTCCATCCTGCTTCCTAACCCCCTCTACAGACCAAGCTGCTCCTGTCGCTGTGTCCTCTCCACCAAGATGGAGCAATAAGCCACATTAAACACTTTCTCCTTTAAGTTTGCCTTTTGTCTGGTATTTATCTGACACAGTGGGAGCCCCATAATTGATATGGCAACCATTAGCACAGAAGAGAAACTTCAAGAAAAAAAATGCCAGGGACTAACAGATCAAGTTGCTATGAGAGAAAATAAAGACACAGCCGGGAGACAAAGCTGGAGATCACGTTAGGATGCATAAGACAGGCTCAAAAAGCTGGGCACAGTGGCACATGCCTTTAATCCCAACACTCTGGGAGGCTGAGGCAGGTGGATCTCTGTGAGTTCAAGGTTAGCCTGGTCTACGAAGAAAGTTCAGGACAGCCAAGGCTACACAGGGAAACCCTGTCTCAAAAAACAAACAGAAAAAGAGGTTCTAAACTATCATCAAATTCTGCTCTGCTCTGGCAAAGCTTGGCTGCTGCTCTGGCCTCTTGTCTGGTAGAGACCATCAGATATCTTTTCTTTTGCCTTGTTTCCTCCAAGTAGCACTTCCTCTTATATTTTTCTTCTGTGCCTTTTATGAATTAAATTTCTCTTTCTTGCTTGTACAGAACAACGCACATTGATGTTGTTCCATGTGATGCTTGGAGAGAGACACCACATACACTGTGGAATGGTTAAGTCATGTTAAGCATATCTGCCTCTTATATGCTTATTATCCTTTGTGGTGGAAATATTTCAAGAGCCTCTTTCCTAGGTATTTTGAAATGCACAGCACTTTATCATTATTTGTGGCCACCCTACTGTGAAACAGCACACCAGCATTTATTGCTGTCTGTCCTTAACTCCTGCCTGGTCCCCCCAGCAGGTAAACACCATTCTACTCTCAAATTCTATGAGAGTCTTTCTTTCTCATTTTCTTTATTTCTTTCCTTCTTTCTTTTGTTTTGTGTTGGTTTTTGTTTTTGTGTTTGTTTTGTTTGTTTTTGTTTTTTAAGACAGGGTTGCTCTGTGTAGCCCTGAATATCCTAGAACTCACTTTGTAAACCAGGCTGGCCTCAAACTCCGAAATCCACCTGCCTCTGCCTCCTGAGAGCTGGGGCTGAAGGCATGAGCCACTATGCCCGGCTTCCTTCCTGCCTGCCTTTCTTCTTTCTTCCTTTCTTCTTTCTTCCATCCTTCTTTCTTCTTTTACTTCCTTTCTTATCTACTCTGTGACTTATGTGAAGAGTGTATCCCTTTGGTCCTTCTGACAGGCAAGCAGAGGCCTCAGTAGAACGGAAGGGCTGCGGAAGTGAATTATGGAAGTGCTCTCATTATTTTTTCACCTTGGCATGTTAAAATCTATGTTTTCTAAGACTGGATAGCCGTTGCCTTGATGCCAAAGGTCAAAGTTTCTTCAAATGCTGAGCCCCTGGTCCAGAATTCAACTTTCTTTGGGTCCTTCCAGCCAGCTGGACACAGATGGAAGGGTATGAGAAGGAGCAGAGTACCATGGGAGAATACTATACACATAGCACACCTCAGTCCTGGAAGTAGGAAAGATGGCCTCTTGCGCCATATCTTCCTCACATGTCTCCAGTCCTTTCTGTCTGTGCCAGAGGGAGTAATGAAGAGGTCTGGTGATTTTTTGAGACTGGGATTCCAACCTTTCTCAGGACATTCATGTCCACATACTAAAAATAAACTAGCTTTTGGCAGCAGTGTCTCTATCTATAACCATCTATATATTAAGCATACATCTATAAAGAGAGCATCTATCTCTAATTTTCATATAAATATATGCATTTCTTATCAGTAAGGAATAATCCAATCATTTTGTTTTATTATTTTTGTATTTATATCATTTTCGGTATTTTTTTTTAAAGAAAAGTATTGATGATCGTAAATGTTGTTTATGGTTTAATTTATCTGGTAATAGTCATTCTTTAAATTTGTGGTATATTGTTTGACTGTCCTTTTCTGTTCCTTTATAATTTGGCCTCATTTATTTTCATGCTGGAAACAGAAAGAGTTGTCTTTATGAAGGAGCAGACACCAGCATATGTTTCATCCCTGAGGCTGTGCCTTCACTGCACTACTGGACCTTAAACAGACTCCTTTCAAAATTGCAAAATCAGTTACCATGGTGATCTCAATTAAGACCTAACTGTGGTCAGGGCAGAAACATCAAATGCTACATCTCAAAATGCTTAGGTTACACAGAAGATGTTCAGATCAAATATCCCTGAAAAAAAATCACAGCCCAGTGATGTTATTTGACCATGAGATCATTAGGACTCTTTTGAAGATTATTTATTATGACCAAGTAAAATAGATAAAAGGTGGCAAATCAGACTCAGAGCAGAAATGGGGTAAGGAAAAGAGGTACGGGAAGCGAATGTGTCAAAAGATTATTGGGGTATCCATTCCCAATCACAGATATCTCTCCCTCGGCTTATCAGCCTCTGGTGCTGCCAAGCCAAAGACGTTGTCTCTCAGCTTGTGGAATTAGCAAAGTCTCCCCAGTCACCCCACCACTCTTCCTAAGGATTGCTTTTAGAAGAGGTGTCTAGCATCCAGGGCCCTACATATATGACAATGTTTATGCAACCCTTAAAAATAACTGCATTAGGAATGTAGCTCAGTTGGTAGAGTTCTGGTCTAGGGTACAAGGAGTGCTGGGCTCAATCTCCAGCATGACACAAAAGAGGCATGGTGGTCCCCTGTCATCTCATCATTCAGGAGGTGGAGGCTGAAGGATCAGAAATTCAAGGTCATCTTTAGCTATATACTAAAGTTTGAACCCAGCCTAGGATGCATGAGAGTCTGTCTCAAAAAACAAAACAAAAACAAAAACAAAAAAAACAAGCTCTCTGTTATGAGCTCAGACGCCCTTCAAAACAGAAAGAAAGAAGGTAGAGGCTGGCAGATCTCTAAGGGTTCAAAGCCTGCCTGGTCTACAGAGTGAGTTCCAGGACAGCTAGGGCTACACAGAGAAACCCTTCTTGAAAAGAGGAGGAGGAAGTGGAGGAGGAAAGGCACAACCACATTTCTTTCTGTCTGTTTTGTGATTCTTTTTCTGCAGAGATGTGGCAGAAACGCCTACTCACTCTAGAAAGGTCACAGTGCAGGAAGAGACAAAAGAAACAAAGTCCAACTTGGAATCAACCAGCATACTGGGGTTACTCCCAGGAGTATGGAGGAGAGGGGGCTCTCAGGAGCAGAGAAAACGCTGAGAAGCTTCATGGCTGAGAGGCCCATAGGGTGAGTATAGCTCCAGGAAGCTGCAACATCCCCCACCCCCACGTGCCCTCCACCCCCTTCTCACCTCAAGAATCTTGGTGGTTTCAGCTTTCCCAGGACTTGTGAGGTTTATTTACTTCTTGAGTCTCCTGAGACTGTCTCCTTCCTCCTTCCTGGAAGGAGAGCCAGGGGAAATTGTCCCATCTGAAAATGAGGTAACAAGACTTTATCAGGCACTGTCTTCTGTGAGTCTTCAGTGATTGGACAATTACAGGCAGTTATTGAAACAGGATTGAAAATCAACATAATCACCTCCACCAATTCATCACTTCTTTGCTATTAGTAATTTCTTCACTTTTTCATCACTTTCATGAATCTCATCTTCCTATTTGGGGTTTTGCTATGTTAATAATAATTTCAAAATCCACAAAGCAGTATACAACTTAGCTTGACCACTAGGATTCAGCATTCTAACATGCAAATAGAGTCACAGATGGTACCCTCATCAGCATGCTGGTGGTCTTTTGATGTTAGTATACCCCCAGGCAGAACACCATTGCTGACAACCGTAATTTACTTTCAGAGAAGTCAGGAAGGCATCTGTTTCAAATTCAGTCTGACCCTGCCTGGAACGGGAACCAAAAGAGGAACAGACAACCTTGGTGCAGTGGAGGTGGCCAGTGAGCACACGCATCCCCCCCCCCAGTCACCAGTCCTTCAATGTCCTGAGGTTCGGCCTCTACCCCTACCCTGGTCATTTCCCAGCGAGCGGCTGATGCCCTTCACAGACAGTACACCTGCCACTTCCCTGCCACCACCAATATCTTTCTTAAGTGCCCAGAGTGCGGGTACTGTCAGTGCCTCAAGAGACAGTAAGGCACGCACAGCTAGAAGTCCAGCTGGGGTTGGCCACAATATTCCTCAAGAACCCAGATGTTTTAACATTTGTAGAGTTCTCTCAGCCTTATTTTTTCTCCGCCTCTGTTCCTTTAAAAGTAGAAGTGATAATAGTACTTTACAGTATTCTTATAAGAATATTGTGGGGAGTGAAAGAAACAATAAAATGTTTGGCACAGTCTTGTATCTAGTGCGATCCCAACATTCAGGAGGTGGAGGCAGAAGGCTCAGCAGTTCAAGGTCATCTTCAGCTTGGAGCCGGCCTAAGATCCAACGAAACTCTGTCACTGTAAGTACCTTGCATGAAGAAGCCGCTTTGATGAGTAGCTGAGCCAGGGCTCCCAGCAGAGTGCCTGCCCCTAAGCCTTCACCGGCAACATTCCCTCCAGCCAGCCTGAGCCATTGCAGGCACCACACAGAGTCTGACTGTTAGGCCCGGCCTTAGCCTGTCAGGCCCGGCAGGTGCCTAGCTACCTGGGAGACAACTGAAGAAAACTCCTTGAGCCCGGAGCCCATATATCAATGCAAATGCAAGAGTAACATCACACGATGGGGTCACCCCTCTGGTCAGCAAAGAGTGGCACTGGGAGACAGAGGCCTTGGGTTTTTAAAGGAATTTTCAGGGGTTGCGGTCTTGGCAATTCAGGATTGGACGAGGTATTTAACTTTTAAAATAATTGGTTGGTTCTGGGCACCCTTGGGTCCGGTCAACCTTGTCGTAAATATCTAGGGAATATCTGATCCTCAAGTCAGTTTGGAATTTCCTGCCATATGGAATATAACCGCGGTTAAAGATGGGAGAGTGATTCACTCATCCTGTGTCTGTTCTGAGGAGTGGGGGCTGCAGGCTTTTGGTCAGAGGTCAGGGGCTATTCAGGAGAAGGATTGGGGCCATTTGGCCCAGTTTCCAAATGAAGTTTATCTCACAGGCACCGGCTGGTGATTTTCTCCACCCAGTAGAGATCTCTGCTTGTTCTCTTCCATATCTCTGCCCTCGCAGATGGCCAATGTCAGGAACTTTTACATTCCTCTGTTTTCTGGAGAAGCACTAAGAGGCTTTAATTAACAAGGGCCTAAAACTTAAAAAATAAGTTATACAGCAATTAAAAGAAACATAGGTTACAAAGTTAGTCTAATTCTTTCATGACCAGCACAGAATCAACATCCAGGGACTGTTCTTCTCAGTCCATCACTAAGGGACAAACCCAGGCACAGAAATACTGACCTCTTTAATGTAGTGTCCAACTTAGAAAAGAGAAGTGACTCAGCTCTACCCCACCCTTCTGTTCTCAAGCCTACACACAAGATAAAATGTGAAGTACAAAAAATGTAAGACTTTTTTTTTTTAAACTAACTTCACACCATTAGCCTCATCTTCCTTCTTCATTGTCAGCTAGCTCCCTTCCGTGTTAAAGCTGTCAGGATGGAAGGCCTCCCTATCTAATCTCGGTGTGTCACCTGCCTCATGTTAAGCACACAGCTTCATTATTCACATACAGCCAGACACACAGGGCACATGGCATGTTTTGCTGTGCAGAGTTCACACTGGCGGGAAGCTGAGTTGCCCAGTTCCAGTTTCTAGCTTCAGTTCTGAACAAAGTCATCACTTGCTGTGTCTTGTGACATACTGTCTTCAGCTCTTCCTCCTTGAAAACTCTTTTACTGTACACACCATGAAAGGCACCTGACTTTGTCTTGAGCTCTTTGGAGCCATCTTTCCAATCAAAAGAAAATCCTTTTGGTCTTAGTTTGGATTACAAACCAAACCTAGCTATGTTCACAGAAAAATCGTAACAGCTCACAGTCTTTCCAGGAGGGAACAGCTCGTGACTTCCTCAGTGATTTTGTATCTTTCTTCCTCTTCCACTACTGTCTTCTCAGAAGGTCATAAAACCTGTCTGGAGCCTAACAAATTGCCTGGTACCCCAAGCAACCACGAACATGCCTTCTGCCACATTTAAAAGCATGGTGTAGTCAGTTACTAAAGTGCTTATTGCAGAACACGAGTTCAATCACATATATTAGAAAGCAGCCATGGATCAGCTGGGCAGTGGTGGCGCACATCTTTAAACCCAGCATTTGGGAGACAGAAGCAGGTGGATCTCTGTGAGTTTGAGGCCAGCCTGCTCTACAAAGTGAGTCCAGGACAGCCAAGGCTACACAGAGAAACCGTGTGTGTGTGTGTGTGTGTGTGTGTGTGTGTGTGTCAGGGATGCTGCGAAGTGTGTGGCTTCTTAGGAAACACATAAAAGTTTGGTGTGTAACTTTCATACACATGAACAAGTGCATGCATATGTATCCACATAGCACACATTCACAAACACATGTGCACACACATAGCATGGTTCTTTTGTCAGAACATCTTAGTACCTGAAACACTGTTGCTTCCTTCCATACACATCCATTTCTATTGTATACCTTTACTCTTTGAGAGTAAGAAACATGTAGTAGGATGTCATTATGTTGCGGGTGGTTTAAGTTCCCTCAATAACAACTCCTGAGACTTATCACATATTATACAAATACCTAGGCCATATAGCAGGCTCTCCTCTGACTATCTCATAACTTAAAATAACTCATTATACTAATCTACATTATGCCACATGGCTGGTTATCTGACCTCAGGCACGCACACATCCAGCTTCCTCACATCTTGCTGGCCGAATTTCCAAGGATCCCTTCTGCATGCCAGATGTCCCACCTATTTCCTGCCTCACCCACAGGCAATAGGTTTCTTTTATTTTGTTAATTGACAGGTGTTGCATCCATACACTACAGAAGAGATTCCTTCTACAGCACCACTGTATTCTTCTTTCTACACTCAGCTCTTGAACTGGCTGCTATAATTTGAGTCTGAAATAACTCACAAAGGTTCATAATAGCTTGGTCACCAGCCTATGGCGCTAACAGGTGGTAGAGACTTTAGGAGGCAGGACCTGGCGGGAGGAAGTTAGTCCACGGAACCATGTCTTTGGAGGGGCCGACGGGACCTCAGGTCCTTCTCGCTCCTCTTTGCTCCCAGCGCTCTTAAAGCGAGCGGCTTGGCTCTACACACTTCAAGTTGTGGAGCTCTGGCTTGCCAGAAGCCCAAACACAGTTGCAGTGATAGGAAGCATACCATCAAAGCTCACACAAAAAGAAACTTCTTCTCTTCTCATCCTCACCATTACTCTTCCTGGTGTATGAATATCTTTAACCTGGATTATGTTCACAAGGCTATTAGATGTGCCTTTCAACTGGGATGGGACCCGAAGGCTCTGGGTCCCAACATTAGTTAAGGATAGGCGACATCATATCTTTCTGTCTCAGATTTGATCTGTAACAGCATATAAAGTCATACCCGTTAGGTCCAAAGCCCCCACCACAACCACCACCACCAAATGGCAGTGCTTGTGACATTGTCCTAAACAGAAGGGCTTTAGCTGGGTAAACAGAAGGATGGTTTTCAGGTAAACAAACCCAAAAGTGGGCTTCTCTTTACCAGAAAAGCAGATCCCCTACCAGTATATCTAGTCTCTTGTTTACCAGGAACCACCCCTAAGCCTCCAGGAATCTCCCTTAGCCCTGTCCTAATGTCAACTATCTTGGGTAAAGGCACCGAGATCCTGGTCAATGTGGACAGCCTCTGCTACCACCCTGGTAACTGTCCCATACAATCTGCTTGCTAAACTGGGCAGTGGTAGTGCATGTCTTTAATCCCAACAACCAGGAAGCAGAGGCAGGCAGATCTCTGTGAGGCCAGCCTGGTCTACACAGTGAGTTCCAGGGATACACAGAGAATCTCTGTCTCTAAAAACAAAACAAAACAAACAAAGAGACAAAAATCTGCTTGCTTGCTTTTCTGTCGTTTTGCTCTTCTTTCTGCCTCCTCAGTCCGCTCCCCTCCAAGAGATGGCCTTGGCGGCTTGATCTAATAAACCCTTCTCTCTACCCAAGGATCAGTTTGCTTGGGTAGTTTCTCTGTACCATCACTTACAATGTCAGTTATGTAAACATCACTACCTCCATGCTCTTGGATTTGCACATACAGGTCCAACTATATTATAAGGGAAAGAAGAGGGGATATTATTTTGTTTGGATCAGGAGAAACATGAGATATACCAGCACCTAGGAAACTTGTAAGGTTTAGAGTGAAGAGTTAAGTTGAGTTAAGTTGATGGTCCACCCTTCCTGTCATTCCCCTTTGTCCATTTCCAATGGGATAACGAGACATCAACTAAATCAAGAGTCTGTTCTTCACCAACACTCTGTGGCTGCAAGCATCAGACACCTGGACAGTGTGCACACCTCCCCCATGGACACACTTCCTCCTGGCTCAAGCATCTCCTTGTTCCTCTGCCTTTCTACCTTTATCTTCAGAGGTCTGATTTCCAAGTCATATTTTGTAACATACTTAATGCCACATCACCAGAATCATGTATTTTTTTTCTCCTTTGAAACCTATCACTCTCTATTTCTCATGAAAGTAATAGTCACATATCATACAGTATATGTTTATGGCACATGCATAAACCATATGCTATATTTGTATTTATGCAGCAAATACATATATATGTTTGATGCCTATACATTACGTGTAAGATTGTGATAGAAACCTTTGATAGGTCTCTACTGCACATTGAGTTTTTTCATATTGGGCTAAAATGTAGAACTTGTCTAGCATGCCTGAGGCCCTAGGTCCCATCTCCAGCACTGTAAAAAAAAAAAGGAGGCCTTTTTTTAATAGGGTAAATTTGGTATTATTGTCCAATTTTAGATTCAAAGAAACAAAATCTGAGTTTAAATTAATGCCCTCAAAATCATAGTCATGATACAATTGCCCATTCTAGATTATGATGCTCTGGTTTCTACTTATGTCAGTTGTTTTTAAGCCTCTCTGATGAATGGAATCTAAAGTCACAGACTGTGCCTTCTATTTATTTCGGTTATGCTCAATGATCAATAAATATTTCTTGAAATTTTACTTGGATTTATCTCTCCGTGTGTTTTGCAATGGCACACTACGTCTGTCCACCTAAATAGAGAATGTATGTGCTCTCCAGAATACTGGGTAGGTGCTCTTCCAACATGAGTTATCATCCCTTTGAAACAGAATCACAGTGTTGGGAATGAGAGAGATATGCAGTGATTTGAATGAGAAAGTTCTCCATGGGCTCAGGTATTTGAATACTTCATCCGCAGTTGGTGCTGCTGTTTGCTGGGGGTTAGAAAACGTGGTGTTGCTGGGAGTTATCAAAGCAGTGGGTTTTGAGGGTTCATAGTTTCAGCCACGTCCAGTTTGCCCTCTTTTCTTTATGCACAGGTTTTCAGATGTGAGTTTAAACTTATGGTCAAAACAGAAAGTGCTTTTATGTTAAAATAATAATAATAATAATAATAATGGCTGTGCAGAATTGGAGAGATAGCTCAGTGGTTAAGAGTACTGTTTACTCTTCCAGAGGACATGGGCTCAATTCCCAGCACCTACACGGCAGCTTACAGCTGTCTATAACTCCAGTTTCAGAGCTTCTGACACCCTCACACAGGCATACATGAAGGGAAAACATGCAATGGAAAGAAAATAAATCATATGTGTGTGTGCATGTGTATGTGTGTGTATTGGCAGAACCTCTTCTTTCAGTCTGTCTTTTCTAAGAACTATTTTAAGACCTTAAAGCATTGCACTGCCTTACCTTAACTGAGGAGCTTTGTCAGTCAGTGGCTGCTGGGGTAGAGAGTCAGTTTCTTCAGGGACATTTCCCCTGTTAAGCTGCCCATGGTCCAGAGGGTGGTCCTATGCTCATGCATACATAAGCAACCCTAATTAGACTCAGTGAGTTCAAAAAAGAAACCATGAGATTGGGAACAATATGGAATAGTCTGGGAGGAGTTGGAGGCCAGAGTACAGAGCAGATATAATCAAAATATATTGTATAGAGGTATGAAATTCCCAAGTGAAAATAACATATACATTTAAACACACACTGCAGTACCCAGTAATTACATGGGCATGTTGCAAAATTTTCCACATATCCAAATCCTTACAAATTACTGTGACACACATTTTACTTACAAAACATAATGTGGTAGAAATTTTATTTTGCTCCTCCTAGAAACACATTAAAAGTTTCTAAAATCTGCACTTTAATGAAAGAGATTAAAGCCAGTTACATTAAATGTTGGGGTTGTTGTTCAAGTTCACTTATCAGGTTGGAGTCAGTTCTTTGTCAAGGTCTATGGCAGACCAGTAAACGTTAACTACTTTACAAGAAGCAGCATCTGGATTTTATTGCATACCCAGCTGAAAAGGTTGTAAGTTCCAGGGGAGCAGGATGGGTGTCTGTCCCCTTATCTAGGCAAGACCAGCTTCCAGGTAAAGTAATGGATGGATGAATGAGTGAATGAATGGATGGGTGAATGATAAATGAAGTGAATGAGTAAGTGGACAGATGAATGGATGTATAGGTGAATGAATGAATGAATGAATGAATGGGCAGCAAGGTGGGGAGTAAATGAATGTGTCAAAGAATAATTGGAAGTATGAATGAGTGAATAAGTAGGCAGTGGAGTGAATGGATAGATGATGGATGGAGGAATGGGTGGGCAGGTGGATGGATGGATGGATGAACAAACAAGCAAACAAATATGTCTCCTCAGATCCTGGGGTAAAAATGTTTGGTTTTCCTTCCTGCCTGTTCTCTCCTCCTATTGACATGTTCCTCTACTATTTGCAGAAAGCAATGAACAGTTAAGCTGGCAGGCTCTGGTGTACCTAACTCCTATGTCACGTGTAGCTAGTACACTAGTAGTCTCAGATGGAAGCCATTGTAACTGATGAGATGGATCAGAGACTTCCTGGAAGGACCAGGGGACATAACCCACTGTTTTTGTGAATGAGAGCAATCTGCATGCGCATTAACTTTGCTCTTCTGTTTGTCAGATTTCGGTACAGATGTTCATGAGGAGCAGCCCAGCTCCTGCTGACAGGGTGTTTGTGCTGCAGCTGACTGCAGCCGCAGTGAAAAGGACAGGCACTTATTTGGGGCATACTTGTGTAAGATAAATTCTTAGGAGCAAGATCCTTTGCTTTTTAGATATTGTGTAAGTATTGCCCTATTCACCATTCCCCCAACACTCAGAGATACCAGGAAGTATTTAGTTGGTTGAGTGACCACACCTCTCCATGACATCATTATCAAAGGTCTTCTCCAAACAACCTGCGCAGCGTCATGCCACTCACCCTGAGTCACATTCACCTGTCAGGAATGAACCTCCAGTGCCACGTCACCAGGGAGGTCATCTCACACTGCCGTCAAGTCTCCTTCCTCTGTTATTACATGGGGCCTTGAGATCCTTTTTTCTGCTCTACTGTTTTTAACTCAACTTTCCAGATTTGTCTTGGTTTTCTCCAAGTCACAGAGAATAAAGGCTGTGTTTTACTAGCAACCCACTGGCAAATGTGTTTAGGTGCCTTAGATAAAAATCCTAAAGGAGGTTACATATTTAAAAACAGTCCATTGTCTTCATCTACACTTGAAGCAGGTTGGGCCTCCTTAAAGAATCCTATCAGACTTCTTCATTATCTTAAGGTTTTAATTTTTCTTGCCCCTTAGAAGCAAAGGAATACAACATGAAGTCTTTGGACTGAAAAGCACTGAAGCAAGTAAGGATTGTCTGCAGTGTATTTTTTTTTCTGACAAAAGAGGAGTCACTGGATAAATTATCAATAACCTGGATCCCTTCTTACTGATGATACATGACATTTGAAGCTATTGGCAATTTGATTTGGGAATCTAGAACATAGAGGTACAAAGGGATTCAAATGACACAGTCTAGTCCTCCCAACAATTCACAGGGACCTCCTGGGCTGTTGCTAACAAAAGAAAGCATTCCGATTCCTGCTAGAATTATTGGTTTAACTTGCTGTTGAATTAAAGCTTGGGATAAATATCATACGAAATATATTTCAGCATAAGTGTTTTTGTTAGGTCTCAAACCCAGGACAAAAGGTTCACTGAGGTGCCTGTTTCACTCTGGACTCTCCCAGAGGTCTCTGCCTCTGGCTGTGCTCTCCCTTTTATCTACAATAAACCTTCTCCTCCACTGTACCTAGGGGTAGTCATGTCCTTCCTTTTTTTTTAATTAAATTTTTATTGTTTATATTAATTACACTTTATTCACTTTGTATCCCAGCTACAGTCCCCTCTCTCATTCCCTCCCAATCATACCCTCCCTCCCTCATCTCCTCTCTGCCCCTCTCTAAGTCCACTGATAATAGAGGTCCTCCTCCCCTTTCATCTGACCCTAGTTTATCAGGTCTCATCAGGACTGGCTGCATTGTCCTCCTCTGCGGCCTGGTAAGGCTGCTACTCTCTGGGGGTGGGGTGGTCAAAGAGCCAGCCACTGAGTTCATGTCAGAGGCAGTCCCTGTTCCCCTTACTAGGGTACCCACTTGGATACTGAGCTGCCATGGGCTACATCTGAGCAGTGGTTCTAGTTATATCCATGAACGGTCCTTGGTTGGAGTATCAGTCTCCGAAAAGACCCTTGTACCCAGATATTTTGGTTTTGTTCCTTTCCTTGTGGAGCTCCTATTCTCTCCTATCTCCCCTTTCTTTCACGAGATTCCTTGCACTCTGCCAAAAGTTTGGTTATGAGTCTCAGCATATGCTTTGATACCCTGCTGGGTAGACTCTGTCAGAGGCCCTCTGTGGCAGGCTCCTGTCCTGTTTTCTCCCTCTTCCATCTGAGACATTTAGTAACAGGGGTTATAGGGACTGAAGAGGCCATCCTCTAACTAGATAGGACTCCTAGCAGAGGGAAGGGAACAACAACCCACCCACAAAAACTTCGACCAAAAATTTACCTTGGCTACAAGATGTGCAGGGACAAAAATATAGCAGAGATTGAGGAAATGTACAATTAATGACTGGCCCAATCTCAGACTCACTCCATGGGAGACAGCCAACCCCTGACATGATTAACAATGTATTTTCCCTAGTGTTTTTACATGTAAAAATCAAATGTTTTAATGTTTTCATGTACTTTTTAAAAATTTTAATTTATTCATTTTACATCCCAGTCGTAGCTCCTCCTTTCTCTCCTTCCAGTCCTACTTCCCTCCTTGTTTCCCCTATCCCCTACCCCTATTCCTCAAAGAAGGAGAGCCCCCACCCATCCATCCCTGCATATGAAGTTGGATCAGGACTGAGAGCATCCTCTTCTGTGACCTGGTGAGGCAGCACTGTCAGGGGAAAGTGATCAAAAAGCAGGCAACAGAGTTGATGTCAGAGTCAGCCCCTGTTCCCTGTACTAGGACACCCATATGAGGATCGAGCTGCCCATTAGCTATAGCTGTGTAGGGGGTCTAGGTCCTTGGTGGGTGCTTCAGTCGCCACAGTCTCCCCATCCCACCCCTGGCCCTGGTCAGTTGTCCTTCCTTTTTTATTGCTTTTCTTCATTCAGCTTTCTGCAGAAGGAAACTCTGCCCCTGTTGAGTCTGCTTGGCCGCTTCAGAGAACAACTTATGCAGACTTTAAGAAGGAAAGGAAAGTCATTTGCATTGTCCCCTGGTGCCCTTTTCAGTTGCAGCAAGGTGCAGGGGAGGCTGCCTGGCATTTTCATTCACTATCATGAATCTCTTCCAGGGTCTTATTTACACAAACATAAGGAAGTGAAGCACAAATGAATGTGTTGCTCTTCTCCAGAAGCCATTGTCCAGAACTATGGTCTTGATCATTAGTTTAAACTTTCTAGAATAAGCACCAGAAACCTCCTTGGAAAACAGATGCAAAGCAGTGTTACCCCAGAACAACACAGGAGTGTGCACAGAAATGAAGCATGTCTCTCTCTCTCTCTCTATCTCCCTTAAAATGCACAGACTGTTATTTCAAAGGCCTTCAAAAAGGCGAACGTTATCTCTAAGCAGCAATATTTTGTATGATATTTTGGGGCATTGCTTTCTCCTATACATTTCTACCATGCACCAATGTAAACGTATCTTTTTTAAATCTTAAAAATAAAACTAGCCTTAGCAAGAGCATGGTGTCTACCAAAAGTTAGAAACCGTAATAAAAATGCTGAGTCACATTCTGAAGCATGGCTCAGAAGACAGAGATGCATGAGGCTACAGGGGATTAGGTGCTGAGGGCCTCTTTCTGGAAAGGATAGCATGCAAATCTTTCTGGAAAGTCATTTGTCAGTGGGTCTCAGGCACATTGAAAAGGCCCACTCTAAATGTCCTTTTGTGTTTGGCTTTTTGCAGAGTATACAAAGAAAAGAAGTATTTATGTAAGATTTGCATTTTAACATTTTCATCTTACTTTTGTCTATGATATTGCAAAGCTTGCAAGTAATTATGACAGAGGAAGTAAATAAAAGAAAGTCTTATGGTGTATCTGAAGAGAAAAAAAACTCACAAGAGGCCTGAATAAGTAGAATAGAATCTTTATGTCCCAAGCAGCAGATTGGTGGGAAGGGAAGCTCCAGTTGGTTAGAATTTTTAAGGGGGGAAGAAAGAAACCTGAAATTGTGATGCATACAGAAATGCAGCTCTGGAAAGCGAGGGTTGTTTACAGAAGTGGAGAGATGACAGCTAAATGATCAGTTAGTTACCTTCAGCTCAGGGTCACATTGTATAGGGATTCAGGTCCAGAGACAGTTTCACCCAAGATAGCTTTATAACTTAAAGTATTCTTAGGATTGGCTGGAGAGCTGACTCAGAGGTTAAGAGCACTGACTACTCTTTCAGAGGTCCTGAGTTCAATTCTCAGCAACCACATGGTGGCTCACAACCATCTATAATGAGATCTGGTGCCCTCTTCCGTCATACAGGCATACATGCAAATAGAACACTCATATGTATACATAAATAAATCTTAAAAAAAAGAAAGAAAAGAGAATGCCAACTAGAAATGCATACTTTATAAAACAGTTTGTATGAGATGCACGTGAGCACATACACACACACAGTTCTTATAATGCTGGGAATTGATTGTTCCAGGTACCAGTAAGTGCTATATATGATCTGGAACACCCTTCAAGTGGTTCCAACACAGCCTTAAACAAAATACTCACATAGCTGGGCCTGGTGGTACATACACTCAGAAGGCAGAGGTGGGCAAATCTCTGAGTTTGAGACCAGCCTGGTGTGCAGAGTGAATTCCAGGCAGTCAGGGCTACTACAGGCAGAACCCTTATCTAGAAAAAAAAGTAAAACAAAATATTTTTAAGAAAACCTGTGTAATGCTAATTTAATTTTTTAATGCAGTTTTTAAGAGAGTGCAGCCCTTTCTGATGCAGCCATCTAAATCTAGAACTCCATAGTCTATTGGAACATCTGAAAAAGATTTTCTCATTTCCTTCAGTATATTTTTTTCTTTCTTTTTTTTCTCTTTTTCCTTCGAGACAAGGAAGCCCTGTCTGTCCTGGAACTCACTCTGTAGACCAGGCTGGCCTCTAACTCACATAGAGCCAAGTCCTCTGCCTCCCAAGAGCTGGGATTAAAGGTGTGCACCACCATGCCTGCCTCGGGTATGCTTCTCTTTTGAGACTTCATAAGAGAATCCAAGGGTCACACAGTCTGTGGAGATGCTTCAGGCAGTGGGTGTTTATTTACAGGATCTGTATGTGACTTCCCTTCAGTATTCTCTAGATTACTAGAGAATGGGTGGGGGTGGGGGCGGGTAAAGAAACCAAAATAGCTGCTCTGTGGGTGAAAAAGGAAAAGCTTATTCCAAACTGCCAAGGCTGTCTACTGGGAAAGCAGAGAGCAGTCCACAGGGGAAGAAAATCTGGATTATATGGGAATGGATACTTCAGAGGAAGGCAGTCTGTGAGCTAGTGTAGGGATGTGTGAGTAGGGACTGGAGAGCCTAGGGGCTAGAGGACCCTGACACGCCAACAACACCACAGTCATATATAATGGGAGCTACAACTCCCTCTTGCCAGAGATATGTAGAAACTTCCTTCAAGCTCCTGAGAGAATGCTGGCTTTTGTGCCCAATGTTGAGAAAGAGGGTTTCTTGAGGAACATGGCATAGATGAATGATGTTTGGCTCTATATAAGGGGAGAAAAAGGAAACTATGCTTCAACAAGTTTGATTCAGAGATAGAATGTCACTCCGACTGAGTCACTCGCATTAAAAGTGAACTGTAATTTTCTTTGAATCGATGTGATTTGACATATTCCCTTTTTATGGAAGATTACATTTCACAGCCTGTAAGGAAATCACAAGTGACAAGAAAGGTAACATCCTCAACAGTCCAATTTCATGATGAGAATGTTTATTTAGGTCCATATTTTACAGAAGCAAAAGACATCTTCAAGGCAGAACTCCTCAAAAGGAAACTATCAATAGAAACAATCTCATATACATGACCACAGGTCAACACAATCTGGACAATTTTTCAGTTGATGTATGTTTTGGTTGACCAAAAAAAGCAAACTGGGGCACTCAGTCTGACAGTATCCGGGGTTTCCTAGAATCTTTTCCTCCTTAAATCCAGGAAACTAGTTGAAGTTTAGAAATCCAATAGTTATGTAAATACAACTTTGTTGGACACCTATAAACTCACAAATGCTAAGCCTGGGGGAAAAACATTTGCTATCTGCTTTTAGAATAGCGATGGTAGGTAATTTTGAAGTAGAATGTTCCTTTATTCTACTGTGATGTAAAGATATTACCTTCACAGTCTTTCCCAACAGTTTATGCTTGCTCTCTTTAAGGACAAATAATTAATCAGAAAATGCATCTCTGTTTATTCTGCACTTCATGTTCCCACTGAAGAAACTTCTTTCCTTCCTTCCATGAAGGTATGATGGAAAAAACTAACGTTTCATTCATTTTTTTTATTTCCAGAACATCTCAAAATTCAAAAGCAGAATGAATGAGTGAATGAGAGGAAGGTACCACAGCTACACATCAGAGTGAGTTTGAGGACTCTCCTTGTTCTTTCAATCCTGTCTGTGATGATTGTCCTGGCTGTAGATATGTCTGTTCAGTCATTTAAAACTGGAAGAAAAAAGTGCTTTTATGCCATGCATGAGCTGTGTTAATTGTAGAGCTGACATTGTAGTGACTGGTCTATCTAGTTTTTCCAGATGCTTTAGCACCTTAGCCCACTGGGAAAAATCCTACATCCCATATCAAAGCAACTGCAAAGGCTTAGATCTTCACTATACGAGTCTTTTCTATACCAAGTAGCCAACCTTCTATCTCTAGATAGGAGAAATCCCAAGGAGCTTCTTAGAGCTACCATCCTTCCAGATAGAGCGAGGAAGATGGGAGCATCTGTAGTTCTTAGGAAGATGCTATCTATAGAGGGAAGCAGTGAGCTTCTTCTGGGAAGTGGTAGCCTTTTAACACTCTGCCTAGTGAATTCCCTCTGCTGTAACTTGAACTGAATTCTCCACTGACCAAACATACTGGAAACTGTCGGGGATGAAGGGCTAGTAAGACTAGTTTTCTGCAGCCATATCCCCTTTGCCCCTGGGAGACCTATGTCATGAAGGATGAGCACATTTGAAGAATAGGATGTGTAGGCACAAATATTGTCTATGGGTCCATAATATTTCTAAGAGTGGGAAAATCTCAAGAAGATGATGCAAAGAACTGGGAAAAGAGGGGATTAGGAGAAAACTATACAATCATGAATTGCAGAGATGGGTTAAGAACTGTCAAAAACAAGTTCATGACCCTCACAAGGTCTCCTAGGTCAAACTTGGTACTTGTCAGTAAACTACTTAGTTATTCAGGTGCCTTTGTGTATTGGTTCTTCCTATCTGGAGAGAAGTGGAAGAGCTCAGAGCAACACAGACACACACAGAGTTGAATCATTGACTCCTATGCAGCGCTCATTTTTAAACTCCATTTTATTTGGGGCATTTACACCTCTACCTCCCTTCCACCAATTCCCCAACCCTAAGTAGGTGAGAGAGAAGGCTAATGGGGAGAAGGATGCAGGCCCCTTTACCCCTTCCTGCTGTTTAAGGTCAATGGATCTTTGGGGGATATACCTGTCTCTTTCAAC
Organism: Pachyuromys duprasi; assembly: GCA_028658305.1. Taxonomy (NCBI): domain Eukaryota; kingdom Metazoa; phylum Chordata; class Mammalia; order Rodentia; family Muridae; genus Pachyuromys; species Pachyuromys duprasi. The sequence continues at coordinate 21,662,886 of CM053744.1, forward strand.
AGCAAATGCAGCCAGCAGTATCCTCCAAGCCTCTGTGCCCTGACGCATTTCTCTCCGTCCATCTGCTTCAAACAGCCACACCATCTGTCTCTGGTCTCTTCAAACTACTACACATCACACTATGACAAGCCATGCTTTCTCTTTCTGGGCTCTCAATTTATATCCCTCAGAGTCCTAGATCATGCCCCTCTCCAAGGAAGGCTTCCACCAGCTGGCAAAGACCAGACCATGCAGGAGGCAATGCTCAGCTGTGGACAAACTAAAGCCCAAACTAAAACCTCACACGTGGGATTAAAACAAAAAACATATTTAATAACATAAGAAACCAAAATTTCCATTACAACCCTACCTAAGCAACTGTTGCTTGCTTTTCTCTTTATACGAAATGAAGTCATCTTTGAGCTTTAAGACAGAATGGATAGAGAATTAAAGATATTTGTTTATCTCACAGAGTGTTAGAATAATTAGGGCCTCCATGTATCATTCCTAATTGAGATTTGTTTGATGACTTGTTTGCTACAAAGCCACATTAGAATAAAGAAGCAGAGAGAAGGATTATAACCACCATGGTTATACCAAAATGAAGGTAGTTTAAACACATAGAACAGGTAGTCTAACTTGTGCCTCCAACACAAACACACACACACACACACTTTTAAATGTCATACTTTTGAAATAATGGTTCCCGAAAAATTAGGATTTCCCCCAACATCTCATGCTGGAAGGAAAAGACTGAATTCTGGTGCCAGCCAGAAAAAGAACTTGTGCCTAAGGGATAGATTTCATACCGTTTAATAACTTCTCCGACACCTGCAGGACAGATAGGAGCAGAGACAGTGATGTCTGGCAGGAACACGCTCTGATCAGGGCTGCTTGGTCATGCATCCCTCCTCTCCATCATTTAAACCTAAGCCTCAGAGCATGTCAGGACCCTGGGGATGGACTGGGGGATAGGAGGACAAGTCAAGAAACATCTTTGTCCGGGTTCCTCATGTGGCAATATTGAGTAATATCCTTTCCATTTTTACTTCCCTCTGTCTATTTAAATGGTCTACAAAGATGGGTGGTTAAGCCTAGCTTGGTAGCACATCAGGGGCCCAGACTTTGACCCTTACAAACCTGTTAGAAGCCCAGCACCAGCAAGTTACCATAAACTCCTTGTAATTTTTCCATTTGGAGCAATGTGTTTGGTGGTCTGTAAAATACATCTTACTTCTTCCAAGTAACTAGATAAAGGTTTTTTGTTTGCTTGGTTGGTGTGTGTGTGCATGTGTGTGTTTTTGGTCTCAGGGTCCAATTTTTTTCTCTAAGCATTTTTTTTTGCAAATTTGTTTTATTATTATTAATTTTGTTTTAATCGTCACAAAGGCAGAGGTTTTTATTTTTATGTTTTGTCCAATTTCTGTCCCTAGGCCATAGGTATAATAGACATTCTGCTGAAAGAATGTGTGGGTGATTGAATGTATGTAATACACAAGAGTATTATGATGCCAAGAGACTAAACAAATGCTAAGCTACATATGCACTTTAGAGCATGTAGAAATTTTGGTGTCAAGCCACATGTTTTGTTTGTTTAAGGGTTTTTGTTTTGTTCATTTGCTTGGTTGGTTGATTATTGGTTTGGTTTGGTTTGTTTGTTTGTTTGTTTGTTTGTTTGTTTTGAGAGAAGATAGGGTTTCCCTGTATAGCAGTCCTGGTCTGTCCTGGGACTTACTCTATAGATCAAAAGACCTCAAAGTCACAGAGAACCACCTGCCTCTGCCTCCCAAGTGCTGGGATTAAAGGTGTGCACCACCATACCCAGCAAGCCACATGTTTGATCAGGATAAGAATTCTACAAATATGATATTAAAAGGACTTTGTAGAGTCTCACAAAATGCAGGTTACAAGTCGGGCAGTGGTGCCTCACACCTTTAATCCCAGCACTAGGGGGCTAGAGGCAGAAAGATTTCTGAACTTGAGACCAACTTGGCCTACAGAGCTAGTTCTAGGGCAGTCAGTGCTACACAGAGAAACCCTGTTTCAAAAGAAGAAAGAAAGAAAGAAATGCTAGTACAGACAATGAAAAATATATCTATAGAAGCACTTACAAGTCATATATATCATATATATATAAATGTAACTATAGTTTTTGTTTTTTGTTTGCTTATTTTTATTACTGAAGGTGCCAAACTATCATTAAATATTCACATCTACAACCCCACAACTCAGTCTCAGTGGAGGAGACTGAAATTGATAATGGAAAATATCTTTATTGTGGGTTATCCAAACAAGAGAGAAAGAACTGAACTCCTCCCCACTGTGCCCAGGATAGTGCCCACATGCATAGGAAACCAAGAAACAACTGACAGAAAACCTGCAGAGTGAACTGTGAGCTTAATGCATATTTTTCTCAGGGTAGGAAGACTTGACGAAAGGTTGCCCCCCTCCACCTCAGCATGGAGGGGTTACTGTATTTTTTAGAAATTATAGTGCTGCATAGGAAAATACTTGAATCTGTTAAACAAGTTAAGCATTTTCAAAGGCCTGAAGGTCTGGTGCTTCCTCAGGAGACTGAAGATGAGGCAGATTGGTGATGCAGACCAACCAGCAAATCCATTTATGCTTCCAGAGAAGTTGAGCCAGGAGGATCTTGACTTCAAGGCCATTCTGGGCTACCTAATGGGCCCTGTCAATGAACATGTATGTAAATAAGTTAATGAATGAGGGAGAAGACCGATAAGGTCATGGGACGAGAGCCTTGCTTATCTTTAGCACCCTCGGGGCTGGGAACGAAGACTCATCAGAATGCTGGCATTTCTCACACTCAGCTACCTGAAAGAGTCCTCATCACATGAAAACCTCACCTTAGTCTATCTGTGCTGTTATAATGAAATACTGGAGACTGGTTAACTTTTAAAGAACGGCCATTTACTCAAGGCCAGTAAGTCTACAGCCATATGGGCCACATCCACTGTTGGTTCTGTTGCTGTTTCCTTGAGTTGATGGACAAACTAACCCATTTCTGTGTGCTGTTTTCTTCCCAGTCCCTAGGGAGGGAGCCCTCTTGGCCTGATTACCTCTAAAGGCTCACAGTGACTGAATTTGGGAGTCAAGAGACACATTCAAACCATGGCTAACCCCCCACCCCCACATGCACACACACACACACATACACACACACACAATGTGTTTGAATGGTTCGGTTATTTGAAAAGGGGGAAGTTCCCATGATTGGCCAATATTTGGGCCATTGCAGAGTCTAGTAAACTCTCATCATCTGAGAAGGGAAACCTCTTGCTGAAAATATTTCTCTGACCTCTTGGGTAAATGCTTTTAGTCGAATCAGATTTTGCAGGTGGATGAGCTGAGACCACAAGAAATTCCATGCGTGCAAGGAAAGAGAAAACTGTTAAAAAGAACTGGTCTGTGTGGTCTCTGATTTAATTTTCTTTTAAAAAAAAGTATTCATCCATTTAGTTTGAATAAAGCTCTGAATTCTGCCATGCTAGTCCTCTTCAAAGCTCCTAATGCCTGATATAGGAACAGCTGTTCTTAGTTGGTCTAAGCTTTTGGGCGGCTTCCAACTTCGCTATAGCTCACGCCCTGTAGGTCAAGAAAAGAAGTGATGTAATGCATTTAGCTGAGCCACTTTAATTACAATGGAATGGAGGGGGAGGGGCCATCGGCGGTGACAAGTTTAGCGCGTGACTTGATCCAGGGATGCAGGAAACAAAAACATTACCAACCATTGGCTGCTTCCACCTTGGGCTCCGGTCCTTAGTGCCAGGTCTGGAACCTGGGAGCACAGGTTTCCGGGGCAGGCAGGGGTGGCGCTGTCCCGCCGAGCGTCAGCCTTGAACACACACAAGCGATACGCAGGCTCTGCGAGCGGACAGCGTCTTCCGCGCTGGGATGGGCGTGGGGCCCTGCGCTCCGCACACGGTCCCCACCTGGCTCGCCCGGAGCCACCCGCGGTCACCAGGGCTCGCTACGAGTGTGCCGCGCTGTCGTCATTCACTCGCAGCGTGCGGAGCGTCCTTCCAGCTTGCTGCCCGTGCTCGCGGTATCCACGAGCGGTGATCTCGGGCTCGGCAGCTGGAGAGCACGGCGGCCTGGGGGCCCCGGTCCCCGCACCAGCTCGTCCTTGAACGCCGCCGCGCCCCGCGACCGAGCCCTGCCGCTTGCTCGCGCCGCCGTGGGCCGGGCCGGGCTGCGAGGCTGCGCGCCTGGCGAGTGCGGCGCCGCGGGGAGGATGCTGCTTGTTTGGTCCCGATCCCCGTCGTCGTTCCCGGCTGTCCGCTGGGTCTTTGTCGCGGGCCGGGAGCCGCGGGCCGCAGCCTGCTGAAGGCCGTCGCGGCCGCCGCACCCACGGCCGGGCGGGAGAGCGTGTGCCCGGGAGTGCGCGCCAGTGTGCGGGCCCCTTTGTGCGACTGCCCGCGGCCAACGGGACCATGTGGGTGAATCCCGAGGAGGTGCTGCTGGCCAACGCGCTGTGGATCACCGAGCGGGCCAACCCCTACTTCATCCTGCAACGGAGGAAGGGCCACGGGGGCGACGGGGGCGGTGGCGGCGGATTGGCGGGTAAGAACCGGGCACTGCGGGAGGCTCCGCCCGGGCCCCTGGCTGCGGACACCCGGGGTGCCGCCCGGTCTCCTGAGCTGGACAGCCAGCTCCGCCTGGGTGCCTGGAAGGCATCTGGAGTTGTGATTCCTCCTCCTCTTCCCTCCCACCTCCATTTCCCGCAGACTATGAGAGAAATGTCGATTTCCTGACCCTGTAGGGCGATGGGGTCCTGGGTGACCCATGAGTGAGTTAAGATGAGCACAGCCATGAGTAAATGGAGCATTATCATTAAGAATCGAATACTGTATTGCATACTCTCCCCCCTTTAACGTATTTCTGAATGTATTGAGAAGCGAGATGGAAGGCGGTTAGCTTGGGCTCAGCTGTCTTTATGGGCAATCACAGCAATCAGGTGTAAAATGCCCTTTTGTTATCAGGGAAGCAATCTGTTAAGAAACTGATGTGGTCACTTCCTATATTCATATGACCTATGAGGATGAATAAGGGAAATGGAATTCTTTTGTTGCATGGAATAAGACATAAAACAGCAAGTTATCTGGTTCTGGTGGCAGAAAGAATTAACCCTATAACTGAGTTCTAACTAGATAGTTCAGTTACTTCTCAAACTCCTTCAAAAAGGTGTTATCAAGATAATGAGCAATCTCTGATGACCGGGATATTTCTGCATTGGGAAGATCTTGCTTTATTAGCAGGGTTGCATAGTGGGAGGTGACATGGGGGAGCGCAGCTTTCCTTTCTGTTACTAGACTGTTTATTGCAGCCAAAGTCAGTGAAAGAAATAGATGGCTGACTAGGAAAGAGACTTCGGGAATGGGATGGACAGCTGACATCTTCCGAGTTGAGATTTTAGATTTCACAGAGTTTGGGTATTTAGGTAAATTACTCCTACAATGGCCTGCTGTGAAATGAAAGTTCTTGTTGAGGTGTCTAACTGATGTTTATAAACTGGTTTTCTCCACATTAAAATTCAGGTGTTTTCCAGTAGAGCACCTGCTAGCATTCTTATGTTTGAAATATCCGGCTGCTACAACCAATGGGTACCCTGATTTTTTTTTTTGGCACTATTTTTTTTTTAACTGTGATACAGAAAAATCTGTATAGTTACAGACCTTGTTGTGAAAATTCTGACTAGAAAACTGGTCTTGTAATGCTCCACTTCATTTTGTAGAAGGTCTTGAACTGGGAATTTTAATGTATATTTATATAGTAATTTGGGGATGTAGCTAGATCACCTTCCTTTAAACCTAGGACAACAAATGTTGTCAGTAAACTCCATGCTGACAGATCGCTTCCTGTTGAATCCGACTTTCTGGATCATGTGCTAAGAATCCATCTTTCCCAGTCATTTGCACTAGGGATGAAAAATTAGGCATGGGCACGGTGTCTTCTATTTTTTTTTTTTAATTTTATTCTATTCCGATATTTAGAATTGCAGTTGGGAGTCCATTGGTAGATCTCATCGTATCCACTTAGAATCTGTCACTGATGACTTAGTCTGTGAGAATAAAATTCTATCTTTTTAAGTTGAGAACCCAACTGCTTTTGCAGATGCTGTTTCTGGAACAATTGACATTATCTTGGAGAGCACAGACATTCTTGCCAACAAAAGCTGTTTCGAACCAATGGTGGTAAAATGCCTGGTCGGATAAATTGGTATTCTCTCAAACGTAGCAGGAATGTCTTGGAAGCAGTTGTACTACGTCTCGAATGTAATAATGTAGGATTCATTCATTAAATTGCTAAATCATTAGCAAGTGTTTATTGGCAACATCAGAGGTGCCAATGTCATGATGCTTGCAGCCTAGTAGAAGACAGATGACAAAACAGCTACATAAATCCATTTGAAGTTACCAGTGCGGAGGGCCCCAGCCAAAATGCAGAGGCCAGCTTCCATGGAGTGAGGAGAGTTTACTGAACACTTAGAAGACAGAGGCTGGGTAGGTTATCTCAGTCAGTGAAAGCAAAGCAAGGCAGGCTGTTAGCATCATAGGCCTAAGAGACACAAAGTAGTGATTTCACCAGACAAATGAATGCTAGAGCTAGGGAGGATCCTCCTGCTGGAAATGAGGATCACAGCAAGAAGGATGGACATGCCTGTCCATCCAGCTTCTATCGTTCTTGGGAAAAACAACCCAGTGGAGCCCAACAGAAGCCAGCTGGACAGGTAGGCCTGTGATGTGGCCTCTTGATGTCAGATTCCCAGGGATGGAATGGGAACTCAGGGGGACTGAAAATGGCCAGCCTATGCTTCATAAAGAGAGAAAAATATGCGCTTTTAGTTAGTCTTGGCCACTAGGGCCAGGGTGGCAATGGGGAAAAGGAAGAAGTCCCTGAATAAGCAGCACTTACCTGAGGCCTGAGGAAAAAAGGATGGCCATGTGAAGACAGGAAGAGAGTCGTTGGTTCGGTGTCAGGATGGGAGACTTTCTGGAAGATCTTAGGACTTCTATACAGTGAGTATTGAGATAAAAGGGAAACCTGTCTGACTAGAGCTGGCCGGGAACATTCCACCGGTGGTCCTCATGGTGACCGGTAAGAAGTGAGGGCTGGGCATGTGGCTCTCCGCTGCTCGGCATCTTGCCTAGCAGGAACAAAGCGCTGAGTTTGATCCACAGCACCATATAGTGGACTTTCTAATCCCAGCACATCAGAAGTGCAGGCAAAAGAGATGACGAGGAGTTCAGGGTCAGGCGGTGAGATGGCTCCATGGGTAACGCTGTTTATGGCCCAGCCTGAGAACCTGCCCTGGACCCACACAGTGAAAGGAGATCACAAACTAACTACTGAAAGTTGTCCTCTGACCTCCACATGACACCATCACACACACACACAGGTAAAATGGCCCATCAAGTACTGTTCTTCCTGAGAACCCGAGTTCAGTTCCCAGCACCCATGTTGTACAACTTACAACTGCCTGTAACTCCAGATCTAGGGGATCTATTGCCCCATTAGGTCTTCAAGGCACCCAAACACATACAGCAAAGACACGTGCTCAAAAATAAAAACAAGATCTTTAAAACACACGAGAAAATTATCCTTGGTTCAGCTTAGGCTACATAGACTGTCAAAACCAGAAAACAAGCAGAGCTTGTGGCTCTGATTATTTGCTTTTGTACTGTGTAAAAACCTTTCATGAATGTGCTATAATTGATTCATGCACTGAGATTATTTGTTATATTGTTGGTAAAACCTTGGCTCGTTGGGGTCTTATGGGTCTGCATCTTGTAGCTGTTCCACATTCTTTCTCTTTATTTGTAATAATACCAACTGTCTCAGTTTACTTATTTTCTAACTTATGAAGTTGCTAACTTTCTCACATAATCAGTGGCCATTTCAAAATGCTTTGTGACATGGCTGCTCAAATATTTAGCCATTTTTGACTGAGTTGTTTTGTCCTTTTCTTAGTGACATATAGGAGTTTAAAAAGTTCTGGAGATGAGGCAGTTGTTTGTGTAAGTGTGATAGAATCTTCATTTCCTTTTTTACTTTTTCAGTTCCTTAATGAGAGCAAGTTTTTCATTTTAACATTCAACTCCTTTATAGATTCCCTTTCTTTTATATTGAGACCAGTAACTTAGTCTTTTCCTCCTAGAAAATAAAAAGATGACCATTCATCTGTATCTGAAGTATCTTCCAGAAACTTCACAGCTTTAACTTCCAAGTTTGTGTCTAATAGTCAGTAGAATTTAAAATTTGCATATCACATAATGTGGAAACCATGTTTTACTTAAGAACTGTGCGTGTGTGTGTGTGTGTGTGTGCATACACATGTTTAATCTGGCATAGTTTGGCAGAAACTTCATTGTATCCTCACTGCTTGGTGGATCTGCTTTTATTTTGAAGCAAGAGCCTAAATGAACGTGGCCTATTTGACGCCTTGTCTGTCCCCTCTGCTAGTAAAATTCCTTCCAAAACCACACTGTGCTTATAAGAGTTTCCAGTCAGTAGATCAAGTAGAATTCATCCTCATATCTTGTGCTTTGTTCATTAGGAATTTATTGCCCAGTCATTGACTTTCACAGTCCTTGACTTTCCACAATATTTTTGAATCAGTTTAAGCTTTACCCAAGAAAACAATGGCAGCAACAAAGACTAAAACTATTGAGATTTTGATGAAGTTTATATTGCATCTACCTCTCAAGGAAAAACGTCTTTATTATTTCAAGTCTTCCAAACCATGAAATTACTATTCTCTAGATTCAGTAAGATTTCTCTGAAGAGCCTGGAGAGGGCTTGGTGGGCAAATTGCTTGCCGTGCAAGCCTGAGGACCTGAATTTGAATCTCCCAACCCCCGTGTAAAGATCTTGAGGAGGAACTATTCACCTTAATCCCAGGACTGAGAAGGATCCCTGAGACCGAGAGCCAGTCTAGGAAATAGCTGAGCTCCGGCTTCACTGAGAGACCCTGCCTCAAAAAATATGTTTGGAAAGCAACATCTGAGGTCACCTGCTGGCCTGGTAAAACACGCTTTTCTCTGAATAAAACATAGCTTTTTGTGTAGAAGTTTTACTATCTCACTAAATTTATTCCTAGGTAGGAAAAATTTTTAATTCTGTTGGATATCATGTCTTTCAAAAAATTTACTTTGTCTTTTGTTTTGGACCAGGACCTAGAAAGAGTCAAGTAGTTGTATGACCTTATATCCAGAAGTTGTCAGCTTAAAAGACTTGTACTTTATCTGAACAATCTTTTGTGGTTCCAATACACACAATCACACTATCTGATAATATTGAAAGTTTTACTTTTTCAGTTTTGGTAATTCTTTTTTTTCTTAGTTTAATTATTTTTTAAATTTTTATTTTTCTTATTTATATTAATTACAGTTTATTCACTTTACATCCCAGCTGTAGCTTCCCTCCCGATCCCACCCTCCCTCCCTTATCTCCTCCCATGCCCCTCTCCAAGTCCACTGATAGGGGAGGTCCTCCTCCCCTTCCATCTGACCATAGCCTATCAGGTCTTATCAGGACAGGCTGCATTATTTTCCTCTGTGGCCTGGTGAGGCTGTTCCCCGCTCAGGGGGAGGTAATCAAAGAGCCACCCACTGAGTTCATGTCAGAGACAGTCCCCTGTTCCCCTTACTAGGGTACCCACTTGGATACTGAGCTGCCATGGGCTACATCTGAGCAGAGGTTCTAGGTTTTCTCCATGCATGGTCCTGGGTTGGAATATCAGTCTCTGAAAAGACTCCTGAGCCAAGATTTTTTTGGTTCTGTTGCTCTCCTTGTGGAGCTCCTGTCCCCTCTAGGTCTTTCTATCTCCCCCTTCTTTCATAAGATTCCCTGCACTCTGCCCAAAGTTTGGTTATGAGTCTCAGCACCTGCTTTGATACACTGCTAGGTAGAGTCTTTCAGAGGCCCTCTGTGGTAGGCTCCTGTCCTGTTTCTTGTTTTCTCCTTCTTTGAATGTCCTTGCCCTTTGTGTTTCTAAGTGAGGATTGATCCTCCTTCTTGTTTAGCTTCTTTAGGTGTACAGATTTTAGTATTTTTATCCTATATTATATGTCTAATATCCACTTATAAGTGAGTATAAACCATTTGTGTCTTTCTACTTCTGGGATACCTCACTCAGGATGATTTTTTCTATATTCCACCATTTGCCTGCGAATTTCATGATTTCCTTGTTTTTAACTGCTGATTAGTATTCCATTGTGTAAATGTACCCCAATTTCTGTGTCCATTCCTCAGTTGAGGGACATCTGGGTTGTTTCCAGGTTCTTGCTATTATGGTTGAGCAAATGTTCTTGTTGTGTACTAGAGCATAGTTTGGATATATGCCTAGGAGTGGTATAGCTGGATCTTGAGGAAGCACTATTCCTAATTGTCTGAGAAAGCACCAGATTGATTTCCAAAATGGTTGTACAAGTTTACATTCCCATCAGCAATGGAGAAGGGTTCCTCTTTCTCCACATTCTCTCCAGCATGTATTGTTACTTGAGTTTTTTATCTTAGCCATTCTGATGGGTGTAAGGTGAGATCTCAGGGTCATTTTGATTTGCATTTATTTCCCTGATGACTAAGAACATTGAACATTTCTTTAAGTATTTCTTTGACATTGGATATTCCTCTATTGAGAATTCTCTCTTTTGCTCTGTACCCCATTTCTTAATTGGATTACTTGATTTGTTACTTTTTTAACTTCTTGAGTTCTTTATATATTCTGGATATTAGCCCTCTGTCAGATACAGGGTTAGTGAAGATCCTTTCCCAATCTGTAGGCGGTCTTTTTGTTCTGATGACAGTGTCCTTTGCTTTACAGAAGCTTTTCAGTTTCATGAGGTCCCATTTATTGATTGTTGATCTTAGAGCCTGTGCTGTTGGTGTTCTGTTCAGGAAGTTGTCTCCTGTGCCATTGAGTTTGAGGCTCTTCCCCACTTTTTCTTCTAACCGACTTAGAGTATTTGGTTTTATGTTGAGGTCTTTGATCCACTTGGACTTTAGTTTTGTGCAGGGTGCTAAATATGGATCTATTTGCATTTTTCTACATGTAGACATCTAGTTGAAGATGCTGTCTTTTTTCCATTGTATGGTTTTCCATTGTATTCATAGGTGTGTGTGTTTTTGTAATTCTCAAACAGCTATGAATGGCACAGTGATTGTACGCACCTGCATTCCACAGCTGTATCCTTATTGTCAGTATGTTGGTGGTTCATTCAAAATGGTTTTTTAAATTTTCTATTCTCATCTTGTAAAGTCTCAAGGTGTATAGTTCCTTATTTTCAGACATCCTCTTTTTAAAATTTTTTTTATTAAATTCTTTGTTAATTACACTTTATTCACCTTATATACCCCTGTAGTTCCCTCCCTCCTCCTGCCCCAATCCTTCCCTTCCTCCCCCTTCTGCACCCGTGTCTCTCCCCAAATATACTGATAGGGGAGGTCTTCTTTTCCTTCCTTCTGATCCTAGTCTATCAGGTCTCATCAGGAGTGGCTGCATTGTCTTCCTCTGTGGCCTGGTAAGGCTACTTCCCACTCAGGGGGAGGTGATCACAGAGCAGGCCAATCAGTTCATGTCAGAGGCAGTCCCTGTTCCCATTACTGTGGAACCCACTTGGACACTGGACTGTGCAGGGGTCGTAAGTTATCTCCTGCCATCTCTCCAGCCCTCAGACGTCCTCTTAATGAAGCTGGGCTGGTGGTCCTATGTTATGTGATCTTAGTGCTTCACAGGGCACTGGCCCCCAACCCCATGCCATCCCTGATGGTGGGCTTGCCTTCTGCATTAGCATACAGTGCTTGAGAAGAGCAGGAAATCTACAGCTGCTGAGCAAGCAGCTCCTTGTTCTCATTTGGTCAGGGCTCGTACCTTCAGTGATCAATTATTTCATAGCTTAACTCATTTTAAAACTGAAATCCATCTGGGTGTGATAGTGCACGCTTGTAATCCCAGCACTCAGGAAGCAGAGGCAGATGGATCTCTGTGAACTTGAAGCCAGCCTGGTCTACAGAGTGATTTCCAGGACAGCCAGGGCTACACAGAGAAACTCTGTCTTGAATAAACAAAATTAATTAATTAATTTTAAAAATCAAATTCTGTAATTACAGCAAGTTTGCATGAGTATCCATCATAGTTTGAGTTTGGACTATTTTCTTTCCTCAACCTTTATTTTGTGTGCCTTAAGGCGCTGTTAACAGATGCATTTATATACTTATAACTGCAGCATGTCCCTAGGAAATTGGGTTCTTCACCTTGAAAAACTCTTGACTTGCTTAACTATTATTATAGTTACAAGGATTTCTTTGACCAACGGTTATGTTCTTTTGAAAATTTACTATTTTAAAATTTAATTTATTACTATTATTATGATCATCACTTATGTGTGTGTGCAAGCGTGTGCATGTGCCACTGTGCATGATGGAGGTCAGAGAGTTGCTTGTTGGGAGTTGGTTTTCTCTCTCTTCTTTGTTTCTGATTTTGCTCTGCCGCTCACTGCAGGCTAGCTGGCCCTTGGGTGTCTCAGGGAGACTCTCCGGTTTCACCCTCTAGAAGCCTTGCAGTTACAGACTTCTCCTTTGGGCCGTGTGCCTTGAATTCTGGTTGCGAGGCTTGCAGAGCCAGCTCCTTTCACTGAGATTCTGCTCTGGAGCTCTGGCTGGTCTGAATTCACTGTGAAGCCCAGGCTGACCTGCTTCAGCCTCCCGACTCCGGGGACTACAGAATCAACAGCAAATTGCTGCTTTAACTTTTATCATCTTGTGTTTTGGGCTCTTATCAAAAACAAGTGCATGGTGAAGTGTAAACATTCCATTACACTAAATGCTTCCTGGTTTGTTCTTCCTGTTCTGCTCTTTTTATTTATCTTCCCTGCCCTGTGGTGGGATGTGAAAGCTATTCTTTTTTAATGTTGTGTTTGCTAAAGGCTCTTTTAGCTAAAACTTTTCAATGTATTCCAGCATTCCTTTAGTGGCAAAACAAAGGGAAATTACAGAAGAATTTTTGACTTAGCAATACATATTGTCAGCTATATTTATTTTGTTTTCTAACAGATTCTTTCCAGCTGTGTGTGTGGTGTGGTGTGTGTGTGTGTGGTGTCTGTGTCTGTGTGTATCTCTGTGTGTGTCTGTGGGTGTGGGTGTGAATACATGTCATAGTGAGTGTGTATAGATCAGAGAACAATTCTGGGATGTCAGTTCTTCCTTTACCATGTCGCATCTGGAGATTGAACCCAGGTTGCCAGGCTTGTACGGCAAGTGCTTTTATCCACTGAGTCATCTTAATGGCCCTGATTTTAACTTTTTATTGGGGTTTTTGAACTTGAGATCCTTCTATTCAGCCTGAGTGCTGGAATTATAGGTCTGGACCACTGCATCTAGCTTAATGGGCATACTGCTCCTTTTCTTCTTTTAATCCTTTTTTATAATAAACATCCTAGAATACTTTAACTCCTCTGTCCCCAATCCTCAAATTGTTATAACATATTTCAATTTCTTAGTATATTTTCATCCCAAGAGTATATCATTGCTGTTACTGAAAATTATCTTAGATTTATTTTATGTGCATGCATTTTTGTCTGCATGTGTGTTGGTGCAGTACATGTGGGCCTGGTGCTCACAGGACAGAAAAGGACATTGGAGCCCCTGGAACTGCAGTTAAGGATGGATGCGAGCCACCATGTGGGTGCTGCTCTGAACATCGGGCGCTCCGGAAGAGCAGCTGGTGCTCTTAGCCGCTGAGACAGCTGCAGCTCATTAGTGAGAACTTTAGTATTCAGGTATAGTCACCCACATTTACCTTTTTTTGTTATTTGCTTAATGTTCTTCTGTCTTTGATCTTATTCTAGAATCATTTTCTTTTTCCCCAAAACTGCCCTTTCCTCTCTCTGGGAGCATGCTGGTGGGACTTAGTTTTCATGCAGACTTTTTATTACAGTTTAGATGTAGTTCATTGTCTTGAGTTGATTGTTTCTCTTGAAAAGCAGACAGACGGTCCCTCGGAATTTGTCACTTTGTTGTCCCTATGTCGTGTATTCTCTACTTGCTTTCAAGATTATTTTCTTTGGCATTGCTTTTCTGTTTTAGTGTTTGTTTGTTTGTTTGTTTGTTTTTGCTACAATCAAGACTGGTGGCTTTCTCATTGGTTGTTGCTGTGTAAGATGGCTTCATCCCAGGCAGAGCCAGGCAGAGCATTCACCGGCCTACCTGTGAATGCCACTGTTTGCACCAAAGGATGGAAAATTCTTCCTTTGGTAAACTGTCAATCAAAGATGTCCCAGGAATGGAGGAGAAGCAGCTGCACCGGTCTTTAAAGCCTGGATTGATTTAGATACTAAATAAATGCTTTCATCTTACAATTTAAGTGTTAACAAAGTTGCCACTTTCAGGAACATAGCAACTCACTGTTTGTTTGTTTGTTTGTTTGTTTGTTTCTTAAACGTGCAGATATTCATCCAGTGTGTGTACATTATGTACACCCATACATGCATATATATATACATTTCTACGTGTGTGTGTATCAGTTAAATTTTGTTTTAGCTCCTGATTAAAGAAAATGATTTCAAAAGTTCTGTATGAAATAGTCCATGGCTATGTAACACTTAGCTCATAAAAATTTCATAATGAGTGAGTGCTACCAGCAAGAAGTAGTCTTTGCCTCAAGCAGAGCTCCTTTCCTCCCTCTGTTCTCAACTTGGTTACCCATATAAATCTGCCTTGAGACTTTCCTCTCAAAGAGTCAGTGTGAACAAATGTGTAGAGGATTTGACAGGATTTTTGACATCACATAGGTGCTTGCAAACTAACCTAAGAAAAGGAGTCAAGAGACAAGCAGCTAGACGCTTCCCTGCGGATATATGAGGGGTCCGAGAGGGTGACAGACATCCAGCCCTATAACACTGCACGCACTGTCCAGGCTGGTTGGTTCAGATAGGACCTACTCTAAAAAGGTCAGGGTTCCTACTCATGTCTTTTGGAAGCTGTGTACACGTCAGGGATGTGGAGTACCAGCGGTGGGTACCACCTTGACCTGAAGGCTCCCGCCAGAGCTTAGAGGCTGAGGGACAGGCGTCGCGGCGGCGCTGAGCACAGGATGAGCTGGAGGCAGAGCAGAAATGCTCAAGGTGGCTCACGGTTGTCTGTGCCTTTGGGCTCTGCTGTAAGAGCAGATCTGAGTCCCTGCTGAGGGAGACAGATTCTTGTGTCCTATGGCAAAGAATCGGACCACAGACACCCGGTCAGAAATAAAAAACAGTTATTAATAAAGGGAAGGCACTCCCGAGGACAGGTGAGCTGAGGGAAAACCCCAAAATGCTGTGCCAGGAGGTGTCTAGTTCTTTATAGTAAACATACATTATACCTGTTCCTACATTCCCTTAGCAGCCTCTCTGGCGCAGGCTCTGTCTGTAACATGAAGCCCAGGGAAGGAAGGGCCTAGAGTCTTTTTCTGCAGACTGGTCTGAGCATGCGCCATATGTTTCCTGAAGCCTTCCAGTCTCTCTCCCACTGCCTTCATTCATATGTTCATCTTGGCGTAGCTTTCCCCACTCTGTTTTTTTGGCCACGCTTTGTTTATGAAGCAGACAACATGTTGCCCCTGTTGTGGCCAATGGGCTTTGCTAAGTTTCTCTTCCTGCATGAGTTTAGGTTTTACTTGCTTGTTTGTCTGCCATGCAGCTAACTAGCCCCTTAGCATCTGCTTTGAAGAGTCCCCGGGATATTATTACGAAGGGTAATATTAGGAAGGCTGTATGACACAGCTGTATGTGCACAGTTGGGTGTGCTTGCAAGCAATGAAGTCAGGATACAGCAGAGATACGTCCACCTACGCTCACTGTGGACCTACTCAAAATAGCCAAGCAAGAATCATCCTAAGCGCCCATCAGCAGATGAATGGATAAAGAAAACATGGTACACAGACACAATGGAGTGTGTATAGAGAAGAATGAGTTCTTGTCATTTGCCGGAAAATGAATCTAGGTGTAGGTTGTTAAACAAAATAATTCGGATACCGAAAGACAAGTACTTCAGGTTTTCTTTCATCCATCACGTGTGGAAATCAGAATGGTAATTACCAACAAAGAGAAGATGACCTGGAAGTAGTAGAGGGACAGCTAAGGATGGTAAGGGAAGATTAGAGGTAGAGGAAGCGTGGAAAGGATGGTTGGGGAAATGGGTCCGTCCAAAGTGCAGCATATATACATATAGGCTGCAGCAAAACCCATTAATATGTGCAATTGATATAAATTAAGAGTAGCAATAAATCTGTAAAAAGAGCCTTTTATGATTGTCAGCCCGTTGTCTTCCTCCCCTGGCCTGTGGTCTCAGGTAGATACTGAGGAGTAATTGCTGTAATTCACCAGTGTGTGAGTGACTATTGAGCTCTGCAGTTTGGGAGAGAGGCTGGGGGAGGCAGATGGGGAGGGGGACTTAAAGCATCCCACTAAAGTAAATGGCTCTCTGTGTCATTAAGACAATGGTACAGTGACATCAGATGTATAGGCTTTGCAGAGAAGAGAAGAGAATTTGAACCAACAACTTCACTGTTTCTACTTAACTTACTCCCTTTCTTTCCCTTCTTCCCTATTCTCCCCCTCTGCCTTCTACGTGTGTGCCTCTTCTTCCATTTCTCACCTCTTTTCTTTCCTTCCTTCTTTTCACACAAATGATTCTATCTGACACTGATGAACAGGGATGGGAGAGGACAGAGGGGCTCAAATCAACATCAGTCTTTCTCTCACTGTGTTTATTTTATACGTGCTCTTCCTGCATGAATGTCTGCATACTACCTACATGCCTGGGACCCTCAGAGTCAAGAAAAGGGAGTCAAATCCCTTGGAACTGGAGTTATGGATGCTTGTCAGCCTCCATGTGGGTGCTAGGAATCGAACCTGGGTCCTCTGGAAGCGTAATCAATGCTTTTAACCACTGAGCCACATCTCCAGCACTCCCCTCCCTGTCTCTTTCATTGTATAGTTAGCAGAATCAAGATTTTCAGACCTCCCCAATAGCTGAAACAGGGGACTCTGGAAGTTGTTCACCTGCTTTTCCCTGTTGTCGGTGTTTTGTGTCTCTCCTCCCTTCCCCTCCTCCAGTCTCTGCGAGTGTGTGTTCTGCAGAGCTCAGAGGACAGCCCAGTCACTTTCTATTGTGGCCCACCGGTGCCTCTACCTCTTGCTTGCTTTAAGTGGCATTTCAGTTTTGCCTTAGGTTATTTACACATATTTTTGGTGAGCTTAGGTTGCTGGGTTTCTGAGCAATGGGATCCATCTAGCAGCTCTGTTACTGGTACAGTGGGTTCCTCTCTCTTAGTCAGTTGAGTCAGAGGCACAGGTCACAGGAACAAGAGCTCTTGCTGTGTTAAAGCACATGGGTGTCAGCATGTGGGGAAAGTCCCAGGTTGATGCAAATGAGAGAAAGACAGACAACAGTTTCCCAGATAGGCAGGGGCTTGGTTTTTCAATGTCATTGCATGTGGCTATGAGCCCTGTCTCCTCTATCCTGGTTCTTCATGCATGGTGTGCCTCATTAATGATGGTGCATCCCCTACCTGTAGCTCGAGCCTTACTATTACAATGAGGTTAAGGCTAGCCCACAGTGATAGTCTCTTTGTACATGTACTTCTTATTATGGAGGAAGAGTTAACACTGATTTACAGCAAGCTGAGTTAATTTAATATTGTAGCAAATTTGCAGAAAGGCTGACCGACTTCAAAGCCATTGTTAGATTAATCTTTTGCTGGGACTATGACTTGCTCTGCCCCTTTCTCTTTGCTTTTCTCTGTGTCCTCTTTCCCAGCGGGCTTGGTGACCACATTGCCTTTGAAGACAGCTTTGAGTTGTTTTATGTCTCTTTGCCTCTGTCCTGTGTGACCCCATTTGTTTGAAGCTGCATTAATTCTCAGAGCCACAAGGCTATCTTAAACCTCCACTGCAGCCTGTGATGAGAAACTTCCATTTGGGTAAAATCGACCCTTCTGATTTTGATTTGGAAGCAAGGAGCATAAAGTCAGTTGAACAGCCTTTGGAGCGAAGCCAGTCTGGGAAATGTAAACCGGAACTCACTCACTTTCTCAGCCTCATTGTTCCGCTACTCCCCCGGCAGGTGTTTGCTTCAGTGAAGGTCAAACGCAGCGTGAAGGATTGATCTCCATTTACAATTCAGACAGGAAAAGTGAACTCTGCTTATCTGGCTATCTCCCTACCCCACCACCAGATTCTGTGGTGATTGGTGACATTAAAACTTAATCCCAGGCTTGTTCTATAACTCTTCTATCACACTTTTATTGTGTTTGATATCTGTAATGGGTACGTACATGTGTGAACTCGGGCTCTCAGGCTTGTGGCAAGCACCTTTACCCACTGAGGCATCTCACTTGGTCCTTCACCCTTGATCTTCACCTCAGCCCTCTGAGAACTAGAATTGCAGGAAAACATTACCACAACTGGCCTTATCACTTCCTCCTAAAAGAAACTGCATGAATTTCAATAATTGGAATAAACTAGTTTAGTAGCTAAGGTAATCTTTAATAAAAGACAATCAAGGGGACTTAGTGCACTTACATATGGGCTCCATAACTAAAATACAAGGGAAAAAAATGTTAGTTCACTTTGTCTCACACTCTCCATTTTAATACATTGACCTGTCAGTTCCTACAAGGAAAAATGTAGGACACTATTTCTAGAAACATCTACACTAAATCTTCAAGTCTAAGTTGTTAAAGCTACTGCCACTGTCTTTTTTCTTTGGTACATGATTGCATTATTATTTTTTAACTAAAGTTAACAGTTACCATGCAAGAAGCTTAACAGAGGTAGATATAGCATTTATGTAAGTCTCATGGTTCAGGCCTTCTCCTGAGACCACTAATTTCATTTTGGAACAACCCAGTAGGTTTGGTACTCCTCCTGTGACCACTAAGGAAACTAAGTACTCAAAGAAAGTACATCTCTTTTCCGGGGAGACCCTGCTAGTAGCAAGCACTGGTTGGATTTATGCTTAGTTTTGACTGAGATTACAAGGGAAGAGACTCAACAGGGAGAGAAGGAAAGAGGAGTGGGGAAGGAGTCCTGAGAATTCCAGCCAGGGAGCTGAGTCAGGTCAGGCCTCAGAAAGGAAGCCTTCAGTATGCTACTAAGGAGACAGGGTATGTGAGGCTGTGCCTTCCCCTATTGTTGTCATTGGCCAGAGGTTGCCAAGCCTTACATGTCTGAGCCTTCTGTAGCTAGATAGGGCAACTGTGGTTAAAGCCCACATTCCCTATGTAAAGTTTTTGGAGGTCAGTCCTCTGGAGAAAGAATGGCTAACCAGTCTCGTGACCCTGTGCTTGCAGCCAGACCACCTCCAGCTTCTCAAGTAAAGCTCTGACGTAACCTGTCATTTTAGGAAGACACGCCCCCACCTCTGACCTTTACCTTTGACCAGCCCTTAGGCCCTTAGCTGTTCAGCTGGCCTTCCTTTCCCTTCCTTCTCCCTTTGCTAAACCCAGTTTCTTCTCTTTTCTCGGCCCATTTGACAGCAAATCCTGTGGCATCTCCATAGGGTGTCATGCAGTTCTGTTTTCTATACAGCAATAAATCCATGGTCCATTGTTCAGAGCCCTATCACCTGGTCGTGATCATTGCAGTTGCAGAGTGGGCATTTGCCCACATGAACTCTCCAGGACACCTCCACATTTCAGGACATTGGTTTGCACGCTTCATGGGACATATTCATCATGGCTTATGATCCATTTCCCTTTCTTAGTGTCAGCAAAAACTCCAGTTAAAGGTTCTGGAGAGGTGGCTCAATCAATAGTTAAGAACTCTTGCTATGATTCGTAGACTCAAGTTCAGCTTGTGGCTCACAAACTCCGATAACTTCATCTCACAAACTCTGATAACTTCATCTCCAAAGGATCCAATATCCTTTTCTGGCATCCAAGAGCATCTGCACACATGTGCACATACACATGGACATGCATACACAACACACATACACACACACATGCACATACAATTTAAATTAAAAAAAACCCTGTGTGTGACCAACAAAGAACACATCTCGACCCCTCATTTGTGCGGTCATTTAGTGTATACAGTCCCATGTTTTAGCTGTGGTCTGCTTACATGCTTGTCTTGCAGGTCTTTACTGTTCGTATCTTGTGATCAACTTTCATGAGAGTATTTTGAGCACCGACTATTATAAAGCCCTTGGGGAGAGTATTTTTTTCTCTGATGAACTAGATCATCCTTTTAGAGGTCTCACAGTCCTTACACAGAGTGGAAGAGAATATTTTCCTCTGGCCTCTGGCTGCACACAGGCACATGCATCCAGCCACATATGTGCCTGCCTATAGAGCTCACACGTGCACTCACACACACACACACACATACACACTCAGAAAATAAAAAGCTTAGGAAGTAGACACTCTCTTAGAGGACACTCATCTTTGAAAGGACCCTGGGAATGTCTTTGGAGCAAAAGCATCAGTCATTTTGGAAATGGTGTCAGAATCCTGTGTTCTCACACAGGTTTCTTTCTTATAGCATCTTCTATTTCCACATCCTTCCATATTCTCTCTTCCATATTCCACATCTTCCATAATCCACAAAACAAGAATCAACAGTCTTGGAATTCAGCCACATAGCAATCAGCTCTGAGACAGTATGGAGCTAGTATGATCAGTGTGCAAATGAAGGACTTTGCTCATCACTGGCAGATTCTCCTTGGGTTCAGAAGGAAGGGAAGGCAGAAAGTAGGGGAAAGGAGACAGAAAAGCACTGTTCTGGGTGGTAAATGGCCTGGCCTTTAATCTCCACAAGGCAGAGTGACTATTGTGTTTGTCTTTGTAGAAAGTACAAAAGCATCATTTATAAGTCACACATAGAACCAGACAGAAGGTACAGGGAGTCCCATGCACCTCAACATACTGTGTTCCTCTAGACTCTGGGTACCTGGTTGAGGCAGGAAGTGGAGAGAAAGCCACGAGCTGTTATCCGGAGCTCTTGTTCTCGCCTACAGACACAGGCAGGATGATATGGCTTTAGGGAAATGAGTGTGTGGATACGGGCAGTAAGGACTTAATGTTGCTTGGTTTCCTGTCATACAGTAGTTTCTGAAATTAATAGGCATCAATTTAGTTCCGTCCTCTCGAGAAAATATCTCCTGTAGAGATTTCTCTGGAAAGACTTGTTTTTCCCAGGCAGGTTTGGTCTTGCTAGCAGATAAGTAAAGGAAGGATTACTTGCTGGGTATTATTAACTCCTGGCATTTAAAAATCAAATAATTGTTTGAAGGAGAACAAGGGGAGAAGGGAAGGAAAGGAGAGGGATGCATTGTAAAGGTCAGTTTTCTAAAATATTAGTTTTTAATTGCACAGCAAAGCTTCTCTCTCCAGATATTTTGAATAACCCCATGAGCTTATAATATGCCTACCTTAGGCATATTACAGTTTTTGATTACAGAAGTATTTTTTTCCATTATGAACAGTGCTTTCAGTCTCTCTAAGAGGATGAGGTGATGAGTGAAAATTGACATGGAACTCCAGCAGTAGGGGGACAATGAGAGCTGATCAGGACAGGGTGAGTAGGGGGGTCTGTGTCCAACGGAGGTGGCTGTCATTCACACCAGCAGTGGGATAGTGCCACTGTGATGCAGGTGATGATCGTAATTTACAGAGCTGGTGGGATGAGGTTTTAACCAGTGTAGAGTAAGCGATGGCACATCATTAAATCCTGATTTTATTTTAGCTAATTAAGTAAGGCCTTAATGGGAGCAGCACAGGCTTTATTTAGGACTAGAAGAGCAGGAGTGAACCAATAGGAAGTGCCCTGATTGAGAATGGTGTCCTGATTTCTCAAAAGTCTTAGAGGAGGCTGAAATACCTCAGTGTCTTACAATTCAGAGATGATGTATCGTCCAAAACAAATATGCCGGCAACAGTGCAAAGATAGTTGTTAGTGTTCAGCTTTCTTTCCAAAGAAAGCCTGTGACAGGTCTTTGACAAGGACTGGCAACTGCCCATGGAGACTTGTGTCCTGGAAGTCAGCTGCAAACATTAGGTCTAATCTACACATCCTAACCCCATTTCCCTTTAATAACTCAAAGCCCATTACATCGTATACATTATTCATGCGCTTATCAGGGTTCTGCTGAAGTTATAGTTTCTGCTGGCATTGCCTCAGGGGACAGCAGTCTGGCGATTACAGCCTGAGCGAATCGGACCCTGGGCTTACAGAAAGGAGTCCTTACTCAATTGTGCCCCCAGGCAGTTCAGACACCCAAGAGGCTCTAAGGGGTAGATTTCACTGCCAGTTGACCCCTCTTCAGGTAGTGTTCTGAACATCTTCAGTGCTCAGAGAGGTGGAATGGCTCAGTTTCCCAGCTCCCAGCTCTGCATATGTAAAATGACAATTGCGTGGTGCCTGTATGTTGTCGCTATTTACATTTACAAGTGCAATGTGCTCAGAACAGTCTCCTTACTGCAAGGAGTTAAAGAGCATGCGCAGTGAGTCGGAACCACAGCCCTACCTCCCAGACATTTCTTGGGTGGTGTCTCTTAACCCTTTGAAGTAAAAGCTCAAAGCAGCATTAGTGGGTTCCCACAGAGGAACCGTGTGCCAAGTAGGGTGGTATAGGGAAAGAGGATCTGGAAAAAATCTGGCTTTGAGACCAGACCCCACCAGCTCCAGCTGTTTGCTACAGGTAGAGGGTGAAAGACTAATTCTCTGTTCCCTGGGATTTTTACAGGGATCCCTGGGGTCATGGGTCTGCAGTCTTCCAGGGGGATCTTGTGCTTTTGAGTGTGTGTGCTCTTGTCACTATGCAGTTGCACAGGACATTAGTCCAAGTGTTCACTCAGCAAGAGAGGCAGCAGCTTGCAAAATGCGAGTCAGTCATTTTGGTGGTTTCAGAATGTTTTTATTTTTGTAGTAAATAAGACTTTTCTGGATTCTGACAGATTTCCCCATAACAATAGTAATAAGTAATAACATGTATTGATGATATTAGTTGCTGGCTGATGGCTCCAGAAAGGCCAGCACTGTGACCAAGTCTTAGAACACAAGCACTCATTTAATCAACACAGCAATCCCAGTGAGTAGCATTGACCATTATCCCTGTGTGGTACAGGATGGGATGGAGCTTGTGCCCGTGAATGCTGAAGGTGGTCATTCTGTGAACCTAGGTATTCTGCCCAGAGTCTTCATCGACCCCTCCTGCTTTCCCTTTTGGATTTACAGAACCTCAAAACTGTAAAGGGCTCCATGACCTTAATAACCATGTGTCTGTTCACCCTAAAAAGACAGACATCATTTAAATTGAGTTCACAATGAATGACAAGTCAGTACTGTCGGACCAGTTGCTTAGAATAGGTGGTCCAGGCATGTCCTAAGTGGACACCAGTTTTTCCAGTCCTAGAAGGTCTGCCTGCCCTGGTCCTGCTTGGGGCAGGGGGTTATCTGTGATTCCTATCTGTCATCTATGATGTTAGACATTCCCATGCCTTGTCTTGTATGTTGTGGCTTTGGTGTACATATCTCCTCTTCTTAATGTCTCAGTAGACATTGCCACCACATTCCTTACTTATCTGGCTGCCTCTGAAAATTTTAAATGACACCCCATTTGTCCTGCTTGAATGTGGGTGGCTTTTGCTTGGTCAGGTACCTTTGATTTCAAGAGTCCCCATCTATACACATCAGGCTCTATGTAGTAAAAGTCTCAGTTGTTAGTGTAGACAATGAGAAAAAGCTACTCAGGATGGGTGCAGGGCTTAGTAATTGTATCAGATAAAAAATTTTTCAGTGCCTTGAGTAAGAGTAGGACACAGGCTAAAGGTCTGTGGAGTTCTGGGAGAAAGAAATAACAGGGGGTAAGGCCCAAATGCCTAAGTACTGAAGGCTTCCTTGCCATCCTGTGGTGCTATTGAGATATCACAGAGCCTTCAAAGAAGCAGGACTTACCATGCTCCTGGGAAAACCCCTCTCTCCCGTTAGTACGTAATTCAAATTAAGATCATTGGTCCACACTCAGAGACCAAAAGTCAAAATCAAAACAACAACAACAAAATGACAGACTTGAAAGCAGGAGGATTATTTGCAAAGAGGATCAGCGGGTGAAGGCAAGAGATGTGACCAAGAAACAGGGTAAATATCACCAAAATACATTACACACATGCGTGATTAATGTGTTACTAAAGATCAGTAAAAAAGAAGTAGGGCCCGGTGGAAGGAAGTTAGGTTATTGGAGGTATCTCTTGAATCATACTGGGATCTGGTACAAATACTCATGCACTCTCTCCCTCTCTTCTCTCTCTTCTCTCTCTTCTCTCTCTCTCTCTCTTTCTCTCTTCTCCCCCTCTGTCTCTCCCCCTCTGCCTTCATCTCCTTCCCTGCCTCTATGAAGGGAGTGGTTTCCATCTCCCTACATTCCCCACCATGATGGGCTATGTCAGCTCAAGTTCAGAGGCAGCCAGGCTGAGCAAACAGAGACGGAAGCATCTACAGCCCTGACCCAAAATGAATCCTCCCTCCTTGTAAGCTGATTTTCCAGGTGTTTTGTCATAGAGATGGAAAACTGAGTAACACTCGGGTTAAGCTTTTTTCCTGCCTAATTAGCTGTAATCCATATTTGGGCAACATGCCTCTACAGTTTCCTAATACTTCTAGTCTTGGGCTCATGGAGAGCCCAGCAAAGTCTCTATCTGGTAAACTGGTCATAGTAACCCAGAGTGCCTGCTCAAATGCAAGTGAAAGCAGAGTGCAAGGGGAATTCTGCAGAGGGAGGCAGCGCTGTTGCGTCATTATTTTTGATTCTGTTCTGAAAACCAAGAGGAAGGAGAGTTCAGCCTGGTGAGGAGACTGTCTCTCAGCCACATTAGCTAGCATACTTCTTCCCACATTGTCTTCAGGAGAACGTTGCATTCTGAGGCCCAGTGAGTTGGTTTTATTCTGCTGTTAGGTAAAATTTTAAATGTCAGCTGAGAGAGATTAAACAGTTAATAGCAATTATGTAGCCACGGTGATGAAGTTTACACATTAAATAAAATCCCCAAACAGGAAGAATTAAGGATAGAAATGGAACTAAATTTCTCCCAGAAAGGTCTTCCCTATACCCCCAAACCACCAACAATGTTTTTATATTCCATGGAATTTGCATAACAGGAAATACATTTCAATATTTTCTCGAATGTCTGTTGGAAATTAATTGTTATTACCCTCCCCCTATTTAAGGTTTAAATACTTCCCTATACAACTGGATCATGGCTTGGACGAGGGAAAAAGGTGTTTCTTCATTCTGTTGGACTGATGCTGTTGAGCAGAGTCTAAGGAATGTGTGTGAAGTCTGCAGCCCTCACTCTTTACTGTGCACACTGCCTTTTCTAAAACAGTGTTTACAGTATTACATTCCTGTTGGCTTCATGATAGTGAGAACTAGTTTTGTTGTTGCTTTTATAAATGTTTTGCTGAGGAGTTTTGTGGGCTAGGCTAGTGCCTTGTTACTGAGACAAATACTGAAACCCTCCCCTGCTTTTAAGTTGTTTTCAATTTAATGTCCCAGACTGTCCTTGAATTCTCCATCTCAGTGTTCACCCTCCCCACATGCCGGGACTATGGGTGTGGACCACCATGCCTAGCTTAGACTTAAAAAGCATTTTCTATGGAGGAAGATTTTAATTAGAAAAAGGTAATCTTGATTCAGTGCAACTCAAGAGTGATATTGGAGACAAACAGTCCAAGTCTTCAGACAGAACCCGCCACCATTAGTTATTTTAAAAGGTGCTAATTTTGCATTTTGACCAATTCATCACTCGCCCATTCATGTACTCATTCATCCATAGACAGACAAATGTTGGATGCTTATCACATGTATTCACTGAGGATGCAAAATTATGTGCATCTTCTGTGCTGGAGAGACTCAATTCAGCAAGACTCTGTGCAGATGTTAGATACCGGAAGCAGCCTCTTGGGTTTTTTCAAGGCTTCATGAGAGGGGTTTTGAAGTGCACTGAAATATGTGCCCCGTGGAGAGATTTCTTGTTCCAAATTGAGATGATGTCATCAAGGACTGTCTACAGGCCCAGCCATCACAGGCAGCTTCAGGCTGTTCCCAGGCTTGGATCTGAGTGAAGAATACTACCTGCCCTCCAGCTATGGGCAGTGATGCAAGGGAAGAGTGAAGGTGAGTCCAACCCAGGAGCCAAAAAGCCTGAGCTCCCAGGGACTGAAAGTGACTGGAGGTGTCCATGTCCCTGTAAAGCAGTTATAGCAAGTCACATAGGCACCAGTTTCATATACTAGGTCCTGCCACACAGATCAGTCCCAAGATCTCCCAGTGAACTGTTTTTTTTAGGGTGTTTGTGTTGTACATGGTGTGTGCATGCTTGTGTGGGTGTGCTTACTGTGTGTACACATATGACTCTCAGAGGTTGATGTCAGTGTGTTTTTCTTCTATTGTTCTACACCTTCGATATTTTCATGTATTTGTATGGGACTGTATGTGGTGAATATGCATTTGTATGTGTAGATGTGCGTGCTCATGTGCATGCACATAGATACAAAGGGAAGACGTTGCTCTGCTCTGCCGTGTTCCATTGAGACAGGGTCTCTCAGTGAACTTGGAGCTAGACTGATGACCCCAGTGACCCTCCTGTCTCAGCCCCAGTCACCCTACGGTTACAGACTCTGCAGCCATGCCTGGCTTTCTGAGTGTGAACTTGGGACTCAATGCCTTCTCTTTTAGCAGCAAGCACTCTTACTCGCTGAGCCATCTGCCAAGCCCTCCACCTTAGTTTTTGAGACAGGGTCACTCTCTGAACTTTGAGCTTGTCATTCTGGCTAGACTGGCTGGTCAGTAAGCCTGCAGGGTCAGCACACCTTCAGCTCTGGCAGCACAAATGTCTGCTACCGTACCTGGCTTTGATGTCCAGCTGAGGACCTGAACACAGTGAGTCATGTCCCCAGGGAGTCATGTCTCCCTAGAATTTTTACAGTTTTGATATTTTTATCATGAATTTATGATTTTATTATTAATAATAAAGTACCCTTAATACAGGTTTATTCTAGTTCATCAGAATGACCACCCCATGAATGATTAATGACATCCTAGCAATGATTAATGCTGTCAACATGACAGGCTCCAGAATCTTTAGAATGTCTGGGGGATTTCTAGGTCTTTTTGGTTTACTGAAGTAGGAAGGCCCACTCTAAATGTGGCGGTGCCATCCTGTGGGATGAGGTTCTAGACTGAATAGGATGGAGAAAGCAAACTGAGCACCAGCATCCTCCTGAACAATGACGCAGCATGACCAGCTACATCAAGCACTTGCCGCCATGCCATCCCAACCATGAGAGGGTTTTGAAAATTGAGGTGTTCTTGCCTGTTGCTGAGGAGGCCACCACTGGAAGATGGGGACAAACTGCTCAGAATCTCAGCACTCTGAGGCTGGGGAGGACTGGCCTTGTGTCTGTAGTACAGCTCTAGGGTGCCAGCACCAGGCAAGATCTTCCTAAAACACTAACAGACCATGCTGAGCCTTAGCCAGTTTCTTTTTCTGGGCCATTGTGAGGCTCCCGGTACTAGGAGAGCAACTAAGAGTGGCCATCTGACCTGAGAAATTAGAGACCTTGAATTAATGAGGCCTGTTTGGCATGTGTTTGGCTTTTGTGACCTTAAATACTTTAAATTTATTTGAAAAGTATTTACCATCTCAATAATGGAGAAGTAGCTCTTTGCTTTTAAAACTATTTTTTATGGCACCTGCACACCCAGGTTTTCTTATTAATGTAATTCTAAGAGCCAAACCACTTTGGAAGGAAGCTATGACCAAGACTAGGAAATAATAGAATAAAATATGTCGGTCCTTTTGGGGATACTGTCTTCTTTTAAACTCTCAGAGACAATGGCAGTAAGATAATCCAAGGTGAGGGCAGAATGCTGATAAGCTGTGGGAGAAGGACATTCCTTTTATTCATTAAGAGTGCATATGTAGCCCATGGTAGCTCAGTACCCAAGTGTGTTCCCTAGTAAGGGGAACAGGGACTATTCTGACATGAACTCAATGGCTGGCTCTCTGACCTTCCTCCCCCCTCCCCCGCCGAGGGAGGAGCAGCCTTGCTAGGCCACAGGGGAGGAATTTGCAGCCAGTCCTGAAGATACCTGATGAGCTAGGGTCAAATGGAAGGGGAGTAGGACCTCCCCTATCAGTGGACTTGGAAAGGGGCACAGAGGAGATGAGGGAGGGTGGGATTGGGAAGGAATGAGGGAGCTGGCTACAGCTGGGATACAAAGTTAATAAATTATAACTAATATTAAAAAATAAAATTTTAATTAAAAAAAGTTCGGTTAGTTTAGTGAATAAAAGTGATATGATAGTAAAAAAAAGAGTGCATAGTGCAAAGAGATAATTGATAGAAATGATTGGAGTTTAGAATGTGCAGACACAGTGAGGCCTTTGTCACTGGGAAGCACTGTGATGATTTACCAACTATGCTATAACTGGACAGCCTGAGAAAAGGTTAACTTCAGCTCCTAGCAAGGAGGTTGAAAGTCTTCAAAGACAGAGAGAGATAAGTGAGAAAGATAAGAGCGAGTTAAGAGATTATAAACTCTAAATAGTAATGAGATACTACGTAATGAACATTGATGAGAATCGTGGGTAGAATCCGGTTCTGAAGAGAAAAGAAGAGAGGACAGCCAGAGGCAAGTTTGTGAGGGGACAAGAGCAACAGTTTCAGATCAAATGGTTATGGAAATCCTTTCAGAGTAAAATGAAAAGCGTACCCTCAGAGCAGGAAAAGATGCTTTGGTAACTGCTGAAGGGTGAAAGGGAAGCCTAGAATGGAAGCACTTCTGAGCTTTTGTTAGGGTGGAATGGTAGTATCAG
The DNA here is from genome assembly GCA_028658305.1 of Pachyuromys duprasi. NCBI lineage: Eukaryota > Metazoa > Chordata > Mammalia > Rodentia > Muridae > Pachyuromys > Pachyuromys duprasi. Next base: position 21,691,747 of record CM053744.1, read on the forward strand.
TTTCCTGATGGGCTACTCCTTACTAAACCAAAGGGTTCCGAGGACCAACAGTGACCCAGATCTGTCCAGCAGCATAGCATGTCACTCAGTATTTGTTGACAGACAGAAGATGGAACAGTAAATGAGTTATCCAGAGTAAGCAGACCTCTCTGACCCAAGCTCAAGTGGAATGAGCATGTCTGTGGTCTTTCATCTGGTCATTTACGGTGCCCACAAGATTAGATGCAAAGATGAAGGGAATTCAAGCGGGATGCTGGGGTGGGGAGAGTGGTTTTCAGAGCCTCACTCCCATGTTTCTTAGCCTGTAGGTGTTCCCCTCCATTTTTCCAGAATGCAAATAGATTTGGAAAATGACATTGGTCACTGGAGCTTCTCAGAATGTTCCTTCCTACCTTCTTCATGTCACTTTCCAGAAGTTCCTGTCACTATAGCTTGAGCATTGATCATTATTTCCAAAGATAGGCACACAGACCCCTGGCCTTGTAGGAACTTTAGAATATGGGAGGTGATAACTTCTGGCCTGATGATAGGAGACTCAATCTGGGAGAATGAAGCTAGAATGTAGGCATTGGGTCTCATAGCAGGCTGGCAAAGATCTAGGTAGATACAGACAAATCCTACCAATAAGACTGTCAGTCAGGAGAAATGGGATGTTGGGTGGTTATAGGCATTCATTGCACTGGAGAATAGGTCGAGACACCATTGAGTAAGATGATCCCTCCCCAGAGAATCCCTCACAAAAGTTAGCCTGAAGTGCAGTCTACTTTTATTTCACATTCCAAAATCATAGGTACCTATACCTGGGGGCTCAGGAAGAGGTAGAAAGGGAGATGGCATCTCCTAGACAATTCTTTATAGCCTGGGTAGCTAAGACAGGATTTGAGACAGCCTGACCAAAATACCCAGCTGGCTTAGTGTATTTCCTGTTGCATAATAATAGATAATTTATAAAGAATATAAGTTCAGTGTTTGGACAAGTGTCCCTGAAAACCCAGTTATTGAAGGTTTAGTCCTAGGGTCCTAGCACTCTTGGGAGAGGGTGGAAACTCCAAGAGACAAAGCTTAGTGGGAAGTCTTGTGTCAGTGGGATGTGCTATTGCAAGGGATTCTGGGAATTCCCCCTCCCCCCCCCCGACAATGAGATGAGCAATTTGTCATGTGCCTCTTACACTGCCATCTGGTACCCCAACCAGAGATCAAAAGCAGTAGGGTCTGCCCAGCCTTGAACTATAATTTCTGTGATCCACAGTAAGCCTTCTCACATGAGTTAATGTCTCACCCATTTCAAGGTAGTAATGTGAAGCTAACTTAGAGGTTTATTTGGGCCATGGTTATGGAGGCAGAGCAGTGGAAGAACATGAGTCTCCCATTTGGTGAAGGCTTCGTACTATATCAAAAGAAGGCTGAAGATGGTCACATGGCAAGATGGACCAGGCGCGCTAACTCAGGTCTCTGCCTCTTGTATTGACTCGGTATCTGGCTGTTTCAGTGGTGTTGTATGCATGTGTTTCTTCCATCTTCCCTATTTATGTCATCAAAGACAACAGAGGTAGAGTGTACTTTCCATGCCCACCAATGTTTCCTCTCCATACATGTGCTATTGTATGAAGTGATGGAATCCCATGCCTCCTGGACAGGAACTCTCTACATACACTTCCTCCATCCCTTTCTGGTATGGTGAGCACATCCTAACATTCAGAACACAATCTTACAACATACTTTCCTCATCCTATATGCAGTCCCTGTCACATCTAGCTTTGGTTTGTCAGCTTCACACACTCGGAAAGAGGGACCCTTGACTGAGGAACTGCCTTCATCAGCAGTTAGCATTGGGCTGTGTTCACGGAGCGTTTGCTTGATTGGCTGTTGAGGTGGGAGAGCCCAGCCCACCGTTGGTGGTGCCATCCCTGTGCAGGTGGGATTTATATGATAGGTAACTGAATGAAGGTGGAGATGTGGGGGTGGCAGTTGGGGGAACTGAAAGTAGCCAGCAAGCTGTTCTTCCATTATCTCTGCTTCAGTTCCCGCCTCCAGGCTCCTGCCTTAGCGTCCCTTGATAGCAGACTAACCTGAAGATTCTTTCGGTCACGGTGATTATCACAGCAGTAGAAAAGTAGCTAGAACCTTTCTTTAAGATTAAATGCTTTTTTAAGAAAATGCATCCTAGTTTTACTGCCTGTGGGAAAATGAAGATGTACTACATTATGATTAATAACAGTAGCAACATTACAGTTATGAAGTAGCAAACAGTTTTATGATTGGGGGTCACCCCAATGAACAGTATTAAAGGGTGGCCTCATCAGGAAGGCTGAGAACCACTGACCTAGAGTTTATGAAACCCTTCCTCATAGAATGTTATCTTATCTTCTCCACAACCTTGGGAGATAGGAGGGGAAGATGAATTTCCTCGATTCAGCAACAGAACACTATGGTTCTGTTATTTTATGCCTAAGAAACTTTGCAAAGCACCACAGCTTGTCAACAGACAGGTGAGACACCCACCTCCTCTGATTTCTCTGCCCTCTGTGGGAACTTCATAGTCACATGATTTTCCATAGGGAGATAGGTCAATACAACATGTAAATATTTTCTTCAGATTGCTAGGTATTCTTCCTAAATTTAGGATAAACAGGTTAGTTTTTTTTTTTTTTCAGAATTTCCCTAGTGACCTTCTTGGAAGTATTATAATTTTTTTGGTAATTTTCTAATTGTTTGGCTTGCTCATTGTGAAAGTGTTCAGTCATGATTGTTGGCTCTTATTCTCTGAACCACTCTGAAGGCTACCAAGGAGGATCGAGTCCCTGTTATAGATGGGATATGGGACTCTGACCCAGTTTCCTCAAGGTTCATTCAAAGGGGTGAGCAAAGAAGACCAGACAGCTGTCCACCATATGCAAACTTTCCAGGAACCATCAGACAGATGTCTGAGCCATTTCGATGCTCATGCTAATAAAAAAAGCCGTATTGTATGTAAGCCCATACAAGCAAAGATATAGATAGCGTAACATTGGGAAACAACATACTGTCAGTTCATAGAACTTGTCATCTATGCACTCAAGGTAAAGGTGTAGAAATAGCATCTAAAGCAGTAGTAACTAAATGGCTTTCATGCACTTTGTTGAGGCCACAACAGAGTCCCCAACACCCGCTTCACATTTTAACATACCTAGGAAGTGAAAGGCTTTCAGCCTAGCCCAGAGTTCCTGCCATAGTGGTTGAAGCTGCTAAGGAGTTTGAGGTGACATGCCTGTTTGTCAGTGTTTCCCAGAGCAGCACTAGGCAGCTGTGGCAAATGGACTTAGGGAATGAAGGGGTGGGCACAGAGTACAATGGCTCTCTTGTCCGGCCAGTCACGGCCATATTTTGCTGCGGCCAGAGGAATCCCCAAGAAGACATAGCACACTCCTGTCCCAGTCACATCATCTTCAGGCCACTGTGAGCTGTGGAAAGAATCTGACTTCCCGATCTCTCCTCTAGGTTGCAGAGGCTTTGTCCCTCATCAAGCCAAGGGATAGTTTAAAAGTAAACAAGTATGGAGGTACAGTGCCTAATGTTACCCACCTATGCTCAGCTTATCATGACCATATATGCTTTAACCTGCCAGAACAGTGGTCTTTAATTTGTGGGTTGCAACCCCTTAGCAGACAGAATGACCCTCTTCACAGGGCTCGCCTAAGACCATGGGGAAACATGGATATGTATATTATATTCACAACAGTAGCAAAATTACAGTTATGAAGTAGCAATGAAAATTTATAGTTGGGGGTCACCACAACATGATGAGCTGTATTAAAGGGGTACAGAGTCAGGAAGTTTGAGAGCTACCATACTAGACATAAGTGAACAAGAGCAAAGCAGAGTCATGTTTTAAAGGACAAGGGATGGTAGCTCAGTGACATTCCTGAGTCAAACAAGCCACACAGGCCCACACAGTTTGAAGAAGCACCTTGAACTGAAAACAAAAATAAAAAGCAACATGTGGTGGTACTCACCTGTCATCCTGGTGCTGAGAAGAGGTAGGCCAGAGCCTGGAGAGTCTGAGATGAGCTTGGGCTGCCCAGGGGGACAGCCTCTCAGAAAAGCAAAGCAAGACAACATCAATGGAATCCCTTTGGGTTTTTCTTTTCTCTCTTTGCTTCTCCTTTCAATACAAATGACAGGAAGTTTCTAATACTTCTGCCTGCATTGTCTGCATCAGGGAACTCTTGCTGATTCTCTAGAGTCATAACCTGTATTTGGGTGCTGTAACCCCCGAGGGAGAACAGAAACTGTTCTCTTTATTCAGTGAGAACCCTGGTTGAAAACCATTGGTATAGAAGGCATTCTTGCATACAGTAATCTTTTAAAAATGTTCCACAGTGTTTATCTTTATGTGAGCCTATCTTTCATTGTGTTGCTGTGTTCCGTTAACTCCCAGTGTAGATTGACTCCAAGCGTTGAAAGCCCATTCTTCTCCAGACTTAGTTTATGGGAAAATCCTTTGATTGAGCAAAGTAGTACACCTGGCCCTCACCACCCATGGACCCAAAACAACAGTAGGACTTCATCTGGAAAATGTTGAGAGAAAGATACTTTCTGTACTAAATGCATCACACGTATAGTCTTAGAATCATTATCTGCACAGTCCTGTAGAGCAGATACTTATGTAGCTCTGCACCACATTAGGTATTAGAAAAGCAGGTGTTTTAAGGCACCCTGCGGGAGGAGGTGTACACACCATGTGGGAGGCTTGTATGGCAATATGGTACCATCACACTGTTGGCTTTTGGTATCCTTAGGGAGTGCTAGACTGTGTGTGTGTATTTTTGTGTGCAGTTTTCTCCAAAGAGCTTAGAGTTGAAGATATAATTTGAGGTTTGAAAACAAGTCCTTCATCACTTTAGAACTCCTCCTCATTCAAGAATAAAACAATAAAACAAAATGTAACTTTCCCGCCTTTCATTTTTGCTCACCATTTTCTAGCTGAAGATATATGTAAAGGGCGACAAGTGCGGTTGCTCCTGTTCCGCTGTGTGTCAGCGTGACAGAGTGACAGCAAGCAATATTCACAGGTAACACTTTCTTGGAAGTGATTTCGAAATGACTTTGACATTGAGGTCGTGTGACCTCAATGCTGGGAGCAGACACAGGAGGATACCTGGGCTTCCCATCACATCCAGTGGGAATTGTGGGCTCCAGACACAGTGAAGGACTCTGTCTCAAAAAAATAAAGTGGACAGTGACAGGGAAGACACCAGCAGCCATCCACACATGCACAAATGCACACACGAACACACATGACCGGAAAACTTGCTTCTCTCACAATGGTGAAGGCAGCCATTAGTCACCATTTGGTGTGCATCCTTCTAGAAACGTCCTAAGCTGGTGTTAGCACAGAGCACTTTCTCTTTTCTTATGCATAGAAGCCCAAAGACTGTACATTTAATGAATACACAGTGGCAGAAGTGTCGCAATTCACTCAATTCATTTAAGGCTGAGATGACCATGCCAGAAAACAACCGGCTCGCATGCCTGGGGAGTAGCACAGGGCTATGCAGATGGATGTGTGCTCTCAGCTGCACACAGCAGGGGAGGTGAACAGAGACTATTCTAGAACGCAAGATCAGTTCCGTTTCCACTCAAGTGTGCTTTGGGGATGATGCTCTGATACTCCCTGGTGTTTTCATGTTACAGATAGCCCAGGGTAGGCTCGGACTCCATAGCTGAGATAACCTTGAACTTTTGATCCACTCCTGCCCCACCTCCCTAATGCTAGGATTGCAGGCATGGGCCTCGTACACCCTCAGGGGCCCATTGTAATGCTGGCATTGAATTCAGGGTTCCCTGAATGCTAGGATTGCAGGCATGGGCCTCCTACACCCTCAGGGGCCCATTGTAATGCTGGCATTGAATTCAGGGTTCCCTAATGCTAGGATTGCAGGCATGGGCCTCATACACCCTCAGGGGCCCATTGTAATGCTGGCATTGAATTCAGGGTTCCCTAATGCTAGGATTGCAGGCATGGGCCTCATACACCCTCAGGGGCCCATTGTAATGCTGGCATTGAATTCAGGGTTCCCTGAATGCTAGGCAAACACTCTACCTTCTAAGTTATGTCCTTAGCTTCCTGGTAACAAGATCGATAATTGATGGTTGTCAGGCAGTGGCAGTCATAAATTTAGTGGCCGTGTGTTTACCTGATGGGACCTCCCTTTGAGTGACCTGTAACCTATATGGTTGGAAGTCATTTTTTTAATTATTCATTTACCCATTGTAAAAACACTGAGTAAATTTAATATAAGGCTTTTTCTCCATTTATTTAATGTTTAAGTGTGTGTGTGTGTGTGTGTGTGTGTGTGTGTGTGTGTGTGTGTGTGTGTGTGTGTGTGTACTTCCCTGTGGAGGACAAAAGAAGAAATTGGATCCCCTAGGGTTTGAGTCACAGGCAGTTATGAACCCCCATTGTGGGTTCTGGGGACAAAATTTGGGTCCTCTGCCATCTCTCAAGCCCCTGAAAAAAATTTTAAAAACCCAGATTTGGGAAAACTTTAAAATTTGTATTTAATTCCCTAATGTTAATATTTGTTTTTGTAATCTCTAACTGATATGATTTTTAACATAAGTGAGATTTTTTTTGACAAATTAGGTTATACAAAAGATTAGGCTTTTTTTTTTCTTTTTCTATATAACATAGTAGGTGCATTCCAAACATTTGTTTGGAGATGTGATTTCACATGTCTCAGTATTGCTATATAGAAATACATTTATGTCCAGTAGTTTCAACCTTGCTAATGCTGGGGCCCTTTAATACAGTTCCTCATGTTGTGGTGACCCCCAACTAAAAAGTTATTTTCATTGCTACTTCGTGATGGTAATTTTGCTACTGTCACAAATTGTATTGTAAGTCTCCGTGTTTTCTGCTGGTCTTAGGCTACTCCTGTGAAAGAGTCACTCGACCCCCAAAGGGTTTACAAACCACAGGTTGAAAACTACTGATTTAGGCATTTTAAGTTATCATAGAGTGTAATCTCCAATTCGGCACTACTCTGCTTCATAACATTTCATTATTCTGGACATGGTGGCACACACCTTTAGTCCCAGCACTTGAGAGGCAGAGGCAGGCAGATCTCTGAGTTTGAGGCCAGCCTGGTCTACAGAGCAAGTTCCAGGACAGCCAGGGCTACATAGAGAAACTTTTTCTCAAAAAACTGGTAACAAAGATAATAACATTTCATTACAAAGGTTGTATTCTGTAATTGATAGACACCGTCAGGTTTTCAGAGATGGAAGCTCTATTGAGTTAGGAGAAAGTTTGGTACAACAGCTCTTATGTCACACCTGGATCAAAGCAGATGCTGAAACTCACAGCCAAACTTTGGGCAAAGCACAGGGAGTCTTATGGAAGAAGGGGGTTGAGGGGGAATAGAAGGTCCCGGAGGGACAGGAGCTACACAAGGAGATGAACAAAGCCAACAAATCTGGGCCCAGGGGGCCGGCAGAGACTGATGCACCAATCAAGCACCATGCATGGAAAGGACCTAGACCCCCTTGCTCAGATGTAGCTCAATTTCCATGTGAGTGTCCGAGTAAGGGGAGCAGGGTCTCTGACGTGAACTCCTTCACCTGCTCTTTGATCACTTCTGCCTGGCATTGTGGCAGAGGATTCAGGGAGTCCCAATGAGACTTGATAAGCTATGGGCAGATGACAGGGGAGGAGGATTCCCCCTTTCAGTGGACTAGGGGAGGGGATAGGGGGAAGAGAAAGGGAGGGAGGAGCTGGAAAGAGATGAGGGATGGGACTTCAATCAGGATATAAAATAAATAAATTGTAAAAAAAATTAAGTTTAAAAATGTCACCTCTCTTAGAGTCAGGGTCTGGGGAGCATCAGCCCCACAGGCATCCAGGAAGAGTTGTTCTCATGCCACCGTTTTAAAATTTATTTAAATTTTATTTATTTATTTATTTTTTAAATTTATTGACTTTATATCTGAGCAGGGGATCTGGGTCTTCTCCATGCATGGTCCTTGGTTGGTGTATCAATCTCTGCAAGGCCCCTGCGCCCAGATTTGTTGGCTTTGTTGGTCTCCTTGTGGAGCTCCTGTCCCAGACTAGTCCTTCGATCCCCCCTTCTTCCCTGGGGCTCTTCCCAAGTTTGGCTGTGTGTCTCTGCCTCTGCTTAGACCCCCTGTTGGGTGGAGTCTTTCAGAAGAACTCTACAGTAGGCTCCTGTCCTGTTCTATCTCTTCCACTGCTTCTAGAGTCTATCCTGTTTGTCCTTCTGACTGAGAATTAAGCATCCTCCCTGGGGCCCTCCTTGTTATTTAGCTTCTTTAGGTCTGTGGATTTTAGTATGGTTAGCCTATATTATATGTCTAATATCTGCTTGTAAGTGAGAACATACCTTGAGTGTCTTTCTGCCTCCGGGTTACCTCACTCAAGACGATTTTTTTCTAGTTCCATCTATTTACTTGCAAATTTCATGGTTTCCTTGTTTTTAATAGCTAGGTAATGTCCCCCCTTAAATGGAGTGACCCTCAGCACCAGAAGCCCCTCCTCCCCATTTCAAAGCTGGCCTTGGCTGACCCTAAGGGTGTTTCAGGCTTTCAGACCTACCTGTAAACGAGACTAGACTCCGGCACAGCTTCCTGCTTCGCAAGGAAAGCAGCTGTGGGTCTAAGCAAGCAACAGGTGTCCTCACAGTGCTTCCGGCTCGCGCCTGTGTTGGCTTTTATCTGACTCTGTCCCATCATTCCACTGGTCTGTGTTGGAGCAGACTTGATTCCAGGTGAAAGGCAGAGAACAGCGAGCTCATTTGTGGGTTGAGATCAGCAGTTGGGGCCAGGGCTGCTTCTGGGGGACTGTCTGGGCAGAGGTACCTTCAAGTCCTGATAGTGACATTTTGAAAAATTTCCTATACCCCAGTTTTTAAATGGATTACTTGGTTTGTTGGTGTTTGAGCTCTTTATAAATTCTGGGTATTAGCCCATTGTCAGATGTACCGTTAGTGAAGATCCTCTCCCAGTCTGTAGGCTGTGGTTTTGTTCTGTTGACAGTGTCCTTTGCTTTACAGAAGCTTTTCAGTTTCATGAGGTCCCATTTATTGACTGTTGATCTTAGAGCCTGTGCTGTTGGTGTTCTGTTCAGGAAGTTGTCTGCTGTGCCAATGAGTTCAAGGCTCATCCTACTTTTTCTTCTAACAGGTTTAGTGTGTCTGGTTTTATATGGAGGTCTTTGATCTACTTCTAGCAAAAAGATTTACAGCCCTGTTCTCTTACCCTCCTCCTACACCTGTGTGTGTGTGTTTAGTATATTTGTGTTCTCAGGAGTTGATGTCCAGTTGATGTCCAGTGATCACTCTCTACTGTAGTTTTTGAAAGGTCTCTTACTGACTCTGGAAGTAGCCGGTTTGGCTAGTCTGGCTGGCCTTTCTGTCTCTGCCTCCCCAGCTCTGCCATTAAAGGTGCTGCTGACTTTTTACACAGTTGCTTCAGATCTGAACTTCTGTCCTCCAGCTTGCGCCCAATACTGTATTGACCAAGCCACTCATCTAGCTTCGGAACCCATGCTATTGTTTGTATGCCAGGCCCTGAAAGTGATATAGGAGCCAGGCATGTCCAGCCACTTGACAATGTGATAACATTGGCATCTATGAAACTCACAAGGAGTACAGTTGTTATAACAAAAGAAAGGGTGGGAGGAATCTCATAATATTTTAAGTAAGCCTATGATTTTATGTTAGACCAATTTAATAGCTATCCTTAGCTGCACTCAGTTAGAGGGCTGGGCAGGCCTCGTTGGTCCTGAGTGGGATGTAACGTATGGTTTTCCACTGAGAGATATTTCAGTGATTCCTTTAAGCCACTGCCCGAAGGGGAAGGCAAAATGTCGTTCCAGATGTTCTTCCTTTCCTTGGCAGACTGGAACAGCTCTTAGAAGACTTGGCTTCAAGGTCCTTGGGAGCCTGGGGCAGCACACACTAATTGGCTGTCTTCCAAAGGCTCTGCAGATAAAATGCTCTCTGCTGGAGCCTCCCCACTCGGTTTGTTTACTTAGAAGCCAGCCTGCACTTTCTCTTTTAAGGGAGGAAATAGAAAAGGTTCAGCTGTCATCACTCCTACTGGGGGTTCACTGGCTGCGTTAAAGCACACACTAGTGTTCCGCCTGCCTCGGCCCCTGCCTCTTACTGCTCCCCTCTTTGCAGGATGAGGTCATGGTCTCCAGGGATCACCTGATACACTAGATCAGGTTCTGAACACTTTGGGAATCGTGCCCTGTGGGATCAACGCCTAGTGGTGGGGTGGGGGTGGGGGGATCTCCTTTCTCCTTCATTCATGCATTGTTGCCTTCGGCTGAGAAATGTTGGGTTTTATTTTCATTTGCATTTTGAGAACAGTGTATTTTCTCAGACTGAAAGTTGAGTTATAGGACAAAAGCGAGTTCTAAAAACTGTACATATGATTCTAAGTCTAAGCAGACTCCTGAGAAAATGATTTGTGCTAAAGCAGTGGATCTCAATCCATGGGCCCTGACGCCTTTGTGGGGATCAAATGACTCTTTCACAGAGATTACATATCAAACATCCTGTATAACAGATATTTACATTCTAATTCGTGACAGTAGCAAAATTACAGTTATGAAGCAGTAACAAAACAATTGTATGGTTGGGGGTCATCACAACACGAGGAACTGCATTAAAGGGCTATAGCATTAGGAATGTTGAGAGACACTGTTCTAGAACCTCTCTATCCTTTGTTTAGCTCTACTTGTTTATTTATTCTTATTGCTTTTGAGATACTATCCCACTCTGTGGCCCAGGCTTACCTCATTCTGAGGACCCTCTTGCATCAGCCTTCTGTGTGGAGGACTGGAGGAATGCACTACCACCCTTGGCTAGGTTAGTATTATTTAAAAAACAGACTCTGGCTTTTTTTTTTTATTGTCTTGCTCCCAGTTATGAGTAGAAACTTGAAATAAAGCATCTAGAAATTTAGAGCGATTTATTTGTTGAATCTAACAATAAAGCATGCTTGCTTGGTTTTTTTATGTTGTGTATTTGTTACTGTTGCATTTTATAAAAGTCTACAGTAGATTAGAAAGCGTCTTAGTTACTTTCTTATTGCCGTGACAATACACCACGACTGAGACAACTTATAGAAGAGAGAGGTTATTGCTGAGTCTGTGACCATCATATCAAGAAATGGGGCAGCAGGCAGGCATGGCGCTACAAGAGTGGTTCTCACATCCTGAGACATACCCACAGGCACAGAGAGCTAGCTGGAAATGGTATGGACTTTTGAAATCTCAAAGCCTGTCCCCAGTGAAATGCTTCCTCCAATAAGGCCACACCTCCAACTCCTTCTCAAAGAGTTCAACCAACTGGGGACCAATTATTCAAACATGTGAGCCCATGGGGGCCATTTTCATCTAGACCACCCCATACACACAAACTGGTTTTTAGCAGCAGCCAGTTCAGGAAGCAGCAGGATAGCTAACAGACTTAGTGGTGTATTTACGATGCCACTACACTTTGGAGTACCCACTGCCAACAGACGCTTGGTCCTGTGTGTTACAACTGCCTGTTTTCCTTAAGACGGTGTTAGAGTCACAGTAGGGTGATGTCATGCAAACAGCTGCTAAAGCTGCAGCAAGCTGCAGAGGGTTCATTTACACTGACATGTTTTGCTTTTCTCAGATGATACTAGGAGTGGGACAATATGTGATATTTAAGACAAAATTGTCTTCAAACTATTCTTTTTGGTGTTTGGTTTTTGGAGACAGGGTCTCTCTGGCTGTCCTGGAACACACTCTCTCTCTCTCTCTCTCTCTCTCTCTCTCTCTCTAGACCAGGTTGGCCTCAAACTTACAGAGGCCTGCCTGCCTCTGCCTCTCCGAGTTCTGGGATTACGTGCGTGCTCATAGGCCTGGCTGTCCTCAAGCTGTTCTCCACTGAAGTCTTGAGACTGGTTCCACACTTTCCCATCGAACTTCAGTTCTTCCCTTAATGGCCAGTAATACACAGACCTGAGACTAACTAATATGTTGTAGGTTATGCTCCCATTTCTTGCCTCAGCCACCGCTGCAACAAGCCTCCTTCTGGCCTCTCACCTCTCCTCACAGAAGACAGCCATGGCCTGTGCTCCTTTCCATGGTGCACAATGTTGGGGCTACGCTGACCTGTGGTGTCATCATGCCAATCAAGATGGCCCCATTAGCCCAGGTGCATGCATAGTTAGGGACCTGCCAGTGCTCACCTGGCAAGCCCAGTGGTCCTGGCAGCTGAACACTCCACTTTTCCCCGACTCCACCCATGCCCAGGAAGCCTTGCAAACAGTGTCTGTAGGTGGAGGACAAGCACGTCAGCTGGCTAATTAAAGGATGAAGCTTTTTGTTGCTCTTTTACTTTTGGCACCAGGTGCTAGCCACTATGCCACAAAGTGAGGCAAGATTTGGCTTTTCCCTAAAATTCTCTGCTTTTGACCCAATTAATCATAGATAAAAACTCAAATTAATACTGAAATTAGAGAAATGTATTCCGTTGGATGTATTTAAATATCCCCTCTTTGAAGTGGGGTTTCTGGCCTTCCTATGTCCCAGTCTCTTTTGACTGTGTGATTTTTCATTTTTAATTATTTAAGACACTTGTTAACTTCATTCTCCTGAGAGCTGCTGTGAAGATGAGCAGGTTTAGAAGCAACTCTTGGCTTCTGCTAATGTCCATCAGAAAGCTTGATGGATCTTCTTTTGTTTTGGACACCAAGCTAACAGCCAGTTCTTAGCTGTCTGAACATGGTTTGAGAAATTCAAGTTGGGTGCTTTTCCTCAAAGGACTCATGGGAAGAAAATAATATTAAACAATTTTTAGATTGGCAAATAATGTGCTAATTCCCATAGTAGTATAAAAGAAAAGGTGGTTGTTGGAGCCTGGAAAAGGGATCAGTTAGTTACCAGGATGCTTGGGGGTGGGTCACCCTGGGTATTGCCCTAGGAAGACTAATGGAAAATAGTAAGTAGTACCCATAAGCTGGGTAAATCTTGTAGACAGCAAGAGGTACAGAAATATACCAGAAAGGAGAAAATAAATTTTAAAAAGGACATTTTAGATTACATGACACATTGTGTAAGCACAGGACCCCTGGCTGAAAGGATTGTAAAGTTGACCACATGGGATGTCTGTCAGGAGCTGTCTCTCCACATCTTTCTTTAATGACTTTCTGTACCTGTATCATGTTACCTGCATAAGTGCTAAGATGTCCTGGGAGCCACCATTTACATTTAGGGAGGAACAGCTAGAATAAGATGCAAGTTGGTGGCCTCCAGAATCCTTCCATTGTCCCAGATAAGAAAACAGACATGGGTGTGATACTTGGCTGTGTACACCAATCCAAAATGTTGAATTCTTATGGAAGATACATGAAGAAATAAGCCTGAGCATGTTACCTCTTTAGCTTTAGAATGATCAATGGATGCTTGCTGGCATGAATAGAAACTGACTGTGTGTCAATCAAGGCTCTAAAGGTGAACAGACTCAGAATGTCCAACATGATCCTCTTCACCAAACGTCAGCACAGGAGCAATGGCAGATCACACACCATGAAGGAGCAGGCCAATGTACTTGGTGCTGAGTAATCAGAGGAATGCAAATTGAAACACAGGGCATGTAGATACCATTTTGTACTTTTTTAGGTTGGCTAAAAATAAGTATCTTGTTGGAGGTGTCATGGAGAAACAGACACTATCAGGTTCTTGGACGGAGTAGAGTCCTCTCGACCACCTTTACGAGTACCTCTGTAATATCTAGAAAGGTTTAGAGGTGCACTCACTCTGGCACCAGCAAATCCATTCCAAAGAAATGTGCCTAAGGATTTATTACCCAGAGTATAATTGCATGGGCTATTATTTTAAAAAGCAAGGGGGGTGTGATAAATTCAAATGTCCTTTACTAGGAAAATGAATGTCACAGTATAGTTATGGAGGGAAACACTGCATGATTAAAGTAAATTAATCAAATTTGTTGGAAACTTCAGAAATTATTATACCACCGAGTCAAGCAATATCTACCTTCCGTGTTGTTTGCAGTGCCCTGGCCTCAAACTCAGTTTATAACAAAGGATGACCTTGAACTCTCCATCCTCTTGGCTCTATGTCCTGAGGCGTGGGACTAAAGATGTGTATCACCATTTATGCAGTTATGGAGGGTCCCCTGTATGGCAGGCACACGTACCAACTGAACTATAATCCCAGCCACAGAGTATCTCATCTGTTAATGCATGTGCACACACACAGGACAATGGAAGTTATATAAGGGTTGTAGGACCCAAAAGCACCTTGCTATGTGTATCTTCCTCTGAAGATACAAACTTGCAGCTGATGAGAAAGAATATTAAAAGTGCCAAGAATGGCCCATATAATTTCCAAGGTCTTAAGACTTCTATAGGCCTTAATATTTCATTAAACAATAGTTTGCTGCACCTTCAGGCTCTCTCTAGGGTAGGTCCTATTTTTCTTTCTGTGTCTGGAAGTAGGCACACAGAGACATGAAGGACCTACATAGCCAGAACATAAGCCCACTCTCCTCACTGTCACAACCTCATCTCAGAAGAAAGAGTTGGGAAAGCTGAGCAAGCTTCATATTTTTTTCCAGCTTTGTGTGAGCTTGCCTGAGATCATCTACAAACAGTCCGATGGATGTCATGAGCACTTTCCTATGACACACACACATACACACTGCCTTGACACATCCCTACCCCCTTCCTCATGGGAGCACCACAGACCAGCCACCATGTTCCAGATGTGGAGGGTGACAGACCATGCATCACATACCCTCTAGTCACCTCAACCGAGGGGAAAGGTTAGGTGTATCGCTTCCCTGGTGTTTTCCGAGTCCTCCTTCTGCTCAGTAAGATGCTCCTGAACTAAAGTAGAAGGAAGACGCAGACAGTAGTTATTTTGAGGGCCATAATTTGGTTTCATTGTCTCAGGCGATCAAGGATTGTTTAACAGCAGAAATAGCAGGCGAGAGCAGCTGTTCATACAGTGCTCTGTGTGGGAGACGATGAGGTGCCGGGGTTGACAGCTTCTCCAGAGCCTGAGCAAGAGGACTTCTGAGAAAATCCTCATTTCTTCTTTTTCTTCTTCTCTAACTCCTCCTCCCCTGTCTTCTGCTTCTGCTTCTGCTTCTGCTTCTCTTTCTCTTCTTTTCCTCTATTACCCCCCTCCCTGTCTCTTTTCCTTTTTTACCTAGACCCGATTACCTATCTTCTAATATTCTAAATGAACAGAGGGTGGATACAGGAGTCTTAACTTACATCAATCAAGCTTAGATGGCACTTGAATAATTTCCTTAGTCTTAAAAAAGAAAAGATACCTAAGTTAATTCTCTATCAAACATATGCTCAGGACTTCCTGGCTTCTAACCAAAGTGCTGAACCTGTGGGTCCCACAGACTCAATTAGACCTGACTGTCAGGGAACTGCCTATAATGAGGCCTGGAGATGTGCAAAGCAAGGTACACAGATACTTTCAAATAAATGCAGTCAGCACTGTGGGGACTGATCTCAGAGAAAGGAAGAGTGAGAGAGAAAGAGAGAGAGAATCAAGTTAGAAAGAGATATCACTAAATGATTAGGAGTCTATCACTCAAGGCAGTGAGAGTCAAGAGCAGAAAGCAAAATGCAGTGTCCCAAATGGGGTGAAAAAACGGTCAGATGAAGAGATGGCCAGTGGGTAAGATCACATACTGTTCCTGCGGAGGACCCCAGTCTCCAGCTCCAGGAGAGCTAAAGAATTCTTCTGGCCTGTAGACAACTGCACTCTCATGCACACAGAGACACAGACACATGGTAAAATTTTTCAAAAATCTTAAGAAAAACTCTACTCACTGAATGAAGCATGAAAAGGCCTGGGATTCTCCTTAACACAGAAATTATGTACTTATTGACTTGAGTGCCAATAGCATAGCTCAGTTTGCAACATTCTATTTGAATATCTATTGTTTTTATGTTTTAAATAATTTATTTTTATTTTATGTGCATCGATGTTTAGCCTCTATGTATATCTACATGAAGGTGTCAGATCTTGGAGTTACAGACAGCTGTGACCCGCCATGTGGGTACTGGGAATTGAACACAGAGCAGAGCAGTACATGCTCTTAACCACTGAGCCATCTCTCCAGCCCCTTTCTTTGAATTTTTAAAACAAAACAAAACTGACTAAAAACTTTAACTTAGTGAGATATCCCAATATTATACTGCTTATAGAAAATGTTTCAGCATGGACCCTTCGATAAGAATTTGTATATGTGTACTTTTATATTTTAAGTATTTATTAGTGTTTATCTGATTCTTAGTGGATGTTAGTGATGCTGGTGTGAAGGCAGACTCAGAGTAGAGGAGCTGGTAACTCTAGTCAGCCCTCGCTCTGGGCTTCTACCTTAGGCAGCTCCACTTTCTATGTCTCTGATTGACACCTGGTGCTGTAACGCTGGAGATGGATTTGAGTTGGTGCCACGGGGGTGATCAAGAGATGTGGGTTGAGTTTGGCTTGTCCAGAAGACTTTCTTTTGTGTGACAAAGCATAGAGCTTTACTGACCCAACAAGGATGGAGAAACTGAGTCCAGGAAGCAGGGTCTTTCAGGTAGGGAGTGACGCACTCCAGGCCCAGGGCTGCCCAGCATGCACTGCTCTCCATGAGCTTGGCTTGTCCATCAGAGCCAGTAACAATTGCCTGTCTGTAACAGGGCTCAGTAGGCATAGATGTTTACCAGATGCAGTGGCTGATCCTTGCCTCCAGCTCTCTAACCTCAGAGACCCTGGAGAGTTGCAGGAGCCTGAGCATCATCTCTTCTTCGGATTCAAGGAGAAGGCAGTGGTAACAACACGCAGTTATTAGTGATACAGTTGGACTCCTCACGAACATGTTTCCTGACTGTATACATGATTTCTGCCTGCCATGGGGAAGGGGGACCACTTCTCTCAGCCAGCCTTGCTTTCTGACTCTTCTGTTGCTATACTTTCCCACCTGCGGGTAATAAAAATAACTAGAGATCTTCAGAAAATTTGAGTAACAGTAAAGCAAACAAAAATGCATTTGTCACTGAATACATTGGTACACCTATAATCCCAGTGCTTCAGGGAGGCAAAAGTAGGTGAGTCTCTTGAGTTCAAGGCCAGGCTGGTCTACAAAATGAGTCCAGGACAGCCAAGGCTACACATAGAAACCCTGCCTCAAAAAATAAAAAATAAAAAAGCATTTGTCAGCAGGGTTGTGTGGAACTCTAACCCAAACTCTGCAGGATTCATAAATTTTATTTTTAAAGAGTTTTAACATATTTTATCTAGCTCAGAGAAAACTAATTTCCACTTTAGAAAAAGCTGTATTTTTTTGGTGTTTTTTTTCCTGATATATTCAGGCCAGCTGATGATCAGTGTGGTTTGCAGGGAGTCTTTTTTTTAAATTTTTTAAACTTTTATTTTTTAAACAATGGGCTAAAAGTAAACAGTATTAAAAGGTTAAGTTTACATAATACATATGTACAATTTAGTGGTGGCAGGGAGTCTTAAATGGATGCTTTGACCTTGGACAGTGACCAAGGACAGGGATAGACCTTCCCTGTGGTCCGCCTCACTCAGGCTTCTTGATTAATAATTCTAGCTCAGGAAGACATGTGCTGTTGTGGTCACTTTACAGTTGAGGAAACCAGAGCAGTGAAACCTGGCCCGGAGCTTTTCAACACAAGCTGACTATTTCATAGCTCTTTCTAGCCCTCAGGCTGCCAAAGCCAAGCGGAGGTGGTCTGTGGGCATTGTTTGTGCCAAAGTGCTGCTTGGTATGCTCAGAACCAGAGCCCAGGACATTGCTGGAAAGCATCATATCAAGAGAGCCTGGTGGTGATGCTCTCTGTGGAACACACAAGTTCTGCCTCAACAGAGCCTCATGGGAGATTTACTCTGGACTTCCTCAAGCTTGGCTGTTTACAGGAGGCAGCTTACTATTGAAGCAAACCGTAGCTGGACCTCAGCCTCCTCCTCCCAGCACTGACCACCATCATGTGACTCAGTGCCAGTAAAACTACACTCTTGCAGGAGTGTCGACAGCCAGCCCTGCTTTCTGCTCTCTATGTCCTGCTCCCCCAGTCCTCAGAAACTAGCAAGGGATTCGGTACCCTTCACCCCCTTTGCATAACTGAGAAAAGTTTCAAAACTCTGCTGAGTGTATACCTGAAACTGCACAACATGAGAGGTAGATGCAGGAGGGACGTTTCAGGTGCAAGGCCAATCTTGTTTTCAGTTTGAGTTTGAGGCCAGCTGGGGCTACATATGCTTCGTCTGGAGACCTCATCGGAACACACTCTTTCCACACATGGTAGAAAAATAAAAACTAAATTAAAAATGTTTTGGCCTAGGGTTACTTAACTGTTCTGAGTCCTTAATTGCCCCTTCTGAGTCAAGCCCTGCTCTGCGTTGCAGCCTGTGTAACTCTGGGCTAATTTAGATTAGACATTCAAATGATGGGAATTGCTTGAGTCAACTTGAGTCACTATAACGAAATACCCGAGGTAATTTAACATATAAAACAAAAAGTATTTGCCACCCTGTCGATCAGACCTATCCCATTTCTTTTTTGGCAGATGGATAGACTGACAATTTTAAGAGCACATCACAGAGAAAATGCTTACCTCACAGTCAGGGAGCAGAAGAGAGGAAAGGGACAAGGGTCCCACACCACAGTCTTTTAAAGGCCTTAATGGTCCAGGGACCTCCTATCAGATTTCCCCATGCAAAGGTTCTAGCATCTTCCGAGAGTGCTATCCTAAGGGCCATGCTTTTAGCATACAGACTTAGCTGACCCCCATCCAAACCACACAAACTCTGTTCTTGACTAGTTACCCATTCTCAGAAAAGACTCCCTGGGTATATTGCTGGCCTTAAGTGGATCTGTGGAGGACGCTTAACCAAATGATAGTGGTGATGTTTCGAATTTGTTCTGTCAAGTAAAGCATCTAATTTATGAAACCTTGCAGAATTTGTGGGCGTGTGTCCCCATCCACCCATTCTGGTTTTTTAAGATTAGTTTAGGTGCACAGTGCTGGCCCAGGGTGGATAAAGGGGACATCGGATGACCAGTGCTTGGAAGGCAAGTGTGTTGATCACGGGCCCTCACTTTGAAGCAGTCACCCCCACACCTGAAAACTCAGTTTAGAATTCTGAGAAGTGCTGAAAGGCCAAAAAGAGGGTGTGTCTGCCCAGCAGGGACTGGTTTCAAACCAGGTCACCAGGGCAGTGTCTCCTTACAGACACCTCCCAGCTGCTGCTGAAGAGAGCGTGTACCTTGAAGACATCTGTCTTTGTGCTGGTAGATGACTGAGCCCCCTTATTGCATGGCCACACTTCTCTGGACTTGGCCCATGTGAGCTGGTTTCCCCGAGCTCAGGGTTGATTCTACGTCAGTCTGTCACTGAGGTTATCCACCCCCAAAGTTAGCCTTGTGCCACCAGGAATGTGTGACCTGGCCCTCAGCCTTATTGATGATGCACCATTTCAGAGTTCTGAGCAGGCTCCCATGACCTCTGGCTATAGTGAGGGTGTCACAAATGCCAAGAACTAGTACTACCTGTGAAAATCTGACTCACACCTGCTCACCCTCAAACAGCCTTAATGCCTGCATGACTTTCCACCATTGCAGGTGCCCTGGGATTCTTGCACCCTCAGGGTCTGTGTTGCCCCCAGTAGAAAGTAAGTAGTTTGAGTTGAGTTATACTAAAGTTTCCAGTACAAAATGAAAGTTTACCAAATTAAAATACATCCTGACACAAGTCAGATACTCATGCTTAGTCCCCATGGCTTTGTCCAGCCACTTAGGCAGAGATGCTTTCACATCCCCAGGGGGGACAGAGCATGTATCAGGCACAAAGATGGCTAAAGCAGAGGCTCCAGCATATGCGTACTCATGGTGTTTTCTGTTACTAGCCGGCATCTACAAAAAGCACAAAATGCCAGGGGCTGGGCCAGGACATTAGCCTGATATGCTCGCGAAGCCTTGCACTTCTCAGCTGCAGTTCCTCTTGGAGATCCCTGAAACAAGTACCGTAGAGACTACATCCTGTAAGATGAAAGCTCTGTCAAGGTGCCCTGCGGTGTGGCTGCCGGACGATGCAGCTGCAGAGCCATGTGCATACTGTCTGGCAATTGGGGATTATGCCATGGGAATCCTGACCTGTTTCCCACCTCTCCATCTTCAGGCCTCCTGGTGGGTACCCTTGATGTAGTATTGGACTCCAGTGCCCGCGTTGCACCATACCGGATCCTCTACCAGACTCCAGACTCTCTAGTCTACTGGACCATTGCCTGTGGTAAGTCCCAGCATCCTGTGGTTGCACACATTTGCAGAGAAAACTCCCAACTAGCTTTGGAACATAACCTCTTGACAGTTTAGGGTAATGAACCTAGGTTACTTTAGCACCAAATTGTTGGTGGCTTAACATGGTAAAATTTCTCACTCTGAAGTCTCATTGGGATCATGCAGACTCCATCAGGTGTGACACTCTGTAGAAGGAACACACAGTTTGAAGGTCAGCTTACCAGGGACTAGTGAAGGGTACAGCCCAGCTGAGTCTCACTTCCTCAGGCACAAGGGCCACACATCACATCTGCTCACACTCTAGCTAGAACTACTCAAATGGGCCTCACTAACTGCAAGGGAAGCTGGGATAGAAGAGAAGCTTGTGAGCTACCTAGATGTGCTTGCTCAGTGACCCTTGTTGTATACAGCAGCTTGTATAAGTGACATTATTTATCTCTTGATAGTCTCTGTACTGTCCCATGCTAAAGGCAGTAGCAAGCAGGCCTGCAGGTGTTGAATCTCACAGAATGGCTAAGGAATTCACAGTCACTGCTTACTTGTGGCAAGTAAAAAAATAAAAAATAAAAAGGAGCAAGAGTGCCAGTTTAGTTTACTGTTTTTATTATTTTATTTTGCCCTCTTTTAATTTTTTACATTAACAGGGTCTACTTTTAGAATGGTCTGCATTTTTTAGGAAAATTGAACAGGTAGTTCATATACCGCCCACTGCATACACCGCCCGCCCACCATCCTCACTATTATTAGCACCCCACCACACTCAGTAGTCATATAACACAGACTAATTTAATATGAAAAAAACGGCCAAGCTTGTTCAGAAGTCCTTGGAGCTTCCCAATCTTTTTTTTTTCTTCTGTGCTGATGTCATACCAGTAAACTCTATTATCTGTCATACCTTCTTAGGTTTGTCTTGGCTGTGTAGTTTCCCAGGATACCTTGCTTGAGATAACTGTGACAGTTTTGAAGGATATGGTTTAATGGTGCATTGGGAGATTGCTCCTCTACTGGGCTATTTGTTTCTTTATCTATTGCACTCCTTGGGACTGGACCTGGGTTTCATACTTACTAGTACTCCAGTGGGAAGCTCGGGAAGGGTCTTGGGGGTTGTTCTGGCAGTTGGCTGGGAAAGTTGGAAAACAGTGTAGAATAGTGTGAAAGCTAACACTGGGTCTTGGAAGGTAAAACTGAAGACAAAAGACAGGGCTGAGGAGAGGACAATAGGTAAAATACTTATTAAGACCAGAAATCTATCTCTAGAATCCACATAAAAAAAAAAAAAAGCTGATGCCATGTGCACACTTGTAATGCCAGAACTGGGGACAATGAAGTAGGTCAATTCCTGGAGTTCCCTTTCTTGCTTGCTAAGACCAGTGGGAGCCTGTTGGATAGACCCTGAGGAACAGCACCTAAGGTTGTCCCCCAGCCTTCAGAGGCAGCACCTGCATGTATGTGTGCACCTCCATCTACATGAATATGCTCGTGTGTACAAGCGTGCGCACACACACACATACAGGAAACAAACTAAAACAAAGAAAGGACATTAAATATCATGGAGAGCCATTACAGATCTTGACTTTGAGGACATGACGCCCTGGTTGCCCCCTTACTCACTGGCAGCAGCAAATTTCTTGCCTCCTCGGTGTTCAGGTAGGAGTCCTCAGGGATCTTGAGTCTCCTTGCAGCCTTCAGGGCATCCGGTCTCCCAGAGCAGGTTTCTGTGATATGAGAGCTGCTTCATGCCTCAGACTCGTCTACAGTGGTCTCCTTTCCTGCTCATTGTGTGACATCAGTGCTCTTCAGTTGGTTTCTGGGACAGGGCCAGTCCACAAATCAGTTCTTCCATGAATACTCACACATGTGATACACAAAGCTGAGCTATTCCCTAATTGTCTTCTAAGCCGAGGCTGAGGAAGAGTAGGCTGTAATTGCTGGTGGCACAATTTATACCCCCCAAAAGATATTCCTTCACTTTCCTAGTAAGGAGTACCTGTCACAAGTACATGATCTCATTGTAATAAACCCAGGATGGTTTTGTCTTTTATGTATATTGATTACCCATAGAGGTAGCCCAGACTTTCCTTACAGAAGACTCCAAGGAAGTGACAGCCATTACAAAGTCCCATCCACCCACTAATTATTCTTTTTTAATGATTTTCAATTTGTTCCAACTTGTGTTTGAAATCCGAGTTACTAATTTTAAAAAACAGAAGCTCCTGCTTCCCAAACACTTCTCCAATATGCTGACCTTTCTGCTTGTAATTTCAATGTTAAACTGCAAAGTTGGTATTTGGTAGGAAAATCTGTCAGTCTTAAATTGATGTGTATTTCATGAATTATTGTAAGAGAAACTTCAAGAGAAAATTGGGTTCTGGGGTGGTTTGAATTGGAATGGCCCTCATAGACTCATGTGTTTGAATGCTTGGCCCATAGGGAATAGTACTACTAGGAGGCATGGCCTTCTTAGAGGAAGTGTGTCACTGTGGGGACCGGCTTTGAGGTCGCATATGCTCAAGCTATGTGTGGTACAGTCTCCTTCTGCTGCCTGAAGATTAAGATGTAGAGCTCTCAGCTCCTGCTCCAGCGCCATGTCTGCCTGCCTGCCGCCATGCTTCCTGCCATGAGGATAATGGACTCACTCAACTAAGCCAGCTTCCAATGAAATGTTTCCTTTATAAGAGCTTCTGTGGGCATGGTTCTCAAACCCTGCCTAAGACAGATTCACTTCTTTGTTGGGCCAAAAGATCACAAAGCCTGTCCTATTTGGCACTGTAAGCTATTCTTGAGACTGAACTGAATTAGAAGATCATCAGCCATCCAAGTCTGCCATCCAAGTCTTGACATGGA
The DNA here is from genome assembly GCA_028658305.1 of Pachyuromys duprasi. NCBI lineage: Eukaryota > Metazoa > Chordata > Mammalia > Rodentia > Muridae > Pachyuromys > Pachyuromys duprasi. Next base: position 21,714,927 of record CM053744.1, read on the forward strand.
CCACTCTCTGTAGATCAGCAGGACTCTGAACTCTAACTCCTGAGTAAATGATTTGCCTTAGATTTGAGACAGATAACCAGACAAGAGGAATTTTCTGGACCTGTGGAAAGTAGCTTACTGCTGAAGAGGTAATGATGGGAACAGCGCCACCTGCCCTGTTTGATGGACACCTCACCTATTACACAGTCCTGAACAGGGCCTTGGGGTGGCTGCTCATTGAGCCAGTCGAACATTTCTTTGCCAACTCAGAATCTCACCAAGGTCTTTTCAACCATTTGATTTTAGAACTGACAGGTCCATCAGCTGTCACTTCATCCTATTGTAGGAAGGGGAGGGAGGGGCAGTGTTCACACGCCCAGTTATAACTGGTTAGGTAGAGCTCAACTCTCATTCTCATATTCCTGTGCTCTGTTCTGGCACCATGTAAGGGGCGCCATGCTGGCCTCATGATTAAACATTCTTTTAGTCAGTAGCTGTAAGACCCAGAGAGTGATTAAACATTGCTAATGGTTCTGCTCCTGTAATTTGCTACAGTAGACAAAAAAAAAAAAAAGGTCATCTTATTAATTTTCCTTCCACATGAAATAGACAATGTAGACGTTAGCAGGCATTTTTAGAGTCGTTCTGTCTATGTAGTTCAAAGACTATTCTTGTATATGTGTGTGTGTATCAATTTTCATGTGTGTGAGAATATGAGTACATAGGTAGGCATGAACAAGAGGGCTAGAAGAAAATGTAGGTTGTCATTCCCATAAGGTGTTGTTAACCTAGCTTTCTGTAGCCTTGTCTGTTGTTACCCTGAGGCTCACCAGAATACGTTGTGCTGGCTGGCTAGTGAGCCCTGTGAATCCACCTGCTTCCATCTCCTCAGTGCAGGATTCCAGACTCTACCACCATGCCCAGCTTCTGCTCTGTGGGTTCTGGGGGACAGAACTCTAATCATTATGCCTCAAAACAAAACAAAAACATGACTACCCCAGTACTCAGGGCTACCCTTATATCTTTAAAAATACAACTTATCAGAATTTTTTGTGTTTTTTTCTTTAATTAATTTATTTTCATTGCAAAAATAATAAAGTAAAATATAAATAATAAAAAACTTAAAAGGATAAATCTGTACTAGCATATCAGAAGCCATGAAATCTTCTCAGACCCAAGATATAGACACATACTTTAAACACCTTGTATGTTTACATTCACAGGTAAAATTTTATGTGTATAATGTGTATTTAATATATACATTTATATGTGTGTATACTATGAATGTATTATATAATATATATAATGTATACACATAAATATTTTAATGAGTACAGTATTGAAAGTATTTTTATATAAATACAATGTATTTCTGTAACATTAATATTAATAGGTACTGATTTATTGGGTATACAACATAATTTAACTTGACAATATGCTACTTTAAAAAAACCTAAGGTTGTTTACTTTGCTGCTGTATTTTTAACAACCTACTTTCAGTAATACTTATCTTAGCTAAATCTCTGGACAGTCCTTTATATTGCTTTAGGGTAAATTTATAGAGACAGGTACTGGGAGCCATAAGAATAGGCATGTTGGCTCAGTGAGATGGCTCAGCAGGTAAACACACTGAGCCAGACAACCTCAGTTAGATTTCCGGGACCCATGGAGTGGAAGGAAATAACTAACTCCCACCAGTTGCCCTCTAACCTCCTCATATATGCCTGGCATATGTGCCCTCCCCCACAGAAAGAGAGCATGTATTTTAAAAAGAATGTGCATGTTTTATAGCTCCTGCTCAATTGCCTTCTAGAAAGATAAGAACTTACACTCCATCCATCCAGGTGGCCTTGGCACCTAGAAAAGGATGTCAGCCACCCAGCCTTACTGCCGAACTTGGACATGGCTCCTGGAACTCCCTTCTCTCAAGGTGATTACAGGGTGACAAGCATGTTAGTATTCAGGAGAGATTAGAAGCAGTTACGCAAGCAGCTCCCAGTCCGTGCACAAGGCCTTGCAGGGACATGCTTTCCTGCAGGGATCTGGGCACTCTGCAGCCAAACAGCAGGGTGCCAAGGGCAGCAGACATCTGCAGAATACATGGCAGTAGCTGGTGTCGTGGTGTACCCTTGCTAGAAGTTAGAAACATTTTCAGAGTCCTATTTCAAGGTTAAGATTTGGTGCTCTGCTGCTGTTTGTGGTGGTCATAGCAAAGTAACTCTTGTGGGCTCTCTATGCTCCAGGTCCATGCTAAAGCTGTGTCGTGTTCTGTCATATTTAATCTCCAGCACAAACTAACATAGACAATGTCATTATGTAGCACAGAGGAGTAATCTGAAGCCCCCAGAGACTACAGCACCCAGCATCCCAACGCTGGAGTGTTACATGGCAGAGGTTTGAAGCCATTCATGCCTTTTTTATAAGCATCTTCATAGGAATTGTTATGTACTAATGGCTCTTGATGGCCTTGGTTCTTATGAAGAATCTGACCTTTGTCCACACTTCTACACTTGTAAAGTGGGGGATGGGTCATAGCAGTGTGCAGCAAATATGAGCATGGGTTTCTCTTAAACCCAGAAAGCCCGGATCTGGTTCATAGCAATGTTAGAAGCCCTCATCCGTCAAGAATTATCACGGTCCTACTTACAGGACCAACTCTGCCCTAACCTGACATCAAGGAGGGCAAGTAGTAGAACACTGTCTTTATCATTTGTTTAGATTGTTTATGATAGCTTTAATTATATATGGGTTTGAGAAGGTAGACTTCCTTTCTTCTTCTAAAAACATTTCAAGTCATAACACTATTTGTGTGTGTGTGTATGTTTTGCCTTTTCTGAATATAAGTTTGTACTGTTTCCACATACACTACATAAAGCCAGGTGCTATGGTACAAGCCTGCTATCTCAGCACTCAGGAGACAGAGGCAGGAGAATGGAAGATCAAAGTCACCCTTGACTGTTTACTGATATACTGAGTTTGAAGCAGGCCCACACAACATGACAGCATGTTGGTGGTGGTGGTGGTGGTTTTGGTTTTTAGAGAGAGGGATTCTCTGTGTAGCCTGTCTCTGCCTCCCCAAGTGCTGTGTTTACAGGCATGCACTACCACACCTTGCTATGACAGAGAGAGAGAAAGAGAGAAAGATGATCGAATGATGGCAGGCCATTTGTACTACACTATGCAGGGTGTTGCATATTCCTCTTGCCTGCACTTGCTGTGTTAATTTCAAAACAGTCCCCTTTGTAGCTATGGCTGCATTTTCAGAAAACTACAAGTCATGTTTTACTTTCATTTGAGCAACTCTGAATGTTTGAAGACTAAAACATGTCAGAGATCCATTGATCCTGTTCTGAATCTGCAACATCAGACTGCTGTTTTAAATCCCTTGAAGGGTTAACGGACTTTCCGTTTGGTGTGATATGGGTTGTTTGTTTTAATATGCAGACAAGCATATTCTCTCGGTCTCTTCATGCATACCTCAACACTGAGAAATCTTCAGGGTGGTGCTGTAGTTTTAAGACCAGAGTCCAACATGTATTGCTTGTCAGTATCACAAGAAATAGCCACTTAATATTTGATCCACGGGGCCATAAACCTTTGTTGGTAATCCTTAAAGGCCACGCACAATAGAGTCACTCTGTGGGGCTTCTCTTAACCATTCTCTCTGCTGACTTCAAGTACGTGCCATGGACGGGCAGAGACAGTTTAAACTGCTCAATGTTTTTCATCATCATCAAACATAGCATTGAAAAGTCACCAGGCACCTGTGTGAGGCCCACTGCTGACAGTAGATAAACCCTCAGAACGATAAAGTGTCTTTCAGAAGTTAATGTCTAAACAACATGAAGGACATCAAGGGTGAGCCTTGTTTTTCCTCAGCAGAACTCTTCGACTGGGTGACTTCACTCTGAACTCTGTCTGTCTTTGTTTGTCGAGCTAAGCCCTGATGGTTCAGCTTCTTTTCCTTCCTCTGTGTCAGTAAATGGGATATTTCCAGAAAATTAACAACCAATCCCTTTCTTTCGCTTCTGAGTTTAAACACGTTTTGCACAAATGGCTCCATGGCTATAGCAGGTCCTGCTAGTCGTGGTGAAAGCGCTTCCTGTCAGGTCACTTCAAACAATAACAGCTGCGGTTTTACCAGGCACCAGAGTGTCATGGGTATGTGTGGAGATTAGAGGACAACTTGTGGGAGAGGGTTTTCTCCTTTCACCTGGCAGGTCCTGGGGATTCAATTTAGATCATCAGGTTTGGCAGCAAGCTACTTTACCTGCTGGGCCATGTCACATGCACACCTATACTCACTTTTTGAGATAGTCTTACTGTGTAGTCCAACCTGGCCTCAAACTCACAACAGTCCTGCCCGAGTCTCCTGAGTGTTACTACTCTAAGCCTGTGCCACCATGCTGGACATCAGGCTTTCGACAAGGATGTTAAGGTGTCATGGGGCATGGGTAGATATTTGTCAAGTTAATGTATGCATACACACACTATTCCCACTGTGGATATGGGTGAGGTCAAGCCGTATATACATAGCTCCAGATAAAGAAAAATATCGAAAGCAGTCCAAAGCTGTGTTAAACCTTAAACCTGGTAAATGTTTTCAACTCATGACAACCAAGGAACACTGAGGTTGAGCAGAGCCAAGAGGCTGGATCATGTCGGTGTAACAGGGAATCTAAATATTGGTCTGAGGGGATAGTCCAGTTAATAAAATGCTTACTGGACAAGCCTGATGACATGGATTTAACCTCCAGCATCCATGAGATGGATGTGTGTGTGGTGGCATGTACCTATAATCCTGTTGTGGGGGAAAGGATAACCCCAGTTGAGCCTCGTTGTTTGTCCCATGCTATGTAGTATTTGCTGTCAATGTGATAACTTGATAGGCTCTAGAATTACCTGGGAGATGGGCCTCTGGCTATGCTTGTGTGGGACTCTCCTGATTATGTGAAGTGAGGTAGGAGACCCCACCCACTTTGGGTGGCACCATCCCCTAGCTGAGATTCTGGACTGTGTCAACAGAGAACTGAGCCACAGCACCGCATTCGTCACTGCCTGTTTCACACTGCTGATAGGACTTAGGTCGACTTTCTTCAAGTTCCTGCGGCCTTAATTTTCCCCTTGAACTGTGAGCCACAAAAAGCCCTTCTCCCTTAGGTTGCTTTTATCAGAATATTTTGTCACAGTAACAGGAAAAAAAAAACTAAGGAAATTTCTTCCAGGCCAGTGAGAGATCCTATCTCAAAACTAATGTAGATGGCATCAGAGATACGATACCCAAAGATGACCTCTCTCTCTCTCTCTCTCTCTCTCTCTCTCTCTCTCTCACACACACACACACACACATACACAGAAAGAGAGAGACAGAGAGTGTGTGAAAAGGTCATACTGTCTTTTGTCAAGGCACAGTGTGTTAAGATGCCATTCAAGAAGCAGACCTCCATTGCTAAGCCACACACAGCTTCTGGCACATTTGTGATGGGCATAAGATGAAGTGCCTAAGAGGCAGAAGCAGAGGCCAGGAGCTGTACAGTGTGGATATGCAGAGGCGCCACAATCCTCTGCATCTCTCAGTGCACATCTTTTCTAAGGGTCCATTGCATCTGGCCATGCCAACAAGCACAGATGGAACTGCAGGATGGCAGGCGCTTGGTTGGCATTCACTCTGCAAGGTGCCCTCACATCTCACAGCCCATGGGCTTAATGGCCTTGACAGAAAAGGGTTCATATTTTCAGCAAGAAATTCATACAGTTTGAAGAGATAACCAGAGTATCAGAGGCCCAGGGTTTTGTTTTGAAATTTTTTAAAGAAAATTTTCCAATTATTATTTAAATTTATTACTCAAAAGGGTTAAAATTCTGTCAAATTCACCAAATTTTCTAAATATTCCAAATAATCATTACACTTGGCATTTGAAAGAATTCCCTACCTTCTAATCTGTGTCTGTAGACACTCTCCTTTGTAGTTTTCACAGGGCTAGTCTGAGGTTGGAAGGAAATGCCATCGTTGTTCATTTCACCTGTAGAGAATTTGAGATGGATATTAAAAAGTGTCTGAAGACAGCTAAGTAATACTAGTCAGGGGGAGGGTCCCAGGGGAGTTTGAGTTCCAGGTATTAGTGCCACGCTGTGTGGTCCTCATATTGCTCTCACATGTGCTCACTCTTGGCCAAAGCCATGGAAAATGCCAATGATGCAGAAGGTCTGTTGCTTAGGGTCTCACATGACTTCTGTGCTGAAAAACCTTTTCATTACCCTTTATGAAAGCAGTCCTTGGGATTGAATGGACAGCTTTGCATGTGTTAGCCGAGCACCCCCACCAGCCTTATACAAGCATCTGCTGTCAGCCATTTTGCTGTCTAGTCCTAAAGTAAAAAAAGTGGACTTCGGTTTCTCTCTTTTTTTTTTTTTCGTCTTTCTTCCAACAGTGGTCCTGAAGTCCCTCCAGCATGCCTGTCAGTGTTGAAGATATTTCAGTTCAGAGACCGGAAATCTGAGTATAATTTCAGATAACACTTACTTTTCTTCCTTTGCTGGAAATCAGCTTCCAATATCTTGAATTACTTGTGACAGAGAACTGGGAAAACGGGCATTCTTGCGATCTTAATTAAAAGATAACTTGGGAATCTTAGGCAAGACCCAAAGACTCAATGAAACCACAAGCTCACTCACTCAAGATGCATAACTGTGGATAGTTTATCTAGAAAGCTTTTTCCCCATAAGATCATGATTAGGGGAATTTATTCTAGCATTGTCTAACCTCATCTTGACAGTACCTGTTATGCCCTGCAGGGTAGTCACATATATCACAAGGCTAGATGGCTTATTTAGAGGTTTCTGAGTGAGGTGGCACATGTTTCTTAGCAACTGACAGAAATGTAGTGACTTGGTTGGAAGCCGCAAGTATGACCTCATCTCTGTGTTTCAAGGCAGCTGCTCTAGGGAGGGGTGGATGCTGTCCTCCAGTGATGGTCTACTTTCACACCTCATACATAATTGAACAAGGCTCATTTTTGCCCATTATATGAGATGGCTCCATAATATCTCCACGGGCACATCGTAGCTCACCCAATGTTGGAGCTTAACCACAGGAAGCCACATCATGACAAGATCCATGTTCCCATGTAAATTGCATATTCTAGAAGAGAGAAGAAAAGAGCTGAACTCCCAGTTTATAAAGGTCCATGTAGTGTATGTCGCTCCGTCAACTTTGAACAGCTTCAGTTTCTGGAATGACCTAATTCGAACACTCTAGAACATGGCACTTGCTCTTGGGTGTCCATATATGTGCTGTCTCGTGTGTCTCTTCCCAGGAGGGTTAAAGTCAGAACTCTGGGAATGGCCAACAGTCTCCTTTGCTGGTGCTGAATGCTGGTAAGTAGGTTTGATTCTTAATGTGTTTGGCAAGAAACTTGATGTCTGTTGCTGTCTCGTCTGCATTCATGCAGGTGGTTCCAGGAAGGAGGTTACTGAGCATTGGGAATGGCTTGAACAGAATCTTTTGCAGACACTCTCCATCTTCGAGAACGAGAATGACATCACGACATTTGTAAGAGGAAAAATACAGGTAGTAGCATTTCTCTTTTGTTTTGGATGAATGTTATTGTACACCTAGGTGGTGATGGTGCATGTCTGTAATCCCAGCACTCAGGGAGGCAGAGACAGGCAGATCTTTGAGTTCAAGGCCACCTGGATCTACAAAGCAAGTCCAGGACAGCCAAGACTACACAGAGAAACCCTGCCTTGGAAAACAAAAACATAACAAAAAAGAAATATGTAGTATGTGTGTATAAATTTCTCAAAGGATTGAAAAAAATTAACAGACCAAAGCCTTTTAATTAGAAAACTCTAAAATTTCCAGAAATATTGCAAAAATAAGAACTGTATGTAACCCACCTGTGTGCCCTTCATTCAGACTTAGCTGATAACATTCCATCCAACTTGTTTAGGATTCTTAGGGCTCACTAACTTTTGAGAGGAGCTTCCTCTAAAATCTTTCAGTGTGTGTTTTCCAATAGTGATATCTGAAAAATATAAGCTAAACATTATTTAGCAATATATAAGTGTCTAATTATAAATCACTTTAATATTTAGCATATATTCTAATTAAAAATAGATTTATAGCAGGGCACAGTGGTGCACACCTGTAATCCCAGCACTTGGGGAGGAAGAAGCAGGCAGATCTTTGTGAGTTTGAGGCCAGCCTGATCTACAGAGCAAGTCCAGGACAGCAAAGGCTACACAGAGAAACCCTGTCTCAAAAAAAAAAAAAACCCAAAAGAATAAAAAAACACAAAAAAATAATAATTTTATGTGTAGAAGTGTTTTGCTTGCATGTGTGCCTGGTGCCCTCCAAGGTCAAAAGAGGGCATCGGAGGTCCCGGAGCTGGAGTTACAGATGCGCGTGAGCTCTCTCCAACCAAAGTCTTCTGCAAGAGCAGCCAGGGCTCCTAAGTGCTGAGCCACCTCCCGAGACCCATATATTCTAATCTAAATGGGGTTGATTGTACCCTTGATGGCTTTGTTGTTTCAGTCTATGAGGGAACTGAATTTAGTTTGCATCTCCTTAATCTCCTTCAGCCTGGAACATTTCCACAGCTTTTCCTCATATCTCTTGACATTAATGTTGTTAAAGTGTGTACTTCTGGTTTTTGTAAAAGGATGTTTCATTTGGGGTTCTGTCAGATGTCTCTCTGTGATTGAATTCAAGTCTTGCCTTCCTGGATGGAGTGCTATGTAAGCAATCTTGCATCCTCGGGGCTGTTGTGTCCTGAGGCACATGATACTCATCTGCCACTCACTGGCGTTATAAACCCATTCAAAGCATTATCCAAATGTGTAGAATTCATACATTTACATTTACAAATGATGATGTTTCTATAGGAAGACATTTTAAGCCACAAATACCCAATTTTTTAAAATCAAATTTTCCATATTGGTGTAGTATCCATTCATGACTTTTAAATTTGGACTTGTTCTTTCTTCAGTGTGATAGCTTATAAATTATGGTTTTATTAAAATAGGACATTGACATCAGCAGATCACTGCTAACTTCACACTTTATTTCAATTTTATCCTTTTGAAAATTCCACATTTTTTTTTCCTATCACAATTCAATCCAGACTTGCAGACTTCATCCCCTGGTTCATTTGGCATCTCTGTGTTTGGTGTGTACACGTGTGCAGTAGTTGGCTCAGCCAATACCTGCGCTTGGATATTTAGGTACTGTCCAACATCTTGCAGCTATAAATTCCGCTGCATTTAGAATTCCATGCGTTTGTGCTTGCATATGGCGGGACTGTATCTTTAGGGTGACCTTGCAGGAGGAGAATTGCCAGGCTGAAGGGTAAATGTGTGTGCTGTCTTGCTAACTATTCTCCATTCCCCTTCAGAGTGCTGTGCATTTTATATGCCCTCTGGCATGTGTGCCAGCCTTTCCTTTTCCACATCTTCTCCAGCAGTGTAGAATCTCCATCTTTCCAACTTCTGCCCATGTTACAGGAGAGGGAGATGGTTCTACCAGTGCTTGATGTACCTGTGTGAAAACGTGGGTTGTGTCTCCTATTGTTAAGGATACACACCGCTGTGTGTATGTTTAAAGGATTTTAGGGTCTTATTTTCTTGAATGGTGCATGTGTGTGTATGTGTCTGTGTGTGTGAGTGTATGTGTCTGTGAGTGCGAGCGCCAGAGGCTAATTTAGGGTGTCATTCCTCAAGTGCTGCCTACCCCTGCTTGTTTCTTTCTTTCTTTGTTATTTAAAGACAGAATCTGTCTCAGGCCTGGGGCCTGCACATTCTCTGTTTAGGATTCCCTATTAGAGACCCAAGAAAAGGGATGGGGTAACACATTGGGAAGGACCAGTTAGAGGCAACCTTCAATTGTGTGTGTGTGTGTGTGTGTGTGTGTGTGTGATAATTGAGAGTTGTGTTGATGAAACTCAGATTCTGTGTATAATTCATGTATGTGACTATTCAAATCTAATTATATCATGTATGAGGAGCTGCATGAAAGAGCAC
>CM053744.1:21725025-21739033 GCA_028658305.1 Pachyuromys duprasi
CAGTCCTGCCCAGGGGTCACTGCACAGTCCTGCCCAGGGGTCACTGCACAGTCCTGCCCAGGGGTCACTGCACAGTCCTGCCCAGGGGTCACTGCACAGTCCTGCCCAGGGGTCACTGCACAGTCCTGCCCAGGGGTCACTGCACAGTCCTGCCCAGGGGTCACTGCACAGCCCTGCCTCCGGTACTGTCATCTCAGTAGAGGAAGAAACTGGAGCTTTTGAGGGACAATAGTTAGATAACAAATGAAGGAAGGAAGGACAAATTATGTCAAATAGTTTTCCTTCTCATTACATTAAATATGTCAAGTTTATTTCCCCTGAAACCATTTATGATGAGGGAATTCCCATTAATGCAATTATGTGTGAAAGAATGTCATTCATGTGCAAATGAATGGCTTACTGGTTCACAGATTGTCCAATAATTAAGGGAACTAACAGGCTTGTTTGTTATGAGATCTAATTAAGTTTTATACATTACAAATGCAATTAATAAACTATACAGGCAACAGGAATTCAAGTGTTACACACAGCATTTAGTATATTTGTTTCTGGATGTTTCATAACGGTAGTATCCTGTGCACCTATGATTTAGTACTCTGCTCTTTGTTGCCTTGACCAGTATCTACCGTATTTATGTAACTACAACTGTTTTAATAATAGAATACAACTCCATTATTAACTTTACTTTGTCTTCCTAGACCTTACCTCTGCTTCTAAATTAGTAGGGATAAACACATGCAATTAAAACCAGACTTTCCACTTTAGCTCATGACATTTGCCACAAATTGTATTTCTTTACTCTCCTTTGGAATAGAGATTAATACATGAAGTAATGAAAACATTTTAATGGACCTTAAGCCATTTGTTGTAATATCAGAATCCCTGTGTGCTTGCTTTCACACTTACAAGCTTTTAAAGACTTATTTTATTTTCAACTATGTGTATGTGCTTGGGTCTGCGTAGGCTATGCGCGCATGAGTGCTGGCCTGTGCAGAACTGAAGTTGCAGGCAGTTGTGAGCCACCTGATGGTTGCTGGGAACCTCTGGAACCTCTGGAAGAGCAGTACTTGCTCTTAACCCAAGCCATCCCTGCAGCACATTGTTGAAATGGCCTGGAAGTTTAATGTCTTAATGTTATAAATTTTTTGTCCTTAATTACGAAGCTAAACATTTTATTGAGTTTACCCAGTTTTGTTTGTCTGTCTGTTTTATGCAGATTTGGTGTTCTGTTTTGTCTCACTATATAGTCCTAGTGTGTCTGGAACTTACTGTGTAGATGAAGCTGGTCTTGAACTCACAGAGATCTGTCTGCCTCTGCCTCCCAAGTGCTGAGATTACAACATACACCACAGAGGCGGGTTGGCCAGCATCTGGTTTAATTGGTTAATTTCATGCTTTTAATATACCTTTACATATTTAAATTAATATTAGGCATCCAACATGCTAGGTAGATCAAACTTCTGGCATTGTGAAGAGTTGTTGTCTAGAACCAGAGTGACTTATTCTAGATTAAATAGAACCCACAGAACTTAGAGGAAAGAAATATTCCATCCCTGTGTTCCATCAACCTGACCTCCTGGCTGAACACTCATGGAAAAGCCAAGGAAAACTTTGGCATTCCAGACTCTGTCTTTTCCTAAAGGTGGGAAAGTTGGCAGTGGGGGCTGTTGATTGGTCTGTTGATGAATGTACACTAAGCCCCATAGTGTTTCAAGCTACTATTTCTTAGTTTCATACATTCATAAATCTTTTCACACTCAAAAACGTTTTTAAGTGAACATTCTAGCTGTTGGTGTTTAGCAGCATAGTGTTTTTGTACCCCAAATTATAGGGCCTTATATGTGATCTCGTACACATCACTTAGAGTTTTAATGTTCTTCCTATTCTGACTTTGGTAAGAGATCTGCCACAGTGGTCCAGAACAACAAACGTAAACCCACCCGAGGTTTCCCAGCAGATTCTAGGCCACTGGGGTTGCCTAGGAAACCCTGACACCGCTTGCTATTACTGGATTCTCCTTCTCTTGGTTGTACATGTTCTTTCATTCATTTCTCCTTTCTTTTCCTTTTTTTTTTTTAACTTTGTAGCCCAGATTAACCCAGAAGTTACCATGTAGCCCAGGCTGACCTCAAACTCATTGAGATCATTCTGAATTCTTCCCACCCAGTGACCCAATGCCTCATGATGCCTCTGATTGTCTGATGTCCTTCATGTGACTCTTTACTGAGGCCTGCTCATGATTAGAGTAGCCTAGGTCCAACTCCTTGGTCCCCATGGAGCTCAACATCTCTGTTGAACTCTTCCTCAGGGGGTTAATAGCAGAACTAATTAAAGGAAAGAATTCTTGTCTTTAGGGAAAGGTGTTGGCATTTCTGATGCCGGCCATGACAAATGGAGTTCACAGCTAGAAGTTTAGTTTCTTAAGTATGGTTCACTATGAAACACTGTAGAGTCATGATCCACAGCTGGTATCATACAATAAAAAACAAAGTATGGCTCTTTAAGATGTATTCTAATTTGAGAATATAACATATTTTGTAAGACCACTGAATACCTTTTAGACCTTAGATATCATTAGTAAATTGTTCAAGACACTATTGTTAGTGTTGGAACTCATATTTAGTGGTTAAGGAAAATATAAGCAGAATTTTTCCACCAGCGTAAATTGAAAGAGCATAGAACCGAGGACATTTAGATGGAATTAAGCTTCTCTGAGTTTCCCAGGGAGGAAAGGTTGATTTGAGAGGACGATAGGGAGTGATCGTGTGGTGTGGATCCAGAGCGGGCTTCAGTAGGAAGGCTGTTGTCCAGGCTCCAACCTGAGCGGGGATGGATCTTGACAGGAAGCCACTGCAGTAATCTACTGTTTGCTGTTAGCTGTGTGTCCAAGGTCATCACCTGAATGGTGATAATTTTTGGAAAACCGAGACCCTCTGTTCTGCCACTGTCCCTCACTGCCACCGCCGCAGGCCACAGGGAGGAAGGTGTGGCAATGGCCATAGCATTCAGGAAATGATTTCAGTATGCGAAGCAGAAAAGCACTATTGCTGCATGTGAAGAGAAGAGCGACAGCTGAGGGATCACGGGGAGGCGGGTAGGAATGAACAAAGCCAGACTCGGAGGGTTGGTTAGTTAACTAAGCCAGACTGGAGGCTGGACCACAGGAGAAGATGGGAGAGTTATAAGTGACCCCTGTAGGCCCAGAGGTACCTCGGGCTGCCTGGGGCGGAGTTTCCATGGGAAACTGTTCAGAGACTGTTCACCGAGGGAAACAGCTGCAGTGCTGATTGTATTCTAAAAGAACATGACCCAGTACTTTTTTGTGTGACAAAAGTCATGAACTGCTTAGGTTATGGATAATACGAGTTGTGCAGTCAAATTGTTTTTTAATCGGTTTAATTTATTTTTTGCATATGGGTGTTTGCATATGTGGCTATGTCCTGTGCATCACATATGTGCCTGGTGCCTGTGGAGGCCAGAAGGGGAAGCTGGGTCTCCTGGAACTGGAGTTAGGAACAGTTGTGAATTGCCATGCAGGTGCTGGGAACTGAACCCCAGTCCTCTGCAATTCAAGTGCTCATAACTGCTGAGCCTGCTCCAGTTTCCAAAATCAGGTTTCTGTTTTGTTTTGTGTGTGTGTGTATGTTTGTGGGGGTGGGGGTGTGTATGCATGTGCACATGTACATTGCCAGAGAGCAATGTTGGGTGTTCTCCATCTTACTTTTTGAAAGACTATCTTTCACACAATCTGGGGGTCTGTAATTCTGCTAGACATGTTGACCCCAGAACCCCCGGGATCTTCCTGACTACATCATCAGAGGAATGAAACCCTGGAACGAGCCTCCACAGCCAGTTTCCACACAGGTTCTGGGCAATCAACTTCGGTCCTCGTGCTTGCACGGCAGCCACTTTACCAACTGGCCCGGATAGCTGCAGTCCCACAAAAGCTTGTTTTAATCCTAAAGATGCTGAAGGACTCAGTCCTGTCTCAGAAAATCCCAGTGTTTTCTCAAGTTCACACACATACAAGTGACACCCTGGGGCTTGAATTCACTGCCATACTCTGAAGCTCAGGCTCTTCTAGTGACAATGAGGTCACAGAAAATGAAGAAGTGGTAGGGGCAGATTTGACGATTACAAATCAATCATGGAATCTAAGGGAGCCCTTTCTTTAAAAAAAATAATTTTGTGAGTATGCATGTGTGCATGTGAAAGCTCACACACGTGTGTATTGTCATGTGTGCCACAGTGTCCATGTGGAGGTTAGAGGACAACTTTAAAGAGCCTGTCTTTCTTTCCGACATGTGGGTCTTGGGGATTGAACTCAGGTCACCAGATTTGGCAGCAAGTGCTTGTAGCCACTGAGCCATCTCTCCAGCCCAACAGAGTTTCTTCTCTAAAGTCATGCACAAAGACAGGCTTCAGGAAAGTACAGAGGATCTGGCTAATAGCTAAATAGCTTCTCAGGCTACCAGGATGATTCAATATAGGATTTAGATGACTAGTCACTTGGCTATGCAAATATTTTATGTCCTGTACAACTGTCAAAGAATCTTGTGTCTAACTAACTTCTGTTCTCGTATTCACTTGTCTTCAGCTCAAATGACCCCTGAGGAAGTGGGTCTCTGGACAAAGATGTTCATTCTTAATTTAGTCTCTTCTCCCTTGGCCTTCTATGGTAATTTTTTTAAGAAAGCCATAAATTACTCTGTCATGATGTGCTTAGAAAAATTAAGCAGCAAAGTGCTTATATTTCCTTATTTTTTAAATAAAACAGTTTAATTTCTAGTGGGTGTAAGAAATTAATGACTAGCAATGGACATGCACTAAAACCCTTTGAGAATCTTTTAATACACAAATGCTACTTGTTAATTGGCTAGACATAGAGGCTCTTGGGAAGCTGAAACAGGATCACAGTGAATCCAATGCCAGGCTGGACTGCATAGTTGGTTCCAGGCCAACCTGGAACTAACCAGAAGCCTAGAATTTGATTGGTTGTCTTTGAAGAGAATTGATCATTGAAATAAATGTGGTCTTAGAAAGTGTTTCATTCTGATATGTTTAGCTGTAGTCATATGTTCACCCCATCTGCTTGCTTTATCCCCAATTAGGGCATCATTGCAGAATACAACAAAATCAATGATGTGAAAGAAGATGATGATACAGAGAAGTTTAAAGAGGCCATTGTGAAGTTCCATAGGCTGTTTGGGATGCCCGAAGAAGAGAAACTTGTCAACTATTACTCTTGCAGCTACTGGAAGGGGAAGGTCCCTCGGCAGGGCTGGATGTACCTCAGCATCAACCACCTGTGTTTCTCCTCCTTCCTGATGGGGAGGGAAGGTGAGTGGTCTAGCATTTCAGTGGGAGCCCTTGGAAAGCCCATGGAGGCTTTCACTGAACTCATAAACCCAATCAGAACACAAAAAAAGTGTTTGTGGAGGCAGTCAAGACTGTTTCCTAACTACTTAGTAAGTGAATTCAGTTATTTTCAATTCAACAATTGCAAAAAGTTATTCATTGAGTACTGGAGGTTCGCTAAAGGTATAGTTGGTTTAGTAGACACGACTTCAATCCAGTAATTCTGATCCCAGGGTTTATATAATGCAAGTGATAACTAACAAATGAGACAAAAAAAAAAAAGATAGGAGCTCAAAAGAGTTGGGCAGGTTGGGGGCAGGGCTGTGAGAAAGACACTGAGGGAAGTGTTGACCCAACGTTGTTGCCTGTGCTCAGCCAAGCTAGTGATCCGGTGGGTGGACATCACGCAGCTGGAAAAGAGCGCCACGCTGCTCCTGCCAGATGTGATCAAAGTGAGCACTCGGTCCAGTGAGCATTTCTTCTCTGTGTTCCTCAACATCAACGAGACATTCAAGCTGATGGAACAGCTTGCCAACATAGCCATGAGGCAGCTCTTGGACAATGAAGGATTTGAACAAGACCGGTCCCTGCCGAAACTCAAGAAGAAATCTCCCAAAAAAGTGTCTGCTCTGAAACGGTGAGTGAGAGATACTCTAGAACTCAGGAGTGGAAAACCTTTCAGTTGTTTCAGGCGCTGAGTTCTGACTGACTTCCAGCTTGTGAGCACTGTCCTGAATGTAGGCATAATAGCAAAAAACTGCCCGAGCCATGCCAGGTCAGGGGAGAGATAGGCATGACCATTTTTCTCCGCCACAGGGCATCTCTGCTAGTACTAAGGACAGGGTACAGGGTAAGGACAGTGACCCAGGTGACCTCTCGGTGGTCACTCTGGGCGTGGCCCGTGGGTTACAGAAAAGTGGACATTGGGTGCAGACGGATGGACACGTGGAGGAAGCTCCAGGGAGAAACACCAAGAGCAGTAGGTCAGGGGCCAGGGCATGGCGGGAGGAATTGCAGGGAAGCCTGGAAGGGTGGGTGTGGGAGTAGAGGCAGGATGGGTTGAGGTTGATGGCCTCCACACACTTGCCCTTCCCTGAGATGGGAAATGAGGCGAGTGAGAGGGTGGCCAGAGCATCCGAGAGGTCAGTTTTGATTACGTTGAGCGGAGTTGTGTACAGGACGTCAGGATGGAGGTCATTCCTGTAGGCTCATGAAGGTGGAGCGTGTTGATATACAGACGGCAGTGGGAGAAAAGAAAAGCATAATATCAAGAGGTTTCTTTTGGGTTTTGACATCGTAGTGGACAACAGATTTATTAATTGCCTCGATGAACTATATAGCTAGTAAAGGTCAAAAGCAATCCAAGGTGAGTGACAGAGAAGAAATGCTTTTGTTTAAGTTTGGAAAATACTTGATACTGTGTGACTTTTTCTACAGACAGGAACAAGTGTCTATTCATCCCAGATATGGCACCAATGACAAACCAAAGAAATGACTCACCCAAATCTAGCTTGGTGAGCTAGTGAGTTTATTAGGTCACTCACAGGAGTGTGGGTTTGTCACCAGGGAACCCATTCCACCATGGGCATCAACTCCTGAGGCTGGACCCATGGAGGACGCTGGCATCACCTGCACAGTGGTCCAGAGCAGCTCAGCCTGATGGGCAGCACCCTGTCCCAGCAGTTGTTACTGCTCTGGTAGCCCTGGGAGGGGTCTGGGGAAAATATTCTGTGTCTCTGGGGGTTGCTGAGCCTGGGAAGTTTTGTGTACTTCCTGGGCCCTCTACGTTCTCCTTACTTCCTGAGTCTTAGGACTCCCCCTGCTCCCTTTAGGAGAGGATGCTGCCATTCAGGGAAAAGGCTGTACAAAAAACCCGGTTGGATGGGAGAATCTGATGGGAAACCTTTGTTGGAGGAGGGTGTACCTTTGTAGGTACCTTTACAAAGAAGCCTAAGGATAAAGCATAAGAAAGCAGTTTTCAAATGAGATCTCTGTAGGACATGAAAAGGCTGCCAATGTGTGCAGCTTCAGCGCTGAGAAGGGCTGACTCTACAGACAGCACAGATTGAGGCTGAGGGCTCTTCTGCATTCACTGTCGGTAGGAAGCCAAGACCATCAGCAAACCAACCCTTCTGTGGGGCACACATGGGGTGGAAGCCTGAGGGGAGAGTTCTGAACAGGAGAAAGGGTGTCAGCAGGGGCAGTACTGGAGCCAGGAGACTCAGGGATGTGTCTAGAAGTGTGCTGTCCCAGGGTTTCTTCACATCACCCTGTGGCTCAGAGTAGACAGTGACACCCAGCAGATTCACTTTGCAGTTCACACTGTTGTTAGGTTCCCCCGCCCCCCAAAAAGGTAAATCTCCAAGAATGACTCTGAATAGTCTAATGAACTCTTAGGAATTCTTAGGTTATTTAGAAAGAAAATGATCTTTCCTTTTCAGTCCAACTTGGTCTACTTGGCCCAACATTTTTTAACACTTCCCGTTATTATAAAATGGCTAGGTATGGTAAAACTATGTACTTTGAAGTCCTACAAATATACAGCTACGGGCGGGAGGAATGTGTCTGGAAAGACTAAGAGGTGAAGGCTGGGGACCCTCCATGGCCATAGCGAAGAGTCACTGGTACATGTTTCTTGGTAAGCTGAACAGTAGTTATCGGTTTGCAGTGACCTGGATGCCAGAGCGAAGAGTGAGCGTTACCGTGCCGTTTTCCGGCTCCCCAAAGATGAGAAACTAGATGGGCACACTGACTGCACCCTCTGGACTCCGTTTAATAAAATGCACATTTTGGGTCAGATGTTTGTCTCCACAAATTACATCTGCTTTACCAGCAAGGAGGAAAACCTCTGCAGCCTCATAATTCCACTCCGTGAAGTAAGTGTCCAGTGGGCGTCCACTTATAATGCTTGTTTTGTGTAAACCAGGGATTTATTTTATCTACTGTGCATGTATGTGTGCATGTGTGTACACATGTGTGTGATTATGTGTGTGTGTGAGTGTTGCATGTAAAAGAGTGTGCTGGTGTGTGCACAATGCCCACAGAGGTCAGGGGAAGTTGTGGCCAGTTGCCTTCTTTTATCATTTCTGCCTGACTGCGGTGAGCAGGGCATCACTGAATGGGAAGCTCACCAAGTCAGCCAGGTTGGCCGCCAGTTGGTTCCTGAGATGCACTTGTCCCCAGATGCAGCCATCTAAAGAAGAGCTGCATGTGGGTTCGAGGCATTCAAACCTCAGTCTTTATGGTCCTTATGTTTATACAAGTGCTCCTGTACGTGCTGAGCCATCTCTCCAGGGCCTTTTTAAATAATTTTCTTAAACAAAACATTGGGTCAGGTTTTTGGTTTTCTTTGGTTTTTGTTTTGCCATCCATGAGTATTGATGGCGCCTGGGGTGGCCAGTGGAGGAGCTGGGAGGCCTGTGAGCTTTGGTCCTTTTTCAGTTAAGGTGATGGGAGCTTTCGGACCTTTATCATCACCGTGCTAAGAGCCCCGTGGTAGGAAGGGTCATGTTCCCCTCGGCTGCTCCTCTCTCTGTTTCTAAAGTGTTAATTGTATAATCAATTATGCAGTTTCTTATATTTTAAGAGTGATGTGTTATTGTCTTAGCTTTATTTATTTATTTTAAGCAGATAAGTACTCTATCTGCATATACACCTGTGTGCCAGAAGAGGGTGCCAGATCCCTTTATAGATGGTTGTGAGCTGCCCTGTGGTTGCCAGGAATTGAACTCAGGACCTCAGGAAGAGCAGACAGTGCTCTTAACCTCTGAGCCATCTCTCCAGCCCCTGTGTTATTGTTTTAGCGAATTTGCAACAAGAGTTCATATAAGAAGACAAAATTCCCACGTGGCTCCACAATCCACAGACAATGACCATTAAGTGGATATACATAATGCATCCATCTGTTTATCTATGGTTCTACCTTTTCGTGGTTGCTGTTTTTTCCTAGTCACATGTTTGATTTCCTTAAATAATAGATTACAAATTTCCCGAAGCTGAACTGGTCAATCAGAAAGAACACAGAATATCAGACAAGCTGACAGATTCACTTCACTTTGTCATAGGTTTATCTAAGTGTTATAACATATTTTGAGACCAGGATAATTTACTGGGGACAAATTCAGAGGTGAGAAGATCAATTATGTTTACACTTAGTAAGACATGGACTTTGAAGGAGACCCCTGCACATCGGAGGTTCCAGGACTCCTGATTAGGCTCAAACCATGCCCAAACACCTGTTTTCGCAGAGAGATCCTTTATGAAGCAGGGAAAACAAGTTAGTGGGTGCTTTCTGACTCAGGCAGGAGAACTGCAGCAAATGACCTTGCAGGTGTAATATTTAAGAAGAGGAAAAGGGAAGGTCTGTGTTAGAATGGGCTGGAACTCAGTGGTATATTTGGCTTGGGCATGTTAATTAGGTGAGACCAAAGGGGCTTCTGATTGCTGGACCTTGGTAGTCAGCCTTACAAGCAGGAAGTGGCCAAATAATGGGATAGACCTTGGTGGCTAGCTCTAGGGATGTAATCTAATAGGTTTTTAGCAAGGGCAGAGGGAATGAGGGAGAAGGGTGAGGCCTGCCAGAGCCATGCTGCCACACTCAAGCTGGCCAGAGTCCCTTCAGGCTTCATAATTTTTCCTGCAAGTTCACCTTGATTGATGAATTTTTCACTTAGTCCTGAGGATAATTTTCAAATATTTTCTGTGTGTGTGTGAGTGGGGGCTGATGTGACGTGACTGCCACGGCACCGGTGTGGCGCTCAGAGGACAACGTGGAGGTGACTCTCCTAACTTTTACATTGCTTCCAGGGGTGGAGCCTGCCTCTCCAGGCTTGCACGGCAAGCTCTTTACCTGCTGAGCCATCTGCCTGGCCCCTTAGCACAATTCAGGCACTACCTGGTACATAGTAGAGTAGTTAGCAGGAGTGGCAAGGGACACGCACTTTGTGATCAGGAACAGACAAAGTCACACCAATGTGCAGTTGAAACTCAACTCTGCCCAGAATGAAGGGGAGACAAGATTCTAGCTTTAGGTAGAAAGTTGGAGTTAGGATGGACACAGCATGTAATGTTTGTCTTAAGATTTGTTTTTCCTAATGTGCTAAAGAAAATAGTCCTGGTACATTTATGTTTGTTTGGAGTTGGTGAAAATCCTGTTAAAACCCGTCTGCATCAGGCTTGGGAGCTAGCTCCCAGTAAAGCGCTTGATTCACAAGATTGAAGATCTGAGTTTGGACCCTCAGGACCCATGTTTAAATTCAGGCATGGCAGTAGGCTCCTGTTGGGGAAGCAAAGGCTGCAGGATCTCTGCACTCCCTGGCCAGCCAACCTAGCCATACTGGCCAGTTCAGTGAGCAACCCTGTCTCAGAAAGTAAGGTAGAAAGTGATAGGGTTCCTCCAAATCCACTTCTGACCACCCCGTGCCTGTGTGCACACACCCACACACACCCACATGCACACACAGAAAAATATATTCACAAATAAGCACACAAAAAAAAAACCACACAGAAACATGTCTTCAGTTTAAAGACAGATATTTCTCTTTCCTCTTTCTTTCACACTAGAGTAGACTTGAGTGAACACATGCATGCATACAGACATGGGTGCACACACGCATGAACACATACACAGAGCCTGCAGGTGCTTGTAGGGCTCCAGCCAAGTTCCTTACATCCTGTCTGCTCATGCACAAGTCCCTGAAAGCATTAGCTGCCAAGCCCTGGCGTCTACGTGATGCACCCAGCGGACTAGTGCCATTTTGAAAGCCATCGAAGCCTTTACTTAGTAAAAGGAGCCAGCAATGGAATTGCTTTCTGCATTACTGATGACACAGCAGTTAGACCTGTCTCCTTTGGCCCCATGAAATTTTAATGAAAAACGGGAATTCCTTTCCAGTTCTCCATCTTGGCACCGTTGGCATCCGGGGCCAGTTATTGCTGCAGAGCTGTGCCCCACAGAGCGTCCCTGACTCAACAGCTGTCACTTCTCCACTGGTGACAACCAAATATGCCCGTGGTTGCTGAAAAATGTCTGCTGGTTTGGAAAAACACAGAAAGATAATTCTGGTCTCTCTCAGAGACTCCGGTTTGATTTATGTTTTATTTGGAGCAGAATTGGAAGGATCGCCATTTGTCTAAGACATGGCTGGCTTCCCCGGGGAATGAGGATCCGAGTTCCTTGCCCCCTCAGCACGGGCTGCCTTCGAAGTCCTTCCCATGCAGTGTCCCTGCCTCCTGTTCCCGCAGGTCACGATCGTAGAGAAGGCCGACAGCTGCAGTGTGCTGCCCAGCCCCCTGTCCATCAGCACCAGGAACAGGATGACATTCCTGTTCGCCAACCTGAAAGACAGAGACTTTCTGGTACAGAGGATCTCAGATTTCTTGCAGCAAACGACGTCCAGGATCTACTCAGACAGAGAGTTCTTGGGAAGCTGCAACAGTTCAGATGACGAGGTTGGTAGGAGACAGCTCCTGCACTCAGCCCCGGAGTGCACACCGCCTTGTCCAATTTGTATGAGTGCCAATTTTTGTTTTGTTGTTTGTTTGCTTGCTTGCTTGTTTTTCAAGACAGGGTTTCTCTGTGTAGCCTTGGCTGTCCTGGACTTGTTTTGTAGACCAGCCTGGCCTTGAACTCACAGAGATCTGCCTGCTTTACTTCCCAGAGTGCTGGGAGTACAGGTGTGTGCCACCAGGCCTGGCTTGAAATTCAAACTTAACAGCTAGGCTAAGCCCGCACCCTAGTGCCCAGTGCTTAGCAAGACCATCTTCAGTTCTACGGAATTGGCATTTGATCATAGTTCCAGAGCAGTGGTTCTCAACCTGTGACCCTTCATTACAGTTTCTCAAGTTGTGGTGACCCCCCCCCCAAATAAAATCATTTCTGTTGCTACTTCATAACTGTAATTTTTTCTGTTGTTATGAATTGTAACATAAATATCTGTGTTTTCCAATGGTCTTGGGAAACCCCTGTGAAAAAAATCATTTGATCCCCCCAAAAGGGTCACAACCCACAGGTTGAGAACCACTGCCCTAGAGAACCCATCCTTCTTTATGGTACTGAAGACTGAACTTATGGTTTTGTATATTCTAGGCAGAGCTATCCCCCAGCCTTCAATTAAGTTCTCCAGGTTGGCCCTGAACTTACTCTGCAGCCCACACAGGCTCTTGTTTTTTTGAACCAACATCTCATATAGATGGTTTGGAACTTGCTATGTATAGCTGAAGATGACCTTGAACTTTGATCCTATGGGCTCCACCTCCTGGGTACTGAGATTACAGCCATGTGCCGCCACACCTAGTTTACATGCTGCTGGGGATGAAACCCAGTGCCTTACACATAGTAAACAAACACCCGCCCAGCTGCACACAGGCCTGCCCCTATTTTGAGCACTGAAACGCTATAGTTGATGACTTTTACCCCAGTACAACTTCTTTCAACATGAGTGTTGACGTGTTGGCGTTTCCCGCTTCATCACATAGCAACTAGGAAGACGTAACCTAGCTGTTAATATCTGTGCAGAAGACACAGTGAAGCAGATCATGCTGCCAGGCCCATTCACGCGTGTCCCTCTCAATGGACAGGTGTACTCTCGGCCCAGCAGCCTCGTCTCCTCCAGTCCCCAGAGAAGCACCAGCTCAGATGCTGATGGGGAGCGCCCCTTCAACCTCAACGGCAACAGTGTGCCCACAGCCACACAGACCCTCATGACCATGTACCGGCGGCGATCGCCTGAAGAATTCAACCCAAAACTGGTAGGCATCTCTTCCTTTCCCCTGAAACTTGCTGAATTAGAGGAAAAAAAAGAAAAAGAAAAAGAAAAAGGAACAAATAAGTATGTGTTTTCTCAGCCCACATTTAAAAGTCACCAATTCCCATTCCCATGGGGGTGTACATATAAAACCACGCGCGTGGGTGGTGCTGTTAAACTAATCTACCATTAAGTGACCACTGGAGAGAAAGCTTGGTGACAGAACAGGTAGTTAGGAAAGAAAGCTGACCTCTGCAGCTCTGCTCAGACTGGACTGTCCATTCAACAGGGATAATGGTCTGATCCCCTGTCATTACAGTCCCCTCAGGACCTCCCCTTGGAGGCTCCTGGGGGACCAGTCATGTTCCTCTGTGTCTTTCAGGCCAAGGAGTTTTTGAAAGAACAAGCCTGGAAGATTCACTTTGCTGAGTATGGGCAGGGCATCTGCATGTACCGCACGGAGAAGACTCGGGAGCTCGTGCTGAAGGGCATCCCGGAGAGCATGCGTGGGGAGCTCTGGCTGCTGCTCTCAGGTAGGGTGGGCTAAGAGCAATGAAGCAGGGTGAGTAGGCTCCCAGCTTCCACCATGCACCCGAAGGCCTTCGAGATAAGAGACTCCAAATCACCAGGTACTGAAGTCTGCCAGTGGTAACTCTTCCTTCAAAGGGCAGTGCCCAAGGCCAGCAATTCCTGTTTCTGGTCCCGCCATCCCTTCTGTTTCACCAGTGAGGGCTGTTTAGGGGAGGGAGCAGAATCTCAAGTAGGAGTATGATCCTTTGTGAGCTGAAGTACCCTTTCCTCCTGGCAGTGTTGACTTCACTGAGAATAGTTCAGTGGACATGTTGTGTGGACTTTTCCCGGGAAGATGGTAACACACATCTGCTCACCCCAGCTAGAGCAGCAGT